>OX411279.1:3728089-4928089 GCA_948146005.1 Nomada fucata
CGCCGGGCTGCCGCACAAATTGTTATTTGGAACTTTGTCAAACAAACGATCCTATAAATGTGTTTCCTCATCCGAGAGAATGGAAGGTGCGTAAATGAAAAACGTAACGAAAGGAAAATATCGTCGACGCGAACGCGATAGCGTCGAAATAATTTCACCATTCCATTCTCGCGAATGCGAACATTCAAAGAGAAATCTCAGTTCAATCAGTAATCCCTATTTTCTTGTTTCCTTCTGCAGAAAAATCTTTATCGCACGGACAGCGAATTATATCATCGATCTCCCTTCCGCAAATCGATGCGATTCAACCAATCTCTCTCTCTCTCTCTCTCTCTCTCTCTCTCTGATTCACGCTTCTCAGTGAACGTCCGAATTTCTCTCAAGGAAAATCAAGAAATAATCAAACACAACACCGATCAAACAAACCAGAAAACGCACGTTGTTAAACACTTCCACACGTGATCACGTGTCGGTCGACGCTCTTGCAACGAGCGTCCCTTTTTTTTAACACAGAAAGGGTGTTTGTGTAAAACCGTGCACAGGGGACGTGGTACACGTGAGAAAGTGTGACAAGAACACGGGGGAAGGGTCGAGACAGCAAAACCGATTTTGGCACACGCTTCAATTCAGGAAGAAGAGGCGTTAATGAAAGATAGGGTGTGGGTGTGTGTGTGTGTGAGTGTGATCGATTTTGAAAAACGGATGCTTACGACTCTCCAGCCTCGGCGCGTTCCTCGGCACGTTCTAGATCGGCCTCGACCATGGCCAATTTACGGGCGACCTGTATAAACGACACATACACACGTTTTCTCCTTATGTTCCTCAAGTTCTATCTTTCTCTGGCAGTGTCTTAGCTCGCTATTTCTCCCTCCCTCGCTCTTTACGTTACACCGGAACGTCTAGATCCTCCACCCGGCATCTGGGCCAAGATCGGCGATCGACCGCCTCGATCTTGTCGCCGTAGTACCAAAGTCGAGATCTCTAATCATTCTGGTTAGCTCGATGTCGTTCTACGTAGACTGGAAGAGCCTGGTCTCGCTCCTTTTGCGTCCGGCTGGTTCGATGGATTCGATTCCAATTAGTGTTTCCTTCTTTCTTTAATGTTTGTTGTCTTGCAACGACTACTTTGACGGGGTGCGCCTCGAATTTCAGGTGAACATTTTTTCGGAAGAGTTGGAAGACGGAACCATTTAAACCTCGCGGCATTCTTTCGCAAAATAATTCCCACCGTGACCGAAGCAGCTCGTCGTCCCGCTTGGTTAAGGGGTTAATCGTATTCTGCGTGCCTTCGCGCGGATCCCATTCGCAATGGAATCGCAAATATTGAACCAGTGAAACACTAACCGCGAAACGTGCTCTCTGACGCAGCCATTTTATTTACACGGCCGACGGGAAACGGACACTTCGAACACGTTTAACCAGACGACGAATGTACAGGCTTGAATTTCAATTAGAAAGAAAAAAGTAACGAACAGATATACACTTTGGAATCTGACAGAGGATCGCTGAAAGCGCGAACTTCCCGTCAAATTGTTTCATCGATATTTACAGCAGTGCAGATTAATTTTACGCCGTGTAATAGCAAGATTCGCTGAAAATTATCGCGCAATTCCCCGGTTTAATTTCACCTGCGAAAACCGTGTCGATTGCGTGTAGCTACGCCTCGCAAGAACACTACAACTCGATGGTCCCGTTTGCTTCCAACACTTTCCGCCCATTTTTATACGAACACTCTTCCAGACGCAGAACGAATCTCGTAAAAAGAGGAGAGGCGCGCAATAAGAAGCGAAGCGAGAGAAGACGTTTCTGTCGCTTCGTTCTTAGAGATCGGCACGAATCGATGGAAATGCCCGGCACGGCACCGCGGTTAACCGAGGCCACCATAGAAAACGAAGGAGAGTTCCGTCCTCGGGATCAACGGCGAAATAAAGCTGTTCGCGGGCTCGCGTGGAATGTCCCTTTCGTTTGTCCACGGAGACCTTTCGTTTCACGCATGCAACGAACTCTGCAGTGCAAACGTAACGCAATCCTCTCGATGAAACGACTCTTTCCGCACAAATTCCTCTCCGTGAATCTCCTGCATTTTGATTTCTCGTGCCGCGTGCTGGGCGCAGAATTTCTCCTTCAATCGTTTCTCGCGTGAGAACGAAATCTCACTGAGTAACGAAACTGGCAGGAGTAATTTTTCTTACTTCGCCGATCATCAATTATTCATGTATCTCCGCCGAACGGAATTGAATGGCGAACGGAATTCGTAAGGCCCGCCAAGGAATTTTGTTTTTGTCAAACGCGTGTCATCCGGTTGACGTAATTCGACCAAATTTGTCGTTTAACCGGTGGGCTTGCGTAACGTTCGTCAATTCAGAAACAGAGGGTCAATGATAAATGATTACTGCATCGGGTTAAAAAACACGAGAATAGTGATTGTCACACTCGATTAAGGCTCGCCTCTGCTTGGCCTGAGCTTCTGTAATAAGTGTTACATGGGTTAGACGGTACAAGCGGCCAAGATCATATCAGAGTCGCTGGACTCTGACACGGCGTCACTGCAAACAATTAAGAAACAACGTTGCAAGACAATGATTAGTTTCGATGCTGATTAATTTCAACGACACTCTAAAACAAATGATGATTACGAATTTGTCAACGGGGAGAGGACACGGACGCGTCGAAGTTACAACGACGTATATTCCGTGGTCCGATAACTGGCGTAAACTAAGTGAAATTTTAATCGCTCATGGTTATACAAGATACCCATTATTTTGCAACGGGGAAACGTTCAATATTTTATGAAACTTTCTTTCCTTGCCGTTCTACTGCAATCTATATTGTAGTCCGTTCGATTCGTTCGTGCCTATCGAATTGCGTTTTTGCGCAATTACCTTTTCCTTCACCGGGACCAGGAAAAGTTTCGCGAATAATTTGAATATCGAGCTTCGTATGAAATTTAGATATCAATTGTGCAGCGAGCACGAACGAAATGCATAACAGCGCCGGCAGTTCCGTTGCCTTTGAAGAATTTTTAATTTCAAAATGGATGACAGAATGTGCGGAACACCCATTCGCTGTAGTGTAATTGTTTTATTTTCTAAGTCTTTGTAACTTCGACGCTGTCGCGCGGCACCACCTACCATAACAGATGGATTTTCTGATTCGAAATATTTCTGAGCTACGTTCCGAATTCCAGGGAAGCGAGAAGGGAGAAGTCTTTGGACAAAAGCAGCACCATTTGAATCGCGTACGGGACCGAAATGCGCACGGCCCCGTTCGTATCACAAACACAGAACGTGTAACATTATTTTGCGGGGGCAGTTCCCTGGTCAAACGAACCGAACACGCGGACCAACGATATTCACCGATATTTACTTGCACGATCGAGAGACGAATTTTCGCGGCGGTGCTCTTCCTTTCTTTTACGCAAACTGAATCTTTTTATTATTATTATTATTATTATTATCTTCTTTTTAATTTACGAAACTGGCACTTGAAATTTATATTTTGTCGTCCTTTCCTTTTTTTTCCTCCAACAAACACTTGGAAATCACAGATATACAACGATTTCAACGTTAAGACGCGCTCAAAACACGTGACACTGATATAGCATTCGTGTGTACGTATCACCAGTCGTCCTCTTTTTTTTTTTTTATAATTTTGTAATTGTTCCCGAAAATGAATTGTATTAAACGAACACTGCACTTATTACCCGTTGAACGATCAGTCGTGTCTCACTTAATCGACGAAATCACAGACGATCAATACCTTTCGTTCCCTCTATCCTTTCATTTTTTTTTTTCTTCGTCAAAAATCACTGTTACCGAATTACAACCCGAAACTTCCTTCCTTGTTTTATATATATATATATACATTTTTTTTCGAATTTAAAGCGGGGACGATATTTACCCGTTTTACTCCAATCGATATATCATGCTGGAGGTAATATGCCCGAACGATGCGTACAATCGACTCGATCGATCGGTCGATCCGTAAAAAAGTAAACAGATTAAAATATTAATTAGCTGCTCCCGGGGACGAGCAACGCGTCCAACTTTCGTTCGATTGAAACGCACGAGTAAAACTTTTCTATTATACCGTGCCACGGTGGTTTCGAGCACACAGAGAGAAGACAGAGAGTTATGGGGTTAGGCACTATTATCTCGACTATTAACTAGGAACCATCATCATCATCATCATCATTATTTTTATCATGATCATTGTCACTGCAGCCATCACGCATGTCAGCGGTGGGCTCGCGAACCTCATCGTATTTCTTGTCAGCTTCTTCAGCGAGGAACCTGGCTTCCTTCAGCTGATTTTCGAGGGCGTCCATACGCTCTTCGTCGGCCAAGCTGCGATTTTCGAGAATCTTGCGGGCTCTTTAATAATTACCACAAAGAACAACGATTAACATACGAGACGAAACGGAAATGCTGCTGAAGGGAATGTGTTTAGATTATCGTTGTCTCGTCGAGAACGAAAATTCTGCGACGATTTTACTGCACAGCTCCGCTATCCTGCTTCTTGTTCAGCCTTCCTGAAAATACTTTCCCACGGGGGCAAATTCATAATTGATCTTGACGAACCACGGACTGTTTAAATATTTCTATCATCTTGGTTCTATTAATTCTTCGTAGTCAAAAATAATAGTTCAGCGATGGTGCTTAATATTGCAGATAAGTTGAATGGACACTGAGATCCTTTTCAATCGTTCAAATGAAAAAAAGAAAAGAGGGAGACGTATATCTTTTTGGCAATGATAAATTCAACCTTGGTTCGTCAAGGTGTGCATGAATTTGCTCTCGAAGGCCCGGCGCAAAAAGATTGTCTCTTTGTTCGCTGGTACGTGACCCACCTCCTCGTATTTTTTATCCGCCTCCTCGGCGATCAGTTTAGCCTGTGCTAGCTGTTGCTCCAAAAGGGATACCCGGTCATCTTCCAAATTGGTACGGTTTTCGAGTGCCTTGCGTATCCTAGCGATCGATTGTCATTCGATTTTTAGCATTAGTTTAGTCGCCGTTGAAAGAAAGATCATCGACGTACGATAAGAAAGTCTTTCGTAACTTTCAGCCATTTAACTCTCGATTTCTCATTAAACAATATCTCCGAATGATATCTAATAGTGAATCAAACTTTTCTAATCCATTGAAATTCTAAATAACGATTGACGATACTGATTGAATTCTGCAACGAGTTTGTTAAAAAAAAATCTCCAAAATAGTCTAAATCGCGGCAAAGAGAAAAGACTCTGCGCAAGAGTTTGTTTGTTCTAAGAAATTACAAGATTTGTACTCTGTTCGGATAGAAACGAGTAGCCCAAAGTGATCATAAATTTACAACCCACGAAATGTCGATAAAGAATCGTTCTCGACGGTGCTAGCAAGATCTGCGATCAAGAATCGCGAATTCTCCGCTGGCTATCAATCGTTTCTTCCGCGACAAGAAACCGCGAACACGCCGCGTTATCAACCACGATAACCATCGTCTCTCAGTCACTTCGTGAAAAGTTTCGCGTTCAATCGAGCCAAAGTAGCTCCACTTATGCTGGATCTTCGAAGCCACTGGTTTAATCGCCGATAATATTATCGAAGCAAACAAGCGAACGGAGAATTCTCAGAATGCAATAATCTCGATGTTCTTTCAACGTCGAAAAGTTAGTCCTATTGGTAACAATGCAGTGACGTCGTTCGAAATTCGAGCGAAAGGGCGAATACGCGATTCGATGAAATCTAATCCCGGTGCAAACATTTGCCAACGCGTGTTTAGTTGCATCGCTCCTTTTAATACGTTTGTCAACAGTTAACTGATGACTTCTATCCGATTGCACAGCGAGGCTGCACGTTTTAAAGAATTGCTGCAATTGTTACGCGATTGGTAACTTTGCGCTGCCATCGTGTAATTGCATGTGTGCATAGGTTCGATTATCGGGCGAGTGTAACTCGTTTCAGCCGTGTATGTATTCGGTGCGGCATTAACCGCGAAGATTACAATGCAGTATTGTGCGATCATTTATAAATAGATCTGCAAGTAGAGAACACGAACAATGGATAGCACCCGCTCTTTCTGCTCGATTTCTTAAAACGATCGTCGTTAGTATCGATTCTTCTTGGAGCATCGCACGGTACTTCGAAGTATCGATTAGAAAAGCTGCTGTTATCAGTCGAAGTTACTGCAAAGGTGTGAAAATCTGCTCGAAAATGAAAGATCTTCCTTCGTATAATTAAGCTGTGGCGAATCATTATTAATCGTGGCTCTTGTAATGGTTCAAATTATTTTACAATTAGTCCTTTTTTTCAATGAAAAAAGGAATCATCGATTTTCTTCGCAGTGACCTCGATTAGGGTTTTAAATGACTCCACACCAAACCTTCCATTTAAACTCCCGTCGCTCTATGAGGTAGATAACAGCAATCCCTGGCCCCAAAACAGAGATTTCCCCCTTTGAAACCCACCATGACATTAATCCTTGCACGTTCCCCCATCAAGATACTTTCTAATAAAAACTGTGACCTCCGACAACTCCAACACGATCATCGTCAGCGGCAAAGAAAGCGCATGAATCGAACTTTCGCTGAATCGATCAATTAGGCGAGCGTCTGTTATCTCCTCATTGAGTAAAACAGCCGCTTTACTGAACGACTCCCTTATAAATATCCGTTCGTCGACGTATCTTCCGCGCTGCTCGTCGACAGATATTTATAAGATATACGTGATCGTCCGATGCTCCAATTATCGAGGGAAAACCATAGAAATTGTGACATTCGTTTACCGTTCGCTCTCATCGGCAGCCTGCGACGCCTCTGCTAATTTAGCAGTGGCGGTTGCGAGGCGTTCCTCTGATCTCTCGAGATCCTCCTCCAACAATTGGATGCGACGATTCAGAGCGGCTACTTCGGACTCAGCCTGTAACAAAAAGAAAACGAACAATGTATTTATTCAGCTCGCGTTCGATTGCCATTATTTAAATTCATCTTTTCCTCGAGCTTTCCAATGTTTTTCTTAAAGCACATTTATCCAAACACAAATGCTAAATTGTGACTAGGTAATATAGATTCTCGGAGCTTCAAATTGTTCCGCGGTAAGTGGCAAAAAGGGATGGACAATTTACGGCACTAAATATGATCCTCGCGAAATCCGTGTCCGTACAATTGATCGATTGTCGAATTATACAGATTTTCTTTTCACGCGGAGGAACGCGGCGCTGCGACGATAATTATCGCTGCGAAATTTATCAGCCGGCGAAGCTGCACGGCTGCACAAAATTCGTTTTCACGTAAACGAAGTTAAGATAAAAACGTGAGATAAGCTTATCGTCGTTGTCACGCTATGCTGCACCATTTATTTCTTATCCCGATACAGATCTTACATCTGATCCTTCAGATGATTTCATCCATTATCTATGCACTATGCGGGTAAATTGAAAATAAAAACAATTAGACTTCATGGACGTGCGACACGTGATTAGAATTTGCGGAACGGTACTCGATTCCGTCAAGGCCTCTGCTCCGTTCGCATATCAATGACCTGAACTTCCGCGAGAGTTCTTGGCAGTCACGTCGAGAGATTTAATTTAATCGAACGTCAATTCGCAGCATCTGTTTACGAGTGTTTCTAATTCTCTAATAGTGTAACACTTGTCACAGACGAAGGAACGATCGTGGCTGAATTGGAGCAACCTATCTTATTCAATTAAGAAAAATGTTTGCTCTGTTATCATATTCAATTAAACGCGCGGCTTAACGCTTCGCGGATTAAATAACTTACATGAAGCTCGATTCCGAATAATCTCGGTTAATTAAATTCATACAAGTTTCTATTCTGCTGTATGACGCGATCCCCTGGAAGATCTACTGTTTTCTACGCAGACGTTACTACTATTTGCATTGCTCCTTGCCACGGTTTCGAACCAATTATCATCTGAACGCATTTTACAATGCCATTCGTCTTTAACTTGAAACATGGCAGTTCGACATTCCCATCAATCTGTCCTTGCTGGTATTAAAACGCGTTTTAATTCACGATCAATCGCACCGTTCTAAAATTCAGAAACGGAGTTGCGCCGCGTTAAATGGAAAATATCTAATTTCGTTACGTCGAACGAAACGAACCGTGCACGCCCTTACAAATGTAAATCGCTTAACGCTCGATTACGCGTGTGTTCGTCTACGCAATTCGAGGCCCTTGTCCCCGTTAACGACTGCACCTGCGACAATTGTTCGCCGAGTGGACAAATCTTAATTCATCGTGCGTGAACCGAGCATTACCCACGCTTTCATGCACGTGCCGCTCTTCGATCACCCACGAACATTACCTCGTATCCGGACTGTTACAAACACGCCCATGACTCCTCTACGCCGTGGAAATTGGCCAAAAGCATCGCCATCGATGAGCAATTGTGCCGTTATCTTATCTTATGCAGGCGCGATTAAAACAGCACCGTTTGTATTTGCACTGATTCGAGTACACCTCAATTATAAACTGATGAATATCCTCTTTACCCGTATTGAATTAAATAAAAATTCTCCCTACATTTCTTGTCATACTTTCTCGAGTTAATAACAAGTGTCTTCTTGAACTCGTTTACCGCATCGTTGCTTCTCTCGTTTCTAGTTAGCCTACTTTTTTTCTGTCCCGCTATTATACCTTGAATATTATGCAGACACGCTGCTCGTTCGTACCGGTGGTTATTGTCATTGTTGGTGGTTACTTTGAAACAGTTCCAGACCTGCCACCCCGAACTTCAATTAATTCCACAGCGTGTTACCGCCACGAAGAAATCACCGAATCGTACTATGCATCATGAATACCACTGACGTCATTGCTCATTCCACTTGAAACGATTCACAGAAAACCGGAGGCTACGTCCCATGCTCGAGCGATATCAGTGTCGTAATTCGCATCCAGACGATGCGACGACTGAATCCTTCAACCGGATGGCCCGTCGTCGTCGTCGTCGTCGTCGTCGTCGTCGTCGTCGTTGCCTCGTCTAATTCTTTTAATCCCCGCCACTTCCGGGGCCCGTGTACATTTTAACCATCATCAATCGATCGTTCTATTAAGCCGCGCATCGATCACTACGTGTCCGGAGGAAATCGACACGCCCACGCGAACCGGTGCAGCCGTACAGGTCTCTGCGATCGTATCCCCGGTAATGGTGGCAAGTGTGCCAAACTTCCGGCAACGATCACCCTCCTCCGTTGCGACCACCACGTTCTGTTAATTCAACGCGATACGCATGCCGCTGCGTTCGTCGCGCATTGCTCGATCGACACGACGGGCTAATTGTAACAAAGGGACTAGACGTGCCCGATCGATCGATCTATTTTCTCTCGAGCAACGACGACGATAAGGAAGATAACCGCCAGAGGTATCGCGAATGATTTCAAGCATTTGACGCGACACCAATTGTCACGTGTATACAATCGGTATGTACGTACACCGTACAATTGTTTCGGCCGGTGCTTCCAGCGAATTTCAATCAGGACAACGGTATACATATATGTAATACGCTGCACGACTGCGCAAGGTTGATTTTCTCGAAATCGAGGGCCCCATTCGTTTTCGAGGCAGGAACCGCTTCCTTTCGAAACAACGAATCATGCTCGCCCAAGCGATCGTGCGTACTATCGATCCTGAACACATCAGTCGCGAGCTAGTCGGAGTTACGTGTTCACCGATCAATTCTAAACGCGCCGTACCAGCAAAATGGAACGCTATTAAACTAGCGGCAAGTGACACGGGCATGTTTATTTGCTTATTAATGAATCTGCCCCCAGTATGGGGACAAACGACGCTCGATTATGTAAAACTGCCACGGTAAAGCGATGCCACGTGCTGTCGCGCGGCGAGGAACGTAATATCGCTTTCACGGTGCTGGCTAAATCCGTCGATGCTGGGGAAATCAATGAACCGAATACACGGCGGTGTATCTCGGATAAATCTTTGATACGCTGCAGGACACACGTTGCCCGCTATCTGCGTCCATCGGACGAGCGGAGGGAAGCAGGTAAGAAAAGATAAGAAGAAAAAAAAAGAACGAGACGTACGTTGCACAGGCGGCAGTGCACTTCATTGCTCAATGACAAAAGCTTGTTAGTGAAGCCTCGACGAGCTTCTATTAGTTGGCCTTTTAGGACACCGTGACTGTAAAGGGCGCAACGTCACCGGGCATACGTTGACATTTTTCGGTGGCTAATCCAAGGTTAATCTCCACGGTGTAATCGACAGGAAAATGGTCTTTGTTAATTAGCCCTTGGGCTTGTTTCTGTTTCGTTGCGGGGGACTTTGGAAACTGGTTGATAGAATGGGTTGAACGATAGAGTAAATATATTCGAGAAATTGGTAGAAGAAATTTCGCACTAATGCGTACATGTACATGCACGTTTGCGAGATTGAGACGAAGACGGAAGAATGAATTTGTTTTGTTTCGACACTGTATACATACGTGCCATGTAAGCGTGTGCATGCTATCTCAAGATCGAAGACTGTTCTACGAAATTGTAGATACTATCGTGAGTCACAGTTATGCAGTTCTACCCTAATCGATAGTTTTGCGGGGGTTGGCCGTTGTAAAAGTGTACGGGATATTAGTCTACGATGGGCTTCTTTGACGAAGTTGGAAAGGTCTTCGTGGGAAAATAGAATTTTCGGGCCCAAACGCAGGCGGGTTTAAATGTCGGCGGTGTAACTGATGAACAATCGTTTCGATGCGTGAGCACGCGTCTATTTAACATCGTCGCAATCGAGTTTTCCTCCATCGGTGCTCATCCTTCACGAGGCGTGTATTGAAAATCTCACGTCATCCAAATGAAAGAATCGCCCGTTCGAAACTTCCAAGTATTCGAGGAGTAACAGAAACGAGTATATATTTTTCTTAAACATTTCGTTCGACAAAATTGAAGGCTTACTCCGATTTGTTCGTCTACCTTGAAGGATCTCAATATGTACCCGACAATTCGGATGCCGGAACATAGACATACTGCACTTACTAAACGTAACACGAGTTATTTACAAGCAGTCGCTCAAATATCCCAATGACATCGCATTTCTCTACTCCTAAACGATCTGGAATGGCGTGCTACGTTATCTGGCCAGCTTGGAAACAATCTATACTTGACGTGCTCCCTTTATACTTCCTTCTACGAACGGCACAGGGCCAAACGCGAACGTAATTACCATCGAAAAGACGTGTCAGGTCGTGGCAGTAATTCCAGGGGAAGGTTCGCGTGCCCGTACTAATCCACGATCGTGCACACAAAAATCGACTAACAATCCCCCTGTTCTCCCATGCGAACGTACAGAAACGACAGCTCGGAAATATATATTTGATCGAAGCGTATCGGAGTCATTGGTTTTATGGCGCACCGCGCACGGTTATTAGCTCGACCGGTTGCTTGTTACAATATTTTCCGATGCACGGAAGATCGTTTGACAGAGAAACGAGGGTAGCGAGCGAGGTGAGTTTTCAAGCCGGTCCTCGTTGTATCAAGAATGTCTCGAGTGCGAGTCAGGCCGGTGTGTCCCTTCTATATCCCCCGCAGGCCCTCTCCTGAGCCACAACCCGGCCTGACGACGACGTGCCTGACACTCACGATCGATCCTATAACCGTGTGGACGCCGGCTCAGGCGTATCGTGGACGACGGTCAGAATCATCTTTATCAAAATGTTATCGAACACTGGGAAGATATCACTGTTGTCCCCTATCGAATTTCGTATCGCACGACACACGAATGATTCGACCATTTTCCTTTGCAATAAGACTTCCCACCGCGAAGCGATCGATACTTTTCCGGGCGAATACCGTGAAGTTGAGCACCATATTTCCGGTAAAGACACGCCGCAAACCGTATAGTACGTGTTCGCAATGAAATTAACCGCACGAGGAGTCGGTCAAGAGACGAATGAAATTCGCCTCTGAAACCGACGCGATTCGAGTGACCGAATTACACGTTACACGCCGACCGAATATTCACCAGGCGACCAACTAAACGAGCCTCATTGAATTCTTCCCTTTTGTACGCTCGATTCGTGTTCCTGTTCGAGCGCTGCGAAACGATCGACGAGCTTACGAGACACCGTACAGGTTATGCCAGGGGAACGTGCGAGAAGAAACGAAAGAGTCCCGAAAAGTATCCTCGATCAAGCGGAATCCTGTATTCGATCTAGACAATTTGGGCAGGGGGAAACGAAGAGGTTGGTCGTGAAGTAATTTTTTCCACTCACTTCCTCGCGGCGTATCACTTCCACCTGCAGCCGCTTCTGATACTCCTCGCATTCGTCCTTGTACTTTTCCATCTCCTCCTTGTTCTGCCTCATCTTCTTCTTGAGCACGTCGAGAAGGGTGCCCTGCGACATGCTGCTGGTATTCCGCGCGTGTGGCGTTCTTTCACTTTGTAAATGCCGCGATTACGAGTCTCGTACGCTAATCGAGGTGAAACTCGAACGGTGAACGAAAAGTCGGGAATCTAAGATAACCGGTGAACACAACGACGAGAACCAAGTACGTCGGGGTACAAGAGATAACCGGTACCCGTGCGAGAGAGAGAGTTTCGTAGCCTCCGAGCTATCGTACACTGACGACCACTGGCTGCTGTTGACTGGAAAGCAAGATGGCCGCCCCCGGCCAGGACGCGCATGCGCGATACCATTTTCCACGCGTCAAATAGTCCCTTGCCCTTAACAACAATTGCTCCAAGATACTTAATGAATATTTCAATTTGGTCAAAGTGCAGTCAACAATTTTATTCGAATTCGTCGAACGTGAAAGAAATTCAGTTCACGGGACGAATCTTCCTCTTTTCCTTTCGTGACCGCGTCACGAATCATGATGCGCACGCCGAGTATCGCTACGCCGATCGACGTGTCGTCGCGCGCAAAGCCCCGGAAATACCGCGCCCGTCCCGAGCGCGCCCAACCATTTGAATGGACGCCGGACAACAATTCCAGCGTTGTTTCGCTTCTTCTGCTTTTCTATCCGCAATCGAGGGTCAATGCATGTTAATTCTACGCATTGATGATAATTCTAGTACGAACGTAACCTCCGTTCGATAAATTGTTCCCTTCGTACAACTGATTGCATAGATTTGATGCCGGGAAGCAAGTGAGATGGGCGGATGACGGGGAAAAATTTTAATAATGGGGCGCGACGTAATGGTTGCTACAGGAAACGGAATAATTAATTGCTAATTACTATAGACTTTAACGGATTTTGTGAACTACAAGTAATAAAACTTATCGGAGTAGATGAACAGGTTTTAAATGTAACCGGAAACCGCGATACAGCTTACGGTGATATTAAAGAGCAATGAAATTAAGAAACGTGCTATAAGAAATTAACTATTCGTTCATTTAATCCCCCATAAAATAATGTGCTCCTGTTTTATAGAATGTTCACACTCGAGACGAATAAAAGGTTTCACATGATACGCGAGCCCTGCCGGATTTCCCAAATTCAAGTCACGTCGCAAGTGCACGTTTAATGAAATTTATGACGCGCGTTATCGAATTCTACTTCGCATCCTCGTTAATTTTAATTGCTGGCTGGTGCAGCAGTACTAGCGTTAAATTTCTACTATACCAAACAATACATTCTTGTGCCCGCTTAATGTTAAGAACGTTTCTTCATATATCAACACACTGTTGTATATAAAAAAAATTCGAAAATAATTTCTCTAGTCCGCAAGAAATATAAAAAGTGTGCTCGTGTATTTATCATTTCCTACTTCAGCACCATCTAGTAGCCGGTCGTTACATTTCAAATTTAAATGGCCCGTGAATCCCGGGTTGGCAGCGAATTAAGAACAATCAACTGCACACGAACATAAGTACGAGAACCCACGGTACTCGTTTGCAAGAATTACATGAACAGTGCCGGGCACAGATGGCAGCATGTTGATCGACGAGAAATCGTGGAATGTGACGTGCAAACGTCGTCAAAGATAAGCGTCAGGGGAGCAGACCTGTTGTTCCAAAGGTCAGAGATGGCACGCAGAACGTGATCCAAATTCGCGTGCAATACTTTACGAATATTTTGCAACGGCGTTACACATACGCGTATGTATCGTCGCCAGCTTAAACGATCGTAACGAAGCGGATTTGTGGGAGCTCGTTCCGGGAGCGATGCTTACGCAATGCCCTCTCCGAGTGCCGAATAAAAGACCCGCTGGATCCGTGTACAACCGACACGTATTTTTAGAATGTTGACGAGTGTTACCCGTGTTTAATACCCGCGTTCTCGGCAGTGGCGCAGGGTGGGGTTCTCCTTGAAAAGAACTTTCGAAAATATTTTCTAGTTGATGTACGGGGGATATGCTATATACTTTTATTTGGTGAATTTCTTATCAGCTTTTTGAAACTTTCTGAAAACTGTCGAACAGCTGATGAAGTTGCATCGGTGTAACGATAGGTCTCATTACTTTCGACACGTCATATTTAATGGCAAGGTGTCGCCCATTCCAAAAACGGATTAGCGACATTGTTACACTACAATACGCATCGAGGCAGCCTTAACATTTTAAGGATTTACGCTACCTAGCCGTGCAGTTGCTGCATTCCGGCTAAATAAGAATGCCGTTTATAGTGTCAGGGGAAAGAATCACGCTTAACCCATTGTCCTCGTTCAGTAACCCTAACAATAAGTGTTCTTTGTCGGGCGATCGTGCATCGTCAAAGCCCCATAAGAAGTCCCCCCCGTTGGTAGAAGTGCCGTGAATGGCCTCTTAATTATTATTACACGGTCGCGACAAGTAGCACGTTATTCAGTTAACGCGCGATAATGAGAGCCGATTTCGGCTTCCACTTGGCAACGAGAAATTCCTTCGTTTTAATCGGTCTTACTCTCTAATCAGTATACGCGGCGGTTCGGTAATTTTCCAGGATGAAACGATAGAAATGAGCGTGCAATTAAAATATATGTAGGTGTAGCAAAGGCTGTGATCGTTCCTCCTTAAAATTGATCGAGGGTAACATAGGATATGATGACCTATAACGTCATTGTGGATAACCGCTAGATCATCTAACCTAACTGAGCGCGTATTTTTAACCCGTTCTCCTCCATATAAGGTATCGAATTCACGAAGATTACCTCGTTCGACGAAACATTTGTAAATGGGGAAAACGGAGCGCAGAGGTACGAGAGAGAAAGCGAGACTTCGATCAATCAGATACTTTGGCCTGCTATCAAGGGCCGCACGACCCTAGAGAACCCGCTGACCGACGTCAAACTGCGTCAAGGTCGCGTCATGCGGTGACCTTGCATCAGTCAAATACGTCTACAGACGCATCATGCGATACTGACCCGTTTCAGCTGGTTCCCCATAATATTCTGCAATTCGTTCCTTATGAGTCCGAATTTCATCATCGTGTCGCTGGAGAATATAGACCATCCAAATGCCAAGCCAGGATAATCGGCGCATCTCTTTCTTCTTCTTGCTTCTCTTTCAGCCTGTACCTCAGTTCTCTCGCTGGGACATCTTAGTTTGGCAAGTTCTGCAAGCTCGGGATCCTCCTCGACGTTGGTCGATTCGTCGTCGGAGTTTCCATCACCGCGAGCCCTCGCGACCGCGTGCTCGGGCTCCGGTGAATCCTCTTTGCTTCTCGTCTCGTTGACAGACTCATTTTCGTATATTTCCTTCCCACGTGGTCTCGATCGGGACTTGTCCAATGCTTGTTCGATTTCATAGCTGTCATAGTTTTCGTACTCGTTTTTCTCGCGAACAATCTGTTCGTGTCGCTTGTCGGAAACGTCCGGGCTACACTGCGCGAGCCTCTGTCGGACGTTCTTCTCTCTGTCATCGGTCTCGCGTTCGTTCTTTATCTTGTTCGTGTCTCGTTTCGTTGTTGCGTCTTTCGTGGGTACAGTGGCCGCGGGGTCGCGGTGCCACCTCGCGCCGACGATCGTGGGCACTGTCACCGCGGTGGAACAGTCCGTATCGATGACATTGCTCTTTTGGTCGAGTCTCGGTGACGTAGCAGTCGTTGGTGCTTCGTTGTTCCCGATCACTGTATCTTTAACGATACCAGCAGGGCCACACTGCGCGGGTCCTCTGCTGGAGGTGTCGAGACGTCGGCGCGTAGCGTGTCGCGGATGATGCTGATGACCGCGACGTCTCTTGGTCGACGTAAGAGCTGGCTCCATACTACGTTATCCAGCTGCCAACCCTTTACTAACCCCTCTTCGTTCCACTATATTTTTTTAATGTACCGTACCACACCACTGTTATTACCACCTCACAAGGTACACCGCCATCTTGACTGTCACTGTTCGCAACACGTTTCTAACCGCGCCACGCATACGTCTTTCTGTCTGTTTCTCTGTGTTGCACCCACACACCGTGCCGTACGAGCGGAACGCATGCACAAGAGGAGACACGCTGGTCTTCTCTCTGTGCACCGTCCTAGTCTGTTTTCTATCTTGCTTTCTCTCTCTCTCCCTTTCTCCGTCTATTGCTCTATGCTCGATTCGGGTTACCCCCGCTGCCGGCTAACTACGACACGAGACCGAAGTTTGCCGAACGCAGCCGAATAAGAGAAGTAGTACGCTCGCGTATTAGCGCTCGACTGTGCGCTCAATTCGCGGGGGACCAACTCTTTTCTCGAGGAGCGCCTGCGCCCGACCGCCGCGGCATCTTGCGGCGCTTGGGCGACACTACTCCGCCGGTAACAGCGCGCAGATTGATAAAAAAGTTTGAAAGTTCGAGTTCAGAGTTTGTTCAATTTGATTTGAAACTTTTGATTTGCTTCTGGACTACCTTCGTTTTTGTTCGAGCCGAAAGTTTTGCTCATTGAATTCGTTTAGTTTCCCTGCATTAAATATTTCGCACGCGCTGTAAATTGTCCGATAAATGACCAATTCGAATATTAAAAATTTCGATTCGAGTAATGAACATTGTCAACGATTGATAAATAAATGATTGATAAGCGTGTACTTACGTTCTGCAGAGCTTTGTCTTTCTCTTCGAGCTTAGCATTGACCTGCATAAGAGCTTCCTGAGTCTGATCGAGTTCATTCTCAATGGTCTGGATCTTCTTTTGCAGGGCACGAGCTTCTTCCTCAGCCTTTATCAAACAAACAAATATTATGCATCGTGCAATTTTCACATCGCGGACAATTGTAAGATGTCCCCGATAGTGCATTCTAGGGAATGGAACAGATACCGAAATTCCAGATCTATTATTAAAATTTTTGAACGGTCGCCAATTCTGTATCACGTTTTTATTACCTCGCGATTATATCATTTCTATTTTTATTCCCTATCTTACGGAAGATATAGACAGGCAATTTTGATACTTTAATATATACATATCAAATTTCCTCTTTTTTCCACTACTTCTAAATTCTCATTCGTCAAGTTCTATTTCAAGTGCTCTACATTTGCGCGTCATAAAGCCCAGAAATGTATCATCATTTACCTTCTCTGCACGCGCGTTCGCGTCGCGAGCCTGCTGTTCGCAGAGCAGAGCGCGATCCATCGCGTTGTCCTTCTCCAGCTTCATTCCCTGCATCTTCTTCTTGATCGCGTCCATGGTGGCGGTTCGGTTTGTTCACTCGTTCACGAGAAAAAAGGAAAACGTATCTACAACAGGAACAGGCAACTCCATTATCATCCGGCCGCTCGTGAACACGCTCGAGGCTCGTAGCTCGGGTTTCTTCCCGTCATTCGTTTATCTCCCATCGAAAAATTGTACTTTTCAATCTCCTCTCGCGCACCGCGGAACTCGATCGATTCCCAAGGGGTACGTTCGCGGGGTTCGCGCGCGCGCGTTCATCGCGCTGGAGATTTCAACGACCGTGAGACCGATCCTCAAATGCAATTAATCGCGGCTCGTCTTAATCGACGATTTTTCTTTATTCTCCCTGCATTCCGACCTCTTTTTTATTTTTCTTTCCCCTCCCGTCGCCGGTAACTTTTAGGAAGAACGCGACGATAATTACCGTGGAAATCGTCGGATCTATAGAGAATTCGTGCAAGTTCTCGCTATGCGGACAGCATGCATCGAAGTATAATTAGCGAACGACCGGATATCCTATTTATAGAGGCAGGTTCTTGCTCAAGAAGGCCCGGGCTCTGTACCGTGTCCGTATATATAAAATCAAACGTCTTCGCCCCGAGCGTTTTTCTTCCTCTCTCGTGACGTCAGGCGCTCAGGTATGCGATCCTCCAGGACGAACCGAGGTGAAACGAGAGGATCCTTCGCGGCATGCCTTCGCATTTTATGCGCTCGTTTCTCTCTGCACGGCGAAATCGATGCGCCGCGAGAACGCGAGGATCGACGACACGGACAGCGGGACGGAGACCCGAACGGGTTAATTTTCTTCGTGGAAAAATTCCAGACACTGTTTTCCTTGGGATGCTTCCAGCAGATAATGCTTTTCGAGCACTACTGAATCGAATTCAATTATTAATTAAGGACGCCGCGGTGGCATTAATTTTTCGGGGTTTCTTCTGACACGAAGATAGTGCAACGTGTTCGAGGAGCAACGGTAGAATCGTCGAAGTCAGAAAGTGAGCGCCAGACGGGGCAAAGTGGTTCGGTTCTGTTCTACGGAAGAGTGCACGGCATTCGATGCATCTACGCCGCTGCATGGATCCTTCCGTTCGTATCATCGGTATCTATGTGTAAGAGCGAACGCGCACGATTCCCGGCTCGCTGGTAATCAGAGATCCAAGCTATGCAGGGAGGAGGCAAGGAAAACAGAGTTCCAACGAGTTCGAAGAAGCAGAAACTCTAGACACAATGCACCGAAGAAACGAGCCATCGCGCGTCCTCGCGTTCCTCCCCTACGCTGCGAAAACTAAATGTCAGGCAAATAAAATCAGCGACACCCCCTTTAATTATTACGATATAAACCCATTGAAAACATCAATAAGGACGAAAAGAAAATTTGTTCGATCGTAACGTCCAACGATTACCTAACTAATATCCAAACGAATGTCGCTGATCTACCTGTTCCCTTTCCTTTATTATTATTACTTTGTTTCAATTTTAAACGGCGGCCATACCGATTCGTCAAACACGAACTTGAAGCAACTCGCGATAAAAAATAGACGAAGTGACCGAATTGTATAGGTGGCCGTATCGGCGGGGAGGGTTATTTTTACACGCGAGAGGAGAGGGTGGAATCGTCGCTAGCCGCCTGCCGTCGAACCTTTTCGGGTTACGCACAGCCGAGTTTCGTTACTCCATTCGGATCGGTGTCTTGTTACGCTCGAAAGAAAATTTTCCTCCCTACCCGCCCGCTAGCGAAACGATTTCACGATATGCGACCTGGAAATTTTTGCACAATCCGCACACGTCGGAATAAACATCGTTCCACATCTCTTCTGGAGCACGCGAGAAATTGACTTAAAAGGAGACGACCTCGATTTTAGCGTGCCAATTTGTCCTTTGCGCAAGAACCTTGAATCGACGCGAACAAATTAATAAACGGTTTATCGCGCCGGCGAACGCCTTCCCCGATTCTTTCGCGCACGAAGATAGCACGGCAACGTTTGCATTTGTCTTTTCGCGAATCTCTTATCAGCGCGAACGTGCGGGGCGTCATCGCCAACGCGATCCGCTATCTCGTTGCCGGCGACAGAAATTCCTGTCCGCACCGTCGCGGCAACGAGATCGGTAGCCCTGGACGGCGTCGTCGCGCGAACGGCTGAAATTTCGTATGACTCACAATTTTCTGACGATATCAGCGCGGTTGCATCGCCGGTGACAACGAGGTGCAGCCTTCTCTGTTGCGAAACGATCGTCGGGACATGGCACGAGAATGGAATGCAGACGAATTCGATACCGCCGCCGCGATCGTCCAATTTTTTTAATCTACGCCCCGGTCGCCTAAACTCCCACGCGGCGTTAATTAAACGCGGATCGAATCGCGAACCGATCGGTTCCTTAAACTGTTATCTCGCGTGCATTGTGCCTGCCTCTAATCTGTGCATCTTACCCCTGCAGAGTTCAACCCCCTTCACTATCTTCCCCACGGGAACACACAATCTCGCCCACCGTCACTGTTTCCCGAGCAAACACACATATATAGACACACATTCACGCATCCACTCTACGATCAGGAAAACACGGGATCCTGGAGATCCAACGAGATCCGACCGGGACACGAGAGGCTCGAAAAATCGCAACCCGAATTGGACAGGAGTTGAAAAAGTGCACATGCTTACTCACGGGGCAAGTATTCAGGTTCGATCGTCGTCTGGGATGCGTCTGACTCGCAGGCAAAGTCTCGACTGGTCGCCGAAAGCTTCGGATACAACCGTTCGCCGTGGCTCCCACCTTTTCTCGCGGACTTCTCTCCTCGCGATCGTAAAAGACGACGATGACGTCGCACCAGGACGCGCCTCCTCGCCTCTCTTTCGCTCCTTCTGGTTCTCGCCGATGTACCCCTACCATCGCGTGGACTCGGCCCCCCCGGCGAGGATTTTCTACGTACGGGCCTGTGAAAACGTACACCGCCGCGGAATTTATCTTTAGAATCTTCGACGCCGATCAGGCTGACGCTATTTTCACGGCCTGGAGATCTGGCCCTACGCGTTGTCGCGAAATAGAAAGTCTGGGAGGGACAATGGAGTCTTCTCTGACCCAGATTTCGAGATTCGGCTAGAGGATAGGCCTCGGGGATTTTTTGGGAGGAGTGTCGCGTGCTCCCGGGGGCTGGAGAACGTTCGAGGGTGGCAAAATAATGGCGGACTGGGTGGGGCTGGTAATGGGGGATCGAAGGGTAAGCGATTTATTTTGAAGCAAGGGGGTGGGATTAGACGGCAGCGCTGGCAGCGGAATGAAATAACAGAGGATCGTGGTACGTTTCGGATGTAGGACGGAAGAAGTGTCTTCGAGTGTCCGCAGAAAGGAATTGTAATACGATAGAGAAAGCGAAGCAGCTTCGGTCGCCGGTGAAAGAGATCCATCTGAGCTTACGCTCGCCATTCCTTGATCTAGTTTCCTACGCGGCACCAAGATCAAAGTCACCCGGATCGCAGCAAGGTTACCGCGCGCTTGGAAAATCGTGGCTGCGGCACCACCCTCGACGGTTTTACTTTAATTGAAACGAAAGGAGCGAGCGAGGAGATTAGACGTACCGGACGGTCCAAAATATCTCCAACGATGAATCATCGTCCCAGGTAAAATCTTAGCCGAGGCAGAGGTGCCCACAAATGGTACCGATTATAGTCTGTATATAAATCGAGAGTTTCAGGACGGAAGCGATGCTCCTGTCGCGGGTACAGCGAGAAAGTTTCAATATCGGCCAGCGGACAATTTCGGCATTGGAGTCGCAGGCATCTCGCGCGATCTCCTTGAGCTAACTCGTGTCACGGTCAAACTTCGCACCGTACTCGGGGCAACGCTTTTAGCCTCGTCGGTTGCTCAATCGCGCCGATTTTTATCGAGTAATTCGACCGCTTTCCGAATCGAGGCCCGCCGCAAAATGCAACGTTCGCGACGTTTCAAATCGAGCCTTCTGATCCACGTTGCCCGAGGTTCGTTAGATCGTACAATGGACCGCGATCGTTGGATCGCTCTCGTCGCTCGGCTTGAACGGCACGTGTTGTCGACGGGAGTGGTGAAAATTTCGCCGTGCAATTTGTCTGCCCGCGAAATTCTTTGCGCAAGATCGGTCGTCACATCCCATACGTTCATCGTTCCGATTCACTACCATAAAAGGAAAAAGTAGGTAAGGGTCCCCCCGCAGCCTTGACTCATATACTGTCCGCTCAAGTACCGGCTGGCGTGCGTTTACGAACTCGCTCTTTAAATTCCGGTCGCCGGCTAAAAGTCGACGAGCGCGATGCATCGGTCTGCATGGCGGCGATGAACGGGCACAGCGTTAATACGTGGACATTGCTGCAGTTACGCCGATCTTTCGTTAAGAAGGATAACTTGTTCGCGATATCGAAGTGACGGTGGCTGGAAAATTAAACGAAATATATGTCACGCGAAATCGTTCGCTATTTCGGGACCGCTTAATGAAGCAATAAAGGTTTCGCTAAATCAGTTATTATCGCGGTATCCGCGCAATTAACAAGAGACTGCAACCTTGCAGCAATTAATTAGGATGCTTATTACGAAGTCTGTCATTACTTCAGCGCGCGTGCAACGCGTCCTTAGTTAGTACTTACCTTATGCAGGATATATTGTACCGACGAGGTCGAGGCACCTTCTGCCCTAATTCTACTCCGTCGACATAAGCCTTTATAAGTAAGTTGAGTCACCTTCTCGTTACTCCCAACTTTGCGATCGCACTTGAATTTCCTCGCTTCGATTTGTGCGCATGAATAATAATCGAATCAGATGTGAACAATAACGAATTGTTCCTTGCCTGTTCCTGTGACTCATCTGTGCTTACGTAATCGACGCTTAAATCTAGAACAAGGGAATGAATGAAACGGCGGAAGGTGTAGGGACTCGTGAGACAAAGTAACGTTCTTTGCAAACTTTATTGTTACAAACAAATATTTTTACTAAGGGAAGATCTCCCTCGGCGACCGAACGAAATCTTCTCGCACGCGATTCGGTATTTCAACGGAGGACCACCGACCTCCGATAAATAAATATAGAACACAACAATAATTTATTCGCCCGTCTCGTATAACGTTACGGTCGGTCGTGTACAAGTGAAATGAGGTATCGGGAATGATTCCCGAGGAAAATGCAAGAATACACGACCGCACGCGTTATAATAAATGCGTCCACGTACACGAATAAAGTTCGACATTTATACGCGTGCACATATTCATAATGCATACACGCGTTATATGCATAAAACATGTGTACCATCTCTTTTATACATGCACGTAATATCTTTTCAATAAATATATACAGAGCAGCGATAACGCGATTTTTCGTTATTACCTTCTCGCTCGTGGAACGTCGCGAGAGTCACTTGAAAATTGTCCAAGCGCACGGAGTTCCGATGCCACAAACGACGCCAGCGATTCTATCTGCTCGCGATGGCAATGCTCGTCGATATTTTTTAGCCACATCGACGTTTCGCGTTCAACCGAACGAAACTCTGCCACCTTTTTCGCGATACTTCGTCCGAAGGCGGCGCACGAAACGAGTAACCATTTAATTCGTATCAACGGCGGCTGTGATTCAAGGGAAATTAAGTGGCCCTGAAACGTGTATCTTATTTTGTAACGAAATTCTTGTAACTTGAATTTGTCGTCGAACAGAACACCTACCCGGGGTAGTTATGCGTCGAAACAGTTAATCGTACACGATAGCGTAATATTTTTTTTTTTTAGAATATCATCGAGAATAATTTAGATCTGCTAATATTACGATTCTCGACCGGCGATGGGGACATTTTATTCTAGCAGGTCGAAAGCGGAATTTCGCGGATATTATATCGCAGACTGATTACGGTGTACAGGACACGAAAATACATAATATATTAATTCTCTAAATGTACAAGGTATGCACTGTACACGTAATCGAGGAATGGAATTGCAAAGATTGCAATAACACGCCTCGCATGCAGAATTACTATAAATAAAGAGTTACCGCCGTTCTGCTTCGCGTTCTGACGAATCGATCGAATCGTTTCGAGATTCCCCGATACCGGTTAAGATCAACGCGCGCGAAACCGAGACGCCGTATCGACAATAGTCGAAGCAACGACGAAACAAACAAAAAAGGAAATAAAGACACAAAAATTAATCGAAGAAATAAACGCACGCAGTCTTTCTGGGGACGAAAATCCCCGAAATCGTGCGCTTATCTAACGTTGGTGTGCACAGTCGAGCCGGAACGGAATCGCATGTGAGAAATTGAAACTTGCTGGCGGTACAAGTAATGACGAAATAAATAATTAAATTGTCTATCATCGGTTCGAGACGATCGATCTAATTCTACAGCACCAGCTGACTCGAACTTTGCTTAGAGAAAACCGGACAATTCTCAGATGGTAGCAACAAACTGTTACAACGACGGTGCCTCGAACCGATCTCCTTATTTCCTAGCATAAAGCGTTCCGAAATTACCCTTCTCATGGTACGGTTATTCGTTGGAAAATCAAAGGATATCGAATGACAATGGCCCGAATTTGGATGTAAGTATAATATCAGTTCACGATTTTTGTTTCTTTTCTTCACTTCTCTCCATAGAGAGAAGTCCGATCATATTGGGTCACGGAAACGTAAAGGCCGTTTCCGCGGTCGGATATTTTCGGAACACCCTATAAATATACCGCAAGACGCGCCCACTTATATGCCTACTTGTGTGTTGAACTTACATCAACGTCCTAATGCATTTTCACGTTAATTCCGGAGGGGGGAGGATTTCTACATGCGCCAACAGCAAGGGCTCACAGGTCTCCGCAGTCAATTCTCTCTTTCTCTCTCTCGTACATAAAACTTTCTTTTGTATTTTCGTTTCGTTTCGTTTGACTGTTTCTTTCTAACTATCTTCGTTTGCGCTTGACTACAGGTGGGTCTGAAATGGGTGTAAATAAAAGAAAGCAGGATAAGAAAAAATTGTCGGTGAAAAAAAAAGAGAGCGTAAAAAATAAAGTGCGCCGAGGGTGGGTGTACAGATTATACGGTGGTCAATCGGTCATCGGTCATTCTCAAACAGGTATGCACATGTACACGTTTCCAAACATACGTACGCGCACAGAACAAAAAGAAAAGATAAAAAAAAAAAAATAAAAGAGTTCCCCCGACAAACAGAGTCGCGTACGACGACAAACGATAATAGAAACAGTCGTAAGAATAATAGTAACTGCTTTATTTAAATAATATCAATAATCATGGTGATAGTAATAATCAGAATGATAATGATCATAATTCATAATAGTATGTATTGCCGAATATCTCGGTTAAGTGACAATTCGTTTCGTAACAGCACAATTGAACGATTGCTCGCATTATGCAAAGAATCTTCCCGTAGTGTTTTCGCTCTAAATGTTCTTTCAACCTATGCATTTATTTATACGATTCCTTAGCGTGGCCCTCGGATGGGACAGAAATGGACCGGCGGCCGACGCGACGTTTCCGAATGGATCGCTCTTCCGTCCTCTTTCCTTCGTTGTGAACGAGAATAGAAAGGGAAATTTTCGTAGCCGGTAACTAATTAAAAATAGTAGCTGAACGCTTCCAGCCACCTTCAAATTAGGTTGCTACGAACGATGGAAAAATTCAAGGGACCTCGCGTGGGTGCGACCGATCCATGGCTGTCGCTTGTTCGTCGCTTTTTGATCCTTTGACCGGGCAATTGGATCTCCAATCGGGGAATCGACGCCGGTAATTCTATGCTATGAAAAGTTTTATCATGCAAGGTAAGAATTTGATAGTAACGGTAGGGATGTAAAACGTTCCTCGTTACACTCACTTCGGTTGCCCGGTTAAAGAATTCGTTTTTCAATGGCACGATTGGCTGCACGATCACTGACAATCGTGGGTATCTATTCAAAGCTATACACCTTGGAAAATTCCATTCAGGACAGAGAGGTTCGGTTCTCGGTTAATAAATACGGAATACAGAAAACGCAGGTAAATTACGTTCCACCGAAAGCTAAATACAATTTTTGTACGAATTTCTGAACAAATTTTCGTTACATCCGACGAAAGCGATTCGACTTCTTTTCTCGCGGTATTCGCCCCTTTCGTTGTCGCGATGGCGACGCTGAACGAAAAAATTGACCGTACAGAAGAAAATCACGGAGATTCGAGAAAACAAGTGCCGAGGACGACGAAAAATTCGTTTATATATTGATCGCCGTCGTTTATATCCTGCCAATCGTTGGCACATCGAAACTCGACAAAATCATACATACGAGGAGAAGGTATTCCCTTTCCCTTCTTCTCGACCGTGATATTGCTTCGATAGTTACCTTAACGCGAGGCTTTTCTTTTCTTCCTTATCCATTTCCAGTCGTTCGAACGATTATCGAATCGTAACGGCGCGACGACGTTGGCGCAACGAATAAAGAAAGAAAAAAGAAGAAGAAATCTTACGCAGTTAGTTAAGTAGACACTTAGACGCAAGGCTGATCTACAGTCACGAGAGGATTAAGATCGAATGTTACGCCAGATTATATCGCCCAACGTGTTAAACAGGCATGATTTTTTTTCTCCAAAATTTACGTTCGTTCGAGCATAAAGGAAGAAAAAAAAAAAATGATAGAGATCCCGTTTTATTTTGTAATTTATATTATACGAATATAAAATGGGGGACTTCCTTCAAACGCTTAATCATTTCTCAGCTTCTTGTTCTAAACTCGTCTTTTAACATAAAGAATATTGCGCAACTGTGAGCGGGCCTTGTTGAATTATTACTATGCGATTTCGATTCGTCCTACGGATCGATTACTTTGGATCCTTACGGCCCCGGTCGTTGAATGTTCAATACTCTTTGCATGCTCCTCATGATCGGCAAGTGGTTCGCACTGGCGCGTTTAAAACTTGTTCTCACTTGTCTGTACATCGAAAGGGATGTTCTCTGTTCCACAAGATTCCTCGTGTTGTCGTTCGTTCGCCTCTGAATATCGAGCACAAAAAAAGATCTCTTTTTATTCTTATCGGACACAACCGATCAGAAGTATACTTTCTCCAATGATTTGTCAGGAACGAATCGTTTGTCTTTCTGTCTGTCCGCGGAGAAATGACGGCACACAAACCAGAGAAAACAGAATAATGAAACACACAGATTTAAAAAAAGAGAAGAGGACAAAGTTCGATAAATCGAGTTAATCATGGACAGGAGGTTAATCTCTGCGTCGTGTTGACAACGATCACCTGTTCAAAGCACACACGCAACACAGAAATCAGACGATGGCATGCCGGTTTAACAGATTGCGAACGATCACTGGCACGCACTGAAATATGCTACAAAGAGAAGCGTAAATAGCGACGGATCCTCGACCGATGGCGCTCAGCGAAATTCATTAGCAAACGAGCTACTTTGTTCACTTTGTTCACTTTGTTCTCATATCGTTTCAGATGGAATTTCGTTTCCCCCCCGTTTACAACAACGTTCATTTGGCACGATATTTTCCCCAACCGTTTTCTCCTTCGACCCGAAATCGATTCATTCTTAATCCTCCCTGAACAACTACTTAGAGTTCGCTCCAAGTACGCAAGCATCGAAATCGCTCGCATAACTCGAGCGTACGTTGCGATATGTTTGTTAAAAAAATATCACACTTTCAAGATTGCTAATAAACACTGTTACTGTCCTTCCGTATAATGACTACGAGTATATGTATGTATATGTAACAATATCGATAATACATGGTACCCCATGGAAGAGTATCTCGTGTTAACAAAGCTACGAGTTTGTCAAGCTTCCTTCGTTTATTCCCTCTCGGCCGTTGAATTCTGTCTGTGTGTGTCCGTAGGCTAAAGTTTACCGAACGATTTAACCATTGAAACGGAGCGCAGTGAGCATCGAAGTAACAATGGCGCTCGCGTGCACTCGTTGCTTCTTGTCGAGTGACTGTCGTATCACTGTGCAAGTTATAATTTCCGGTTAAACGACAAATTCCAATAAACGGGCTCGTGAAATTTTCGTTGGACAATTCGCACAACTCGTTGCGTTGCACGAAATTATCTCGCGCCGTGTAAAACGATCGGCTATTCATGTACTACGTGATCCTGGTTTCAAGGGTTAAATCGAGGGTTGGAAAAGTAGATTAAAAAAATAAGCGTGTCTTCGCTAATTTCGACACCGGCTAAGCTCCGTAACGCTGACGGGTGCAGTTTACAGTAATGAATAGAAAGAAAAGGTATATACATATATAAACGCATGATTATGCAACGAACATGCGAAAGTCATTCATTTTTGTATAACCACAAGAAAAGAAAGATAGAGAGCAACAAATTTCGCGATTGAAGCTGTGAAATAAATGTTCTCGGAGAAAGAAAAAAAAAAAAAAGAAAAAGAACGCGACCGAGATGCGACTAGATTTTTTTACCACTGCTTTTTTGTTTCTTCTTCTTCTAAATACAACATATCGACTGTCGAAAGCGCTTCATTCAGGACAATGCATTATACATATACGTGTATGCACGTGTTAATTGAACAACATTTTGGTTTTTCAAAACGTTCACGATAACTCTCACGCCAATTACCAACGCGTTTACATATTTTTTTTTCTTTCTTTGCTCTGCGACTACTGTAATCCTCTCTCTCTCTCTCTCTCTCTCTCTCTCTCTCTCTCTCTCTCTCTCTCTCTCTCTCTCTCTCTCTCTCTCTCTCTCTCTCTCTGTATATATAAACTTTTGCTCATTCATATATATATACGTACACGGTATCATCGTGTTCCCGACAATCACGCTCGTTTATCGTATCACGTATAATACAGTTTGCGCAATTGTTATATTTATAGTACGCAATCCGGGTAGTCAATGAGTTCCTGGAGCGTTTGGATGTTTTTCATCATTTTAGTGTTCACTTTTCGTCGCGGTGTAGAATATCTTCGAAGTCGAAATATTTGTTATATTTAAAGAATAACCAATGCCGTGAGAATAGCAGCGAGTGTTTTCCAACGGAATTGAATTTCATCCCGTATACCACCGCCGCAATTATCCACCGATGAAACCACAAACTAATCCAACAATTCTCCGACCACCGCGGCAATAATGCATCATACACATTTAACTTTATATGTGTACATATGTATAAGTATATGTATAATTACGTACAGAGGACAGACAGAACGTGAGACACATATAGGTAAATGTACACGACCGGTGGCTATATTATCGTAATGAAAACGGGATCGAGGGCTGCCTATTAATTGGATCGTAATTATTATTTACATTTAATTCATCCCATATTATGCGCCGTTTCGTCCCCCTCGATCCGCCCCTCTTAACGTTTACAATTAACTGACATAACAAGAGGTAATTGTTAGTTACGATAAGAGGTAATGAGTAGATAATATTCGCGACACACTCATCGCGTTTAATAACTTCGATATCACTCGCAAAAAGTCGGCGATTCGATGACTATACCATTTATAATAAATAGATGCATGGCGAAGCAACGAGGCGATGTCAATTGTAATAACGACACGCGCTTATTTATAGCATTTAAATTTTTCTTATCTTTCCTTATCTTTCTTTTTTTTTTTTGTTTGTTTTAAGAAGATTATTAGAAGACGGTATTATATAATGATTGACAGTCAGGATTATTTAAATAAGTCTATAAGTTTGCACTTTTAAGTCAGGCAATAATTGGTCGACACGTTCTAGCAACTAATTTGAAAAATAAATATTTAATTTGTACATACAAAAACGCATGGCGTTATTACGCTTAACGATTAATTCATTCGTACAAGTCAAATCAATTGTAAACGATGATTCGCGGATTCTCTTGAAACTTTTGATCCTGATAGAGTGTCGAGTATTATACGGTCCTCTAATACTGTAGGCCGAGTTTTATCACGGTGTACAAGACTCCTGGCCTTCCCCGTTGATCTCGAGTGCTCGAGAATTCTTGACCTCATTCATATCGTATATCGATTCGTTCATTGCATTTCGAGAACACGTCCGTTCAAATCGTTCATTCGTCCGGCGCGAATAAACTGCGAGATCGACGCGCATCGGACGATTAATACTTTTTTCAATGGACACGCGAATCGAGGCGGATCGTTCAGCCCCCAAGAGAGATTATCCGTTAAGTACAGAATCGGGTGCGATACGGTATCAATAGGAATACGACACGAAAATGCGAACGAAGAAGGAATGACTAAAGTATCATTGTATGCGCGGCTGTACGACTCTTTCTCCCTGTATCCGCCTTGATTCGCGGTCAATCACACCCCCTTAACAACATTGATCTCCCGTTCGAGCTTCGTTCTCTCGTCTTTCGAAGATTCGTCGCTACGACGGCGCAGCGGGCCATGTACAAACGGCACGAACTGACGTGGTTTAAAGGGACGAGCCGTTTTGCATTCACCCGTGCCGCAGTAACTCCTGATTCGAGGGCACAGAGAAACCTTTCAGATAGTCCGATCCGTTCGCGCGGAGCGTCTCAAAGCGTTTACCTTACGCTAAATAACAGGAAATCGTCTAACTAGCTACCTAATGTAACGGCTCGCGCGTCGGGACGAATCGACACGCGATTGCGTGCCGATATGGAATTACCTGGCGGCGTTGTTCCCCCCGATCCTACGTACGTGCCCGACATACTTTCGCGTGTCGCAAGTCCCCGCGAGTTTGTTTATTTCGTGAAAAATGCAAGCACGCACCGGCGAACAATGAAGAGACGTAAACGCTGATGCGTTCGCAGCGAATTCTACGACGCGGCCGACGTGCAGAAATTCGAGAATGTTTTCGATGTGGCGCAAGCAGAGATTGCCGTGGGGCCCGATGCGTGGAAAAATGAGTCAGACGAGGGAATCGACGAGCACGGATTTAAACGGGACAAGTCTTCGCAGCGAAATCGGCCGGCTATTGAACAAGGCTCGGAAGCAGGTGTACGCGCGGATTATGAAAGGATCAGCGCTGGCTGGACAACCGATTTCGAATAAAGGCGAGAGCTCTGAATAATTCAAATGGGAAAAGGCTGGATTTAGTTCCTCGAATTACTGGCCAGTCTATCGTTCCATGCGACGTCTTTCGCAAAATAGTTGTTTGAAACAAACCGAGCTACTCTAAGTGCATTCCAAGATGCTCGAAGCAGAGAGAAAAATCTCATGCGCGTCTTCTAACAAACTCGCAACGGAAAGTCTCAGTCGAGCTATACAAGAGCGATGATTCTCGAATAAGATTGAGAAATGGCAGCTTTGAAAGGCTCCGTGCGCGATCGTTTCTTCGTTGATTCGAGAAGGAAAAGACCAAGAAAAATATCCAGGTATTCGATACAGACACGAGACGCAGACGGGGACTAGAAATATATTGGCCGAACATCGACACGAGGTCAGAGTTCGTCAGACTTCTCTGTTCGTAGACGACGGCTTCGAAACAGCGGGTTCTCTCCGTTTGTCTTTGCGATGCGCCGTCGTCTGGGGGTTGGGGGTTGGGTGGGGCTGTTTATTAATTACGAAAACCCTCGGCCACTCGGGGAAACATTTACACAGACCGATCGATCGGTTATCGGGCTCTGATGCACACTTACCGCCTCGAGGAATCGGTCGAGGAAGATGCGACGGTAAAACATCGACGTCGCGAACTAGGCGAACGCTACTTTCATTAATTTGCCCCCGAATAATATTCCTGTAACGCAGCCGACGAGACCTGTTAATTTCGTTTCAAAGCTTCGCCGAATTGCCGTGCAAAGAAATGACTTCGTTTGACTTCGTCCTCGCCGCGACGTTCAATTTCTACCGTCCCATCGTTTCGAGTGACCAGTCGATTAAACCTACGATTACCAACTTACCATTTCCGTAGTGAGACTGGCTAGCGCCTCCTCGACGGTGGCAGCGATCCTTCCCCCGTCGGTCTGATGCTGGCTGCCCCTGATCGGCGTGGTCGGGCAACCTAAAATGATCGTTAATCGTCATAGTGCAAAAACGTTAATTCCGCTGGCTGCGTCTGGCTCGATCGCCGCACATAGCGCGGACACTTGTCTCTCTAGCGGTAGTGTTCGACTTGTAACGGCAGTCTACGGGGTAGAAGTTTGAAATCGAAAGGGCGCCCGCCTCGAAAGGATCACCGAGCATCGTTCTTTGTCTCCTCGGTGTTATTGTGCAACGATCGTGCGGAATTGTGCGTGCACTTGCCGCGAACGCTCGACGTTCGATCGGAGCGACTGAATTTCGGATGGTCCTTTCGAGATGCCGAAGGTGTCAGGATGCAACGGTAAATAGATAAGCGTGCATCGGTTCTAATCGACGATCTACTACGGGTGGCGAGAAGCGTGTGTAACTATTTCAGACAATGGTATATCATTATGCGTTGTGTAGCAACATGTCGAATAGAAAGAGGATTAGAGAGATAGAGAAAAAAATTGAAACTTATCTCGAAAGCACATCGGTTCTGGTCGATGCCAGTTCTTGCTTACGCAGAAAGGAACCGTAGAACATGTAAAAGAAACGTGTGTACGGGTTTTAGAATGAGAGTGAGGTCTTGTGTTTCATATATCATTTCCAATCGTCGCTTTATTGTCGTATCTCATTGTCCAGAGGAAAGAGAAGAATGTACGCGTGCTTTTGACAAGACTTTTCTGGTCACCTAAACAGATCTACGAATTCGTTGCTCCGTTGCACTATGCCGTGAGAATCTATTTATCGGATGTGTCGTGTCTACTTCGAAATGCGCCGAACGTGCTCGTCGTCGTTATCACGCCTTCCGTTGATACGAACAATTGGTCACAATTGGACGTTCGCGACGAGCACCTTCGTACACCACGCAACATTCGAACGTCAAAGAGCTTTCGAAATCACTTACAGACAATAATCTCGAAACACAGACAAAACCGGGTAGATGAAAACGAGGGTTCAATTTAGTCACTAAACTTTTGTCAATCGCGTTAAGTCTCTCCCCAATTGATTCGCGGTACGATCACCTTTATCTTAAATTCAACCGGTGCAATGCAACGGACGAAGTCGAGCAAACGTAGCATCTCTAATACATCGGTACACGCTAACTGGTACGTATAAATCAGTATCGCAACGATGATTTCGCGATTAAATGAATCTCGTTGAAGTACAAATGAGAGTCATGTATGCCGGTGCCAAACGATCCAATTTAATTTGCTCTAGAAGCCATTTAGTTCCGGATTACGTAATACCGTTAGTACATGGAATGCGATCAGTGTAAGGTGGCTAACAATACGTATCGTCTGTGTCACGATTACAGGATCTATCGTATTTATCTCGATGAGTATGCGGTGTGCGTTCAAATCAGCGCTAACTACTGCACGCTTTGCGTTAATTTACATACTTGGTACACCAACAGGGCTCACTCATCCCCCCCAACCCTTCCCGACCCCTTACAAAACAGCAGAAACCATAATATCATCGATACGAACGGTACAACGGTGCTTTCAACTACGCAGACAGCGATGACGTGATGGCCGACAATGATACTTTCGCACGTTTTTCAGAACACTACCTTAAATCGTGGCACGTTAATCAGACTTCCGGTTGCTGGAGCCGAGCGTCACGCTGATTGCCCGCGGCTCGATTCAGTTATAAAGTCTCTCGGTTCAAGTTAGCACGATCTTTTCATTACCAAACAGCACGAGACTTCGCAACAAGGATCCAATAAATTGGAGTTAAACTTTGCGCGGAATTAATGTATCTGTCCCGAGGTCACGTTGCACTCCGCTAATTGGAAGCAGTTTCCTTCGCGATCCGCGTGTAACAAAGTTTAAAGTAAGTCACTGCACACCGCCTCTATCCTAATAAATGTACCGATATCCAGCCGGGGGAAAGAAGACGCGAAGCAAATTAATGGGAAACGGTATTACCAGAGTTAATAACGAGGTGCTGCTTATTCGGTGACCCCGAGCGGACTACCTTCCTCAAAGGAATTCAATTCGCGTAGCCAGTTAATACTCTGGCTATAGAACTTCGGGACGCTTCCCTCGTCGGGGCTGTCGAATTACATTCGAAAACCTCAGCTCGAGGCGCTCGTTATATCTCGATTGTTCGAAACTCGGGCAAGCGTTCCGATAATTTCATGACCCACCGATGTCGCATTTACGGAATTGGAATTTTGCTGCGTGTCTCGTTGCCGGACACAAATCGTCCGGACAAATCAATCAGCGGGACGATCGAGCACCGTTGCAAATGCCTACGCCGCGATAGTTCGAAGAAGAAGGGCGAGCAGTAGAAGAAGAATACGAACGAAGGAATCTTCGAGGCACGTAGGTGGAGCCCTCAGGCGACGTAGTATATACTGAGCGCGTACGGGAACTTACCTGCGTCGCCGCTGCTGGAGCTTTCCGTGAAGGACGGCGTTCCCTCTGTCCAGGTAGGCGTTGAACCCTCGGCGCTACCTGCCGGCGGTGTCCAGGTGAGACACCCGCCGCCGCCCCGGCTGCTGCCGCCGCTTTCGACGCTCAACGACGACTTCGTTTCCCTTCCGCCGCTGCCGCTTCCGCTTCCGCTGCTTTCCAAGTGAACGTCGGATATACTGGAATGTTTGTCGAGGGTCGATGTTTATTTGTTCCCCTTTTTGCGACAGTGAACTTGAAAGCAGTGCTCAGGCCGATCTTTTTGCAAGATTGCTATTTCTTGGCTTATCTTGTTTAACACTTGCGGACTTTGTGTGCGATATGGCTCGTGTATTTTTATTGCTAGCGCGAACGCCTGTTGTTAGACGTATGCAACGCGGGATGCATAATTGCGATGGGACGATATGTCGGTTAAATTTTTTGTATTTTTTTTTTTCTTTGCTTGGCGTAATTTTTATATACGACTCTGTCCCGATGGGAAACGTTGGGAAATTTTCGTTTGCGAAATTAAGGGAGTAGATAGGGGTTCACTCACCTCACGGCATCATGATAAGTCTTTGTGAGGGTGACATGGTGCACAACCTTGTTCTGCTTCGATTGTGCACTGCTCAGACTGCTCGTTAAGATCGTGGTCGGTGCACCGTGTTGAAGTTGACCACCGGAAGCCAGTGTTTGGTCGTTTGAACGCACTGCATCGTCAAAGGGCGGGGGCGGGGTGGAGCAGGTGGAAGGAAGGGTGCCACCTACAAAAAGCGTACTACAGTTAGCCCTAATGAACACAATGTAGTGTGCTTGCTTTGTCGTCGGGGTTCTCTAAGGGTGGGATATAGAGTCGTTAGCGTGGCAGGGCCTCGTTCAAGGAGGCCAAAAAAATTGTCTGTGAAAATTTGTCTTCTTATTGTTAGTAATCTTGGTAATTAAATCTTTTCTGTGCTTCACGTTTGATCAGAGAAATTAATGAGCTTCGTGTTACTGTTGAAATTTCGTACTGCTTTCGTGTTTCTGTATGCGTGTGAAATATTGATATATTGTGATAATTCAAGTTAAACGTCTGACATGATTTTTTGTATATTATATTAGATAGTTCAGAAATTCAACTGAAATATTATTATCACTTGTTAACGGGAAGCAAATTGGAGGGGGGGTTCGAGTGCTATCTACTTGACGCTGTGTTATCAGTGATCACAGTAAGCACTCTTCAAAAAGTAACATCACGAGCATTTCTAACGTTTGTCAAGCATTAAAAAACACGTGGGTGCGTGACACGATTCTATTACAAAAATTGCACAAAATCGCTAAACTGCACAAGCGCATTTCTGACGAATTTGTTCGGCTAAGAGTTTTCACGGGACTGTTGTTATCTCGGTTTGAGCAAAGGACGGAAACGTTAGAAATCGATTAACACCTCCTACTGAAGTCAGTTCGAATAAGCCATTCTGGTGTCACATAATGATACGACTACGCAACTAAAACTATATCTACTTGGGTGTCTACACAAGCGTACTAACAGCAAACGAATCGGCTAGCATGTCACAAGGCAAACTGATCTTTGGCTCGAAAAGGATATTTTGCACTGCAACTAGTACACACGTGTGAACGTCCCTTTATTGTGGTACAGAGAGCACACCGTACAAACACACCGATAAACCTTTGTATTCCGTTTGAACCGTAGAGTGATGATATGTCGACAGAGAGATAGAATTCAATTCTGTTCCTCAGAGATAGACGTAACCATGTATGACATTCTTTTCACAGCGCAAAGATTTTTCTTTTCATTTTCTCCCGTACTAATTTTATATAAAACTTCGAAATAACTTTACATAAATTCTACGGAACGAATGCCATGCCATTAACAAAATTACGCTCGGACCGAAACAAAGTGATTATTTACATTCGAACATTTTTATCACGATTTTATTCTTTCCTTGGCTGATTCGATCAAGTTACGTCTATTCCTCCTAACAATTAATGGAAGTTCGCTACGCATGCAGGGGCACACTCCAATTCACACAAGAGGAAGACCAATCCTTACACGCACTACTATTCAAACGTGGAACAATTGCGCCGGGGGATAGTAAGTCTCCACATTACGGACGATACCTCGTCGACGCCATAAAAGCGACGTTGAAATGGCATCGAGCTCGGATTATACAATAAAATGGTAACGACAAAAGTGCATCATCTATTGGTAGAAAATACGTAAACATTACACTACTGATTTCTTCGTTCATCACAGAGATGACAGCGGGAGGAATGTTTTTGTTGTTGTTGCTGTTTCTTAACGAGTCTTGGTTAAACAGATTTGTATCGTTACAAATCGATACGCATGAAAGATCGAGTAATGAAAAGTGGAGAAAACAAGAGAGTAACTCGCAGTGTGGTTGCGCATGCAGAAAAGAAAGATGTTAGTTATGTGCTTCTCGATGCTCATAATTGCGTCCTCGCTTCGAGCCCTTCGCGACAGTTTTATCCATTTTCATTTCCAGACAATTTCTAAGTAATGTACATTCTCCTGCGTGATTATCTCTGGCCATCTCGGGTCGTATAAGAACGGAGTTACGGAATCGGAGGTGGTCGATTCGTTTAGTTGTTAATTTTCCTTCGATCGAGACTTGTAGCTGTGCAAGAACGACGCGTTCGGTATTGAAACGCTGGAAAAAGATCGCTCTTGATATTCGCCTCTCACCTTGGTTCCAAACGACTTCACGATTTTCGATTTCTCGTTTATACCTATCTTCGATTGTTCCCTGGGTCTATAGTTTCGTCTCGATCCGTTCGACGCTTCACCGTTTACTCGATCTGCTTCAAGCGTATTGCGAGCAATCGATCTTGCATTAACTTTGGAATCAATATTTCTTCGTTCGCTTTCCCTTTCCACGGAATAAACCATCCCCTCCGCTTTCGTAATCGAAAAGGTCTTATTGCCTCCTTTAAGGACAAGCTGCCGTTCCCTGCTCTCCGACAATCTGACGTCGCTCGTCGACATCGTCGAACGTTCATCGTTCGTTCTCTCAATTGTATTAGGCGTGAAAGACGCTGCTCTGTACGCGGTACGCGTGTCGTGCGATTTCATCGGTCCAGAAAAGGGTTGAACTCTGGTCGACGTAACGGGTGCGAGTTTCTGCCTCCTGTGTGCAGACTTCTCCCTGATCTTCCTCAGCAATTTACTCTCCTTCCTGCGTTCCGCGAATTTCTGCGCATCGATTCTCTTTTCCCCCGTGACTCTTTCCTGTCTACCAACCGGGACGTTCGATCTGCCCATGCTGGAAGCCTCGAAACCGTCCCCGTCGTCCACCACCTTGCTACCCCTATCGGACCAGCGAGTCAACGTCGTGATCGTCGAGATCGACGCCTCCAGTTCCATCTGCTTCCTCTTCATCCTCTCGTAGTACGTCTCTGAATGCTTCTTGTCCTTCCGCGACATCTTGTAGTCCATCGGCTCCGTTCTGGACGCTGGGTTCAAGAAGTACGCGAACTTGGCCACGCGCTCCGCCCTCGAGCTTCTCCGCTCGTCTACGGCAGACGTGGCCTGTCCGTTGGTCGAAGTGCTCTGCTCCCTTGACTGTTTAAAATTTCCTCTCTCCGGTCTGAACGGGTACGGGCTGGTTCTGATAAAATACGAACCGTCTACCTTCTCCACGCTCACGAATTCCTCGTCCTCTCCCCCGTAGAAATCCTCCGCTGGCCAATCGTTCCAGTGTCGCGGTGTACGCTCCTCGTGTATCTCGCCGATGGCTCGTGCCTCTTCGACGATTCGATCGCGAATCGCCAGGCCGTCGTATCGTGGTGGTAAATTGGCGGGGGTTGTTGCACGGGGATGCAAGTCGCCGATGTGGACGGCGGTTGGCGTGAGGGTGGTGGACGCGGTATTGTTGGAGCAGGGGTTTGCTTCGGCGACGTTCGTGGTCGCGACGTACGAAGAGGTTGCGGCGATACCAGCGGTGGCGGAGAAGAAAGTGGTAGAATAGTAGTTAGCAGAGATGGAAGTAGTAGTAGTAGTAGTAGCGGTAGTGGTGACGACGGGCGCAGCAGAAACGTTAGAAGTAGAAATGTAATCGGGTGTGGGGAGATGGTGCAGGATGCTCGAACTTTCATGCAAGCGGTATCTCGTGATTATGGCTGCTTCGTCACCTCGACTGGACGCCATCGAGGACGTGGAGGTGGCGGTGCCGGGGCCACGATGATCCTCGGAGGACCTCCCGGCCCTCGACTGACCGGTGCCTCTCGGTGGAACAGGGGGTGGAATCTTGCCGGACGGTACCAGATTCGGAATCGGCGGACTGGCGGCGGTTCTGCCCTTCAGGACGGCCGGATAGCTGGTTACCTTGGCCGTCGAGGACGTCACTGGGCTCTCTTGATGACCCGGGATGCTTGGACAGGCGGCCAATGCCAACGGTGGTGGGCTCACTGGGCCGGCGGCGAAATTCACCGGGGTGGAGGTGGCGATCGGCGCCGAACCGGTCGACATCGCCGCGCTGGATGTGCTGATCGCTGGGTCTATCGTGGCCACTGCTTTCGTGGTGTCCAGTGTTGTTCGTTGGGGGTCGTCACGGCGTCGGACGGGTAGAATCGAGCGAAGGGTTGGCGTGTGCAGGCGACAACGGTGGTGAAGACGGGTTTAAGAGATAGATAGATAGGTAGATAGATAGATAGATAGAGAGAGAGAGATAGAGAGAGAGAGAGAGAGAGAAATAGGTATAGAAACGAGCAGAGAAAAATAGAGAAGCTGGATGAGAGAGGTCGCGCGATGGGAGAGCTATGCTACGTTGCTTCGAATTTCGAAAACGACGAACTGTTTCGTTTCTTTATCCGGCGCGTGTGAGTTCTACGATCGTAGAAAATGGTTCGTTCAAAGTAATGTTCGGCGCGACCTGTTGTCACAGAAAATTGACACAGGTAACGCCGTGCATCTTATTTTGCGTGAAGCATCGAGAGAGAATACATTTTACCCATTCGCAAGCAACGCGGCATCGCCCCTAATACAAAAAATATTATACTGGTAACAGTTGAGCAACGGGCGACTGTGATTCCGTATCGATCAATCGTTGACGGTGATCGACTTTATCGAACAAGTGCCTCTAAATATGCATAGCCCTATTTCAATTTCAATATCCATGTCCCTATCGCGTCGCCGTCGCGCGCGTTCGTTGCATCGAATGAAACGCGATAAAGAATCGACCAAAATCATCGTGGAAGTCAATCGACAGAGATAATTAGGAAAGTAATGATCGTATGAGACTCACCAGCCTTCGTGGGTGACGTAGTATGCATTGTCGAAGTTCCGGTTGTCGGCACCGCTAAACCACCATACAACACCATGTACCATTACACCGTATCGCCATGTGTATACGTCCCTTCGATCGGACAGAGAAACTTTCGAACACTCTTCCCGACAATTTCTCGCGGGGAATAAGCATCTTGCGATCTCCTGCCGTTTGTCGTTGTTCGACAACGGTCTGTTCGTGACCCACCGATTATTGTTCCGCGATTTTCAAGTCTCTCTGTCCAGGTCACGGATCGAAGGTGTCCAGAAATGGAACGGGGATTCGAGCAAGGGACGTTCGAGGCAAACAGAGGGGGATTCGATGATTGGAATGCGCGCATTCGACTGACATTCACGATAGAAAGCTGTATATACGTTCTTTGCATCTGTAGACAGAATCGAACGGATCTCGTGGGTTACGTCCGAACGACTGGCAGGTGGATGAAACCATAATGGATCGTCGATACGATGTAATTCGCGATTGAATTAAAATTTCACGTTGATTTGTATACTGTCCTGTTCGGCGTTTCAAGCGCGTGAAATTCCATCGAAATAAAAATGAACAAATTTACTTCCTGGCTTCCATTCGCTCGGTACTATGTTTAATAAAAGTTATGGGATGATGGATTACCTACCAACACGAAACACGGATAGGCAATGGTCTGCGCGTGAAAGCACGCACGAGCAATCTTCGTAAAAGCGACAGGGCATCTTCTCAGATGGATCGACTGACGGGGGGCACGGTTCAATGGGGTTTCCTGGACACATCACGGACTGGGATCGTGGTGAAGGTTTTAGCCTCGGGGAACGGGGGTATGCCGGCTCTAAGTTTAGGACACTGGTCGCAGTGCCCGGCTACACGCGTGAAAATTCAGCGCAAAAAGCCAATAATAAAATCGTGGAAAATGTTCGCTCGTATCGTCCGTACGATTTTCGGAACGATTCTCGGTCGCTCGACTTTGAAAAAACAAACTGTGTTCCCGTTTGCTTCGCGATCGAAAAGCAAACACGAGATATTATTGGATGTAAAAGAGGACGTCGACGCTCGAGCGGATTCCGAAAATCGATGAATCTCTGGCCGCGTGTGACCACGTGAAGCGCACGAAACGGACCAGTAACAAAGATCTCGGAGGAAAATATTCTCCGTAAAATAGAATCGATCGAACGGACTCACCAGTTGAATCGAAGTCGCCGTCCAGGGGCCTGAGCGGCCTGGTGATGCTTTTTCTCTTCGACGGGGAATGTTTCAACGCTGAAACACAAACCGACAGATCGTTAGTATCGTTTATGGTCGATGCTGGCGCGCCGGGGGCGGGGTTCACATCGATAATACTGATGGAAATCGGAACGATTAATTGGAACAGTCTTAAATCGGTGCCTATCTATTTAGAGGGGTAATCAAAAGAGTTAACGCTACAAAAGCTTGACGTCAGTACCGTAGCAAGTGTTAGCTTATGCGTGAAGCGTCGTACTTGTTTTGAAAAAGTTTTCGCTGTTGCTCGTCGTGTACGCCGCGAAACGCATTATGCGCGTGCCGTTGCGTCACGGACCATCTATTCTCGCACCTATTTACTGCGACAAGGTGCTGCGATCAGTACTGCGTCCTGGAATGGATCACACGGAAGCTGTGGACGACGTCGAAGGTGGTAAACGACGAATCGAAACCGGAGACGAAGTTAAGCGTACGATGAGCAGAAACGATCGTCAATTCAATCCTGTCGGAACAGCTCTGTCGGCGTCGATTTCAATTGAATTTTTCTACTTCTCTCGCGCTCCCAGGATTCAAGTGAACATCGACAGAGCTGAATCGACGTAGATTACAATATGTCAAACGCTTTTGCTCTCCACGTCCGCGTCGCCTCGTCTCCGTCAGCTTCTTCGTTTTCCCTCGGATCGACCCGTGCAAAGTAAATCTCGCTACAGCACTGCTTGCCACGACTAATCTGAAACTTCGCCGCCGCTGTGTGGAGCTACGTTTCGCACGATTGTTCTACGTTTACCGTACAGGGGAACAGACTCAAAGATCTACTACAGTAAAACGAGGCATCGCCTCGCGACTATCTAATCTCCCCGTAAAAAGTCTAACACACTTCGCAATGGACAGTGTCAATCAAGCCGACAACATCGAAAGCTTCTCTAACGTTCCCTCGGCGCGGTCAGATCGAGCGCGAGGGAGCATTCTGTTTTCTCGCCGAATTCACAAGATTTACGATCGTGTGTGTTGCATCCCCCCCGCGATACAAGGCTACTTCGCATGCCTCTGTACATAATACGTACATGAACACTTGTCGGTTGAACGTAATACCGTGGCGATCAGCCGATCGGACGAGTTCGTACGATCGCGATCGACGAACAATTCCTATCCGCGCGACCATGCCTCTATAAGATTTCTATGGGCTAATGGTGGACGCGATGTTCAGGTCTGATTAGAATACGGGCAACCAGGTTAACTAGAACGAGCCGTGAGTCTCGACGGTGCTCTACGGATCTGTGAAAAATTTCATCTCCGACGTGGCAGGAAAAATGGTCTGGCGGAGTTAAGACTGGCAACGGATAGTTCGTTTCCTCGGTAAAAATTGTTTTGTTAATTTTGAAACAAAATCGCCACCTAGGACAGTTGTTTCCTTTCATATTATAGGAACTTTTGTATCTATTGGACCACTTAACTCTGCTGTTTCCTCCCTTTCTTTTTTCACAGATCATTCTTATATAGTTTGTCATAGTGTGCTTCGTTACTGGGTTTAAGTCGGGGATATCGTGGCTAAAAAAAAACTGGGATATGCATATGTATATATATACGTGTGTGTGTGTGGGTAAGTATGCTCTAGACAAAAATATTCGTATCGAAAATTCGGGTACGTTATCTAGATTGGTTTTGTTAAAAAAGTTCGGTGGCGACTAAGCGGGATATTGGTTCCTTAGATGCTCGTCGAGGGGAGTATGCCCTGTATATTCACGCAGGAAGGAAGATTCGGGCCAATCGATATAAGAGTTTGGTGGTTACTCGTGTAATCGAAAATCTGTGAACGTGTCGAAGCGTAAAATAGGAGAGATGTGGACTAGTGTGAAAGAGTGATAATAATCATAATAAAAAACGAAAGAAGAGAATTCGGACCAGGCATACAGATATCTCACGATGCGTCGCAGAAGCATAGAGCAGATTGGAGCGAGTGTAAAAACTTGATCGTTTTAAAACATTCGTGTCTACGATATTTCTTCTGGGCTGATCATACGAGAAACAGAGGACGAACTCGGGACCGGGCATGTATTCTTTGGGCAAATTTATTTCCCCGCCGCGCTATCGTTCCCGTATGGTCAGCAAAAATATTCGGTGTTGTTTCTTTTTCGAATGTGCACTATGCGTAAGAAACGGGGAATGCGAACGGCTAACATTACATCTGCATGACCAAATGTTTGTACACGTGCCCAGAGAACGAATATGTTATGTACATTGCAAAGTTCGACTGTATGCATGTATCTATGTACATAGGTGAAAGAGGACAATCAAAGAAGCGTTGCGAGATGAATTCGTCGGACGCGTACGTTCCGTTACGAAAGGGCTGTTTCGTTGAAAAGAAAACGGTGCGGGTGAGGGCTGAAATTGGCAGAATACTGGGGAGCATTAAAGATGTAAATCAATAAACGGGAACAAAGGTGTTGAAACAAACGTTCGAACTCTCAAACGATAAGCGCAATCTCAAACGATCAATGTTATGTACAATACGATCAAGGGAAGTAAATCAAGCTTGCGCTTAATCTCGTTCGATCTCGAACGCATACAGGTCACGATAAACGCAAAGAGAGAACAAAAAAGCAAGGAGGAATGTGAGGGTGGCGGAGAAGCATTCTGCATTTACAATCTTTCCTACTTACGAACGTCTGTAGGTATATCTGTGTGTATGTACAATAACGTATCTTATATCTAGAATTATACATCGCTATGGCGAAAAGAATTTCTTTCACATGCCACACAATAGACACACAAATGATCTATTAAACACAACTCTCTCAATATTCTACAATAGTGTCCGTGGTTACTCCGTCTCTGTGCAGAGTCACGCCGAGCAAAGACTGTACTTGCCAAAGAACGGAAAAGCGTCTAGATTAGTCGCAAATCGACGAGATGCAGACAGAAAAAATTCAGTGGTTAGTAGAAAGAAAAATGTGTTAAAGAGGAGGAAAGAAAAAAAAAAAATGGTAGGTCCATGTGCAATCCAAGGGTTTCGAGGGAGCAACAATCCAGAGGTCGATTACCAGAGTGAGAGATAGTGTACGCATACAAGCAAGAAAACACGATCGATGTTATTTTCATTATTCAAAGACAAAGGAAAATAAAACGAAATAATAGTAATAAATAACAACAACAAAAGGAAATAACAAAAACAGACATACGTACAACCATACAAAATGGATAGACAGACGGACGAACAGACAGACAAAGTTACCTATGTAGCTGGTGACGAGGTTACGGAATTTGCGATGATTCCCCTTAATCTCAGGCAGGTCCACTTTTGGTATTCGATTTTCAGAGTTTCGATCGGTAGCAGGTCAGATCAGGTCATTGGGGGTTGACACGGAAAGAAGTGCACGGGACACAGAAACATCAACATTTAGCTAACTCCGTACTTAAACATCTTTTATATATACCGGATCACTTAAACGTTCGATAGATCATAGGGACTGCCGAGAATTAAAATAGCAACACAAAGGAAAGCGGGGATACGTTCTTGCCTCAAGATAAAAGTCGTAGATAAGAGACAGATAGACAGACAGGAAGAGAAAAGCGATGGTTAAAAAAAGAAAAAAAGTATCATTCTTGGTCACACGAATGATGTGACAAACATTTGCCGTGTGGTCGTTTTCTTTTTTGGTTCTTCTTTTAATTTGCATATTTCATTAATCCGGTCGCGAATAAGTTTGTCTTTGAACGAACGGTTCCTGGGAATTCTCATCGCGATGGAAGCTCGATCATTAAAATTCTACTTTGATCCACGTCTATCTTTGATCCTGTATCCTTCTCGTCCCGACGCTATTCATCATGCAAAACGGTTTCACTCGTGAAACGCTGACCTGAATTTCCATCGTAAAAGCGCCCAAAAGGTTGATTCCCTTCTTTTTCTTTTTTCGGTTTAAAGCAATTAACTGAAGAATAATTTCCTTCGTTTCCCACAATCGTAAATTAAACGCGTTTTATCTAGCCTTTAATCTGATCTTAATTCGATTCTGACTGATCATTAATCTCGACCAAATACAGTAACCCAGATTCCACCGTGAGAGATGTCTAAAGGTGTACACACTCTGAACGAAGTACGGAAGTCAGAGGTAAATCAAAGAAACGGGCGAATCGAGAGATTCACCGAAAAACAAGGGGTTGGAAGAGTTTCTTTCACGATGTTCAAAGGGGACGGGGGATGAATCGATATAAAAAAATCGTCCCGTTGATTTTTCGTTTACATTCGATCGATCGTCGTGTTCGTACTTTGATAAACCCATCGCAAAGTACACGTGTGAACAGGTGGTGATTGAATCCCAAATGAACGTCGAAACACAAACAACAAACACATCGCATGGTACGCTATTTAAGACAGTACATAAATAGTTACGCGACGATATAGTGCAGAAAATAAAATATCATAGATGAGCTTTCGTGTCTACGATGAGGGGAACGTGAATAGTAAATGGTATACGGAGCAGCGGCAGTAATAGTGATGATGTTTGTGAGAAATAGCGGTGAGAATATTAAACGATAAAAGAAAACGACGAAAGTAGATATAGCGTAGAAATAATGCCGAAGAAACGGGAGGAAATAAACGTATTGTGTACGGGGAGGCTTTATAAATGAAATGAAGTTGTAAACAGCGAAAATGTTTATTGCAAAATATATAAATAATGTACATTGGTGTCCACGTTGAGCCGATAGCTGAATATTTTCACAATAAAAACAGAACGTTTGTCTACTTCTACCGTTTTCATCTCTCTCACACTCTCACGCCCGATTTCTCACTCTAATCCTCCCTCCTCGACACATTCATGCCGTCCTAAATAAACTAGCTTTGCCAAAATATACTCGACTATATCGTGTCGTAATGACTTCTCTACGCTCACAATAGATCGTACAAAATTAGTTTTCATTCTGCAAACCGGCGACACCATAAAAGCGATCAAAATAAATATGTCTACAAGTTGCTCACTACTTTCGCCAATACAACTCCTGTGTCTACACGGGAATCGGCAACGCTTCGCAAACTGTATTATCTGTGCTCGTAACTTTTATTAAAATATTTTGTACGACCTATGACATTCCTTCGATAACAAGCTTCAGCGATTCGTCAATGATTGCTCTCTCGCGTGTCCGTAAAATAGAAATCTCTGTAATCACGAGCCATTTACTACTCCGTACACTACTAGGAACACGAGTTTCAATACCATTATAAAACTTTGGCACGTACGTACGTTAACGATCACCGAACTTCGACGGTGGGCTAAGCCTAATTGGAGAAACGCTCGATACAATTCGGCTGGAAAGAATACTGTGCGTATGGGGACGGCTGCGGTTTCGGTACGTAAACTGTTACGGAATTGTCTTTACAATAATAATGCGCCTTCTCGCGGAAACATTACGTTTTACTGTCGGCCCGTTCTCTTTGCACACGATTGCAATGTGAACCGCCACACGTGCGTTTCGAGATGCTCCGATATATACCCGTGGGTTATGCATTTAGCGAAAATCGTGCCCGGCAATTAGCGAGATTACTGGCAATAAAATACTCAGCTACGTGTGTGGACACCAGTGGACCGATTATTTTCTTGTGCTTGTTCAATGGCCTTCGCCGAACATGTAATTGTTATTAAACTGTCTGTCTCGTGAGGAAAGCCGACGTGATGAGGGAATGAAATTATAATGAACAAATTGTGAAGACGTCATGAAACAGAACTAGATCGAATGAAAATAAATAAATGAGACATAGAAAAATAATGTGTGTGCCGTGTTAGCAATTAGTTACACCACAGTACAAAAACCCAAAGGTGACCAACTGACAATGAATAAACCCAGGATATTTTTCGATCGACTGCGGTTGATCTACCAAGGGAGTCGCAGGTATCCGAAAAGAATCGACGTCCGGGCTGCCGAATACTTGAATAGATATATCGAATTCTATATTGGTTACACGATATGTTATACTGTAACGTGTAGATAAAATATGTGATTCCAAGTAAGAATGCTGAGATTTGTTCAAACATCGATAGGAGGGCAGAGTCAAATGCGTCCGCGGTTTTCGGATATCCGCACAGGATTTATCGCATTCTCTGCAGTCACGTAATTACCTTAAGTCACTATTACGATTGTTAAACACTTTCTGGACGGCTAAATTTCTCCGTGATAAACGATATGATGGAAAGTAACTGATACCAGCTCGTTCTCGTTTCGAGCATGCTCTGCCGCCGGCGAAATAAAGAGACAGAACGGAAGAATGCGAAATAAAAATGTTAGAATAAAGGAACGATATATGGCGTATCAAAATATTCCAATCGATCGACTCGATCTTTGATAATGGCAACAATGAAATCGAAGACTTACAATACATAATTGAATGATTCGTTAATATTACGATCCGATAACGAACGTGTCGTTCTTCATGAGCAAAAATTAAAGAACGTCGTCATTGAGCCGAGTAAATGCGTCTCGGTACGTTCAGTGAAAGCGATTTAATATTACCAAGTCAAAGCTAAAAAATATATGTATATGTCACTCTAGCTTATAGCTTACAGCTCTATAGAAACTGGAGTCTTAAACAACAAGATCATTACGTCGCTACTTAATCGTAAATGGCAGAATTATTACGCGTTAATATATAAGTGCTGTACTTGTTTGAGCGATTTTTTTTTGTCTCGTTTTCACCCTCGACAATTTAGTTACACGAAAATCTCGTCCAAACCCGATTCTCCTATCCGTACGTTTAAAATATGTCTTAAATATATTTCCCTATATTCTTTTTCTCATTCTTTTTTCTGTGTAAAAGACACTATGCGACAACGTTCGATAGCATATGCGTCTACACATAGTTGAATCACAGTAATTGATGCTATTATTATAAACAGAAATGTGCGATTAATTCGCGTTCAGCTGGCGATTAAAAATACTTGTCGTTAATACGTTCTACTCTACTTAAATTAAAGTTTATGCTTTTATACGAGATACGGGGCCGAGAAACGTTCTGGCGTGATTACTGGACGAAAACGTCAGTCGTTAATCGTTTAACCCAAAAGATAATGGTAAGTAACGCATTAAAAGAAATCGTATACAAATTAGGAATGAGCCTTGTTCAGTGTTAACATTGATGTCAAATTTGTTAGAAGAGGCTGGTTGGGATGGTACTTACGTGACGGAATCTTCTTGAATACTGTCTTGGCCATGAAGTCTTGGAAACGTTGCGCGTAAAAACCTGGCCGATGTACTGACACAGTATCCTGCGAACAAACAACAATTCACGGCCCCTTGCATTATTACATCCGTCATATCTGAATAGCGAAAAATAAATAACACCGTGAAAATTGAATACTTCAAATCCGCACGATGGAAACGGTTCGATCATTGAATTAAAAAAAAAATGTATATATATCTATATTCACTTACACCGTCGTGTATCATGGACTTCCAGGTGTGCTCGAGCTTTTTCTTGAGCCTGTAACTTTGCAAAATATCAATAATACCAAGGAAGAGTAGCAGGCGTTCGCCTCGAGCGTTGCGAGCAGGAATACCACCTGGACTGCTAGGAACACGGAATGCAATTAAAATCACGTTATTAAGGCACTCTCAACGTTTTGTTATCCAATCGATGCGGAAGGATGAAAATCTCGATACTCACGGTACATCGTCCTCCTCGTCTATCGGCTCGCTTTCAGCCTGAATACTCTCCATGGCCGTGCTGTGCGCCACCAATCTCTGCCGATTTATGCTACGTGATCGATTCAGAGCACTGGCTCCTACTCTGTCGTCCCGTTCCCGCTCCCTTTCTGCTTGAATGAATCCTGCACTCTCACCCCCGACATCCCCCAGTTCTTCCTCCGCACTCGCCGATAATCTCTGTTCCTGTTACCATAAAGGGAGATAGTTGTGTCTCGTGCGGTCACATGGGATTACGAGCAATTTTGGACAAGATTTGTTGCAACCCTTACCGCTTTTTCCCTTGCAGCTTGGTCAAGATTGTGAATACCAACGAGTAGAGAGTAATCCATAATTTTGAAGCTCTCCAACACGCGACAATCTCTTTGAATAGTTTTAACCAGGGCGTTATAAGTGTCCGCCTCTAAGAAGATTCCCTCCGGATGGTACTCCATGAAATCTAAATCTTTGTACGTTGGGGATGATTTGGATCTTTCCGATTTCGATGCCTGGCCGTTTTGGAATGGATTTCGTTAGACATTTAATAGATACCGGACGAATGGGGAAATAACAGGAATGTATGAGTATGCAGACCTTTCTTTTATACGTCGAACCCTTTAAATCGTATTTCTGATGAAGTTTCACCGCGGAGGGCAGGAGATTGTTCATAGCCACTAATCTAACATTTTTACTATTACACCGATAGCAGTACAATCCGAAGAATTTTGGCAACAACGTCCGCGGATTTTGATTCAGATTCTACGAAAAACAAAAAGGAAAATGAAAACGAGACGTTCAACGGTGATCCATATGCCGAAAGATTCAGCCACATTCCGCTCACGATGGCGACAACAATCTCACCATATAATATCCTGGGAGAAGCGTCTGCAAGAACTCTCCCTCTTTGTGTTGTACAGTCTTTATGATGAACTCGTCATCATCTGTTAGATAAAAGATACTTCCACTAGCGCCGGGGTTCGATAACTCGCGTAACGGGGCGCTACACATCGACATCTGAACATCGAAACGGTATCGTTAGATGAATCCTTATTTTGGAAGAAAAGCACGAAGCGCAGGGTATTCGTCGGTCCGTCGTGTTCGCCTGGCGACCCTTTCGACTTCAACGAAATCTTTCTACTCACCAGAAAGTCGTCCGGTTGGATGCCAAATAGATCACGAAAGTAACGAAATGCAATGGGTGCGTAATTCTTGAACTTAAACTCGGAGAAATGATGAGCGGGGGTGTGATTCGATCCCTCGCTCGGGAAATTCGTCGTCTCCACCGTCATGAAGTCTTGCATCAATAAATCACGTTCTGGTTTACTAGCTAAACCGCCGACCGCGTGCTGGATCCCTAGCTGAATGGATCCCATGATTTGCGTCGTTTGGATCTACAGGGATTTATGGAAAAGTAATGAGAATATCCTTAATCTTATCGTCGATCTAAAATCGCGGCGACCACCAATATTTATTCCCATTATTTTAATGATTCAGAGCAACGTTCTATTATTGGCGTCCCCGTTTCTCACTTTCATGAATGTTATCATTCAGCATTGTTAGGGAACTTGTGCCAAGTCAATAGATCTATCTTCATTTTTCATTTTATCATGCTGTTTGCGAAAACAATAACACGTCACGGTGTTTCTCGTGGAATTTACCTTTTTGTACGTGATTTCACCTCCCACGCCAACTCTTCTGTGACCGATCTTTCTCTCCCGCTCCGATTTGTTCCTCGACACCCCCACGGAGGATTTGGGCCCCAGGGTGCCATGTTGTATTGCGGAGTTCTGCAAGCAATGTCCCTTAACGTTATCCTAATAACCACGTGTACCGTGGCTCGCACGTGAAGCTACACCCTCGCAAATTAAACACTTCGTCGTGTACTTATTATAATTTCCCGAGCTTCATTTCTACATTCCCATTGACAATTCGTTTTACGTCCTCAAACAGCCAATTAGTAAACTTGTTGAAAGCCTTAGTCGCCCGTGCAAGGGTTAAATTTCGTTCAGACTCCACAGAGAGAACTATACCTCGAAGACGCGTCGAATCTTCGCCGCTCAAAAAGACCCGAGAGGAACAAGTGCACGGTTACGCGTCATCCGAATGAATAATTACACAACTATTCTCGTCCCTAGGCCCGTGGCATCATGCGTCTCGTTGCTCGCTCGAACGTCCCGTGCCGTAACGTTTCAACTCTGTACACGCTTGTTCGCGTCGGCTATTCCAATTCTTAGTACGCCCATCGCGATTTCGCGGAAAGAATCACGGCGTATCAGAATGGCAGATCTCGTTTCGATCTATGAAACGTCGCGCCGCGTAATCTCGCGTCTGGATCGTCGTCACGGTCCCGTCTACGATGGATCAATTAACGCGTGGCCGCGTGATAACGGATCCGAATTCGTCAATCGATGTTGTCGAACCGAGTTGGGACTTTTAAACGCGCGTACGCTATCGGTCTTTAACGAGGCATTTAAAGGGAATCGATGAGCCTTTTCGTTGGCCGATCAATCGAGGGACGAACCGTCGCGACGCGACCGCGTCGGGTCAGAGTGAACGTGCGAAAATGTTAATAGGGTCGGAGACGGCGCGGATCTTTCTTACGTAACGTTCACCTGTGCGCGTGAAGTATAGTTCCGTGTCTGTTAACGTTACACCGTTACCGCGGGGCGGTTCTCTTCGTTCGTTTTTTCTCTCCTCCGCTTTAAAATCAAGTGCACGCGCTCGAAGCGTTTGAATTGCGAACGCGCGTTATATAAATAAAGAGTGCATCGTGCATATGCATGCACGTTCATTTATGTAACGTTCAATTACAATCTCTTAATTGCACCGTAATCGCAGATGAAGTAACGATCGCATCGTTTCAAGGATTGCGATGCAGCGAAATGATTTAATGCGAATTCTTGTTCTCGCCGCGAAAATCGCGCGTACAGTGAGTCGTGCCGCGCGTGGTAAAGTTTATAAACAAATGAAGCGTCGTTACGAGAATATCGACAAACAATGCCTAAGCAAAACCAGTTGCAAAACTGTTCATTAGTTATCTCTTTCTTTCGTTCGTCGCTCGCTGACTCAGAGCGCGCGAGTGTCAATATTAATATCTATAGGCTTTCGCTGCGAAACGAGAATCGGCTCATCTCGAGTGCCCGCTGTCCGATAGAAAATATGCGTGGAATTTTTCCAATTTTTTTTTTTCTTCTTCTTCTTGCTTTACTTACCTCAAGTGCTGTCACCTTATCCCCCGTAGATTTATCTGTAACATATCGAAAACAACGTGTTTGTTACATGAAATAGGGTCACGTAACAGTGGGACTATCGAGGCGTGCACCGATATGTATTACACGCCTGCTAGGAACGAAAGAAAGCCCCGTTTCTAGTACGAGCGTCCGAGGAACGGAACGATAAAAAAATCGCACGGTTAAACGATCGGTTGAGTCAATCGGCGTGTATTCCGGGAAAGGAACGAGAAAGTGGAACGTTAACCGAGTTCAAAAACGAAAGTCGTGCACACACGCGGTATTGGAACGTGGATTCGCCATTGACACATGTAAACCTCGGTGCCGTTAAGACTCGTCCACTACGAAATTTCAGCCCCTGCGCTGCACGCGCTGAGACCCTGAACGTTTCATTCCGACCTTCCAGTTCGAGACCTTGATGTTCCAACGTAAACCTTCGCCGCGATGCTAAAAATCGCCAAGGTTTCGTTCGCTATCGAAACGCTGTTATTTTCGTGTGGCAGTCGATTCGGTGTCGGGGTGACGCGACAGAATGAGGGGGGGGGGGAGTAAGAGAAAAGAAAAAGGGGAAATTATTGTACTTTCGTGGCGCCAGCGACGATCGTCGAGGCAATCGGTGGACGAAAAGAAACGGAGAATTTTTTGCAGCTGTTTCACAGAAAGGCTGACGCTATACGAAGCGACGGGCGACACCCATCAGCTGTCAAACAGCGAACCGGATTAAGCATAGGGCAGCCCTGAAAGAGCGTATACAGCGGACGCCCGATTGCCGACATAACGGAGTACGGGAGCGTAGTGCGGTTATGCGGAAGCGAAATGAAAATCCAATCGGCCACGATCGATCGATCACGCCTATCTTTCTGTTACGTCTCGTGGCCCGATGGATACTACCGACATCGAGAGGAATCGTGCCCCATTGATTAGAGGCGTCTTGGAATCGCGTTACTTTTATAGGTTAGGTTGTGACACCTCGACGGTCGCTAGGATTTAACAAGGACAAGGATTACTCACTGTCCTCGTCCGCGGACTGCTCCGGTCTGAGATGATCCTCCGTGGCCTGCACCGGGCCTGTGAAGCTTGTCTCGACCACCTCGATCACGTCCACATTGTCCCCCGAAGCCATTTTGTACGTGCGTGCCTTCTTTCGATCCACCGAGCGCACTGACTCACGTACGACGACGGCGATCTTCCTGACAGTTTCGCGAAGGCGCCTCCTCTGTCGTCGCTTTGCACGACAGCATCTTTCGAGTTCGAGAAACACGGCACACTCAGGCCGACGCGGACGTTACGGGCACTTCTTTACGGAACATTACTTTCGTTGCACTCGCGTGTCTACCGTTTCACTACGGTGGAGAAAAAGGATGCCAATGATAGACGGCCTCAAAGGCTCTCCAGCTCCGGGCTGAGAACACCCACGAACCTCGAGAGCGCCTCCGGCCACCCTGCTATTCGTCTATTGACCGGACGCCATCTTGCTTGCATTACCGCACCATCTGCCGGCGGGGCGTGGAAACTGTTCGAACATTGACGCACCTGCACGGCGCATCGTCTCGACATTAGCGAAACGATGTTTAATCTTTACTCGCTTGCCTGTTTGAATATCGTCGAACGAATAATTCGGAGAAATTGGCAATTTGGAAATTGTTAGACGCCCGATGAAAATATATTCCATGGAAAATCATTTTCTTACGAATTGTTTACCTACGATGGGTATTCTTTCAATTCGATGAAGCACCTTTTCACCGGAAGGTCATGAATATGACTCGATGACCGTATCCGGCTTGAAATAGAAATTGTCTCATGCACAAGGATAAAAGCAAATATAAGAGAGCAATGACGAAACGAAATGTTGTATAAGTAGCGGTGAAAATTCGTTCTTTTATGAATGAATTGATATACCCGGCGTAATAAACTGTATTATGTATTACAAGGTTGACACGCGTACGAGATTAGCATTAGCGTACAGAAGTATTACGTTACATGATGCACATAATTTGTGCCTCTCGCAAGCCGTAACATTTATATCCTCCGTAATAAGTTCAGACACGCACAATAGCCTCCCGTTTATGAATAACAAATTTGTACACTTACACTTCTAAATTTGTACCACTGAACGTAGCAATAAATAGTAACGATATCGACCACGCAGTTAATTACGATTTGCATCTAGCAGCGCGATAAAATCATGAATTACTAGTCCGCGCAAAATAAATTTCCCTTATCGACGATTAACGTTGGTCGCCTAATATCAATAATATATCAATGCGCGCACACGTAAGTCCCTTCCATCTTTCCGTGCAAACTCTTCACGGTCTAACCCAGTTTCTTTCATGCACATTCTAGTTATATCATGGTTAAATTTAAGTGGACCCCCGACAAGATTCAAATACAAAGGGTGATCCTATTGAGCATTATTGGTATGATTTCATTCGGCATACTAAAGGGTCACAAGAACTACGAGAGAGAGGTGACTGTTCGTTTAATGTCGCTGCGTTACCTATAATCGTTCACGCGCAATCGACCGATCGTAAGTTCTAAAAAAAGAAGGTGGAAGAAAGAAACGTGCGCGCCAAGGGCGCGCAACAACAATTAACCCGTTGCAATTTTACCCAAGTTATGAGTCATCGTTCGGTTTAATTGTTGGCAGGCCGCGGTTATCGGAACGGCTCGCTAACACCCGGTGTCATTAATTCATTCGCGTCGACTACGCTCATTAGAGAAGCGCGTCGATCGTGTAAAGTGTTTCACATAAAAGATTTGTCTTAATGCGCGGCCGGTCGGTCGAGATTTATAGCGGGCGGTGCACAATTAATTATCGTCCCGTTCGATGAAACCTCCTTAGAGTTCGGCGTTCCCTCGGCATTTCGCCTTGTTCCGTGCGCATTCTCCGCCGCGTGTGCAAAATCTAACACGCCCCGGCCAACCGAGTATATAGTTGCATCGGTGATGCGTGTTCAGATAAACCGGATGTTCGTATCACGCGATACGCTCCGCGCACGTATTCGAACGGCAATTTATATTTGCCGCGTCGCCCGGAACGATTAATACGATTAATCATATCTCGCGATGCGCGGAGCCGGGGGTGCGTTTAATCCGTACTCGCGTATTTTTCGCTTGCCCACGGCTCGGATAGGAAGCCGACCGCGAAACGGTCTACGCGTCGTTGCTCCATAATTTTATCGATCCCGTGGAAATCGGGCGAGCATCACTTTTTTATTGCGATTCGAATGATATCGACGCATTCGAACGGTTCAGCCCGGCGCCACGATCGACCAATTTCGAATATCACGCGAACATCCACCTGCGAGTGCCGCGTTATTAATCGTCTTATCAGCCGGGGCCGCGCATCATCCTTTTCTCTGGTCGAGTTCCCCGGAATAAAAATCGTTTATCCCGATCGCAATTTCTGCCCGTATTAATCGTCCTTTACCGCTACGTATCCCGCTAGTCCCGATGCCGGAAAGGCCGCGAACATTAGATCGAAACGAAACCGCGCGGCGTCGAATAACAGAAACCATTTCTTACCGCGGCTAAACGGCAGGTATGCGAATTAAAGCGAGGAACGCGATAATGCTCGGTAACGTGCATGCACATGCACGGGTATCTAGAAGAGCGGCCGTGTGCCCGTGCGTCTACGCGAAGAAGGGAAAAAGAGGAGCAACGGAAAAACGAAGGAAGGAAAGAAGCAGTGGCGTTTCGTTTGCCCCCGATCGAATTTATTCCTGCCGTTTTGCATTAAGCCGAACGTGATCGTCGACTGTCGACGGTATTACGGGATCGGCCGGCCTGCGATTATTAAGCTGTCGATATTTAAGCGGGCTAATCAACGGCGGCCTTAATTAGTTCGATAACAGGATCGCGCGCAGACGTTCACCGTTGTGTGCACGCGCTTCGAGGGTTCCTCTCGTTTCTGGCGTCGCGCGGAAATCGAACGTTCGTAGAATCGTAGAAACGGGTCAGTCGTCACGCAACGTCGGCCACCGCGCGTCTTAAAAACAGGAAACTTTAATTACTCCGGTGAAACGAGCTTCGCGTTCTAACGATACGGCCTGACCTTGTAACTCTTTTTCCCCCTTTCTCGACCAAGGTGTCGGAGTACATCAACTCGTTGGAGTATCGACGGGCGAAGGAGGCAGCCCGAGAGTACAGCGTGCAACGGATGAAACGGAACCAACGATTGCTCGCCGATTCGTCTAACGATTCGCCGTCTCCTGGTGCCCGCGAGGACAATCTACCCCGATCGAGTGGCAGAATTTGGTAGGATCGTCGCGAGACTCGACGGAATGATAATTTCAATATTCTTGTGAAGACATAAGACATGCCTCTGAATTACACGTTCGCGAATGTTTGAATAAGCACGGAAAGATTTGTTGCTTTCGTACGACGGCGTAACGATATGAATACTGGTATTCCTCGTGGCTGAACGATCGCGATAACGAGGACGCTGCGTTCAATTTCATTAGACGTTTATCAGATTTTCGGTGCGCTAATGTATTTATCGGCGTCGATTGCACTCGAAGCGTGGAAACCCGTTCGTGAGTCATTGGCTGATCAATTTGCGGGACGCGTCGCTTAATGTTAATTGGAGATCGAGCGGGTAAAAGAGGACGAAATCGAGGAACGCGATCGATACGGTCTTTTCTTGATTCTAGAATTTATCTTAAGCCCGGCAAGCGGTATCAGCCGGAGCGAAAGATCTATGCACACAGCCGTTTGGCTACAGCACGTTCGCGTCTACGGAGCAGTATTACCCGCGACGATTACAGAGCGCGAGGGAACAGAAATTTGGTAACAAATCGGCGGAGCGAAGGACGTTTCACGAGCCGACGAACTTTTCATCCGCCGCGAGTCTAAATTCCAGGGCGAGACAATGGCTGTACGTTTCACGGGAACATCGATCGTTCTCGAACGGATATCTGGCCGCCCACATCGTGAACATAAGGTCAGGGTGGACATGATATTTCCTGTATAGGGCACAAGACAAAGGAACAAAAGCTTCTGTCGAAGTACGCGAAGCGTGTAAAGTGCCACGGGTTTAAGAGGAATGACTACGATTCGTTGATCGTTAACGCGAAGTTAGCTAACCGTATTTGCTGATTACGAAACGTCCTTATTTTAATTCTCCTCCCCCGCCCTCGCCTTGTCGCATTTCGAAGGAACCGATGTCTTCAGATACCGCATCGTCCACCCTGTCTAAGATATATTATACGTAGAGTCCTCGGTTGCGCAGGATTTCAGATCTACGCGCAACGAGAACTTATCTAGCATGACGCGCACACCTACGCTTGCTTTTATTACCTTACGCATTACGATATGTACTACGATTTACGATATCGAGAGCTGTCGGGTGTCGCTGCTTAAACATGTTTCGTGAAGCGATCTCGATAAGCAATCACGAGGGTCGTCGGAACGATCCTTGTCAAGCCCGCGGGAGAAAGTACGACACGGTTTTCGTAATGTCTGAGATATTTCGAATCGATGATGAAACAGTACGCGCACACCGGATTCACGGTGAAGAGCGAAAGTATATTACGGGCACGTTTTCGTTCCGGTTAATGTAATTATGTATATCGAATAATTGGAAAACGACGGCCTGGCACCGGTTGTAATACGGTCCCGGGTGCTCGAAAGTGTTGCTCTTGATTTTACATTACGATTGCCTCATAAGAATTGTAAGAGTTTCACGCATCTCGTAGATGCTTCTGTTGCGTCTAGATAAGGGAATCTATTTCCATAATGTCCCCCTCCCCCCCATCACCGTGACAGTCCAATTACCTTGAACCCCAATGACACGACCTTCGCGTCTCCCATGATCTATGAATGACTTAACAGAAACGGACTTTACGATTTCGATGACCTCCCTGGAACCGTGAAATGATATCCAGCGCACGAGTCACGACCCGGATCGGTGGCGAGCAACCTCCAAAAATTGTTCCGCGGAAATAACACCGTCCCGAGACGGCATTGAAGATATTATTCTGTAATCTAGTTGAACTGTAATTTCCTTGTGGAATATTTGACGCATCTGACGGAACACTCGGGGCAACGATTGAAGCTCCTTACCGTGCTAAGATAACTTTGAGCTGCGTTTTCCTCTTTTTTCATTTTATCATAACGCTCGCGACTCCAAATAGACCGAACCAATTATAATTTCACATATATATATATATATATATAGTATATAAGTTGTTCGCCGATGCGTGTAATAAATTACTGATGGCAGTTTACACAAGAGATAAAATTGTTTGCGAACAATTCAGCCGGCGCTAATGTTAAGGGGGGAATCAGGCGAAAATGAATCTTGTTTCATCAGTTCGCATAATTAAGTCGTTTTAGACCGGGCTGCGGTATTTCGTCGTCTATACCTTCCAATAGTTTATCGGCTGCTCGGAATCAAGTTGAACGGCGAACTTGATAGAAGAAGCATCTGGCGCTGTTGCAGAGTGTAAATAATATAAAGCTTGTGAGAAATTACAACCGGCCTCGCAATGCCGCACAATCGTACTATTAGCATTATTAGCGTCCCGGATAAACACACGGGCGAACGCAAAATCGATGATTCGAGTGAGTTTTTATTTCTTGTCAATCGACGATATTATTCCAACGTCGGCCGCTTCGAGAGCATCGTTGTTAACGAACCTATTTCAGACGACAAACGTAAAGAAGGAAAGGTGGCTGACTTCGAGGCAGCCATAGCAGCAGCTGGATACGGAAAATTTCAGTATCTCCTGCTTCTAGCCATTTTTCCTGTGTCCTGGGCAACTAGCATCGACACCTCCAACGTGGCGATTATTCTACCATCGGCGGAATGCGATCTGCGAATGACATTCTTTCAGAAAGGTGTTCTGAACGCCATCACATTTGTCGGTTCGTGTATTCCTGTTCATTCACAAAGCTATACATTACACGTACGTCTGTCAGAGACGTATTAAACGAATTTGCTCGCAGGAATGGTTTCGAGCGGTTACCTGTGGGGCTACATTGCCGATGTTCGAGGCAGAAGAACGGTTTTTCTATACGGATACCTGGCCGATGGGATTTGCAATGTCCTCTCCGGTTTCTCGCAGAACTTTTGGACCCTCGCCTTCTTCAAGTTCCTCAGTGGTTTCATGTGAGCCCTTCGAAACGGGACCCCGAGTCCCTCGTACCCCGTCCGATTACGAATTTCAATATCTAAGAACGATTCTCTTCCTTCAGTATAAGCGGTCCCCATGCCTCAACCGTGACTTACATTTCCGAGTTCTACGGCGTTAAAGGAAGAGTGAGAATTCCTTTGATTGTCGGATTTTACATCACGTTCGGAAATATCGTTGCCGCAGGTACGACGCGCGTAACAGAATTTCTAGAGGAAGTGCTGGCCTGTATGTACATTCGATTGTACCAATTTTTTTTTTTTTTTTTTGTAGTCCTTGCGTGGATCATCATTCCTCAAACGTGGTCCATCGTTCTTTGGGACGGTGCTTTCGTATACAATCCATGGAGATTGTTTTTGTCCGCCTGCGGTGTACCAATATTGATGGGCGTTGTTTGCCTCTCGTTATTTCCCGAAAGTCCAAAGTTTCTCATGTCGCAGGGCCGTATGGAGGACGCGTTGAAAGTTTTCCGGACGATTTATAGCGCGAACACCGGCAGAACCGAGGACGAATATCCGGTAAGAATTTCTGAACGGTGGCATCGCCAAATTTCCGACCGGTTCACGAAGCAATTCAAATTGACAAATCGTCTATTCAAGATACGATACTTGGGAAACGAGGTTGGCGAGAAAGGCTCGTGCGACGCGGAAGAGGATGGAAGGATTGCGAAGAAAGCGATTTTCTTCTATCCATATTTTCCCCGACTCATTTTGGTCATGGTTATGCAGTTCGGATCCATGTACGCGTGAGTAGTCTCCCTTGCTTAAAGATTATTCGAGCTATCACATTTCTCGATTCTAAATTCTCGACTAAATTGCTGCGAAATCCTGAAGTCGCGGCTAATCATTTTTTCGAAATTGTCTGTTGAACAAGTGAAACGAAACACGAAATCTGTTCTGGTCGAATGACGTCGCCTGTGGCGAAAGATTGTGCTCGTTTTATCTACAGACACGCCGTCTCCCTGCTCACAATAAATGAGGAGAAAAAGGGACCGTGACGTTTATCGAGACCGATATGACGTCAACAGGAATCGCAGTACGATTCGTGAAACACGACCGTGGCAATCTTTATCAGAGAGTTACGTCCATGGGAAACAGACGGCGAAACGTTCTTTAAATTTCTCTTGCAGAACGAACACGATCCGCCTGTGGCAACCGCAACTTTTCACGATACTGGACAATTTCGATCCGGCCAGTTTCAACCTGTCAGCAGGACATGAATCAACGTTTTGCGAAATTTTGGATCTCTCCGCTGTCGTGAACGGAACATCCGCCGGCGTTGTGGGAAATGCGACTTGCACAAACGTGAGGCAATCGCTGTTTACCGACCTGTTTTAAATTCCCATTTCAATCGAATCAATTACAAAATGCCGTTGTAACATTCGCGTTGACTAGATCGCGGTGAACGGGTCGATTTACGTGAAAACAATGATCATAGCTGCCTTCGGCGTGATCTTCCTATTGACGGCCAGCTTTGCGTTGAACATTCTCAATCACAAAATCGTGCTGTGTAAGTATTCGCCGGCGAAACGTTCTAGCACAGCAATAAGTTGCACTGAAATTGTTTGCCATTCGCTTGCAGACATCTGTTACGGGATAGCGTTGATCTGTATAATTTGTATCAACTGGTCGACGAATACGTTGACAACGTTGCTGCTGACAAGCCTGTTCGTCGGTCTGACGAACACCACCCTCAACACCATCGTCGGCGCGACTGTTATGCTCTTTCCAACTTCGTTAAGGTACAACTCGGTCTATTTAGAGGAACGAAAATATCGCGCACCCACTCTCGATTAATTTAGAACGCCGTTTCAAAAATTAGAGCGATCGCCGTGAGCCTCGTGATGGCGACCGGAAGAACCGGATCGATCATTGGAAACATTCTCTTCCCGGTGCTACTCGGCAAAGGATGCTTGGTACCGGTGATCGAATTGGCGTGCCTCGTCCTACGTGAGTATCGCGTTCGTTGCAACCCCCGTTCATCCCCGAAAACGCCATAACTCCGCTCCGTTTCAGTTTGCATCGTACTGACGCGCTTCCTCCCGACGACGAAGAAGAAGTCAACGGTGTAAAAACAGAAAGCACACCCCGTTGCGTAAGCGTCCGCAGAATCGATTGAACAACGTCCATCCAACTAACCAGACATTTCGTCGGTCGGACGATCGCCCTGAGGAATCGGGCCAACGCGTAAATCGCGTTTCATATCGCCGAACGTCGAGATATCGAACGACTAAGCAGATTATCGCCGGCCCGCCTCTACGATACATCAATTCAGCCTGGTAGATCGGACTGCGGATTAACCAGTGGATGAGCATCCGTATCCTTGAACCAGCCGAGCATAATCAATGTTGCCAAAAAGGAGCGAGAAGCCTTTTGTCGAGGTACGTGGCGTCAATTGCCGTGAGAAGTGGGGGCAAGAAAAGCAAGAGGATAATAGGAGAGCGGAGGCTCATCGAAGCGAGGAAAGCACGTGTTACACAATGGACAGGTGGATGTTTCCAGATGGACAATCGTCACGGTCACATTTTCAGCCGGAGGAGGACATCGATCTCGATTTAAAACGATGATCGAGCGGGCCGAGGACGAACGCGGTGGCGTTCCACGTCCGTCGAGGAACATGCACGGGGGGGCCTTGGGTTTCACTTTCGACACATCCTGGAGAGCCCTCCGCAGCCTTCACCCACATGCTCGTTCTTCGCGATCCTCCGCGAACAACGTCTCCGTTTGTCTGGCTTTCGTGTGGACGCGGCATTATCGCGGGCGCGGAATCTCGACGCCTTGGTACCGGTCATGCTAATCGAGTAATTACGCGTGTCCATAAAAGTTCGCGGGTATTACAATGAGGGGGAGTCAAGGTGTATTATTTAGGTGTTGCACGATGTGCCTTTGTCGTGGATACTTTCGAGAGGCTATCGTACGGTTCGCGTTCGCTACCGATGTCTCGTAATTGTAAATATTATTATTCGAGGTGCGAGATGAATGGGATCGATGGAACAGTTCTGTAGTATTATCATGCTTTTTTTCCTTGTTTTGCTTTTAGAAATGTTAAGGGGCACGGTTCGATTAAGAACGCTTGATTAGTCCATTGTATCGTTCAATTTAATAAGTTTACGCGACTGCGAAACGGCAGATACCGTTTTGTAATACTTATTGTTAAGCCGGGACAGGGAGTACTATGATATTAGTAAGAAACTAGCGAACTTTTTTTGCCGACTGTATTTTTTGGGAGGACGCTTTGACGTTTGCGAAAGGTGCACGGGATACTTTCATTAACGACCGCCTTGAACTAGAAATTCCTGTACGTCTGGAAGATGGTACTGATAGATTGTAAGACAGTTTCAATTAGCTAGTCTCGATAGATGAATGATACCGTGAAATTAGGTCTCGTTCGAAAGAAGCGTTTATCCCCCTTGCGAATTAGAATTAATTTGCTCGTGCGAACCGTCGTCGAATTCGTCTCGTTTGTACATATAATTCAGCGTTATTTATATTCGCGGGTGCAATCAAGACGTTACAGTTTGTAAGAACAAATATTTACACAACCGTGATCGCGAATTAAACTTAATGCAATTAACGGAGCGTGACGAACGATAATGTTATTACTTGCTGCAAGATAAGCAGCTCTTTTCCCAGCCTCGAGCAAACACCGCATTCCTGCCCCGGCAATTCTGAATGCATTACCCTTAAAACCAAATACAGTGCGCCGCGATTCATTCAGAAATAATATACTTCCCTTTCATCGCCCAAACGCGATTCCTTTAGGCATATTGTGCAGGCCAGCCATAACGAAAGAAGCCGCGAAACAATGGGATCTCGGTGCATTAACGGGGCAAGAAGTACGGTGGCGCCTAAGACAGCATTCCGCATAAATTGCGGAGACCAAGTGTGGATACGTAGCACGCGTGCCCCGGGAAAAACGTGTTCGCGTAACTTTTACGGTTTTCCTTTTACCGTGTTCGTCTTCGGGGACCACGCATTATCGCGAGACCGTCGAACAATGGAAGCATCGTTCGACGCAAATATTCGCCAATTCGAAAACCTTCCGTCTCGGCGAACACGTTCGCGATTCTGTCAAAGTGGAGTCGATATCGAACGATCGGATGCAAGAGTCGTCCATTCAACCGTACGCATAACGCATTAACAGAGTTATTGGTCCGTCGATCGTCGATGCTACCCTTTCGACGCAGGTGTCGAAACGGGCCACATACTTGGAGACGAGCGGAAGAAATGAAAAGCAACGACGATCTAATCCAAGCGTCCTGAGAGGTGCGATCCCCTCGACGGACCCACGGTTGCTTCCCTAATCATTCTCTACGGACACGAAGACGTCGTATCACGATTTCACGGCCGCTATTCCCTCGATCGTTCTTTCCTCCGTGAAATAAAACGGACGGCGTGGGTACCGCCTCCAGCAGCCAGTCGCATCGGGATCACCTCGATACTGTTAACTCTTCCCGCAAAACTCTCGAATCATCCGCGTATCCGTTGTTCCCCTCTCCCTCGCTTCTCTATTATCTGCCTGTTTCGCGAAAACGGCGATTTTCATCCGACCGTTGCGTTGGGTGCGCGGCTCGCGAATCGTGGGACCACGAAACGCTTTGGATCAAACGTAATTTGTCGGCGCGACCGCAGCGACGACGCCCTCGGGTGCACTTGGCTCTTGGCAAAATCAGAAACAACTCCGTGGAATTATTTTCGAGCCGCGAGTGATACGGAAGACATCGAATTCGTGGAGGATAATTTTATTTGTCGCAGGAAAGGCTGTAGGAGGTTTGGGCAACTTCTCTTGCAAATATTTTCTGCGACTTTAAAAAGGGACAAATTGGGTTTCCGTTTCTTTCGACGGACCACCCTCGGTAAAGATCCGTTTACGTTCGTTTCTTCGCGCACTGTTTCGAAGAAGCGAGCGCAGTAAACTTGACAGTCCATCGTCGAGACGGCGAATGAACAGTCCTGTCGGCAAGGGACTGGGAATATCTTCGGGAAGCAATGGGAAAGGTGCAAAATGACTACCCCCTTGCTGAACAATCGGTTCAAGTATCGCCTTCGCCCTGTGATTCGTAATCGTGCCGCCGCGACGATTCGATTTCATTCGACGGCGACGAGTGAAATAATTAGATACTAGAAGTCCCTCGTATCAGAGATTTCGTACGAATCTCGATCGAAGTTTTTCATTAATTTACTTCGATCGGTGCACAAATGGTTCTAGGAGTGTTGGAAATTAATTTGTTTGTAGATGCACGACGAACGGCGCTCCATTAAGGATCACGTCAGACACTGAACCCGATCCTCTCCGCCGAGTGTCTTTTTTCGCTAATTAAAGGGAAAACTGTTCTTCTAATTATCCGCTATCCCTCCGGCAGAAACAGGATAAAACGTCTAACGGCGGTAAAAAAGGGATTTCCTCGATGCGCGGAGTAAATAGAGGCCGAAGAAAGAACGTCCCGATCGCGATTATCGTCGAAAGCCGAAAGGCATACGCGGCATGTGATTACATAATTAATCGCTTGCTCGATAAGCTGCAACATTTCCTTAATCAAAGGCTACGCCTCTTTCGCGGCTATCATTATCCTAAGCGACAGTCACTGTTCCCGAGTGGAGCTATGCAAATCGACGAATTAATTATTCTTATTAGAGAAAATCAAAGCTGCATCCTACGAGGGAAACTGTTGGGCAAGTTCATTACGTGCACACATAAAACGACGAATTTTTCCGCGTGTGTGCAGAGGAAAGCAGGAAGACAGCGATAAATCTGTTCCTCGCGGAGGATGCCGCGTATAAAAGTCGTGCGGAATTTAATGCGTTCTCGGCCCGTCAATTTCAATAAGGAGAGAACGAAATTGTATCGCGCCGAGAGCCGGATCGAAAGTAATACGTTCTTAGCAATTTTCTTACGGCGAAGACGAAGATCCGACAAGTCTTGCCGTCGTGTTCAGAGGAGGCGATCTTTCGTCGCGAGAACAAGCAGCGTGGGACAATGAATCAGGCATATACATTTTCGAGGCGAGCATTCGTTTCGAACACCGGAAACATTCTCCGTCTCAGCGTCTCGGACAATCGCGGAAAGTAACCAGGCCGTCTTAAAAAACACCTCGCTCTGTATTAACAACGTTTATCCGAAAATCGCACGGCTCACGTCGACCGGGTGGTCCATTGTGAGCAATCGTTCACGTAAAACTTAACAAAGTAACGCGTTATTAACACAATTGATCGTCGCGATAATCGATAATAATCATGACGAACCGCGCGTACCCTCCGCCCGAACGAGCCTGCATCCACTTACCAAGTTGTACAACCTGTACGCTGCCTGCGCACTCCGATGCATCGCATTGCTTTTCATTTATGCACCTACCTATGTAAATGAGAGTATTATCTGAAAGTATCTACCGCTACGTTGGATCCGCTATGCCTATGGAACACCGTGCGACTCCTTGCTCCTTACCGTTCTTGTTCAATTCTTTCTCCCTCGGTTATACCCTCCTGTGTCTCCCTGCCGCTTCCTTCTTCGACTCTTCCCGTTGCTTCGTCGCTGCGAGGCGAACCGCCTAACCATTTTATTTCGTGATTCCCAGGCAACGTGCTTTCAGCCGTTTTCACGTTCCACGTTCCCCGTTCATACGAGCCGCGTTTCCTCGTTTTCCATTTTCGCGATATCCCGCTCAAATTCCGCACAATCTCGCGCTGTTTTGTTGCGAGCAAATTATTATCGACGCTGGTTCGTCGGGCACGAACAGGGAAGACCGCGCGACGATCGATGGATACAGAAGCACTCGACTGTATCCATCCAACTTGTCGGGTTAGCCGGTTGCCTCTGTCGCGAACACGCGACTTCCGGCGACAATGACGGGGCAAGGTAGCGGAGGGACGGGTCCACGGAGACCACCGACGAGCCGTCGGAGTGGCAGGTCGACAGGGAAATTGTCACCCTGAAGGAGCAACTCAATCTGTAGGATAGCAGCGACGTCGAGGCCGCGGCAAGAACTCCTGGGCAATTAAAATCCAATGCGTCATTGTTCGACGCGATCGTTCTCTCACGGTTCCACCACCGGGGAACCGTTAATACATCTCGAGCAGTTTCGCGGCTTCCGATCGATGCCGAGCGGTTACAAGAACCGCCGGTTATCCTCGATAGATAGGAGAGATCGATTCAATGGAAGCGACATTACCAGGAAGCGTAGCGGATAAGGAAGCGGGGTAATGCGATGTTTTATAATCGTTGTACGAGTTCAATTATGAATCTATTGTCGTTGTTCGAGGCTACGAAGACAAAGAGATCGTTGAACCGGCGTGCATCGATAGCCGAGATCCGCCGGTGGTCAATGAAGGATATTATCGTCGAGGTTAATGCTTGTTCGACTCCCCGATCGAATCGTTATCGAACGTACAAGTGCTTCGTTAATCTTCTCTAGCCAGCGAGTTCCACCCTGTGACGCAGCTTTACGACTATCTCCTGCGTGGTATCGGTTCGATGAAATCCGCTATGCGTACCGTGGGCCGTCGCGTAAATTTTTCGGGCGAATCAACGTCTAGGAAATTCGAAATTCTTTACCAATTCTCGTGACAACGCTCGCCTTTAACGCGCCTGAGAAGTTTGGAAACGAACGTTCCTGATTATCAGGACGCGGCGAGGATTCACGTCACAGGGTGGCGTCCTCCTCTGGATTCGATGCAGCGTCTAGATAAGCCTGGTCCAGCTAGTCAGAGATACAGATCTGCTTTGCGTAATCACGGTCATTAATCGGGTGTTCGAGAACTGCCTGGCCTGGGTCAACGGCGCAGACGCGTCTCGTTCCATCATTTCGCTGGACGGGATCACGGACTCGGCGTGCCTAATCGAATTCTTCGTGGGAAGGCGACGGTTCGGTACCACGGAACGGAATCCGCGTCGATATGCACGAGGCGCGGATCGAAATCTGTATCGCCGTTGCTCGAAAAAGCGTAATTATCGTTGAATCGTAAACCGATCGATGATTCACCGGCCGTGCGATTCTTTTCCCCGCTTCGAAATTACCGATCGCTCGTCTCGCGTATTTTACTCCGCCGCGATTACTTGAACGTCGACATCGTTTCGTTCGAAACGATTCCCTGGCGTTATATTTCCTTTGTATGATATAGCGTTTCATTTTAACGGCGAATGATTATAGCTTGCCGTACGCGTATTCTAATTAATCGACGGTTGGCCGTTTATTAAATCGTTGCGGCAAACATTTTTGCCAACTTCGATATTCCATTAACAGCCCATACGTTTCTTCGGTATCGGCGTTGTCCTTAACGTTCGATCGCCGCTCCGCGCAACGCTTCCCGTTCTTTAACGTTACACCATATATCGCGCATAAAATCATGCCTTTAAATTCGCCCAACGTTTTTCCGTATGAACCGTGCACGGCGCATTCCGTTTTTCACCATTCTGATTGAGATCGAGCCTTTTGGTTCTACGTCACGGCGAATGAATGGAAGCACCATTCCTATTTAAGCCTGATGGACGTCCGTGGTAATTAACGGACCACGCGTTACACATTCGCCGATGATTGAACGGAAATGCTCGCTTTTACTGGATTCCCTTTGCTCTGTTAGCCGATCCCGGCTACATTATTATTTCCTCTCTCGAATCGATTTCACGGTCGCAGACGAGTTACGTGAAAGGTGAATTTCTAGGGGGCCGTGATTGCATAATGAGCGTCGTTACGCAACGGCGACGGGTCTTGATCGCGTGAAACATGCCCCGTCGGGTTCCGCCTCGATAGACGATGCAACGTTAACATTCTTGACGAGAAGTCACAATTCATACGGGCTTCCGTATGTTGATAGTGGTTCGCCGGGCTGCCCGAGGGTGTATGAATCAGCTTGATTAATTTTCTTTCGCTCGGCGATAATGGTTCCGCGCAATCCCCTGGGAGAATTGAGCAACTGAACTCGCCGCCACGGTGTTTGGGAGCGTAATTGCGGTTCTAGGAACAAACGATCCTCGGGTTCACCGGGGAGGCCGGGCTGCTTTTCGCTGGAACGGGCTGAAGATAAAAGCCGGCCGTGGCGGCTCGGCAATTAAACCGTTCGAGCGCTAAAGTCTCGCCGATGGATCTCGCGCCGAACCGACAATGGGCTGCCTTGAAAATAATTTCGTTGCGTTCGAATAACGTGCAGTCTGTTGTGGAAACTTAGAAAACTTTAAACTGAAAAATTTACGCGCACGGATTACGATCCGCGCACCGCGGAAACTATTGCTCGGTGTCGCTTGAAATTCTATCGGCGTTGCACTGCACTCGCGTACGTGCGATTGTTCCGCTAGCTGAAGAATGGACACGTCTCTTCGCGGGTCTTCCACGACCCCGTCCTTGGCTCTTCAGCAGAGGGTTGTCCCCGAGAGTGTACCCGCCGGTGATACTTGCCGGTAGCTCGGTTCTATCTTGCGAGCGTTATCGCGTCCACGTTGCGAGCGCAGTCGTCGCGGCGTATTATGGTAGCAAGATATCTAGATTATAGTTACAGCCTCCGTTCGAGCCGCGTTACTGCCCGGACGTTTCACAGAGAATTAAGAAATTGCTCGAAACGAGTGCACAGGTCGAAATTCCTTCTTTTTTTTTTTCTTTCCTTCCGCCGCATTTCTTTCTAAGAAGCAATTTCTTTTCTAACCGAGCGGGGATAGTTAAATCTCCGTTCTACTAACTGTACAACCTTTTAGCCAGAGGCATCTCCGTTCCGCGACAGGATGAGGTGGAGCGAGCAAGGAAATTCTAAGCGTGCCTCGTAAATTTCAGGGGGGCAGGACACACTGGGCGACATTGAAAGTTGACGAACGGTATCTCTCCGTTAACGGTGTTCCCCGTAATTAGGTCCGCTGCGTCGGGACGATTCGCGTGTCTCCTTGCGTCATTTGTTCCTTTGGGGAAAAGAAGAGGTTTGATACGACCGAGTTTTTGTTCTGTAGCAATTAACGGATCGCTTGCCCCTATTAATCTGTACGATTAACGAAACGTCCGGCACGAGCACGGTGACGTTTAACCCTTTGGTAGATCTGTTACACGATACAGAAGCGTGTATTCAGAGATGGGACCAACAAGTGGTGAATATTGAAATTGGGGCGACGCGACGCGACACGGGGAATTACTCTAATTATTCTTGCACTATTTATATCCAAATTTTATATACACATGCGCGTACGTATTAATATTAGTGCTATTGCTTATATTATTAAATTCGTAGTGAAATGAAATGTTCCGTACTAAATGGTAAATATTAGTAATCTGTCAGTCTTAATCACTTTCACACTTTTTCTCGAGGAAACGTTGGGAAATTTCATTTTCCACATGAATCGTAATAGATTCTTGAAGTCTTGAAAGTTCGATTGTTTCAATACAACCCGTTTGACGATAATGCTGGTCTCTTTATCTGGTTATCTCGCCAATCTGGCTCACTTACAGGCGACTCTGATTGTACGGGATACAACCGTGAGAAGAAAGAAACGTTACACGGGTTTAGAACGGACTTCGTCGAGTCTCGACCCATTAGATTTGGATAGAGCAACCGTGCCGGTTAATTGTCGCGTGTCCACCGTTTCGACCGTTTATTTTATTGCCATATCTGTGCCTTTACACGACGAAAGCGTTCCCAGAATTTCACGAATTCCATCCCGTCCGAGATCCGCGAGCTTCGTCCTCGCGCAGTCGGCTCGCAATCCGAGCTTCCCTTCAAAGAATATCGTCGATAACGCGAAACGGCTTTCTGGTAATTTATCGGCGAGCACACCGGCGAACCGACGGGGGCTGAAGAACGTCCGCGGTGAAATGCGTAACGAGGAACGCTCGTGAAACGATTCGCGTGCATAATTGGTTCAAGGTTATCAAGTACCGTTGCTTCTGGGAAACGTTCTTACCTTGCGCTAATCGAGGCCCCGATTCGTCTTGTGTGCACACCGGGCGTTTCAAAGTAATTTTAATTATCGCTCAAGTATCCCTGATGTCTTCATTCACCGACATTTCAGAATAACCTGAATGAATTGTGAAAGAATCTTTTGTTCGCTAATCCTCGTTCAAAAGGGGTCCCGAGTTCTTTTGCCGTGGCATAATACTCTCCACTCTTGTATCCATTTTTTCATTCGACGTCCCTAATGGAGTCGCGACTGCCGTTATCTTCCTCCAACTAGTATCCTCGACCACTCGTCTCCGATTCGAGCGCGCACCGCGCGTCAGCTTCCCCGTTGAAATTAATCGATCCACCGTGTAGAAAATAAGTCTGGCCATAAAAATGGGTGGAGTGCGGCCGAACAGGCCGGCGAGAACGACAGAAAAATATCGACGGCTCCGCGACGCCGACGACCAACGTGGAAAACACGTTACTACGATCCATTGACGATACGCGAGCCCGGTGTACCGGCGATGCATCGAATCATCCTACGTTGCCGGTACGGCGAAAGTAAGTGCAAGCACGATTGTTCGAGGCGGTCGCACGGATCCGATCGAACCTGTCGATACGCCGGGGAGGGTTAATTGAAGAGCACGTACGCCGCACACCTTCGACCCGGCGGGCCAACGGACGACACGATCGGCGCTTCATTAAAAACCGTCGTTGCTTCGGTACACCCCGTTTCGTCAACGGCGAAATCATGTCGCGCAATGAAATAAGAGCTGGCTGTTTACCTCTCGTCGTCCAAGCTGTGGCACGTCCGGTACGCTCGTGTTCCTCCTCTTGATCCTTCGTCGTACGGTTACAGTTATATCGGTCGGCATTGTTAGCAAGGACGACGAAAGGGGGATAACGACGAAGGAATGCAATTAATCGTGGCAACGTGAACTTTCACCCTGGTGTGGCGACGCGGTGATTATTGCCGGTGTTCGTCACGCGTGCGTGTCGAAGACCTTTAGACCCGGCGACCCGTCCGATGACATCATAATTCCTTTACGGGGTACGCTCGCTTTGCGGCGCGCTTACGGATGACATAAACGTGAAAGATGTATGCGATTATCCTACAATGAAGGCTGTTAGGGTAGATAATGCGATCGACGTAGGCGAGGGCTCGCGCGCTTATATTGAGCACTGTTGCAATTAACGATGCCGCTGGTATCGGTAAGAATGCCACGGGTACCCCGAATATTTTCCGTCCGTCAAACACTCGAGTACGTGTTCCGTTACCCACGTGTTTCGCGCGAGGTAATCTCAAGTGGGCAAGCTCGCGTCTCTGGTTGTGGGAAAAAAGAAGCTATTAACCGGAAACAACTTGTTAGAAGCTATCAACGAATTTGTAATGTCTCACTGATCGTGACAGACGACTGACCGCGAAGTGTGGGAGCGTGAGATGACAGTGCCGTTGGTAAACGACGTCGGTAAGGAAAGGAAAAAAGAAGGAAAGACAATAGACGAGGGACAGGTTGCGGCGATTATTGGTAAAGCTACGTTGCAACGGGGGGGGGGTTTTAAGTTCGAACCGCAAATGGCTGCGGCAATTTTTCGGATCAACGACTTTCGCGAAATCGGATGGAAGTAACAAGTTCGTGTATACGGGACGCTGCCTGGCATTTATCGACATTATAAACGGTTCACCCTTTCGCGTGAACTTTAGGATAAATTTGTTCGCCAATTTTTCGTCCCGATTACACGCTTCGGATTTTGTTTTTCCGTCGGTCGAGCTACGATTAACGATTCGCCGCGAATTAAAACGGATTGATAATTGATATCCGTGTAATCGATTCGATAGTTGCACGCTCGCGCCCCTCCCCCCCCCCCCCCCCACCCCGAAACCAAAGGTTGGAGGTCACCGTTGAGAATTAAACTCTCTGCTAATCGAATGTTTCACGGAGTCCGATCAGTCGCCAGACGCCTTTTTGCGACGGCAGGTAGATCAAACAGGATTTATTTTATAGGATAATAAGTACATATTTTATCATCTCCGCATCCGTTGTAAACCACAGGATATGAACTCATAACCGGGCTCGCCTATTATTCTTTAACATCATTAATGTTTTAATTAACTTATATAATTGCACGAAAAGAAACTAGCAATATTCTATATTGAATAAACTCAAATGAAACCGGATCGTTTCTCGGTTAACTGTACGCCCCGAATAAAAGTTCGCGATGGTAAAATAATTTTCCAAGACAAATGAAAATTGCGATCGCAATAAAGCGACGCAACAATGCCCCTCGAGTTCCCCCTTCGGACAATAAAAATGGAGAACCGTGGAACGATCGGGGGGAATCAACAGGAAATGCCAGTTACAGGGTGTTTCATAACTTTACCAATCGACGGTGCGCCCGGCGGCGTTTTGCAACCGAGCTACACCGAGATGTAACGAATCTCCGCCAGTTTCGCGGAAACTTTTGCAACGTTCGACGCGTCCTAAAACCTCGTTCTACACTAATGCAATTAACAGGCGGCCCGGTGGAAATAACAAAAGCCGACGGGAGATGAGAGGCGATCGAACCGTGACAGAGAACGACCATGAAATCGGTTCGACTCTCCCACGAAGGGGATCGGTGCCGATCGCTGCACCGCCGCTGCATCTTCGTGGAAACCGAGATATCTGACAAGCCTTCGTTGGATTAAACGACTTCATTGTTACGATCTTCTATTGTGCCTAGGCCATAAATTTCTCGATGATCGTTCTGTTTTAAACGCTGATTCGAGAACTGTTCGAATTCGTCGGTATCGGTGGATGCAATCTGCAATGTTCTACCGGCGCTTGTACGGCATTCGCTGTCTGCCTTTAGTGATTTTAGTAAGTACGATTTATTGGCCATCCGTCCGCTCCAAAATCGCGCAATTGTGCTATTCATTTAACTTAATTCAATTGATGCCAGCTTCGCGAACTAGTCCGCTCCGTTTTGGGCACCGCGTTTAATAACGCGCGGCCCGATTTGTATCCACGATTCATCGTGTCACCGTAACATCGTCGAAAAAGGGAACGTGACGTGTGAACGAGGCTTCACCTGGCCACACGACACACCGGCGAACAATAGCCCAGCGACACTATAATTGGATTCCGTGCTGCGACACGGGACAATCATAAATCAGATCCGTGGCGAACGCGAGCTCGCGGCAGCTTTCGGGGTGGACTCGTGATAAGAATGTGCAACTCCTCTTTCACCGTTCACCATAAAGTTTGCCCCTGCGCGACCTTCCGTAACCAAATGGCTTATCGGAGGAATAGTTGTTTCATTTGTGATTTCCCGTTCGTTAATAAACGTCGTTTCGATGCAACGAATTCGTTCCCCCCCGTTGCAGTGTTGGAAGTTCAATGCTGGAAGACTGTGTTTAACAGACCTGTTACTTTCAGCTGCTTTTCTTTATCTGTTCCGCTCGACACTCTCCTCGCGGTCTAGAGATTGCCTTTGTTTGAGCAGCTGACGATGACTGTACCATTTTATATTATACATGGGTCGAGCTTTTCATTGCAGATGTTTTATTCAGGAATGCATGCGAGGGAACGCATCTGATACGGGCGTTAATGAGTCTCCTTTATTTCGTGACGCGAACTTCGTTTCTTAAGCAATTGGAGTGCGATAGAAAGATTTCCTCGTGCAAATACGTGGAGGGTCACGAAGCTTTCCCGTAAAACTATCCCGAACACGAATTTCGTGGTTCAAAAACCTCTTTATTGTGAAAGCTTTCAGTTGATAAATTAATTGAGTCGCTATCGGTACGTAAGCAATAGATTACGGTAATATCATTGTCATTTTTTTAACCAAGGTAATTTGTAAACACTTTATTTATCTCGGTTTGAATGCTAATGGACTCGCACTGATCGACTTCTGAACCCTCCATGTCTATATAAATACGTATTATTCTCCTCTGGATTGCCTGCTTTCCTCTGTATCACTTCACCGTTTCTTACGACGCGGCATGCTTTAACTATTACGTATTTTGTAACGTAAACGACGTAACGGTGAACCTGTCTCGAGTCCCGTGCGAACGAAATATGTATCTTAATTATTCCCCTTTGATAAATTTAACGAGCCTCTTGCGGGAGATCCATCTCCGCGGATTTTTATCTGATTTGCTTATCGAACAAAGTAGAAGCTGGCCCGTTTCCCACTACGCGCTCGCATTGTTGTTACACGCGCCCACAAAATGATTTAACGGTATCAACGGCCAGTCACGGGCCTCCCTTTCATGCCGTTCTATGTATCGTCGCATGATGTACGGCGACACTAAGATCCGACAGATTTCGAAACGTTTGAGAAAAGACGAAACGACGTAACTGATCCTACCGAGGCGTTTTCATTCCTATTGTATCGGACACGAAAGGAGCCTTAAGTTCGCACCAGGTATCCAATAATTAAAATCACTCCATACTACGATACTCTTAATTAGTCCTTTTTTTTCACACCTGAGTCTGTACACGGCGACTCTATCCTCGTCGATGCCAGCTAATTGCAACTACAATTACAAGGGTGATCCGTTCATTTCCTCGAGTCCCCAACAAAATTAATTAATTCACTCATTATAATAAATATTCTACCTCGGCACCGTCTCGGGAGGTTCAAACACACCGAAAAATATTATCCCTCCCCGATCACGCTAATTGACGACTAATACCGCGGTTTGCACCGAGCACAAGCGATCCACTTTCACCCAGGCGAACAGCAATTGTCGAGCCTTCAAAGGTCGCGGTCCCAATAGCTCGGCTAGGCCGGCCACAATTTATGTAAAGCGGGGTCAGCCGCGGCCGAGCCTGGTTAATGAGCTGTTAAGACACGGACAGCGTAGCGGAGGCAAGTGGATCTTCTTTTTCACCTGGCCCCACGATCCGGAAAGGAAGGATCACCCTCGACGGGCAACAGAAGCGCACCTTCGGCGAACACGTCGCGTCGGTTCACGCGAAAGCAACGTTTCCATGCTGCTCCCGTCCATTATCCCCGACCGACAGGACTCTAACCGCACGTTGCAGAAGATCCTTCCTGCCCTCCGCGTCCGTCCACCTTGCCCTTGTTGGATTTTTGGATGCACGGTGCGAGCGAGCCGTAAGCAATTTTTTAACACCTCCTTTTCTCAGACCGATCGTCAGGTTCACTAGACTGCGCGGAATGTTAATTGCAATCGCGATTAAGTCGCGGTGCAATTAAATCGTGGATATTACATTCCGCGAAAATTGTCCTCGATAAAAACACTTTATTACAAGCTTTCGCCTACAAGTACTTCGAGGAATTCATTCGCAAATTATGCTCGAACGGTTAGCGGCAGCGGGGTGCAACTCGATCTCGAGGCGCAATTCGCAGATCAAGCCTGAAGGATTCGACGCGCTTTAACTTTTACTGGAGCTGAGAGGAAGAAAAAAAGGAAAAAGAGATTGACGTTTACGCGGAGGGAACCGCAGCAGATTCGATCGTACCTCGCGCGTTGCCTGGCGAAGAATTGCCGTGTCGATGCACGGTGAGAAATTGAAATATTGAAGTTGCGCGCATCTCTCGGCGCCGCGTTTGTATTTTGAAAGGAGGGTACGTGCGAACGGTGCTGATTCACGAGAAGTCTCGTTTGACAGCGACACTGGAGCGGGTCGCGACGATTGTTCGCCGATCTGGCACGAAGCTGTAGAAATTATGAAACGCCAAGCAGCTAGGCGTAATCGTTTGTGCACGAGCGGTGATTACCGGTGCTCTGAATATCTGTGCACGCGCAACGAGGGAACACCGACGTGAAAAGGTTCTAATCTCGTTACAGATCCCGCAGCGAGAATACCTACAATCACCGCGAAATCCCACCTTATCCAAGGTCTGCAATGACAGTCGAACCGTTCAACTGTTACAGCGAAATCGACGTTAACTGTCCCAATACTTGACGACGATGTTTAACCGTTGCTTCGTGGCAAATCGACGCTCCGTTGCATTCTTCTGCAGTTCAGCAACTCTTCGAAACGAACTTCGAACTGGGCAACAATTTTATTGATCCGGGAAAATCTGGACGAATCTGGCCACAGATTCCTCGCGATTGCGCGCATTAAACAAAAGCGTTCGTAGTCCATTTGCGCGTCGACGGCTCAGATAGAACAATGGTCTCAGGTTGAAGTCAAAGTGCAGTAACTGTTGCATTATGCGAGGCAAGATGCAGCGTCAACCAGACTATCGTGGGTTCCGATCGACCTCACGTTGGACGTTAAAGACCACGCTAGCCGAGCTGTCGTACCATCATTCCATTCGGAGTTCAATGGGCCCGCCGACGATTACAGAGACAAGAAAGGGATCCGCCACTACGAGCAAATTACGAATTGCCACGAAAGGCCAAGGTTTTATCCGCGACACCATCGTTGCGGATAATTTGGCGTGGACAAAGGACTACAGACCAAGAACAGTTCGAACCGTCTGGCGTTACTTTTTCCTCTTCTCGTCTTTTTTTAATTATTCCTCGAGGGATTCCCACGAGATTCATCTGTAATTCGTATATTTTAAAATTGGCGAACCGTTGGGAGATTTTTCGATAAAGGAGACACAGGTGGAAACGTATATTAGTGCTGGCGTTAATTGATCCGGAAGAGTGATTCTTCAAACGAATTTATGTGGCACGCTATATCGTATTGTTGTTATGTAAATGTTTAGCACAATTATACGCAACGACCATAGTTCATTTTTAATTAAGACTTTTTTTTTACGTCGTCTAGAGGGGTGGAAAAGTGAAAGTACTCTGTCTTCGAAAATTGTACTGATTTTCCGTGGAGTAAAATTGCCATGGATTTGAAGGTCCATGTATCTCATTTGAAACGACCACGGAAAAATTGCTGTACGATTTTTTTTACCGTCTTAACGCACTTTGAAGAAAAGTGCGCTATCGGCATTGCAGTAACACCACTGGCAGGTTATCAATGTGCTATAAAATGGCAGAAAAAAAATCCTGCACCAATTTATCCATGGTCGTTGTAAAGGGGAGACTTCAAGCTTCAAATCTGCAATGATTTCAGTCGTGGAAAAAATTTCTCGTGCTCCGCGCAGACGTTTGAATTTGTACAAACTTTGATCAAACATTCCTTCACTTTGCCATCCTCCCCCATGACGCAATAAATTTCTCACAAGAAAACGAGCTACGACCACTCAAGATAGAGACTTTGTCGTTCGAAATGAGCCCATGTACACTGCTGTACGATTTTTTTTCACGTAGTTACAGATGTTCAAACATTGACAATTTTTCGGTCGAAATTTTGCAAAGATGTCAATTAATAATTCTTCAGAACTACAGCCACGAGTCACGCACACACACAGAATCATTCAGACTCTCTGTACACGCCGTATAAAAGATCGTATCAATCCGTGGATCACGAAGTGCATTCGTCCACGCACGCCCTCCTCCCCCTCGTACCCCTTCGATACCAGACTATCCAGATAACCATGCAGAGGTTGAAGAAGCTTGATGAACTTCCGATTCGACACAACGTCTTGATCACCGTTTGCCAGCGAACCAGTCGTCGTTCCGTTCGGCTCGTTCGACCCTTGCCCGCGAAATCACCCGTACCGCAATAATTTATTGCTACCAGTTCGTGTTTCTGGCTGCTAAGCGCCCCTTCGTTCCTCTCAATCTAGATCGTTCGGCGGAGGAAGCGGCGTTCCTCAAGTCAGCCCTGGGAATCGAACCCGGAACCCCAGCCTCTCCTTTTTCCTTGCTGCACCTTTTGCTATCTTACACCGGCAACGAAACTGCCCCCACCGAGTTCTCCTACGGACGATTTCGTCCATTTCGCTGGACGCGTTGCCCGTTACGCCATCGCATGATTGCCATTGAAATTGTTGCTGATGTGTGTACGCACACATCGGAAATGCTTGGTTCGCGTTCTTATCGGTGGTATCGTGAGCGGTGGGTTTTCGTCAATTTGGAAAATCGGTGCCACATTACCCTTGGAAGAACAGAATGTTCGATTGATTTATTTCGTAATGTTATAAACGATCGTACTTTGCGTGCAAATATTTGTGGAACTCACGCGCGTATGTACGTTAAAAATTGTTCTACGTCGCTCTGTATCTTTCGTTTCGTCGACAACGATTTGCTTCAAATTGCGATGGAAACGCGGTGCGTGATAAAGTTCAGCGAAACCGGAAATCGTTCGCAGGATGCCCTCTGACTCGCGGAACGTCGTTGCTCAACAGAGTTTCCCTCGCGCTAACCGTATCGTCGACAATTTCGTCAATTTCTGCGGATACGCGTACCGTTACACGAAAGCAAACCGTCGCGGAAACGTTCGCAGCAAAGACAACCGTTCACCCAAATCGACCCAATCGTCCGCTTTCCTCGAACCTGTACGCACCGACCGGCTGTCTTAAATCGGATTATCGGCGGCCGCCGGTTCAGCGACGAATCATTTATGATTCGAGACAAACGATTTCCTTTTCGACGCTTCGATCGCGATTATCGCGAACCGTTCGCGAACGACGCAGAACGGTGCCGTGGTCTCGAGATGAATTCTCGATGCACACGCCTGATGCAAGAACCAAAAAGGGTAATCACTGAACGCGAGTATCGGTATCAATTATTCCCTGGATATCTTCGTGCAACGCGAGGTAATGACGCGTGTATCGATGGTGGACGAGGCAGGCATTTAGCGAAGCGATGGGAACGTATCTGTTGAAAAATTGCGATTTCTTCGGCCGGGTTTCGTATCGCAGCATACTAGACAGGCTCGCGCAGGCGAAGCTCCTTCTCTTTCCAACACCTGGACGATTTCCCTGGCGAGGATGCGCTCGGTGCCGTTAGACGAGTGCGAAACGGAATCTTCGCGGAAACGCTCCTCGAAGCGACAGTAGTTCCTGCCGAACAATGACCCTTTTTATTACGGCTGGAAACTACTGGTTGCCCGGCAGTTTCCATTCGCTCGTTGGTGTTTCGATGTACACGGAATTTCGTGCACAGTTGATACCGTTCTCTCGCGGAATAAAAACCCCGGGGAGGGAGCGAAACGCGAACGCGGAGGATTTCACGGAGGAATTTCGTTTCGTATTCCGGGGATATATTTATCGAACGAATGCATTGACACGGTGCGCCGCGCTTCGACTTCGGGATCTCAGCTACCGATAAGGAGGAAAGGACGAGTCGCGAGACGCGTCGGCGATTCGCCGCGATAAATGAAGTAATAAGAACTATGGCGAAGCGTGCGACGGCACTCACCGTGACAGAAAAAAATTAAGTTACTGTTATGCAATAAAGAAGTTATCGTCGCGATCATCGGCCGCCTATAACGTTCATTCCTTGGACATTTTTCCGTCCTTTTCCCCGTGGCTGATTGCGTCCTCGCGTTCCGCAGAGGCGGACCGGAGCGTCGCGTCGACGTACGCGTCATCGACGTTACCGTTCACCGTTAAATGTACCGAGCAGTTGGCGGTGCATGGATAATGCGCCGCGATGACACCGTTCGAAAGTTTCGATTCGATGGGGGAAGAGGGAAAATCGTGTCCATCGAGCGGCCCGTTCGAAACGGTGGCGACTCGAAGAACGCCTACGAACGGTCGCGAGGATGCTTTCGAGGATCGCGCAAAAGGGACGAAGGAGAAAAAAATAGGGACGAAGAAAAATCCACGGGCCACAATGTTGCGCTCCGATTGGCCGGCGGCCGATCCGGAGGGCCCTCGGATTGGATCCAGCCGAGTTTCCCCACCTTTGCTGGAAATTCACTTTTTATAGTCGTTATTACAAAACTGACTGGCATCTCCTAGACCATGTCATTACGGCTTAGTACTCCACACGGCGAGGATCCTCTCACGAGTACCCACCTTCACCACCACCATCACCACACCACCTCCATCACCGTCACCATAGTCCACCACCGTAGTCACCACTTCCACCAGCACCACTCGTCTACCTCCACCGCCGTCACAAGCACCACCACCACCACCACCAACGCCGCCACCATCACCGCCTCCACCTCGGTAACCTCTTCTATTTCTACTACCACGTCGTCCTCCTCCTCCTCATCTTCCCACCTTTCGCGGCCGTGGAAGACGAGCAGCCACGCGCGGATATCCTGGCAGAGTGTTACGGAGAACGGAGAACAGTGGCACAGAACGCACGTTGCTCCATTTTCGTGCATCGCGCGCAGGAAGCCCGGTCTCTCCTACATTTCCCCGTCTCTCTCGATCGGCTCGTCGCTTACGCGTGCATCCGCTTTGACTTTCAGCAGAACAGCGCCGATCGTCGACGAGGTTTCTCGCCCCGTGCACCGTATAGGAACGAGGGGTAGTTTTCCCGTCGAGTGACGTTCCCTCGTCCGTCCTGTACAGTGGAAGTGGTCGGTCGCGGTCACACAGTGCAAACGATACCGTTCGATAAAACGAAAATCGGTGGTGAACGGATTTACGAGCGCACAGTACTCGCCGGGCATAATTCGTACGGACCAGCTGCGATTACGCGGCGCGCTTTCGTTTTCGACGGGGACAGAGCACAGTGCACCGGTGATTCGTGTAAGATCCCCCGGGTACCAGTGAGTTTCCGGAGACGTGGTCTTAAATGAGGACTGTGCAGATACGCGGAATCGAGCACCGCGCCATGGCCGCCACGAGGACGGACTGGAGGATTAGATTGTAAGTGATTATTTTTATTGCTACGCTCTAGTTGCTTAAGGGGACGGTCGACGATGAGCGATGAACGGGTGCACCGGCGAACCTCGTGCATCGGGATATCTCTTGTTCTTTTTCGTCCCGTTTCGTTTCCTCGCCTGGACACAGACGATCTAACTTCCTGGGAACGGTACTCTTTCCACCTCGTGAATTTCACGGCGATCCTCAACGGCTGAATGTTTTTTAAACAGCCGAGAGAGGATGATCGTTGTGCTTCGTGGTGCGCGTGTTGCGTAATTTTTGCTCGGCAAGGTAAATGTCCTTTGGTAGCGCAACACTGGTACACTTTATTCCGGTGTAATTGGATTTTTATTTCTATTTTTTCCTTTTTCCTTATGGGCGAGAATTATTGTTGGGGAGAAGCGTTATATTAATACAGTACAGTTTTATAACGCGACCAGCGCAGAGGAATGGAAAATTAAGATACGCAGTCAGGATAAAAATGAAGCGAAGAGATGGTGGAAGTGATTATAATTCAAGTTTCGATGAAATCGCAGCCAAGCTGTTACATCCAAAGAGTTTCAAGTCAACTCAATCGGTTGCTTCTTTTCATTAAGCTCGCGGAATAATTGTTTCCGCCGCATTTCCATTTCACCTGACCCATTTGTCCCGCGTATTCGAACCTCGCGTAGAAACTGAAGACGAGCACAGAAGAAAACGTACAAAAAAATTTGTAATTATTTAACATTTCCCTAGCATATTGCGAAAGTTTCTTCGATGCTCGTGCAGCGAATAAAACATCCGACTGTGGCTAATACATGTTAAACAGACACGAAACAACCGTTTAGAAAAGGAAACAATTAAACGATGGATTAATATCCGCGAGGTTATCGCACGGTTGAAAGCGGAAAACACGAATCGATGGGATCGGCTGATTATTCCTCGGTATCGTATTAAGCGCTGATTGCCCGTTCATTTACGGGAAATCAAGAATATCGTCCGCCCTGGCTTTTCGTCCGCGATCTTCTCAGCCGATATGGAAACTGTTCGATCACGAACCGGCGGCGAAAAATACATAATCGATTAGAAGCGGAATCATCGACCGTGAAACGCCTAGTATCTCGTTTATCTGTTATCCGTCTCTCTCGCTCTCGCTCTCTCTTTCCCTTTTGACGCTCGATCTTCCGAGAAGTTGCGATCGTTTCGCGCCGCTGTAAAGAATAATCGGCGTTTTCGTTGGGATACCGCGATTACCTCTTCTTCCCGTTACCGGAATAGAAATTTGGTACCGGCCGCGAGCATTTCTTTCGCGCAGTCGCGCGTCACTTTCATCGAAGCCGTCCTCTGTTCGGAACGCGACGATCCTCGCGGAACAATTTTCTGGACGCCTCGAATTGTCGACGACGCGAAGAAAAGGAAACGGCCACGAGCGCAGGGTTTCGTGAATCGATTAAATTTGCGTTCCAGCGTATGTCGGTAAAAAAAAAAAGGAACGGATCGTTCATCGATAGTCGTTTAACGGCTTCGCTAATAATCGACTAGATCACGCAAGATAAATCTCGGATCGGGACAAAAACCGCCCGCGTTTAGACAATAATTAGGTAATTATCGCTGGTGAACGCGCACGAAAGGTGGTGCAATAAGTGGATCACGGAAACGATCGCTGTCGAAGGCGAGGGAAAAACGATCGATCTTATGGATCGTAGCGTTGGCCTTGATCTCTTGATCGATCGTCGTCGATTGTAACGTCGACCAATCAAACGGGACATTAACCACAACGCTATATAGAAGATGGTTTGCATGAGGCGGAGATGGGAAATGATCGCGGTGCGGATCTAACTGATCCAGTAGTACTAGCGTGCACGCGTGAATATACCGACTTGGGGAAACGTGTGCAGGTAGGTCCGGCAATTAAAAGGGGCACACGTGCGCGCACACGAAAGTCTGATACGCTTTAAGAAATTGACCGGCTGATATCGGACAGTTCGACTGGACGAAAACTGTTCTATATTAACTATTCGCGGCTCGAGTTGGGCCGGTTAATTTCGGTTGCTAATCTTGGGTTAATAGTCTGACTAATAGGAGGATCGGTTAATTGAACAATTCGGGGTGATGCTTCGATCGGAAACGGTCGAATAATTATTATACAGATTCTAATGTGCTCAACAGCAACGTGGGAGCGTTTCTAATTAAATATACGAGACGCTGAAATTAGAACTTGACAGCGAAACGGTTAACCAATCGGGACCAGGAATTCGGTGACCAGCGAAGTACGCGAAAATTAATTCCAATAAAATTCCCAAGCAATCCAAATTCTACGCCGTGGTTAACCGTGCACTATATAAACGGAGCAGTCCGTCGGAAATCCTCCAATACCTTAACGCAAACGTGGAGCGCCGCGTCCATTTCGTCGCGGTTCAACGTAACAGATCCCACGGGAAAAATTGCAACGCGAGTGCAGCGAAGCTGCATGCACCGCGTGCAACGCGTCCGGGATATCTGAAATCGTGACGCACTCTAAGCCTTTCCGTCGTGTACCAGCAGGCCGATACGCGAGCTGTACGACACGCATAACGCGAGTGCACACAGATGCGCCCGTGGAGAAGGAACGCGAAGCGACGAACACCGGGTCCGTGGTGTGTGGTTAATTTACAGCTAGTTCTACAGCATGTATCCCCCCCGTATCTCGATCGTCGTATCTTCCTATGACGTTCCTGTCAACCGTCGCGGGATCGTAATCCCGGAAGCCCCGGCGCGACCAACGAGATCCACGGACCTCGATCAGAAATTACAATCGATCCGGCGCTTCCGGCCGACCGTTTGGCTAATTGGCCCCGATAAAAGTTCGTCGAGTTCCCTGCCGACGAGCGACGCGGTGAAGTCGCGTGAATCACTCAGATTTACGACGGCGGAGGACGCGAGGCATCGATGAACCTGGTTTCCATTCCGCGGGGAAAACAAAAAGAATGCCAGGTTTGAAACGTCAGAGGTCCCAAAGCGTGTAATTTTCTCGCGTTTTACGAGTCTCGTGCAGGAGAACCGCGCGTCCACGAAATTTCTACGGAAAGTTCCAAGATTTTCCGCCGCTAATTGGACGCAGACGAGTCTCCTTGGCTATGGTGCCCGACCGTGGAATGTGGCCGATGTTTTTACGAGCCACATCCTCGAGATAAATATCGATAAGAGGCGCTCGTTTAGCACGAGCTCTAATTCTATGCGGCGTTACTTCTGTTTTCCTGCGGCGCACGAATCGGATCTGCGATCAATCTGAAACGGGAGACGGAGCGTACGCAATTTACATTTCTCGCGCGTCGAGATTGGTTAACGACCCGGCTGACGTGCGGAGATCATTTATTGGACCGTCGTATAATTTGCGTCTGTTATCACGCATCGGTTTGGACACTGCACTCGGATCTCGTCTGAAAGACGCGTTGCGAATCGCGACCGACAGAAATTAGTATAATATTAGCCAGACGAAGAGGGACAGGTAGCTTCGCGCAAACCTCGACGAACGGGAACGGTGGAACGTCGTCGGAAAAATCCGAACTCGAGGGAAAAAGACTTCGATTCTTCCCTTCAATCTCGATCGGTTTCGATCGCAACGATAATCAGCTGCGTTTATTTTCTCACATTTAATTCGACAGGTGCGCGCCATTGTTGGTCAATTTCTTCTTCGCACGCTATTGTCGCGATGGGAAAGGCGTAAGAGGTAACATAATGATGGAAACGTCGATCGCTAATTAAAATTACGGTATTTCATTCTGTTGTTAATCGACGGAATTAATTTGCGGATGGCAATTAAATTGTCTCATAGTCAGCGATCGCTACGAACGTCGCGAGGAGCACACGCGTGCCGCAAATATTTTCGCGACGGGGGCACGTGCTCCAGTGGCTAAATTCGCGAAAGCCGCGTTTAATTAAGGGAGTCGTCCATTAATCTCTCAGTGCACACCCCAGTACTCCTCATTTAATTCCGTCGACGCGAGCTTTCGCGTTCGAGCCGCGTCCCTATTGTTCCCGGCGAACGGTCTCCACGAGCTTCCTGTTACTCTCCCTCGATTCGTCGTGCCGAACGGCCAGGAAGAATCAAGAGAAAGACGGGCGGCGCAGCTAGGAATCTTAAGTGGCAGTTGAAACGTGTATTTATAGGTCGGTTTCGCCTTGCAATTCCGACCGGCAAAATGTGCAAATCTTGACCGATCGCCGGTACGCTATTTCCATCGGATAGATCGGTGCAAACACATCTTCCTTGCTTCTCCCGGCGAGCTTAGGAAACCGTTCGAAAACTCGCTTCCGTGGAATTATTAAAATATTTTCCGGAGAAACGACAACGCTCCTCCAATCGGCGCAATCCTCCGTTATGCTCTTCAAACGAGACAAATCTCGTTAACCGTCGACAAATTTTCCAACCGGTTCATTCATTTTTCTAAGAAGTTCTTCTTCGACGTCTACCTGTTAACATTCATTTACGCGTTTTCCCACAAATCGCTTTATCTCGTTAATAGTTAAACGCTTGTGCGAACAGTGGACAATGAGCTCGATCGAACGAACGTATCACGTGCAGCTTATACGCGGCTGTTGCGCGATTTAACCTGAGCATTCCAGGCGAGGAACAACGAGACGCTGAACTCCCTGTAATATCGAGTATCGGGATGCAGGCGTTTTGTCCGCACGACAAACGCGTATAACAGCCCACGCTGAAAACGCGATCGCGGCCACTCCTTTCGCACAGACGTCGCGATAAATCGAGTGCAACGGAGCTGGGCGTACAGGTGGACGTAAATTGATATGCATAAAACGGAGGAACGATTGCTGAACGTGACCGAGCAGTCTCGCCCAACCAGCTGGACCTTGCGACCTCCGTGGGTGCACGGTTCGTGTAAAACTGCCGTCATGATCGCGATTCCCCAGCCGTTCTGGCAGGGACTAATTTATCGGGAGATCCATTGAACCGGTCCCGTTTCGTTACGTTTGCTGTCTATCCTTTTGCGCCAGCTGGAAATAGTTGGAAGACGATACATAGACAGCTGATCGAGATAGAAGGATCTTCAGCTTTTTTTAACATTTCAATGGAATCGATTCGCGCATTGCTAACAGCTTCGCGCACACTTCATTCGGGGCTATTATTCCCTTTCTTGAATTTCAAGAATCGCTCTGATCGAAGAAACTGAACATGGCTCAGATATTGTACGTACAACGTACTTTTTCACCACGATTCTTCGTCGACTTTCTAATTGAACGATCCCTAAGTGATTTCGTGCCGATGCTCCACCGACGATTTAGACCGACAGTGTCATTATCTGCGGAACTCTCGGCATAACGGAATGTCATAATGCAACCGGGGCCAGAATAAAATGCCAGCCTCCAAGCCGGGAATTATCTTAATGTATACATCACCGTGTCGGACAATTTCCATTAAAGCCACTTCCCCGACATCGAGCCCGTCTCCATTCATTCCACGGGGCCAAACGGTTTCGCGTAACGAGCCCAATTAATCGTCCCGTCGAAATCCATGAATACCGTGTACACGCTCGCCGATCCCACCTGGCCACGATTTTCCGGTTCCATCCGGACGGCGCGGTTCGTACTCGACTAGCTCGAACTGTTTCTCGCAATTCAGAACCGGCGGTACGTCTGTTGCGACCGTTGCGGTATGATCGACCTGGTCGTTAATCGGTGAAACGTGCCGCGCTCGTTCGCTAAACGAACCCCGGCCACGGGACCGTTCACATTGAACGCGTAGCGAAGGTCCGCGGGTCAATATTGTTCACGCACGAATCCGGTGTCGCGATTCGATCGCGTTTCGTTCGTACACGCGTGAAAAACGAAGGATAAACGCCGTCGGCGAGTCCTCGAGCGATTCACGTGGCGTTTCCGTTAATAAATCCACTTCGCGGGGCAGCACCGGGAGGCGGAGTATCGGACGAGCGTGGAAAACGCGGCTAATTCGCCCGGTCGGCTTCCGCAAGAGAATCGATCGCGTCCACCCGGACGATTTGTGATTTCTCGAGATTGCAGGCTCGAACCCGAGCCCTTCGAAACGTCGCGGGGATGATAGCGCTTCCTCGACGCGGACTCTGCGACGACGGGGATGCCCGGTGCGTTCGAGCGAACGTTGAACCTGGCGAACGCGGGCCAATTTTGTTCCGGGGATTGCTGTTGCGGATGGTCGAGTATTGAACGGTCGTAAATGTGAACGTTGAGATTCGAGAAGCAGGGCACCGTTCGAACGATTCTGCGATGAAAGAAAAGTTTGGAATGGAAACCCGAAGAGCGCGCAAGTACGGCGGTTGATTTTTTTCTTGTCACACGCGGAAGAGATTAAAGAGTACCGTAAGTACTGGCTGTCATTGAATTTCGACTGGGAGACACTAAAATTCAGGTGGCTTCATTACGGTGTTCAACTAGCCGCGACTCCGGCCGTGCCGTTAAATTGTACGAAGGCGACAAAGTTCACGAGCGAGATCCTCGTTAGATAGAAATCATTGGGCTGCCACGCCGGTTGGACAACGTTCCCGAATGGGATCACGAGGAATTTATGGAGGATAGGAATATCAACTTTCCCCCTTTTTCTGTGAGCATTAGAAAGACGCGGTGTATCGGTACAACTTTTCTACCGGAGCTACGATACGGGGCTATTTTTATGTACAATGACAAATGCGATATCCCATGGGGGGTGTTATTAATAACATTGTGTATAATTTGTCCGCAATATTTCACGAGCAAATGAAAAGTGAAGAAACATTTCATCCACGACCGGTCGCTTATACGGACGCACGGTAATTAACGAAAAATAACTACGGCGCGCTGCAGCGTGTAAAAAGAATTGGGTCAAAGTCAAGAAGACAGCGGGTAGAACGTCCAATGTAGAAGAGGCCGTCGAAGGGAACGATTTTCAGTGACTCCTAACTTTCCCTTCATTTCCGGTACACGCACCGAACGTTTCCTTCGCGCACCGCATACCTACGCACGAAATCCGGTCGATTATGTCACGTTACACATAATGGACGTAGTTCGGTCTAACCGAACGAAACATCATAATTGCCGGGAGACGCCGTTCGCCGCGACCAGCCTTGCCACGTGCACCTTGTAAACGATGATAATGACGAGCATTCTCGCCAATCTGATAACCGGTTAATTACGCGAACGGGTGTCTTATCTTATCGTTGCTTCCTCTGTTCCCTTTTTCGCCCGTTTTCCTTTCGTCGAATTGCGTCCCTCAAATTTTATCTCGTCGAAGTACGCGCACTCGCTCCTAATTAATTGCTGCTTCAAGATATATCGAGACATATCGCGAACCGTGATTTATACCGATCGATCCGGGCAGAACCGCTCCTCGTTTAACGAATCGCACGAGTTCGAAGACCCGACGAATCGTCCAGGCGGTCCGGCAGAAATTAAACGACGGCACATCCGCAAAAAAACTAACCGCGAGACGACCGACGGAAGAAGGAGTTCACGAATCCACGGCAATTTCGACCGTGAATATCGTTTGGAAAAGAACGTCTGCGGATCTGCGGTCGTTCGTCGGCGTCGCGGTGGCTCTTCAAGGCTGAGGAGCGCAGCCCTGGAAGGACAACGGCATTGAATGTCATAGCGGCGAGCATGACTCGGTACGATCGCAATTACGATCTGCTCCTCGCCCCTACCATCGAGTCGTCGCTCGTCCCTTCTTTCTTTTTTTCCCCCCTTCGTCCACTTCGGGATCGGTGAACCCGTGCGTGACTATTATGGACGATCCGTTCGATCGTGCCGACCTACGATCAACCGATATCCATGGATCTGACCTTCGAACCGCTTCCGACTCTCGACGATGACGGTACGACTCGAGCGGATCGAGATGTATCCGAGGTTCGAATTGAAACGGCGCTATCCATGGAAGTAACGGTTGCGTCGCACGGACCGAGCTGCATCTTGCGCGACACTGACGGGCCCGATCTTTCGCGGAATGCACGCAGGATGTTACTTGTCGCGTGGGTGAAGCTGGAACCGCGATCGGTCGAACTGCAACCCGATGGATTACGCAAGGGACGCGCAGCGGAGGTATGACTCGTTCGTCGATCATTTTCCCATCGTACGACGGGAGATCCTGCCTCGGATGGCGAATAAATGCATAGGCCGCGGTCGACAAATGCGTTTCAGTAGAATGGACTTGATGGGAGGCTCGAACGGTATTCCGTCTCGCTGAAATTCATTTCGAAACGTCGGGCAGGTATCGTCGAACGAAATTCGAAAATGCGCGGAATGTCGAAATCAAGTGGCTGGCTACCCCGATCTCCAGGAGTACTGTAACACTTTGTGCGCAATGTTTCGTCGTGTTCTGGTATGAATTCCTCGAAATTCAAATTTCATTCGAGACCCCTCCGGGTCGCAACCCACGATAACGGAAATCGTTTATCTTGCCTGTTAGAAATAATATAATTATATCTATAAGATTGTCAGGTTTTCTAAACGAATGCTTATGCGATGGAGGTTCTGGGGTAAGTGCCATGGGGTTCGTCACAGTCCTCTTACCAAAAGGCATTGCCTTCCCCACTCCGTGGCCAGATCCTCCAAGAGCAGAATCCCTATTCTTTAGCAATGTGACGTCAGGTCACTTGCCGTACTCAAAGTCTCTATCTCTTGTCTATAATAAACCATCCCTCGGCACTTGATAGCTAGAAGACCCAAGGTGGTCGCCAGCCATCGCCTGCCGACAGGATGTTTGTTTCCATTCATTTACTTCCAAGACGTGCAATGGCAATGTCAATCCTCGGACATTTCTAAAACATTCTTCGACCACGTGCAGGACTGCGTCCCCATCATAAATAATCCACAGGGTGCCTAGTACTTCGCCACCCGATCCTATTCCATTGTTTAAAAATAAGCTGTCGCTAACATGCCTTATTCACCCTTTCTCGTAACCGGGCCTCCTTTAAACGCGAGCAGCGTTTATTCTGACAGCGAGACGGAAAAATCGTTCATAGGCCGGGCTGTTGTAATCGCCGGCATCTAGGCGCTTGTCGTAATTTCGAAATTGCCGACGCGGAGTGTGAAGCGGTACGAATGAAGGGGAAGAAGAAGGGAAGAAAGTGGGGCTGAGCAGGGAGCGCAGAAGCGTGGAAAGAGGAGCAACAGAGGGCTGCTTCCTGGACGGATTCTTGGTAGCCTCGAGTACCTGGAAGCTCACGGTGGTTGGATAATGGAGAAACGGCCTGCCACCTCTTCTTTCCTCCCCTTTTCTTCCACCTTGTTCAACCTTGTTCAACCTTTTTCGTCCACCTTCGCGCATGCAGGCGTTTGCACGCGTAAAACCGATCCGGCATAAAGTTTCCCCACCACGGGATTACAACTGATCCAGCTACAACCTCGGTATCGTGCAGCTTCCGCTTCCTGCGATCATCCGACTCTGCTTACCATTCCATGATTTTCCTCCCTCTGTTCGACCCGTGCACAGTGGCCAGATCTCGCTGATGATCTTGTGCACGGTCCTTTCGTGTCGAAGATCGGTCGACGAGATTGCCCGGATCGATCTCGGATTCTATGGAAATATGCTGTTTTTATTCAGATCCCTATCGCCGGGGTTGTCCGCCGTTCTTTTTCTCATTTCAAGTAGGAAAGGTGGTCGAGCTTTCTGGTAGTTCGGTGTCTCGTCGCCTTCGCGGTGTGCGATGCTAGAAAGGGATGCTAGAAACGCATTGGCGTGGATGCTAGAATTCGGCAAAGCTGATAGAGAATCAGCTGATCGCAATCGCGTCGCTCGACGACAGCGATTGACAATTAAAAAGGTGGCCCGACGTTCGCACCTAGCTTTCCACCGCGAACGCAGTTTTGCTTTCCTTTGACGGGCCGATAGGTGCACGTAATCCTTACGCGGCAGCTTTGGGAATCGCGATTGAACGCCTGGGGCCGGAAGCATCGCGGCAGTAAAACAGACATCGGCGCGTCTGCCTTCGAAATTTTTCCGGTTTTTGCCGACACGATCCGCGGGTAGCATTCTCCTCCCGGATGGGATCGTTATTGCCGTTCGATCCCCTTTCCAACGACTTCCATCCTTGCGTTGGCTCTGCGATATTTATTTATACATTATACGCGACGCGCACGGCGGTTAAAGCGAGATAAGGATACTTTATCGTATTATATAAAGAAACTATTCGTTCTGCAAATAGTTTTGCTGCACGGTACGCTACTATTCCTTTTCCGCGTAACTCGTATTCGTTCTAGCAAACAGTACCACCCGTTTTAATAACGTTTTAATGCAAGAACCGCCGCGGCTACCCGTGGTCAACCAACAATTTTCCCGACTAAAATACCGGAGCGTATCCACCTGTACCTGTACCTACTCTTCTGTACGATATCTCGCATGCGTCTATTAAAGAATCAGGAAGTTCGATGGAAAAACAATACACGGCCGAGCGAAAGAGCCGTCGTAAAATTGAAAGAAGAAGCGACGGAGGTGTCGAAGGCGGTGGTGTAATCGTTGTACGACGATCGGGGCGGCGCGACGCCGATTGCCCGGCGGAAGATAATAGAGCGAAGGATAGTCGATCGTTGGACGTTTAACGATCGACTTTCTATCGGGGGAAGCTCGATTCTCGTAAAAAGGGGCCCATCTGCGTCGGCATCGTAAGCTCGACGATAGTACTGGGGGATGATTGCGCCCCTGGAAAGGCGTTTTCCGGTCTCGGAGGAGCAATCGTCGTAAAAGACGCGGCCGCGTCTTCGATTTAACGAGCGTTCGCGGGAGCAACAATAACCGAGGGGAGAAATTCGAATTCTTTCATTCGATTGCTTGGTCATTTCATCTCTCTGCCGGGGGATTTTTGTGCTGCGAATATTCGAAGGGGAACGGTCGAGGTTCTTACGAATACCTCCCAGTCTCGCCTTGCTTACGTTCGTTCGCGTTATGAATAAATATCGGTGAACTTTTTCGTACGAAGAGCACAAACGAGTCCCGTTACAGAATCGTACAACACGCGGGCACGTCGCTGTTTAACGAGGCATCGATTCTTTGTTCCGTCTGTAGAAACGAGCTGGGAGAAATGTTTAATTTATAAAACTGTTGATCGGTCCGCGCCGCAGGATTGCATTGTTGCAGCGCAACCTTTTTCCACGTGAAATTGTGAGAACCGTTTCGACGTGCAATAACAGGACAATAGACTATAATTGGGACGGTTATAAATGTTATCGAATAAACATGACCGGGACAAGAATGTAGTTCAAAGGGAGGAATCGAACGAAACTTATTGTTTCCGTTTCGAAGAAAATCGTCGGCGATCTCGCCTACCGGTCGCTCGCAGAGATCGCTGAATATCTGGAATTCCGTCGGGTATTCGCGAGCCATCGATGGCCACGCGTAATAGTAGGAAGAGGGATGAATACGGGGCAAACAATAATCGTTATATATTACAGCATTACGTGCCATTACACGTCCTACCGCGAGGAAGCAAATAAGCACGAGCGAGTGTGCTCGTGCACCGATGCATCCAGGTCCGGCTGGTCGCGAGGAACAATGGTGGAATTTTAATAGAGACATTCTGCCTCGCCGAAAGCGTCCGCCAGGTATCGATGCTCGTTAGACTTCAACGATTACCGCGAGATCGAGAATAATTCCAGGAAATTTCTACGGGGCCCGAGCGAGCCCGTGGCAGTGGCTTGTCGTCGTCCGAGACGAAAACTATTCTTCGATCGAAAAACTCGCCCACTTTTCCTAATGATACATTGTGCTACCATAGCACGACAATTTCAACGGGGACTCGACGATCGTTCTAAGCGCGTCCCGAAACAGATCTGCAAATTTTCGTCGCTCGGTATTCGTCGAGGTTGAAGTGCGATTACTCGAAAATCACGACGCCCTGATGCACGGGCGTTTCTCCTTCAGTTCGTACGGAAATTCGCGACGCTTCTGTAACACCAGTGGCCGGGGCTCAAATTTAACGCGCTCCAGAGGATGAAACGTGGCTGGCGAACAGCGGCGCGGATCGATTCGTCGCGAGCGCACTCGCGTCTTTACAGAATCCCGCGGGCGTTCCGCCGCGGGACGTTTCGATCCTCTTCTTTTCGTCAAATCGCTGCATGCGGCAGCGGGGCACGGGGGAGCACGCGTGGAAACGCGCAGGACTTTCGGCGCGTCGTCTGCGATATCAGCGGACGGTCGACGAGGAAGAGAACGATATTATTCATCCTCGCGATCCCTCCTCGGATAATCATCGGAATATCATTCGTTCCGACTCGCGAGGACTCTCTTCATCGATTCAACCGTCGCAAATAATTAACGTCATTGTCCCGGCGAATCCTCCCCTCGTCCATAAATTGCAACCGATACCCCCTCCTCCCTCCACGCGTAGCGCTGCTATCAATTACGAGACGCGCGGCGATCTATCTCGTTCTTGCGGCGGTGATCTCGTCGCAATTAATAGCTCCGTACCCAGCGGGGGTGTAAAACGGTCCGGGGGAAAAGTGCATTCTTCTTTTCGTACGCTGTTACCTGCGCCATCTCGACAATATCGCCGATATATTTATCCGTGGGATGAAAAGGCAGGTCGTTGCATGGTCGTTTGAACGTTGACCTTAACGGTACGGGACAGGCCTCGCCACCCACCGTTTCCCTCGACGCGAACAGGAAACACTCTCGCCCGCCTCGTTTTATGCAGTCCGGGCCCTCTCACTTTCGTATTTGCATGCCGGCCGATGCTTTTCCGTCGTGTACACCCCCCGCCACGATTCAGCGCGATCGTTTCGAAGATCCAACGATCCTCGACGATTTCCGTGTCACGTACCGCGAAGACGAATCGACGCTCGCGAATATTGTAATTCGAGGGGCTGCCGGTGCTGATGTTGCTGCCAGTGCCTCCTCTGTGTGGGCACGATAGCCCCGCACACCTACGGACACCCAGGTTAGCGCGATGGAAATTTGAATAATGCACGGCCGCGCATTTAGCAGAATTATGGACTGTTTTCGGACGATGAGGCCAGACACGCGAGGCCCATCGATCAGACACCATGGGAAGCTAGTAACACACGGCAGCGCAGGGGAGGACCGCGTTTCGTGGCATTACGTTTCCTGCATACTTCGCGTGGCTCCGATGCCGGCCCTTCGAGTTTGATTGGTACTTGCGAGGGAAGCACGAGGCGTCCGTTAAGTACTGCATATAATAGGAGTGATCCTCGGAACGAGCGAAGGCTGATGCGGCGGTGTAGCGACCTCACGGGAAAGTAGCTTAATCGCGTATATGCGCACCTAGAGGGTGGACTGAGAAACGGCGATTGGGTGTATAGATAGTCAGCGATAGGGGGAAATGAGCAGCATCGCGAACTCTTCCAAGAAAAATCGTTGGTAATTCATTTCTAATTATTCTTACCGACGTTGACGCGCAATGCACTCCGGTGACCACGAAATCCGGCAGCTATCGTCTCAAGTGTTCCGTGGCCATTGAAATTCATCGGGTCCAACTGCACGGCATCGAAAATCAAATTGAGAAATCACGTCACGACTTTGATAAAGTTGTCCACGAAATTGAAAGCTCCCCGGAAGGTCCTTCGAGGAGTCTGCGATCTGTTTCAAGAACGTTGCAAGACATTCCCGTGTACATAGACGAGTGCTTCGTGCGGTAATGTCAAGGCTGGCCCGCGGCACGGAGGTTCACGAGGCTGGTGTCTAGGAGGAAAACGACATCGACCGTTCACTTCGATCCGCGCGGCCGTCATCGTCGAACAGCTGGTGTCGGTCGGCGAGTCGCAAGGTCGTTCCGTTACCTCGAGAGATTTCGAGGTCGGCCACGTCCTCGTCCCAGAAAGCGCCGGGGGGATGAGGACACGCTCGTTCGCTAAACGTTCGTCCCGACGTGGAACGAGCCGGCTGTAACAGTATTCTCGTAATACCACTTGACAGGTCTGCCACGGTTAATTTCGTCCATCACGCTGTCGAACAGATAGCTGGATGCCCGTCCGTTTGATCTACGACGAAGTGGGTCTACTTAACGGAGGAACGCCCGGAGGAATTCGTTGAACGGGGTGGTCGCCGGAATGATTGAAATTGTTGCATGAACAGCCGAGCCGTAATTTCTGTATTCCCCCGTTGGTAATATCGCGGATGGACGAATGTTTCATTTCGACTCATAGTCCGGGCATTCGACGCTCGACTTTATTATTACGAGTCGAATGGGAAGTGCAATTTGCTCAGCTGTTTCACGTACTCGTAGGAACATAGTTTTATCGCGTTTCGGAAGCACGCGATAAAGTCTCTCGCAAAACTGAACTACCGCCGCGATAACAGCGCGATACCATTAATTTCCTCAGACCGCAACGGACAACCACTAGGCCGTCTGCTTCCAATACGAGGGACCGTTTGTCATTTTGTCGTAACATTGTTTCGTGGAACGACTAATTTCACCTTGGTCTGAAAATGGTTGGCGGTTTCGACGGGCGGACCGTTCGTAACGCCATTTCCCGTTGCCTTGATCATCAATCCCACAATTAAATTCATCTCTGACTTAAACAGCGAATTCTAATAACAAATACAACCCTTGTAAAATTATCCCCCGCAGCGAAACTGCCTCTTGGTAATGCCGTAGGCATTGCAAAGCGAACCACTCCTGCCCATCAACGAAAATAGGAACAAAACCCGTCTTCGCGATGCAACTTCTCGACGAACGCTCTACGGTGGTCCCCATAATCCGTGTTCTCCAGAGATCCCAGCCGTTCTACGAAAGGAAACCGCGAACAATGCTCGGGCAAGGTCGAACCGTTAGCGTTCTCCAGGTGCAAGGTCAGTCGTGATTCGAAGGTAGAACGCGGCCGCACTTATCGTTAACGCTTTGGTTAGCTGTTCGCGGACGAAATGAGCGGCTAATGGCGCCGCTAACAGTATCCGTGATTTCGTGATATCGCATCGGTTGGCCGCTATCGGAATTGCAGTTAATTTCGCCGGGCTTTTCGACCGATACGATGGCCCCTCGGGCAAACCAAGGCCAGCGTATCCCCGTGCAAACCGCACGTGCACACGTACACGCGGTTCAACTGAAATTGTTTTAGCATGTCGTGGCGGGCCGTGGGCGATGCATTCATTAGCTCGGTTTACGGGCGAATAACAGAGAGCGAGCAGACGCCACGGTAACAACGTGTCAGTCGTTCTAACGGGTTTCCTTCTTCTGCTTCTACTTCATCCGCTTCTAGTTCCACCGCTTCCAGGCCGTTCCTCTTGTCCGTCGTTTTTCTGGCGTGCACTCCTCTTCTTTAACGTTCGAACGGTCTGGCAGCCGATATTTTCGCCGTGTCGACGTGCCCCGCGTAAGGGAAGCGGCCCGGTGACTCGATGCGCGTTCGAATTTTTGGCGAGGGCTGCCATTAAAGCGTTCCCGTGGATATCCGTCGTAATTGTGCGGTCTTGACGAACGGTTCTCCGTTTGTACGCGTGGCGAGTGGTAACGTAAAGATGTGGAGACGTTCGTTTCGTGCTTGACGTTCACGGTTTTACTGCAGTCGGGGAACTTTTTAATTTGATCGTATCGTCGCGAATTTTTGCGCACCGTCGAGCTTGAATGTTTGTCGCGCGCAGTCGGGTTCGAAAGGTGAATCTCACGTAATCCCCAGGCGTGGTAGATCGCGTAGGAAGCATCGAACTGCGACGAATCGTCGTCGGGTTCGACCGATGCACAGAGACTGGGGTCGAAATGTCAGTTGTTGCGCAATTATTGAGCATGATTAATGGCAACCAGCCGCGATAACCAGAACCCCTTCCATCGTGCGATGACGAGGCGCAACCCTTTCACCATCCTTCAGGTACGTCGGGGCTGGCCTTTTCTGCGAATCAACAGTTGACAACGAAACGGATACAGGTTGTCGAAAGGTGGACAAGAACGTTTTGCATAGACGATTCTAAGGGGGGTACTGTTTGCGGGCTAGGTGAATAAATAATGGATCGCAAAGTGAATACCTTTCATGATCCTGCAGAATCATCAGCACGGACGTTTGCAATCGTCGTGACTGGTCGAAAGAGATTCCCTGCAATCGAAACGTCGAAATAAAAGTTCTGTAACTCTGTCACGCGGGATTAATTGAATTGTCGATTATCTTGAGTAGCGCTGTTTTACCGAACACAATCGACCGAACCGTACGGTTCCCCAACTGCGTGCCACTCGAGGATCGAGCAGGCAGCTCTCGTCACGTTTACGACGCTCCTTCAATAACGTCTTTCTCTTTCTACGTCCCCAATTTTTTATTTCACCGACTAGGCCACAGAGAGATCAAGAAAGCCGGGCGATTGTTCTGTATTTACTCGTTGCGCCTGTAACCGGCAATTTACCGGCGGTTTTGCCCGCTGACCGCCTAGTTAATTGTCTCTTAAAACATGAATGCATATTACCGTACGTGCGAGCAATCGACTCGCAACGATCGTCCTTCCATGTTCAATCTCTTTGAACATTTCACGTTTCGCGATGGCCCTCCAGTGACAGTTATTTGTTTCGTCGGTCGATCGATCAAAATTTCGGTGACGCGAGTCGGTCCCGGGTGCGAAAATAAAAGGAAGTTGCATGGAAGGAAGAGCGGAGTGGAGAATTGATCAACGTTACTCGTGCTACAATTCCGAATAACGAACAATCGCGCAGGCAGCGCGTGAGAATGAAACTCGTATTGTTTTATCGCACGTTTTCCGCTGCTAGTTTGCTGAATGTCATCGACCATGAGAAACGACGACGCATTTCTGTTTTCCGCTCTGAATCGCGCTGGCTCCTCGCGAGAAAGGGACGTCGTAACAGGGTAATTGGACGAGGAAGGAGAATCGTGGACAAGTCGAGATGTTGGACAGTGTACGAGTTCGACGGATTAAAAGGGACATTCGTGAAACTTATTGAACGGAGAATGATAATTCTGCGTTAAATTCGAATTGATGCCGAGGTACATCGGATGTTAGATAATACGCACCTCCAAAAAATTAAAGGACAAACGAATTTTGTAAATTTAAAGTTATAGATCAAAGAACAATCTTTACGTGGTCGTTGCAAAGGGCGGACCACAGTTTTCAAACTAGTGGGGATTTCAGTAGCGCGAAAAATTTTTCGAATCCCTTGGAGTGTTTTGGTTTTGAAACATTCATGAACTGGAAAAGCCACCTTCGATTTTCCACTGAAAAATTTTTTAATATTAAAGAGTTTCAGAAATGTTCGATCGATGTAGGCGAAAGTGGAAGCTTACGAGCCTAGCTAGACCGTCGTACGATTTCTTTTCACGAAGATCCGGCAATTTTTCGGCCTTTTAGTGCTCCTGCAATTCTGCCGTCAAGTGTGATAAGCGTTCCTCGACGCGAAGAAAATTTCCTGATTTAATAATGAACGTAAACTACGGAGTGACGAGGTAAATTGCGATTAAATGGTGATTGGAACGTGCTTGTTGTTTCGATTACATGCATATCGGTCGTTGCAATGCCAATTTCCATGAACGCCACGAGTATACATGTAATAGCAGAACGATTTATGGTGACGCAAGAGTCGCGTACGTACTTCCAGCAAAATATGACGGAAAAACAGCCGCAATGTGCCATTACATGCATCGAGCGATGCACTCGTGTGAAAACACCTTTTCGAATCTACAATTCCTTTTCTAAATTTGCAATCATTGATTGTGCAATCATTTGCACAATTGATTAAAAAATACGAGTTCACAAAATTCGACAAACGTTCCAGCTTCCCTCACGAGTTTCTAAAACTTGAAACACATCGCGCCCGTATTAAGCTCCTTCATTTTCTTTTTAATATCAACGATTAGACTAAAATCGCGATTAGGAACAGTACTCGCAAACACGTAGAGTCGCGTGTCTCGCTTCCCAACTGCACGGCTCGTCCTCTTCCCGAGTGATACCTCGAGCTGGAGGCTGTTGTAGTACAAATTATTCGATGTCGAAGCTGTCGTGAAGCAAGGAGTGCGTGGTCGCGCGACAAGAAGGAGGCTGCCTGGAGCCAGGAACGAGGGGCCGCGTGCCGCAAGAACCTCTTTCACTTGGTACGTCCGTAAAAGCACGGCGAACTTTTTCTCACCGCTTGGTCGGCCGAGACACCGACACCGGCCGGCACTCGATCCCCCGCTGTCGATCGCAGGAAACGTTTCTTGCGACCGTTTCTTGCGCTAACGATTAAGTTGACAAAGTAAAAAAAAAAAAGAACCGTGGGAGAGCCTTATCGGTTTTGCTTAGACGAAGTCGGTTGCGTTTTGCGGAGGGGCTTGTTGTGATGGCCAATTGTTTCCCCTAAGAAAGTTTATGTAACATCGAGTAGCTCGACCCTTCGCGCTTGAACATTCTTTCGTGCTTGATAAAGATTGTGTGATTGTTTTGTGCAAATCGAATGGCATGGCTGCTCGACTGTTCAGTCGCCGGACGCGAATGGTGCGCTCGGTCTTCTTTATTGCCGGTGAAATATTTATTGGAGAATAACAAGCGGTCGCAAGAAGCTGATGAATATATCGATTGAATTTAATTACCATCGAAACGCGATGCAGACGTGAAAAACAGGCGAGAGGAAAATTCGATGGGAAACGTTCCAGACCCCTCTTGGTCCCCTTAACATGTCAACGAACTCAATTTGTACGACAAGAAAAAATAGACTGCGAGGGCTCGCGTAACCAACGATGCAATTTAACAATAATCGCCGGTGAATTCGATGTCTGGGTGGCTTCGAGTCACGAGTCTCCCGTAACAAAGGATAAACTTCGTGGTAGTCGCGAATATTACCTCCAGGTAATTGTGACTCGAGTAATGGTTCCAGGGGCGCACCATTCAAACGCTGCCCCACCTGATTTAGTATCGCGAGCTTCGTACGGTGGGCGAAATGAACGGGGAACATTTTATCGCGAGCGATAGCGAACCGCGAGCCTGCCTTCATTTGTCGTCGACGATCGAACTATTATCGATCGCACAAATCACCGCCGCACACGATCCGATATATCACGGGAATATAATATATATCACGAGAGCGCCTCTCCTATTCAGAACAACATCACTGAAACACACTACATCCGACCCCTTGAACAGAATGTGCAAAACAGCAAATCTCTACTTCCATAAACTCAACTTTTTTGTAATCAGTGCCTCTGTCTTCAAAAGCGAACTATACAAGCTAATAGATTTGGACTTAGATTTAGATTTAAACTTAGAATAGACGAACATTACATTTAGTTTAGACATTAAGGCTGATTAATACAACATAAACAAAGGTATTACATTGTACATAAAGGGTTGCCACCCGTTAAACAGAATAAATAAATAAATAAATAATAACCGAGCCGGTGAAAATGTTAACCGAAGGCCGTTCGTGCCGCGCGCGACGGAAATGATAAAACGTTCGAAACGCGACTTACAACACGCTGGCACGCTCGCCGATAGCCGGTTTCTAACGGTCGACGACGATTAAGACGACTTTCAATATCCTCGCGTGGCACCGGCAAACGATGTCCGAAACAGTTCGTCGATCCGCTGGACGCATTTAGGAAAATTCCAGCAACAAACGCCCCGCGACAATCGCCTCGACGGCAGCGAATCAGACGGACGCGAATCGTCGATCATTACGATTGACGTATCGATAACGTCGCGGATCTACAAGATTGCGCACGTTCGATTGACTGTAACGCGTTGATCTGCGCGAAATCGACCAGCACGACGGTGCACGCAGTTTCGCCGATCGACTAAGAGTATCGGGGTGGAACGAGAGGATTTATGTAACAAGCGAAAGACACGAATCGTATAAATTTCAACAGCCTTTTATCCTGTCAGTCCTTTCTTCTCTCTATTTCTGTCTCCTCGCCAGCGCCGTAAAATAAGCTCCCGCGGATACGCCCGTAAGTATACCTCGTTCCGTTCGCTCCGCGTCGTTTTTACGCGGCTCACTCTAAATCATCCCAAGCTCGCCCAAGACAATCCTCCATCGATCATTCGTCGCGAGATTCGTTCCTCCGATCGTCGGCGGTCCGTCGTCGTTTACCGTAATAATTGGCCGGCACATCGAAGCCGGGAAACCGGCGGAAAACGCGATTTCCCTATTGCCAACCGGGGGATGAGAGGGCAGGAAAGAAAAAGAAAAGCAAAAAGAGGGAAAGACGAGGACGAAGAAGAGGAGGAGTGACGCGAGGATAACGGTCCGTTCCATGTGGCGCCCCGAGTAAATGTCCCCGGTTTGTTCCCTCGTTATACCCGGTGGCTGTGCGCCGCGACGATCCGCGCCGATTATTCATGAACCGAGGATCGTGCCCGCGGCGAAAACGAAGATTGAATTCGCGGAGCGCGAGTCCCTCGTTTGCCGGCCGATCGCGATCGATCTTCCGCGAACGAACGAAGAAACGACGGGTACGGGCTCGGGGAGGTGGGGGAAGAGAATAAATAGGCGCAGGTACCGACGAGGGACGATTTTTCCGTCGGACGGTTTGCGCTACGGACGGGAAGGAACGATAATGGAAATCGAATGAAGCGGCCCGGCCGCCTCGCGCGTGACGTGATTTATGAACGTTATCCCCGTGGATGCATTAAAATTGGAGTAACGCGATGATTGGAAGGAGGAATCCAGCGGTGGATTCGTTACGGGCCTCGTTTTTACCGGAGGGAACCCGGGTGATTGTTAAGCCGATTAAACGCCGTGTCCGATCCGCTTCGTGTCGTTGAACGTGAATTGGTGAGGGCGCTTCGATAAATGTTCCTCGATAGTGGCTGGATCGACGATCAACGATCGCGAAGCCGTTCGGTCGGAGGAAAGTTTCTTTTCTATATTCTTGGTTGGGAAATGAGAGATTTCAATGCGCGCAATTGATGTTACCCTCGAAACCGCGTCGAAAGGTCGGTAGAATTTTTGCAGAGTATCGCTGGAGACTCGAGAACAATGGCGAGGCTGATTAATCGACGCGGTATATAACAATTTGGCCCGATTCAGTCCACTTCGAGCGATATCTGCTTGCGATTCTACCTCGGCAGCATTTCAACCCTGCGACCCGGGCAGGCTGGCGGTTTTACGTTCCGTCTGCTGGCCGTTTCGCCGAGGGGTTGATTTACGAACACCCGGTGTGCACAGTTCGAGCTGGCCAGCACTTCGCCAAGCGGTCGACTTGCAAGAAGGGGAGACGCGAGAGTTACCAGAGATAGATAGACAAAGCCTGGCACTTGTCGTCATTACGCCCCATTAGACCTCGCCGGGGCTAATAAATAAATAATAATAACGAAGTAATAAATAACAGGCGCGAGTTTACGATTGCTCGGGCGCGGTTCGTACGCTCCCGGGATGAAAAACAAATTGAAAGGGCTCGCGTTTCATAAAAGTTCCCGGTGAAAAAGAAAGAAAAAGAAGTTGCGTCGGTGCGGTTTTCTTGCCGCGGATTCCTTTGTTCCGAAGCGTTGTTCCGCGGCGCGGACGCGCGAGAGGGCGAGCGGATTGCTCGCGATGCAATCGTTTATCACGAAGAATTTTATCGCCGCAAAACTGACCTGACAGAGTGATTGTGGGGCCTAACGAGTGCCTAACGAGGCACGACAGACGACTGAACATCCGTCTGCTTTGCCTGCGAATTCGAAGGTCCCGGGCGTCGACTTGGCGCTGATTGACGGGGTCGCCGCAACGTAACAGAGTTAACTTTTGGAACGCGTTCAAGATCGCCAAAGTGTCCGCAGTTGTATCTGAACCGTGTACACGTGCAAGCAGGTATTAACGTCTCCGACGAACAGAGGCTCGATCTTTGCTGCGAGCCAAGTGGCCGAGCAAAAAGGAACGAATCACGCGAGGAACATGAACGTGCTCGGGCAACGCGTGAAATTAATTGAGCAATCGAACGGCACGAACAGGAATGCGGCACTGTTAAATGAAATTCAAGGTGGATGTATGTTAATCTCGGATCCCAAAGGAAAACTGGATCCGTGCACCGGAAACGGCGTGAAAGGCCGCTGGAGCACGTGTCCGTTACGTCACGGGCGTAACGCGTCCGATTGCTTTCATCGGCGCTGATTTTCCGTGAGGGGAGTTGCTGGATGTTTCCTCGATGGAATTCCAGAGCGTGTGCAGGCACGACAACGACGTGGACGAGGACGTTAGTCGAAGACGGGGCCATTGTTCTTCCGCGTCGCCTCGTTTCCTCGTCGTTGCGGTCGATCGATCGGGATTAAATTTCTTGGGCGGTCATGCGACCAAGTAAATATGCATTTCTTCTTCTGTCCCGTTCTTCCATCTCCTCTTCGTCTTATTTTATCCACGTTTCATCCTTTTCTACTTCATCATCCCGCCGTCATCGTCGTCCACTTCTTCCACTTCGTCTTCTTCTTCTTCTTCTTCTGATTCTTCTTAACCGTTGGCTTCTGCTCGTCCGCTTGCCCGTATCCTTCTGATCGGCGCTCGAAGCTGGACAAGAAGGAGAACAGGGCCGAGCCCGTTTAAATTTAAGATCGGTTAAATGAGCCTGATAAAATATGCGTTCACGTGGCTTTTTCTTTGGGCTTCGTCGATGCATCGCGGTTCTGTTGTTTCTTTAAAACTCGACGAGCGGTATTCCAGCAACGGAACGGGAATTCGCGTGAAAGTAGCAGAAGCGAGGGATCGATCGTACGCATATATCGTTTAGAGAATTTCGCATCGGTAATACCTTCAAATATATTTTCGAGCTCCTCCATGGATCGTTTCTTTTAAATTCTAAAAGAAAATAAAGAAAAAGAAAATACAACCGATCGATGAAAGCGCTTTCAATGGCGCCCACAATTTTTCGCCGAATCGCCGCCTGCAAAATCGATGTTCGAACCTCGAACGAGGATTCGCCCTTCGATCTAATTGTTCTCTCACGGCCGGCAAGTAATTCGCACGATCGCCGATCGTCTCGTCGTTTAACCGCCGTGAAGCCTAGGATCGTTTTCTATCGAAGAGTAAAATCGTTCTTCCGGGTACGGGTCCGCGGCGTTTTGCATGAAACGGCCGTTTCGTTATCGGCGTAGAACGCCTTTGCGCGAATCGATTCGATTTACTGTTGCCCGCTGCCTCGATTTCCGTCTTCTTTCGCCTTCTAATGTAGAACTGGGGCTTCGCGAAAGCAACGAATACGTGCGTCCACCCTGCCCCATTTTCCCCCACGACAAATCGAACTATTCCTCAATTCGTCGCGCGTAAAACCGAACTCGCGTGCCTCCGTTCTGCTCCAACGTCTCGTTCCAGGGGACGCGTCGTTAGCGCGATAGTTACGTTCCTCGCGCGATCCGTGCGCCGTAGAAGTACATTTCTCCGTAATAAAACTTTAATCGCGAAGACTCTTCCTAAAAAAAGCCGAGGAAGCGCGAAAAGGAGATACAAATATTCTTTCCACCGCGCTTCTCGTCCGGGGATCTGCAATTTCAAGAAGAACGCACGGCCGTTTCTCAAACGTGAAATTCTCGTCGTTTTCCCAAACGACGGAAAAATCTATTTCAAAGTGGAGCAACGCATCCTTCCTGCTGCACCCTTTCCCACAGGCGCCGCTGAAAAATCCCACCGCGTATTACCGTAACGCCTGTGCGTTCGCGTTGATGCCTCGCCACGGGAGAGGTTCGATCTATCGATCGTCGCGATAAGGGATCCAGTCTTTTGCTACTAATTCGACGCCAATTTACAGCCCGCCGTTTGCAGCACGGAGCAACATTGGACAAGAATGCAGCCTTGTAGCCGCGGGCTGCTCGCACGGTAACGGTTCGTTAAGTAGAAACGTGTTAACGCTACGCGACTCCCGACGATGGATCCTCCTCGAACAGGGACACGAATTCGCGTTCGCAGATTCCCTCGGCGTGGTCGAACAAATTTCTCGCGTGTTCGACACCCAACGATGCGCGTTCGACAAGCTCGCGGTAGTAGACGCGCGGATGGCGCGTCGTTTCGTGGTTGTTTCAAGGGTCGAGATTAAATTTTCCTCGCGCCCGACTGCGGGGAAAAGCGAACCCCGCTCGCTAGGGGACAGGGACGACGCGAAGCGAACTCGAATACGGACGAGCGGAATCTCGCGAGAAAGTTGCCGGCGAGCGGCACACACGCAGGATGCGAACGATTTCGGTTTTTGCTAACGGGGGGGGAAACTGAATTTTTGCAACGACCAGCTGTCGATGAAATCGATGTTGCCGATGAAGATGACAGTAGCTGCGGCCTCGAGGCCAAAGAAAACGCGCCTCCCTTTTTTACCAGAGATAATTAACCAATTAACCAACGGACTATCCCTGCGCCTCGGGATTAACTCGCGCACCTAACCGAATGTGCATACGCTGGGCAGGAAAAAAGGGAAAAATACCGAGCACCGTTGCGTCAAGCGTCCATCTGAAACCGTGGAACGGCTTAATCCTTCGAGCGGCCAGCGACGCCGATCGATATTGTTTCAGCAAAATCTATTACAGGATACGGGATTATTTATGTCCGCCGGCGCGCCCATTTAAATAGAATCGTCCCTCTCGACTGTCCTCGAAATGCCGCCGCGGAGGCCGCGAAACAAAAGCAAATTGAACGATCCACGTCCGAGTGACCAGCAGCTGACACGCTGTTAACCGTACACGGTACTGTTAATCGGATTAATTAACGAAAATAACCGGCGAGCCGTTCTTTTTCCCCTCGAACGCGGTTCTCTCGCAGGAATTTCAAGATAGCAGAAGCCGCCCCGCGACGGTGTCCCGCTATAACAGCCGGTAGCGGACACGGTGTGCATCCTGAATAGTCGGTGAAGGTTTCAGGATGCAGCATAGGAGGGCGAACGCGTTTAGTGCCTGTGTGCTACCCGTTACCTAGTTATCCTAGCCCGCGGTTACGAGGATCGCGTTACGACCAGTCCCGTGTCTCATCAGACATCCTGCTGCTCTCGATGTCGTACAGCGACGGGTCAAAAAATACGACCGCAGGGGAACGGTGGAAAAATTCATTGACACCGGGCTGGCAGGCTTCTAGCTGCGCTCGTAGCGGAGAGTTAGTCATCGACGGGTGTCGACTCTTCGGTGCAACGATTCTAAACGAACGGATGGATATATGGCTCGATTCGCGATGTTCTTAGATTTAGCTGATTTCGTTCCGTCGGGAATTTCGACGCGGCGGAAGAACTTTTAATATTATCTATGCGATTATTTGGTAATGCATTGTACAAGTTGAATTTCGAATCAGTTCGAGTTATTTCACGATTAGAGGCTATGCTTAATGAATTTTTTTTTTTTGTGTTATAGGAACGAGACTAGCTTGCGAGAACAGCGTCTCGTAATTACAGATCATTAGAAATACTCTGTAACCCGGAGGAAATTTCCTTTTCTCGGTCAGGGTAATTCATCAACATATGCCCGCGAGACCGATGGTCTTAAGGGAAATTTACGCCTCGCGTTTAATAAATATAGTACGCATCGACATTCGTTTCGCGGGAACGTGTAATTTCCTCTTGAAGAACTGTTACCGCGGCGGGTTTTCCTACGTAGCGGTATAATCCCGCAATAAGATCAATAATCGACGAGCGGCTAGATTATTTAATTCGAGGATTCGGAATGAACCGTTCGGCCGAGCGGTATCCAGGACGATTTGAACGTCTCGGTTCGAAAATATCGTCGACGCCGCGATTTCTTCGATCGAACGAACGCGTAAACGCTGGTAAACGATGTCCAATTCGAACGAAACATTCGGGGGGGTCCGGACGAACGAAGTGCTGACCAGCGAGCATAAATTATCCTTGCTTATCGATTGCACCGCTTCGTTGCGTCGTGATTAGAATTCAGTAACGATCCTTATCGAGCCCGTCATCTTAATTGATCTGTCTTTGCGTTTCAGAGTAACCGTAAGTGATTCCGGCGGACGTTAATTAATTCTGATTGACACGCGGGTCGAGGAATCGCTCGATACGGTGACTCACTAGGCGAATATCGTTTTGCAACGAACAGTTCTGCAGAGTTTGCGGACCGTCGCGAGCGGAACGCGTCGCGTTACCTCCAGGAACTCGTGTCCGACGGAGAACAACGCGACTTCCAACGATTCGGGAGAACGAGATTCGTGCGAATCTCGAATTTCTTCGTCTCGAATCGTTGCCGTAATTGCCGTTGTCGCGAGCAGATTTATCGCCGATCAGAGTGTACGCAGAACAGTTCGCATCGCGCAGTTAAATTCGATCGATCGTTACTTTCCTCGACTTCCATAAGATCGCAAGGCAACTTAAGATACCTCTGTACACGCGCGAACGATACGACCCGCTACTGCGCTAAATGTGAATAACATTTTTCTGAAACCTTAATTAACTTCGCCGATACGTACCGGCCGCAGGATAATCATCCCGTGTAAATTAACAAAACGAACACGAGTAATTAATCCATTTTCTACAAGGAAGCGATATTCCAATCTATCTAATATCCAGCTGAAACATCGAATTACCGCAATTAGAATATGTATTCCCGATAAGACGTCGGAATGAAACATCGCGGGCTCGCGGAGACGACTCCGCGATTAGCTGCATCCACGTGGAGCAACAAAACCGTGGCCCGCAACCGGTCGACAAAGTGGACTTTAGGTCAGCTCTCACGGAGAGGCTGGATCGCCCAGTTTTCTCGCGTCACGATCGACGACGACGCGATCCACGGGAATCCAATAAATTGTCGGTGTTCGATCGATCCGGATCGCCAGCAGCGCGGTGGCCCGGCTCTTGGAAAACGACGCGTCGTTCCAGGAATCGAGTGTCGTACTCGTTTCGATTAATCGCCCTGGATCTCTCTGCCCCGAGTGGCAGACACCGGGCAACGACAACGAGGGTCGAACACCGATTCGACGCAATCGAACCGAGCGACGGCCAGCAATTTGCCAATTGATTAACCGCGATCCTCTCCCGCAGGATTCTTTCGTGCGGATTCCGAACCCCCAGGTGTTGTCCCAGATTTTCCAACGACGGGATCCAAGTCTCACGATGGAACTCAATTGCTCGAACAATCGAGAACAATCGAGTTTCGAGCAATCGTGCAATTCGATCTCTCGCGGTGTTTGCAGTGAAGCATTGGAGCGATACCTTTTCGAATAGGGGGATAGAACGGTTCGGCGTGGAAGATTTTACGGGATCGACGGTGCGCGTGAATTGCATAGAAATAATTTACGCTTACACGCGAGCGACGTGATTGATTAAAGTCCACTGCCGCGCGTCGAAAATTCCTACGGTGCCGCCTGCGTTCGCTTCCTAGATCGGGCCGGTTCAAACGTTCCCAAGCAATCGTTTCCCCGACTGCCAGGCATAAATTCAATTTGCCGTTTCATCAAAGTCGTGAGAAACGAGTCCACGATTTTTCATCCACCGCCGATAATAACAGGCGTTACGTATGAAGGATGATATCGGTGCTCCGAGCGTGCTCCTCGCAGGCGACGTCGCTTACGCGGCCGTCTATTAATCAACGAGGTAAAGTGATTAACGCGCTCCTCGATTTTCGCGTAATGTTCCTGCTTTGTTGTCTGCTCGAGAGCCGCTGAAAATTCTTCGAAGAATCCTCCCGACGCCCTTGCAGCACTATTCCCTATTAATCAATCGCCTGATTAATTAACCGGGTACAGGTGCAGCGTGCGCAGCTATCGCGCTTCCCTTCCGTTTTATCCAGCATTCTCCGCCTTTCAATTTTCTTTCGCGAAATATTCTTAATGCTGTTGGCGTGTCAGAATAGTTTTGAGAAACGGTTGGAAGTTGCCGAGAGAGAGAGAGGCCAAGAATGTAGTTACTTTAAACGCGATTTGAAGTAAAGAACGATGAAACACTGTCGAAGCGAACGATCGGTCTCTGCCGCGCCCCAAGTATCATCGTTTTCGCGATCCGGTCGCTTCCGGTCGGCTCGCGGGATCACAAAGAGGCGCCCGGTGGGTCGTTAGCGGAAAACACCGACCGATGCAGGCGCACGCGTTACTTTCAGACTAATGAGCGTTTACCGTATGCGGCTGGAACAGTAACGAGCGATCCGAGAGCCGGACACGCGCCGCAACAATAATTTATCATCCAGCAATAAACTGCGGGGAACACTGTCCGGCTGTTTTACCCCGGCGAATGCGCGTCCTCTTTTCGCGATTCTCCGCTCCCGTGACCAGTTCGCACGCGTTACGCGCCGCGGTCGAAGCGCCACGCGATTCGATTCCAGTAACGTCGACGGAAAGCATAGGTCGAGCAACATTACTCGTTTGCCTTCATTACCCGTATTACGCTTCTTCCAGCGAGCTTTACGCCTGCTCGATTATACGCCGCGGCGAGGAGAGCGCGCCGATTTACACGCGTCGATCGTTTTATTAGCATAATGTTACGCGGTGGTGTAACGCCGCGTGTATCGATGGATACCGACAATTTTTATCGCGAGTCTCGCTTCTTTTTGCAAAAATGTCGCGATGGATGGGTTGGCGTGCGACGCGTCGACGATTAACGAAGAATGCAACGTCCGAGAGTCGAACCGCGACGGGTTTGTAATTTTCTCTCCGCTGGTAACGGGCGCTGTTGTTACTTAGTGTTTTTCGTTCTATGAGATTTACAGTCCGCGGGAAATCTCGCGAAAATGAACGTCCATTATGCGGGAACGCTTCGCGATTTTCAGCGACGCAAAGTAATGCGCCGATACGTTCGCCGTTCTGGCGCGGCTTCGGCGTAACGCGCAAGATTCCCCGGGACGTTGATGAACGACAGAGCACGGAGGAGAAAGCAAACATTAAGCTCGCGAATGGGAATTCATATAATATGGACGCGATTTCGCGTTTAACGATCGAGGCAGGTGCGCTGCCGTGGTGTAGAAGGCACGCTTCTAACGGTATGGAGACGCCCGATCGATTCCTCTCAGCCTCTTCGCGCGAACGAAACACTCTCGTCCGAGCGCGAACATCGAGTATTGCTGCTGGAAACGCGGGCCGGCCGTCACGGTTGTCGCCGTTTCGAGCGAGAACGGCTTCGATGAAAGCACTGCGTCAATTGCGCCACCAATAACAGCTAGAAACATGAACGAAGATGGCAATGGGGGCGAACGAATCGTCGCAAGAAACGCTCCGCGCGAATCGACGATGTCTACCTTACGATTCGCCCGCGAGAATCGATCCCAATAAGAGATCCATTAACTGGTAGCTGCCTCATTTTCGCCAAGATCGTCAAAACAATGGAGCGGTCGATCCATTGGCGAAACCCCCGGGGCAATGCAACGAAAGGAGACGAACGAAAATCAGCCGGCCGAGATTCGTTATTAATGGTTATTTCGCGCAGCGGATCGTCGGTCGATCTCGCGATGGCGCAAGTAGATACAGCCCGCATTGTTCAGACGGCCGGCTTCCTGCGTAACAAGCGGCGAAACGAAAGAATGTACGGCAAATTGCGCTCGTTGAGGAGAACGGGAGTGCGTACAAGGGGGGGGGGGGGAGAAAATGAAAAAGAGCATCGAAAGGCGTAGCGGAATAAGAAGAGGAGGAAGGAGAGAGGGAAGGGAGGAAGCGGTAGTAAAAGGTGGAGGAAGAACGACGGTATGGACGTCCAGGGAGATTTATCGTTGCGTAGATGCCGATGATGCAGATTAAAATAAACAGTTATAATATCCGACCCCGCGTGGAAAAAGGAAAGGCGAACGATACGGGGGGAGGAAAAAGGCGAGCAGATACCTACCATGCGAAATGAGATAACAGGCCTGGCTAACGTACCTCCGACCTATTTCCCAGAGAGCCGGCCTCGACGGGATCGTTCCTCTCGCCTGGACGAATTCAATAGGGAGCGAATAATCTCGGCGCGGCTTAATCGCGAGTCGTGCGATTCTCCCCGAGTCACGAGCGTGACAAACCGGATCGCGGATGATAATGATACTTTCGTTCGTGCTTGTAATTACGCTAATACGCCGGGTACTCTGCCATACCTTGACGGACGGTAAGCGAAAATGGACTTTTCTCATGGGGAATAATAAAGGGTAATGCGATTCCGGATGGTAGCCAGTTACATTTTCATTGATTCGCAATTTCTAAATAGGAAGCTCGAGTTCAATGTCGCGGACGGGTGAAGTGAATTTTTTGTTGGGAGTTAATTGAAGCAAAGACGCGTTTCCGTTGATTCATTTAACTGATCTCTGTAACCTTTGCACTTTCTCTCGCACTATAAGAAGGCTTTCTAAATTTTTGTTCTATCTTTCCCCTCTGCTTTACACTGCGATGCGTTCCACTAGAGGGGCTCGCGTGAGAAGTCGAGGAAAATCGTTCCCGGATTCATCTGCTGTCCGCAAGACTGGAGAATCAGGGAAGCGTTTTACGAGTTTGACGACCGTGCCTCTAATCGCTACTAAAAGGGTATTATTCGGCAGGAGTGAAGATTAAACGGTTTACGATCCGCGAAGAGCGCAGGATCGTTGATTCGTTTTGAAAAATCTACCAACCACTGGTCCGTCGTCCGTCGAAGCTCCTTCGCGAGAATCTTTACGATCTCGCGAGCCTCCGTTGACGAATTCGATAGGAAACATCTTCCGTTAATTCGCGAGGAAGGTGCGAACGTTGCGGCGGTTTTAACGCGACGCCATTATACACCTGCTGCGATGATAATTCAGTCGAGGGCAATCGGGTGTCGCGCTTGAATTCATGGAAAAGATGGAAGAGAAACGAGAGGGAAACGACGCGGCGATAATCGTCGAACTGAGGAACGCGATTTAACGATTTCAGCCGAAGTTATTACATCGCTTCGGCCGGCAAGAAAACCGCGCTCGAAACTGTTGCCTCCCGAGCGAGTCGCGATGAAAAAGTTTATATTTCCTCGCACGTGATATCGTCGCGCGACTAATCATGCCGGTCGACCGAGAAGAAATTAATGAACCGATAATGATCGTGCACCCGTTGGAACGTCCGCTTCCCCGTCGATACGAAACAAATTTCCAGGAAGACACGCGCCCTCTTTTCCGCGATACCCTATGGTGCCCCTTCGCGCTTGTCCTCGCACAGAAACCACGAAGCGATGAGATATTCGGTCGACGATTCCGCTGCGAGTTGAATTATTCATTTCGTTTCTGTCACATTATTATTAGCAATGTTAAAATGATAATTTTAACCAGCGCACCACGCAAACACGTCGCCTTCCGTATTAATAACAACAAACTTCCGTATCTAAAACCTTGCTACGACGCACCCGTGCAGAGCAGACAATCGAGAAAAACCTGCCACAGATTTCCTCAACTGTCCAAGCTGCCCGTTCGACGTGCAGCTTCGCTTCCCAAACGCACTTCCATCAGCTCTCTGAAACCCTGTCCACTTAACCACAGGTATAATTCTCCACGGGGATATCTGCGCACCGCAGAAAAACGGAACGCAACCTCGGTTTACATAGGCCGAAAAAATATCGCGCGTCCAACAAACATCAGTTCCACGTCTACCCGTTGCAACGGATAATAACACGGTCGACTCATCTCTGTACGATTGCTCGGCATCAAACGTGGAATGGGGATAACCGTTCGGGGCCGCGTTGCGTTCTAAACCCGCGTAATTTATGTAACATGTAAATCGAGAGCTAATGCCGATTCAGTCGTTTCTTCGCGAGAGATCGGGCCGCTTTAAAGGGCCGCAACCACGCGTGACCGAACATTCTCTTCCGTGCTCGTCTCCGTTGGATTTATCGAAGCCCGGAATTCGCCTATGGTGAGAACGAACGAAGGTAAGAAAGATGGAGAGAGAGAGAGAGAGAGGGAGAGAGAGAGAGAGAGGTATCTCGTAGTTAGCCACAGATTCTTCGGATATCGGAGTTGCTCGGTGCTAGTTCGACCGATCGATGCCTCGCAATTATCGTCCGAATCGTCCACGGTCTATTTCTGGACGCGCTCGATATCTCCAAAGACGCTCGGCGTCTTTGCCCGTGGGACGATACAACCGTTAACCCTTTACCGGATTGCTGTGTGATTTTTTTTTTTTTACTTCTTCCACAGCTACGGCACGGCCCATCTTCGAGCGGAATCCGTTGATCCTCCAGGTTCTTGTTTTAGCGAGTTAAATGCAAATATTGGGCGATCATCGCGATTTAGTTATTGACGCGATCTTGCGGAACAGTTGAACGGCGACGGGGCTCGTTCTTTTCTATTAGTGGTGGTTAAGGAGCTCTTTGTGCGGGTGATTGACGAAAGCGCGACAGGGAAATGATTAGATCCATCGGGCGAGATAAGATTGGCTCGACCGAACGGGGAAACGATTATTAAAACGGCACCGCGTAGATACGTGTGGCTCGCGGGCTCTTTATACGAATATCGGAAACTATAATTCACTGCATGGAAATGCCGTTCGATCGAGGATCATTAGCGTCGATAATTGCACGCCACCGCGTCTTCCATGTATGTACACTTTGAACGCACAACGAAAGTATTATTATTATCATTACTATAGCGGCGATAACGCAGAATCTTCGTACCTCGCTCGTCCTCGTTACGATCCAATAAATTCGCCGTCGTTATTATCATTATCATTATTAGCACCACACGAGAACTACGAAAATACTCTCATCCTGGTGGAGCAATCTATTTAATCACGACCATGCTCGAAACAGTGGGCTCTATCACAAAGAAAGGGGTTCAATTACGCAATCCACGGCCTTTCCGCGAATCGTTCCGGCCAATTGCTCGAAGATCCGTCGCTGAGCATGTGGAGCAACGTTTTGCCCGTTCAAAGGAACGGCGCTGAAACTCACAATGGATGAGGCGAGGAAGGCGCGTGCACAAAGTCGCGCGTGTGTGCACGCGCAGGAAGACGTTGATTTGCCTTTGCAAAATGAGTAGAAATCGAGTGACACGGGAAGTCCATGCATCCGGTTGCTGTATAAACGCGCGGCCGCTATCAGCAACGGGATGAACAAGAGGCCGATCGTGTTTCTTCCCGTTCGCCCTTCTCGCTGCTCGTCCGCCATCCTATCGGGGGGCCTTTCAAAAGTCGCTGATAGCGCCGCGGTCGCGAGCCGGCGCAGATGATGATTTCCGTACCGCGATGCATCCTCGGGCTGATCGTTTCACGGACGAGCTATCGCCGCGGAGTCAACAACCGCGAAACGCGAATTTGTCGCCGCGGAGAGTTCATGGGGGAAAGTTTAAGAGTATTTTCGGGACGAGGATGGACGAGGGGAACGATTGTAGTGGCTGGTGGTGGTTTTTTAAATATCTTTCTTTGGGAATAAATGATACGTTGTGATTCAACCCTTGAACCGGGGGACGGCGAGTCGACTCGTCCATTGGGAAATGCTTGTCCGTTGCGCAGTGCGAGTTAACTTGTGGCGAAACTTGGGTGACTTCTTAATTTTTCGTACGGTTGAATGCAGGGGCCAGGATAATAGCAGTTGTGCGTCTGGTTCCTTTTTCTCGCGCTTCTGTACGAGCTTGTAATGACGGATGCGGTTGAGTGAATCGTAATTCTATGTTCATTTTATAAACACCGTTTTAGTTTCGTCGTAATTAGTATGGGATCTGTAGACACCTCGTATTTTCCATCGAGTTTTTATTATTATTATTCGCTTATTTTTTTGTTTCCTTCCTTTTTGTTTCGGTGTACCTAAATGCTGCTAGGTCTGCATCCTGCAGAATTATCAAGTGGTATTAAATTCATCGATCGTCGCTACCTTCTCTCGCCGATGGCACTCCTCCGGCATAATAATTATCGCGAACGGCGCGTTAGCCTAATCTCGGGCTCTGATCGAGCTCGATTAAAAGCAACGGTAACTGATCTTTGCTCCTCACTCTCGATGATGCTCGATTTTTTCGTGCCCGTTTCGTTTTGCTCTTTCGTTACAGAAACGGGACGATCGTGGACAGGAAAAGAAGGGAATACAAGTCGTGTCCCGCATAGTTTGTTCTATAGAGTGTGACTGATTTTTCGATACTCTTCGTTCCTCGAGTATCGAGAGGCGAGCAATTATGAAGTTTCTCGAGAATTTCTCGCGACGGAACGCCAGCCGCGCACGAATGTGTAATGCGCACATAAATTGCACATGAGCGCGTGTGCGGCAGGAGTAAAACTGAATTCCACGAGGAGCACCGATAAACATTGTCGACGAGTGAAGACTGATAAGATCTCGACTCGCGGAAAATTACCGCGCGGAATTATTCCTATTTGCGTCCCGAAGGGATTAGGAGGCTCGCGCTCGTATAAGTTATCCACGCTCGGATGAACGTTCGAACTCGTCCTACGCGAACTAGGTCGAAATCATTTCGCGAAAATTCCTCCGATAAAATCGGCCCGATCGGTGCCTGGCATCTTAAACTCCTCGCTGGAATTAATGGCCGACTAGCCGAGCTTGAGCTATGGTATCGCGCTTCTATGGGTATACCACAGAAATGACGAAGGTATCATTTTTCCCAAACCTCGGGAAACACCCTCGCACATATTAAAATGCCTGCACTCGTACGCGTACAGAGTGTTCCACGATAGTGGGTCGAATCTTGATTCCTCAATCGAATGAGATCTCACTTTTGGCCGTGAGCTTAAAAAAAAGTATAGGTGCACGCGTGACTTCGAATGGATTAGAACCGTCGCGTATACGACGGTGCGTGCGTCCTGGAACGTGTTAATTTTCACCGTGGAAACGGAATCCCCTTATCGAACAGAATCTACGCGACACCACTCCACCGGTTACCGCTCTGTAATTCTGAACGTTTCCCCCACGTGTCTCCGGAGGCGGCAGTAACTTAATTGCGGCAGGATGCAAATCCGTAACTCGGCTTCCAGCTTAATCCGAAGCGCGGTGGAAAGTACGGGATGGAAGAAGAAGCGTTCGTGGAAGCGGCGGAATCACCTGGGCGAATATGGTGCGGACAGAGGCGCGATTATCGTGATTCATGAGCGCCGGGTCCCCTTAATGAAGACAACGCGATACGATCCGCAACGGGTCTCGCGTAACAGAGCACCGAGTGTGTTTAATTAAACGGAAGAGAGCGGCCCGTGTGTAATACGATTTTTCGCGTTTTCCAAATGGTTACGAGGAAGGAGGGAACCGGCAGGGATCAGGGTGATTCATCGGTGGAAGAACGCTCCGTTTCGCGGTGGATATTGGCGGAGGCCAGTCCAGATCTAACCCGCAGATAGATATCGCCGCGATAAATCGATCCCGTCGACAGGATGTTCGAGGCGTTATTAACGATTTAGTGAGTCGTTAGTTGGATCGCGCAGGTGCGGCGGAGGAGGCGAGCCTTGATGGACACTTTGTGTTGCGAGCGAAGGGATAAACGGAGCGGGGCCAGTGATTACCGATGCTCGACGTGTTATTGATAACTTAATGAATCGTTCCATCGTGTGGATAAGGGTATCGTGCACGGCCGGAGAAAATGGCCATTCCATTAGTGCGTACCTCGATAAATTACCTATGGGTCGCGCATACAAATCGCTGCCCGGCTTATGGGAAAGGGTGGACGTTACATCGCGAACAGCGTTCCTGGAACTGCTCTATTAATGTCCATCGGAGGGACGATACTACGTGCGTTCGTTTAGAACGTCCGTTAAAAGTGTCGTGCGCACGAAGGAGCTTGTTACATTTATCGTGAGCGTCGACAATTTTTCAGCCGCAGGTACTTTTGTTTCAATCGGATAATAGTACGAAATAATACAGAAGCTTCGAGAAGATGGCAATTAAAATAGTGGCAGGAAAGACGCGAATCTTTTGGAAGGAGAATGGGGAGTTATCGAATCGTTGGACTGCGCGATGCATCCAAGATTTGCACCACGTCGTCGAAGGGCTGCAGTCTCCTCAATTGCTACTTACAGGTAACCTATAAGGGGTTTTACGATCGCGACATCGATGACACCGTTTAAAACGCCCCACAAGCAACGAGTATAATAACGGATAGCTGGCGTGTCTGCCGGAGCCTTTAACGCTGTTCACTCCTCTCGCTCGTTACCGGTCTCTTCAGTAACGAAAATTGCTTCGCGATCGCGTCGTTTTTCCGGCGAACGGAGAGAATAGACAAGAAGAAAAAGCATTCTGGAAATCGGATCCCCTGCCACGTCTACGAGCCACGAAGACGGACAACTCGAATATATAGCAGCGTTAATAAATCCATGCCATCGGCGGAACAATTATCTTCAAATTACTCACTCGTTCGTGCCTGTAAAGTCTGCCGGACGCTATATTTACCCTGGCGATCGCATCACGAGGATGTACCGTAAATCCCAGAGACACGGTGACTATCCAGGACGAGAGCAACGGCACCTTGTGTCTATCGCCTTGGCCACTCCGCTATCGATTCTGGGCAAACGATGGTTCAAGGTCAGCGATCCACCGATCGAGAATGCAATTACATTCCCGTGGGCAATTCGGGGCTGTCTGCGAGTGGCACGGTACCGATAATGGCGTTACCACCTGGACGACTCTAATTGACTGGGTGTACGATATCGATACACACCTTCGGTGTTGCTTCTACCTCGAGCCGAGATCGACGCGGGGCTATTTTTCGTGAGACTTTCCGGGAACGTGTGAATTTAGGTTAAAAGATCCGTCTCGTCCTTTATCCGAGGGGCTATAAATCTTGGTCACGGATCGAAAACGCAGAACGATCTGGCGGTTACCTTTTTGTCCAGTGTCGCGCGAGGACCACGGTGATCGGTGATCGTCGGTTAACCGCAAATCACGGATTGTTGGTTGGACAAGCACGTAACTTATAGCTATGGATTATCGCGCGTTTACGCTGGGAAACGCGAATTTGTCGTGCACAGTTCGTCGCGTTCCTCGGATGATCGTTTGTGCGCAAGAAATGTGTGTGATCGATCGCTCGTTCTATGGATCACGCAGTTAAGGGTGAACGTATACGGGAAGCACGAACATCCTGACGCGAATTTCAATCGGGCTTACTTTTGCCTCCGTCGATAAAAACCATTTACCCATCTGTTCTATCAATTCGAACGCGGCTAAAGTTTGGTGATCCTGTCGCAGACGTTTTTTTCTGGTCCATTTGGGACGGATTGATCTAAATTTCGTGGACCGTTGTTATTTTGTAAAATTCGGGTTCAGCTTGAATATTGTTCTTTTAGAAGAATTTTTATTCAACGAGTTCTCGTAGCTGTCAAGGTTTCTCTGAAACAGTGCGACGAATAGGAACAATAGGAGCGGAGAAAATTTTAGCCCCGTAATAATTAGACGAAACTTTGAAACGCGGACTGCCGCGATTGATCAAGAACGGTAAAACAGACATTAACCAGGGAAAACATGGCGAGGATTACTTCCCGCTCGGGACCAAGCAATTAGCGTCTAGTTTTTCTTCGCTGCTACAGGCCGCAAGAAATAGTGGAATTTTTCGATTCGAATGGGCGATAAAATCGTGGACATCGTTCGAATCATTCGACGTTATCTCAATTTTTTTAGTGGTGCCAGTAAATGACTTTGAAAATTATTCCAGCGACCTGCCTTAATCTAACAAAAACGTTTACATATTAATAATATTTAAATATGAAGGGAATCGAAAGTAGAGTATAATTAATATAACTTCACGTCATCCCGATTTCTCCCTTAATTTAATTGCAAAAGATTTCCTTGAATTTTACGAGTACACTATTCACCATATTAAAGTAAACCGATACTAAACCGAAACTTCCTTCCACGAATCCAGCCACTTTTTCTCCCAAAAGAACAATCGAATCCACTTTTATTTATAATTTATTTTATATTTATTATGATTAATATGAACGAAAGATCGCCAGGTACCGCAGACATAATCCTACACTTTCCTCGACAAAATTGCAGCCACAAAACCATAGCAACCCGAACTCCAAACTCCCAACTAAACCCACACGCCCCGCATTCTTCATAAGCGTCCAATACAGATCAACGCGGAAACATTTGAACAGGACAATCGAATTAAACGACGCGATACACGCTTCGTGCACCACGCGTATCGTCCATCTGCTCGTCCATCAGAAAACATCGTCACCCGTCAGCACGATTCGTACCGTGGGCTCGCGAGCTCCTCATAAATTTCGCGAGGCGTTTGTCGCGTACCGTCGTGGCGATCTGACTTTCAAATGCCTAACTGTACGAGCAGCCGCGGGTGGATCGCGCTGGGGAACGAGCCTGGATTTCTCACAGACACGGAATCGCTCGCGGCGAGGATCGTGGCGGATCGCGAGCGGCCGCGAACCGCGCCAATTACGCTCCAATCGCGGCGAGGATCCGCGGCCGTCCGCGGATTTTCCGCTTCGCCCGCGGCGACTGGAAATCATCGCGAGGGGGCTACCCGACTGGACGCCTGAATAACGGAATTGAAAGACGATCGCCACTCGATCTGCCTCGAAGCCGTAGCTTCATCGCCACCCTCCCCCGGGTATCCACGTTTTCTTTCGCGCCGGCGTCATTTCGCTCCGCGGCAGCGTAATTTCCGAGGGAGAAGAAATTGCGGGACGAACTGGTCTCGGGGAGCTCTCGAACGCGAGCGAAATTGTGGAAAGAAGCCGAGACTTCCGTTGCCTCGGCGTGAATGCGTAACGGCAATGATTTTCTATCGCGCGGCGCTATTCTCGTCGCGAAGACGCGCGTAGCCTCCTCCTCGCCTCGAATTATCCGTACCTTCTTCCGAATACTTCGGACCTTTCCGCCGTTGGCGCACGACTAAATCATCCTCGAGCAAGATTAATCGTCCTCCTCCTATCGCTCGCATGATTTCGTTTCTTGCGAATAATTAACGTTTCTCCCTCAACAACTTCGGCCGAAACGTCGATCAATGATCGATGCGCGCACGCGACCCTGCCCGCGCTCCTCAGCAGCCACCCACGCTCGTCTTCGCGCACCTCACGACCGCGCGTGATTAACAACCTTCCGTTGATCCCCGTGGAACGTTTCCTCGAGCCGGTCGTCCCACGCCTAACGCCATCCGCTCCATTTTAACGCGCCGCCAGCGAGCAAATGATAATTACGCGTAGCGAACAGGATGATCCGCCCGTGCAACGCAAACAAGAGAACCGTACGAATTCTCTTAACGAGAGCCGCTGGTACCTTTTACCGCCGTCTCTTCCTGTGTTCTTATGACTCCGTTTACGTCGAACCACGCTTTTTTGCGACTTTACGCTTTGTCTGCCGTCGAAAATCTTACCTGCGAACGCTCGAGTTCTCCAGGAGCGAAGGCGACATTTCTTAGAGGGGAACGATCGCGTTTTGTATCTCTTTATTCGTTTCACCTAGCCTGCGGATTCATTTTCTCTTCCTTTTGCTAATACAGAAACTGGAGAATCTCCGTGTGGAAAATTTTCGCGCACGAATAATTTAAGAGGGGTTAACATTCATCGATGCATGGAGGAATTGAAAAGCCGCCAGAAATGCACCTCTCAACCCTTTGCGCGCTTAAGGTTTCTCGAAAGGTTTTTCTTCTCGAACACAGCCCAAGAAAAAAATGTCCAGCCGCATTGGACAAAGGCCTGCACTTCGATGAATAAAGATCTTAAATTCGTAGATACGTTTGGCCCGATATACTCAACCCCCGTGACTTCGCTTCCGCCCATCGCGCGAGGCGGTTGAAACCGTGAAGGGTTGAGGTCGGCGAGATCGATGTCATCCGAGGCATCTCCGAGGCATCGTAGAAAGGAAATCGACGAAGTGCGACCGACAGTGCAAATCAAGGGGTCTAGTCGTCTCCGTGCGGCCGATCCACGATATGGGGGAGAAAGTAAAGGAAAGATGTCGCGGAACCAAAGAGGGAGGAACGCATTCATCGATTCGCTCCATGAAAACCGAGCCGACACGCGGATCGCGACGCGTTACGTCTTCCCGTTTCATCTCCTACGAGATATGTCGTCTCGTTCGTCGTGGTCGGTCATCTCGCGTTATCTTCCTCTCGTGAACACGACTCGTCCCCACCCCCTGGTGCCCTTTCCTGCGCGAGTATGAGCATGAGAACTCGCGGAGGCTCGCGGGCACTTCGTTTCTTTTTTCGGTCCGCGAGGAGTGTTCGCGTATGCAGGACGCGCTCCAGCTGACGCATCGACGAGGATTCCCTCGATCCCCCTGCACGATTAGGCCAAGTCGGGCATGGCAATGATCCGATTATGGTTTCCCGTGGTTCTATCCGCCCGTTGTCTGGGGTTATTATCGCGAACTCGTGTCTACCCTTGAACTGTTGCGGAGATGGAGAAATATCGTTGCCATTATTGCTCGAAACGTCTGGTGCATCGTTGTTTAAAAAAAAAAATATATATATATATGGTGAGTTTCGTCTACGCGTTGCATCATTATTGCATTTACGGAGGAAGTGGAATTATTATTCCTGGATGCACGGATGCACCCAGGCGAAAATGAAACCAAATACGCTCGAAGTTCTATCCGCGTCGATCGTTCAATGGTTTCCATTCATAAGGCGGAAATTCTGTGATTCGAGTATTTATATCCGTAACGATAATTGAATTTCGTATTCTGTTCCAGATATACGATCCTGTGGCTGCTGGCGGTGGCGGCTCTTCAGTGCCAGGTAAGCTCTCGCGGAGACAACCGTGGGCTATTAATTTCTATCGCAATTGAGACTCAGTTCGTACATGAATTTTTCAGGCGACGAACCACGAGAACGGCGAGGGCGATGGAAACGCAGAGGACTCTGTCCTGGACGAGGCGACCGAGGATTATTGGGCCGGAAGTGGATCTGGCCCCGAAGAGGAAGACGCGCTTCACAACGAAACCAGAGAAGCATTAACTCACGAGGCCAGCGATCATGACGCTGTGAGTCCTCTTCTCTCTCTCTCTCTATATATATATATCTCTATCTCTAAAATCGTAGTTCACTCGGCGAATCGTCAATTCCGCCATGCGTACCCATGCGCACAACATTATCTTCGCTGTAGGTTAATCTGTTTCTGATAAGCCGCATCTCTGCCGGGAACATCTGTTGCATAACAGTTGCGTATTCGCCTGAACGCGCGGCCAAAGAATTTGTTCGCCGCCAGAGTACTTATTGATCACTGCTGACCGCTTAGGATCGAGGAACCAATGAAAATCAAAACGGGAAGGGTTGACGGGTGTTCGCGAGCGTTCAGCGATGGTCAATCATTCGGTGGTTCTTCAAACCACCAATTATTTTCCATTTTGTGGGCCACGCAACGAAGCTTGAACGGAATGAAGCGATAAATCATTGCAACAACCCGCACGGGGCAGACTTATCGGTACTTGGAATATTTTTTTAACCCCATGCCGCGTCCTCAACCGAATACCAGTGTAACGTTTATTAAAAAAAAAGAACTTGCTCGCCTTTCGACCTAAGGCTAGCTGAAAATATGTGTATTTCGGTGAAGAAATAGGGTGGCGGGTTGATTGGTTCCCCGAAAAAATGGTATATAATCGCGATAGATTGTACGAAGGCTGATAAGACCGTACTGTTATCGGCGGTGAACAAGCGTAGGTCGCCGCGCGAGTCACAATCGGATCGCGCGTTAGGTCCATTCGAGTGGCGTTCACCTGGCCGATCGTGGCTCGGCTAATGACTTTTGGCACTCCAACCACGCGACCGTTAATCATTGAGCACGAGTGTCACGATGATACTCGATAGATCATCGACAACACTCCGCGGAAAGGAATGATCCGCTTGAAAGAAAAGTAAGCTCTATCTGTATGCGTCGTATCGAATTTACGGCGACGTCTGTCCGGCATAAAATCGGCCAGGGAAGAAAATTAGCAGTTGGATCCAATTTCTTCGGTGTCCGTCGTTCGAAACGTTGCATTGAATTCCATATTGCGTCAAACACGAGTGCAAAGGAAAAGTGGAGGACTTTCAATAAAAAAAAATAAAAAATAAATCTTCGAAGCTGCAGCCCCCCATTATTTAAAAAATGCATCCCGAATACCCTAAACGGTCGAACAGCCAGCAAGAACGATCCAACACCACGGAAGTTGTTCGTTCCATCAACTACGCTCCCCTGACATTCCAACCTATACGCGTTCCACAAAACGACGCCTCTAAAGACACTCCGGGAGCATCTTCAGACCCCTCATAAAGTCTGAAGACGGGAGGCACACCACCGAAACGATTCCGCAACTACTCCAGTCGCGTATAAACGCCGCTCGACTTCCAGAAATACCAGAAAAGTGGAATCCGTGAAAAGCAATAATTCCACCGAGCGGCGAAACGAGAGCGGGCGCGACGGAACAAAAATGGGGAGGAAGAAATCGATGCGAACGCAACACGTCGGTGGCAGAAGTCGATTCGAGCGAGCGGAGCCCGGTGGAATTCGTCGAGGAATCCGAAGTCGTCGTAAGAGCCGGTAACAGGCGGAGGTACGGGAGAAAGGGCGAGGCAAAAAGAGGCGAGAGACGGCCGAAGAAGAGCATGTAACGACACGATTGTTTCCACCGGCGCAGGCATATGGAGGCTGTTTGCTAACTTTTTGCGCCGACCGGCGTTTACCACCAACCACGTGCCTCCTCTTACCTGATCCGGCTGACAGGGAATGTCTGCCGCTATTGTTGCCCAGCGGGAGAGCATCGCGAGATAAGCCGTTGTTTTTTCTTCGTTTCGAAGAGGTGTTCTACGGAGATATTAATCATCGGACGATTGCGCAGGAAAGGGGAACGGCGTTGATGGTTCCCACAGGAGGAGGCCGCAAACTTTTACGATGGAAATTATGTTGGAACGGTCGGCAGTTCCTTGGAAAATGGCGGCACGCTTTCGTACAATTATTCCATCCGAAGTGTGTTCCCCCGAGAATGGCAGAGACAGAACTGTATCGAGGGGTGCGAGTTATTGGCGTTGTTGCTTGCACGCGAGAAACAAAATATCGCGGAACGATTTAACGAAACGTTTAAACGGAAGCGCGACGACCCAACTCGTAAATGTCGGCGAGATAAAATTATCTGCGTTACAAAAGCAGATTACAGATCCTTCGTCGAGGATCCTTTGCTCCACGTGCAGCCACCTCGCGCAGCTCGAACTCCGAAACGCCAACCCACGGTGCGAACGTTCCATCAGAGGAAGAGTAGTTCCACAGTTCCTCAAAACATTCGTGTGAAGTGGCAAGCATTAACGCCAGGCTACATGCAAGCGTGATTTCTCTCCCTCTCTCTCTCTGCCTCTCGAAATCTTTATTGGCTACCTCCTCGGATGCACGCTCGTAGACCCATAAAATACGTGCACGAGTAGCCGAGGAACTGTTGCACGGAGGAGGCGAGTCCATGGCGAGATTCCTGGCGTTCGAGGAACAAGTGGAAGCCGCGACAAGCGAAACCGAGTATTATCCTGGCGCGCGTGCATCGGAATCGTACACGAACCGACGATTCGAGGCGCTCACACTCGGCGCCGAGCGTTAGTCACGCGCCGATCGTGCCGTTCTTTTCCCGTCCAGCTTCGTCGTTTTCCCTTTTCCATCGTGGCAGCCCCGTTCCCGAGACAGGAATCGCCAGTTGTATCGTTCGGTAAAAGAGACATTAAACGTCTGTTGCGTATAACGTGGGATCGTTGCGCAGCGCTGGGTATATTTGTCGCTCCGATCGGGCGTTTCGCTTGCTACTCGTCTCGAGAAATTAATGTGCAGCGAGGAGACTCGTTGGGACATTGAACATAATGAAAGATATGTTTCTGTGGTGTCTCGGTGGTCGAGGTTTAATTCGATTAACTTCGTACGCAGGTGGTATACGTAGGAGAGGGTGCAGCCTACGTGCCAGTTCCATCGTTAAAGGGTAGACCTTTGAGCCCGAACCTTCAGGCTCTGCAGACTCTTCAGGGTCTGCAAGGATTAGCCGGTGGAGGAGGAGGAGGAGGCACAGGTGTGGCTGGAGATGAAGATTGGAAGAGGCCGGAATCGTGGGATCGTGAGCACAGGAGATACAGGCCTAATACTACCCGGGTTCAACGTAAGTAAAGTGGGCATATGGTGCATTCGTAATACTTCTATCCAGTCTGAAGTCTGTCAGACAGCAGGCTATAATTAAAAAATTTATTCACTCGCTGCTCGATCTCTTTACGAACATTGTTCTACCGTCGACAACGCTATAATTTTCTGTAACAATATCTAGGGTGGTTTCATAATTCAACACGGGACAATTGTTTTTCGAAGCTAACGGAATACACGAAAGTCGATTTCGTTCTACCTCTCCAGTTCCTCCGGTCGGAATGTCCATGCAAAGTTTGCGCGCACAACTACCCAAACCGATAGTCAAATACTATCCAATTATCCAACCCTTCGGGCCGTGTCACCAGCAAGAAAGCTTCCGCTTTCACCCCCAGGAACCGTTACCGCCCGTGCCATTCCGCGCCTATTATTACTGCTATTTCTCTGTCGTGTTCCAAAGGTCTCACCCGGAGCCAGGAAGCGTTTGATCGATCGATCCAGCGGAATCGGCGTCCCCGGCGTCGCGGCATTCAGAACGCGATGGCGAACGGCTACCGTTAGAGTGGACGCAATTAAAACGGTGTCGGAAAGTCGTACAGCACTCTCGACACCAAGAGAATACCACTATCGACACGTTTCCCTCGCCCATTTCTTCGTCGCTCCTCTCACGGACGCTATTATCCGTGTCGGGATCGATCTTAGTCTCGCCCGGATCGTATCTCGAGGAGGCGATGACCCGTGGCGGCCGTGATACGCCAAATTGCTCGACCTCGGCTCGTTTTCCCGAATAAATCGAATCTTAAATCGCGTTGCCCCTGTCGAAGGCGTTGCCCTGTTCAGTTCCAACGATTCGCCGCGATGGCTCGCGAGTTCTATCTATCGTGACACGAGATGCAACCGCAGGAAGGTTCACGTGGCTCGCGCAAACGGAAGGGACGAGCGACTTAATTAAGAATGGAATTAATAGTGGCCATTAACGATCGAGGCAAAAGTGGCCCCGAAATAGACGCTGGAGCCAGGAGTCTGCTTATCGATGATGGATTCTGCAGGAAGGTTCGATGAAGCTGTAAAGGTCGTCCCTGCGGGAAACCCGGCGACCACCTGCGGTACCGTCAATTACGCGAAAGAAGGCCATTAGCTTTAATGCATCCTCCTGTACGCGCTCGATTCTAAGATCACCGGCCGCGAGGGCAGTGCGTTTTCGATATTTTACCACCGCTTCGTCGTCGTCGTCGTTGATTCGTTTTCCGCGGACGCCACCGCGCTTTCCTGTTTGCCCCGCGCACGCGCGCGCCTACTATTCTCATTTCAAAAATTTCAGAGACGCAAGAGCGGGCTAGTAACGAGCGGCGTGTTTGTTAAAGACGAGAGAGTTTTTGTAGCGTGATTACGGACAGGATGCGGGATACGTAGCGCTGCTCTATCGCTATTTCGTTGCTCGGAGCCCGACAAGTTTCGTATAATGAGAGGGAGTCCCCGTGTAACCTACTCCGTGCTCCTCGTTTTTGCAGAGAACAACGCAGTATTTACTGCTCCAATAATTATACGTATTACGCGTACGACGGTAATTGAATTCCACTGTCCGAGATCCATTAAACTTAGCCTCAGTTCCATAAGCGAAACGCAAACGACCGCGACGAACCGCAGATTCATTCGCGAACCGAGTGCCAAGCGTGTATCCCATCCCGAATGCAAGATTCACTTCTCTGCTTCGATCATCCGGTTTCCCGTTCCACTACAATTATTGCAACATTCGCGCAGTACGATAGAATTATCCTGCGGTCGAAAGCTTTCGGCAACCGTGCCGGCACTAGTATTTTCGTTGCCCAACCAGCGCCATTGTTTACTCTTCGAACGTTTTGCCGGCCCGTGAACACAAAGCGCGTATCCGCGATTCTGATAAGGCGGTCCGCGCGGTGCATACCGCGCGAAAACGCGTGGCACCGGTAGCACGCGCGCACGCGCTCCGCCATTCTACAGAAGCCGAAGGAAAGAGAACGCGCGAAAACGTTCCCCGGGCGAAACGTTGTATCATCGGGACGCACCTGAAGTGTGACTATCGGCAGCCTCTATCTGGCGCCCGTACATCTTCCACACTCCCGCTGGATTACGTCGTTTTACGATGGAAACGGCTCCTTACCGCGAAGACCGCCTGCGAGAGGTCTCGCCGCTTTACTTTCACTCGTCACCGACGACCGGTTTCCCGTTTGCTTTCCGCCCGCCACCGAGTTGGCCACCGATTTTCCGACCGTTTCGACGCGAGGCCGTCCCATCGTCGTCGCGTTTCCCCAACGATCCATTGCAATTTCTTCCGCGCTGTTCGGAACGGACATATATTCGGATCCATGATTAATTCGACGAGGATGTGAACGGTTGACGTTTATTTTGCAGACATCGAGGCGGAATGCCAGGACGACTACATGAAGATTAGGATCGGATTCAACGGCTCGTTCGCCGGGCTGCTCTACTCGGCTGGTAAGAGGAACGAAAAAGAATCATCCACGAATTAACATCGCGACGAGTATCACGAACGTGCCCGGGATCGTTCGCAAACGGGGAACGTGCTATCACGTCCGAACCGTACGACCTCAGGGCTATGCCGCTCGCAATCATCATCTCCGCGGACACAACACTCGAGCAGCTACACGCTGACGAGCTAATGGCAGAACATTATCGTGAAACGATCTCCGTAGGCTCGCCGCCGAGAAAGAGAATTTTCCTTTTTTTTTTTTTCCAAGGCGAGCCCGCCAGACCAGCATGGGCGAGCCGTGTGCTTCCGTTATTTTGAAACAAGCATAACGCGTTACCTCCTCTTTCTGCGGTGCACGCGATGCACCTGCGAGCGGCGCGTCCTCGTTGACCAGCGTCGTGCCTCCAATCTGCTCGCCGCCCTGCGCGTGCTCCTCCCGATACGATAGAAAATAAGTGATCGCCGTTCCGGTTTGGGGCCTGAAATTCAATTGCTCGCTCAATTGTTGCTTACCTCGTTGTATTATTGTTAATCTTGCGCCTCTATTCGGTCCGGGGATACGAATGCTCGTCGAAATCGATGAACGTTCGCTGGACCTATAGGGGCGTTTAATAAATCGAAAGATTATTCTTGCCAACCGGCGCGGCTGTCAATATCTGTCACTCTTTAGATACATATTTATAGTGGTTTAATCGCAAGGTTCGTTACCTGGGGAATCGTTAAACTAAGGACGATGATTTTCCGTTGCAGGCTACTCCTACGACCCGGACTGCATGTACGTGAACGGCACGGGCCGCGACTACTACGAGTTCTACATCCAGCTGAATCGTTGCGGCACTCTGGGCGAGAATACTCATCATCAGGACAGCCGAAAGAATCCTACGGTACGCGAAATACCGTGCCGCGAAACGGACCGAACGACAAAACGGCACGGCTCCTAACGTTCCCAGCGTGATTACCTGGCTCCTTTGACAAGGAATAATAATGATTAACGTACCCGGGGATATTTAGTTCAGGTCGTTCCGATCTTATTTCGCTGACCGTCCACGGTGGACTGGATGTTTAACGATCGACCGTGTTCCGCGAGCCGATGTATTAATATACGCGCAAACCGCACCACTGGAGATCCTTAGCGATCGTGGATCGTAAATGCACGCCGATGCTAATAATTCTGTTACCTTCCGCTCGTGATTTATTGGACGCGTACGAACCTTCTATGATTTGTTGGCGGGCATAAATCGGGCGTAAATCTAAGAGGTACTCCGGGGTATATTATCAGCATTTAGCGCAGGCATCGTCGAACGCGAATTAATTAAACATCGACGGTTCGGCAGTAACGCGAGATGTATCGGCGAGCAGCGAACACTCGAAACGTTTCTCTCTCGTTCGATCGTTTTCACGACTGAACCCGGGTGCAGAGCGAAGATCCGACAAAAACGTGGCGACGATAATCGTCCACGGGTATAAACGATATACCTGCGACAATTTCCTCACGCGATCCTCTCTTGTTGCAGAAGAACCTGATGTGGAACACGGTCACCGTGCAGTACAATCCGTTGATCGAGGAGGAATTCGACGAGCATTTCAAGGTGACGTGCGAGTACGGCTACGATTTCTGGAAGACGGTCACATTTCCCTTCCTCGACGTCGAGTGAGTAACGAGTCGCGCCTTGCCGCTAATTAAACATCCCCTAGGAGGAGTAGAGATCGGCTGGCAAACAGCGGCGTGCCAAGTTTCGTTTCCTTTTCATCCTCGTGAACGCGTCGTCCCACTGGCGTGTAACGGGAAGTCATTTGACGCAGACGCCTTAACGCGAGATATCTTCTTCCAGAGTCGCGACGGGAAATCCCGTAGTGTTCACCCTGCAGCCACCGGAGTGCTACATGGAAATCAGATACGGTTACGGGACCACTGGAACTAGAGTGGCTGGACCAGTTCGCGTTGGCGATCCCCTGACTCTCATTATCTACATGCGCAGCAAATACGGTACGCGACCATATATACCCGCACGCATTTTACCTTTTCTCCGTTCGTCCGGAGCGCCTAATCACGTGGCGCTACGTAACATCTGCCGGGTGTTACACGCTTAGATAACGGGACAGGTACAGTGAGGCCCAGTTGCAAGCGCGAGCATTTCCCTGTGAGGATGCAAGATTAGTTGGATAGGGCTTCCTCTATGGGAATGCGTGTTAAATGAAGAGTAATACCGATCCATCGTTTGGCAATGAAATATCGAATGGATCCGGGTCCGGATGAGACGTTATTATTGTCAACGTGTAATCGAAACCTATGATTTTGTCTGATTGAAAAAGAAAAATGTTGGTATGTTTGGCTAGACGGTTTTGACATCGTTGTGAACGATTGCTACGCGCACAACGGAGGGAACAAGAGGATCCAGCTGATCGATCAGTACGGTTGCCCGGTCGATGATAAATTGATCAGCAGATTCCGTGGATCATGGTCGGAGAGCGGCCTCTTTGAGACGCAAGTGTTCGCCTACATGAAGACGTTCAGGTTCACGGGATCACCGGCTTTGTACATCGAGTGCGACGTGAGGATGTGTCACGGGAGATGCCCGGTGAGTACGGAACGATGTGAACGAGTATCGGACTCCTTGTCGGGGATCGTTCGATAGAGGCTGTGGAACTTAAGTGGAGTACCTGTTTGCTATGTAATTACTCGTGATTGCGCAGAGCCAGCCGTGCCATTGGAGAAACGCAAAGAACGTGGCCAAACGTTCGTTGCCAGAAATCGGCGGCCCGTCTACACCGGCGACGAGTTTGTCGGAGAACGTCAATCTATTTCAATCGTTACGCGTGCTCCAAGAGGGCGAGGCTGACACGGAGTTCTTCCAGAATTCGACCACGGCATTCAAAAGTGGTAATTTTTTTTATCTTAGTACATCTGCATTTGCTTTATTCCTTTCCACGGTTCTTCCTTTTCATTAAGCCTCGTTTGTTTCGCAGGACCCAGTGAACCCACGAACGATAGAGTGTGCCTCAGATCGACGGTGGTCAGCACGATCATAGGAATCGGTTGTGGTTTCCTTTGCATAATGGCAGGGACGATATTGGCCATGTGCTCGCGTATGCGACGACAGGCCAGAGAGAAATTGCTTTCGGACAGCATAAGTTACATGACCCATAAAGGTAGAATCAACTAACCACGGCCTCCCTGAACGTACAAGCGGATTTCCTCTATTCCTCTCTACTTTGCGGCGTGTCCGTCTGGTACGCGTGTATCAGGGGTATTCCGGGAAGAACATTCTCGGTCGGTGTAGCGAGGACGATCTCTGCGTTCGTGAGGAATTCAGGCTCGATCGGTAACAGTCGCTGGACACAGGCTCGGTCTACCGATGTCGGGTACTTTCACTCGACGGTGAATTAAAACGGGACCTAACTAGCGAAGAATGCAAGTGTACTTAAAGAAAAATTGTTCGTCTGCGGCGAAGAATAGATTCGTGAATAATTAACAAATGAAATTGCTGAACTCGAGAAATTATGTGATAAATGCGATTACGCGTAGATTTCTACTTTTTTTTTGTATAAATAATTTACCGTCGCTAAAGTGAATTGTTGTTCGGCAGATCGAAAACGATTGAACTCGCTCTTCTTCTTCTGTTTTTTCGCGTCGCTGTTTTCTATTCCCTGTATTTCATTTCGTTCTCATTTACCACGCGTACGAGCGAGTTGCCGGCCGTCGGTAACAACGATCGAAGGCGAACTTCGGTATCGAGGAGTTTGCCACGGTCTCCGTATCGATTGTACTATCGAAGAAAATTTTAATTCGATTATGACCGAACGAACTTTTGAAGTTGTGCATTTTCTTCGAGCGTACACTTGACGCTGCGCGGGATCGAAATGAGTAATTAGATATACACGCGCTTAATGCCGTTGATGAGATTCAGTACTTTAAGTAATTACTTAAATAAGTATGTTTAGTTATATTGCTCGCTACGTTCAGGAACAGAAAAATAATAGAAGCCTCGAACGTCAGCCGAATGCGAATCAGTGCAAAATTCAGGAAAATTTCAAGGGTTTATTTTAAAATTTTCGCAGCTGCGATTCGCTGAGTACAGTGTGCTTCAAAACATAGTAGAGCTGCGCTTGCGAGGATTAAAAAAAGAAATGTTTAAATGACTGCCACGAATTGTAGGCAAAGTTTCTGAATGTTCGCGAGTAATACGCTATCGTATAAAATAAATATCGCTATGCAATAAACAGCTACATTATTTAGGATTATATTCATACGCATACTGATATATACGCAACGTTCAAGTCTGTCTTGATTCTCTCTTACTTTTTTCATACTTCTTCTTTTTCTCTCTTTTTTTTTACATTCTTGAGAGACAAGAGCGTCGCAGAATTGCCACGAGCGTGAACGGCCAGCGAGGATTAAATAATATTTTGCAAGATCGCCCCGCAAGTATCGGGGAGCCAAAGAACCGTATATAACTGAGAGCTCTCTTCTTGATATTTATTCCAAAATTCCGCGAAAGGTATACTCGCGCGACAATTAAGTTTGTCATCGTGTGAAATATTAATTTCCCCTCCTGGTCGTTTCGGAACCATTTTGTACGTTCTTGTTTTCAGGTAATATCCCCCCCCGTTTCCAATCGACAATAAGCAACAGGATTCTCCTGCTCGATTGAATTACTTGTAAATATAGTATTGTACGATCCATCATATTTATAATTAAGCTTGAGTGTATCAAGGTTTTCAATAAACTGTAGAAGGAGTATATCTATTCCGTACTATTCTCTCGACAGAATTTCTACGCGAGAATGCAGCAATTATCGCGGCCATGCGTCACGCCTCGAATTCGAGAAGAAAAACCCTCGAGGGCTAGAAAGCGAGAAATATTTTACGTTATCGATTCCGGCGAATTGGATAATTCACGTGTCGTAAAGAACCGACCAGAGAGAATAGATCCTGACGATTTTATTCAACGACCACGTATTCCCGGCAACCTATTCATCGGTCGGAGTGAAAATACCAGCGTGACGAAAGAGGACCCTACCTGGTCGAATTTGAACATTCGACGTGTCCCAGGCCCACAATGGCCAGGGCACGGAACGAATCGTGTTTTCCAAACACCGTATCCTTCATCGCGATGCTTTCACGTCGTTTCCACGAGCGCACTAAAAGATCACGGCGAATGGCCTGCCCACACGGTGGAAAGTGAAAATCTACGCAATATCTCATCCGCAAAATAGCCCTCGGCCGTCATTTATCGCTCGATCCTTTCTCGATAACGGAAGAAAAATACGATAGCTCGTATTATCGATAGTTGCACTCCGGTCGACCGGACGGAAAGAAAAGGAACGTTCTCCAGTTGCTCCGAAAGTAGCTCTAAACGAATCTTCGCGGAAATATTTTTCCGACCCGGTCAACTTCAATTTAAACGTCGTCGAAGCGTTCTAGGATTCGCGACGAAAACGCGAAAGGAATCTGCGATTCTCCCTAAAGTGTTACACAATGTCAGTGGATTTTGCGGCACAGCAAAAGGATGATCCAGCGGCACGGTAACGAACTGTCTCTGGCCGGTGTACACGCGGCAATTAATCAAGCCGCAATAAATTAATTGCCAGCTCGGGCAAGAATTAATTGCGAACCGGGCAATAATTATGGCTAACGTTGAAATAATTATCTTCCGTCGCGGTAACGCGTACCTCCCTACCTGTACCACGATAATCCGCTGGTAATTCGATACGAGCGTACATCTCGATCGATCCACGGCGCCCCTCGCGTCGCCGCCGTTTCCGCTCGTTCTCCTTTTTCCATTCCAATGAAAGATCGGCCACGATAAATAAATCGACCGACCCGACGCAACTCCCGTCGCCCCTCGACGAATTAATGCATTTCCCGAAAAACTCTGCGACAAGAGATATCACATTGCGAGCCACCGTTTCCCGCAATTCCATTGCCTCGCTGACGCGTGTATAGTTTATCAATTGGAGCAGCAATTACGCCATGGGACGCGCACGCTGTTCGAAGACGTTGTCCAATAACGATCCTCTCCGTGCACGTTTTATTGCCTGTCGTTCAGCTCGCAAACCGTTCCACCACGCGAACGCTGCCGGAAGAACATTTTTATTTGCCCGTATTCCTTTGCGCCGCGTTTAAAAGCGCACGGGACGAGACGCGACGAGGAAACAGAAAAACGGAGTGAAAGTTCACGGACGGGGAATATTAAATATGGATCCGTTAAGGAGAGAAACTTGATCGGGGGAATTTTTTTTTATAGTGGCCCGCTGTTAACGAGAACGCCTGGGCGGTTTTAAAATCACGGGCGATACGCGGCGTCTGCGGGGGCAACGGGAACAGGAAGGCGGAATTCCCAATGGTTTCAATATTTCAATCGCCCGTGGTATCTGGGAATTCAAGCGTGTACCTCTGAGCGTGCAACTTCCGGTCGGAGAAACGCATCGTTGCACGAGGGCGCCGCAGAAGCGCAGAGGGTATCGAAATGAAATCTCGGGGGCTAATAAATACTCGGTTATCATGGTTAATCGAGTTATCGCGAGATGCGAAGCTACGAGGTGGGGCTAAGCCAGTAACGATCCAGTGAACGCGTTTGATCGAACTTCGGGCAATGTTAGTTTCATAATTGGAATAAAGAAAGCCACGCAATTAATTGTTTCTCTGGGACGCATAATGACTTAAATGAGAATATTTTTCCCTTATTTCTGAAGCTATTCTAATATACAGTAGGGATCTCTGAATAAAATTGAGCAATTCGTCATACTTTGTTCGTAATAAATTAAATAAGTGACCTTTCCCACTGCGTTGCATTACCCAAAGAGTAATGCGCCAATAATAATAACGATCGATGACAATTGCAATCGTAATAGTTAATCAAATAAATAAGAGGATCGTGCACACTTTGTTCTCCGTACTTTATAATATACAACGGGAGTAACTTTGCAATTACCCCGGTAAGGAATCTACTGTTCATCCCCTTGCGAAACGAGTGGAGGAATTACGATGCATTATTTCACGAACATCTCTGTACGAGTCCTCGAATATGGTATCAACGAACGCGTATCGAATATCTCTGTGGCCCATGAACCACGGTGTGTGTGTACACTTAATAAAGTAGAGGTGCGGAGTTCCGCGATAGCGGCTCGCGGAAGTTATGTCCGACCGGAATCGCTGTTAGGTCTCCGCACGGCAGCGTTTGCTGAATTATTGCTGGCCGAAGGCTTCATATGATACCACGATGCACTCTGTTTCCCGATTCTCTGACTACCGCGATCCTCGCCGCGATTATCTTCAATTCGTATCGACTTGAACGTGTTCTATCCGCCAGCACTTGGGCTTTAAATACGCACAATTATATACCGCCGACGAGATATAAGAATAGACAGATCACCTTATGAACTTTCGTGGCTCAACGTGACCGCCACACCGAATCGAAACTCCTGCGCTGATTTGAGCCTCTGCTCATGGCGGACACTTCTCATTGCGCATAAGAGCACGAGAGAAGATGGAAGAACTTTTGCATTGTACTTTAGTTATCGTTTAGTTATAGTAAATGAATAAAGCTTCTACATACAAACTATGTAAATTTTGAGTGCAAGCTTTATGTGGATTGTGTCCTTTCTACTTTTCATATTACATAAAGGTTATTGTAAAATTGATTAAGATTTATTTGTAAGATATATTGTAAATAAATGTAAAAGAATAGTTACTAAGTATTAGCTTGTAAATTTGAATTGCAACATTTTTGTAACTTGTACCTTCATGGATTAGTTTAAATAAAATTTCAATGGAAAGAATTCCAGTGTTCTTTTTCTCTTCATACCTTACCAATCCTTGAAAAGACCTAATTCCAATTCCTTAAGCAAGTAGTACCGTGCAGGAACTTTAAATGCAAAGTTTACATGCGGAGTACTTGTAAAAATGGCCCCATACGTTATTAAAAATGGCAGCAAGTAATTCTTCGAAGCAACATCATTTGCAAAGTCTTCATTTGTTGCAAAGTTTGTTGGCAGAAGTCCAGGTACTTAAGCGGTTAGAAATTCCAGGAATTTCTACATTATTTCGAAGAACAGCCGAGGTTCAGATACCTCTACGCACATCATATGCTCCTGATACAAACCCAAGATTTTCAGCAGATATATTTGCCAGAAACTCAGAAATGTAAGTGCTGAGTGAAAGTTGCAAATTGAGCTGTAGAAAAATTCAAGAAAGTTGCAAACAACGCCTCGCGAGAACACAACAAAGTTTCAAAAACTCTCGGCAAAAATTTGCAACAATGTTGTGCCTAAATTTTTACAACAAAGTTGCAAATCGAGCTCTAAGGAAATGCAACAAAGTTGCAAACAACGCCTCGCGAAAAGGCAACAAAGTTGCAAAAATTCTCGAGAAAAATTTGCAACAATGTTGCGCCAAAAATTTTGCAACAAAGTTGCAAAAATGCTTGAGAAAAATTTGCAACATTGTTGCGCCAAAAATTTTGCAACAATGTTGCAAAAAATTCTCGAGAAAAATTTGGAACATTGTTACTCCAAAAATTTTGCAACTTTGTTGCGTTTTCGCGAGACGGTGTTTGCAACTTTGTTACATTTTCTTCGAGCTCGATTTGCAACTTTGTTACATTTTCTTCGAGCTCGATTTGCAACTTTCTTGCAATATTTTTGGAGCAACATTGTTGAAAATTTTCATCGAGACTTTTTGCAACTTTGTTGCGTTTTCGCGGGGCGTTGTTTGCAACTTTGTTGCATTTTTATGAGGAGTTGTTTGCAACTCAATTGCATTTTTTAGGCGTTATTTGCAACTATCTAATATTTTCCCGAGGCATTGGTTACAACTTTGTTGCGTTTTCGCGAGGTGTTATTTGCAACCGTCTTTCATTTTCGCTGGGCATTTCTTTCCAACCTGGTTGAATTTTGGTGAGGCTCTTCATGTATATGTGGTTGAAATATGATTAGTAATGTTGAGGACCATTTTTACAAGTTCTCCGCTTGTGAACTTTGCATTTAAAGTTCATGCACGGTAGTACTTGTTTAAGGAATTGGAATTGGGTATTTTGAAGGATTGGTAGGGTGCGAAAATAAAAAGAACAGTGGAATTCTTTTCGTTGAAAATTTATTTAGATAAATTAATGACGGTACAAGTGACAGAAATATTGTGGTTAAAGTTTACAAGCTAATACTTATAAACTATACTTATATATCTATTTACAATAGATCGTACAACTAAATCATGTCCCGATTCTAAACTAACATGTACATAATATAAAAATACTATAAACATAAATAATCTAATAATTATAAACTATTCCTAAAAGTATATTTTCAATATATCTTACAAAAACTTGTAATTAAGTTATTTAATTTATATCATTCATTTTATATTTAGCACATTCAGTAGAACTTGTAGTAAAAGTACTACAAAAGTTCATATAAGATATACCGAATAAACTGAATATAAAATAAAAAATATAATAGATATACATAAGACAGTTGATTACACAATTGTTCTAAATAAAACTTAAGGGTTAATAGTTGTAAACTATTTCTAGAAACAACCGTACTATAACTAAAGTGTCTTCTGCTTTAGTAGAAGTATTATATTTTCTACTTTCTTGCTTTTATCCAAGAAGAGAAGTGACGGTCAATGATCCTCTCTCTTTCCTAGGAGACCTGCGCACACAAAAGCTATATTAGTAAGGGTATATAGCAGGAGAGAGAAAAATTGTTAAGGGATATATAGAGGAAAAAGATGGGGGAGGGCTAAACCAGAAGCATAAAAGAACTTGCAGACAAGCTACAGCAATGACCACTGAACATAAATTAAAGCTTGGAGTATAAGCTACAATCTCCAATAGGAATGAACATTATTCCATGTGTAGTTCATTTGTTGTAAGCAATTAAACAATTGAAATTGTTGTTACGGCCAACTGTATACAGTTACGACCACGGGGTATTTTTTATCGTGTAGCTTATTCTTTTCCCTTTCATTTGAGATGTTGTTGAATAAAATCGGCCCGGTAGAACGCGAGATAATTGAATTTGTTTAAAGAATTTATAAACAAATACGATTACATCCACTTGCAGACAAGGTACAGCAATGACCACTAGACATGAATTAAAGCTTGGAGTATAAGCTACCATCTCCAATAGGAATGAACATTATTCCATCTGTGGTTCATTTGTTATAAACAATTAAACAATTTAAATTGTTATTACGGCCAACTGTATATAGTTACAGCCTCGGGATATTTTTTATCGTGTAGCTTATTCTCTTCCCTTTCATTTGAGATGTTGTTGAATAAAATCGGCCCAGCAGAAGCCGAGATAACAATTTTTTAATATTTTATAGGTAACGAAATGTCGAAAATCATATATGTGGCGCCATCTCGCGTTTGCGGCCTTTTTCGCAGTTTGCCGCGCCTCCAAAACCGAATTTTTCGATTACATCGTTAATTTAAACAATTGCATGTTTCTCGGCTTCTAGTGCATATTTCCTTACCGGACTTGTCTTAAATTAAAGCTCCGAGCCTCAGCTATATTATACAGCAGTTGGAACAATATGACATTTGTGGTTTAAAAGTTATTAACAATTGAAGAGACGGCAATAATGCACTCCGGGTCGCTGCAATTATCTCGTCTTCTGGTGAAGTTACAGTAATGATCGAGTGCTTAAAATAAAGGTAAAGGATGCTGCTACACGCCAATAAACAATTTACTAATGCTTCAAGCTGTGTTTCCTTTTTATAAACAATTTAATTATTGGATTGAAAATTGGACGATAACTATAAACGGGAGCTATTCTACACTAGAAAAGGATTGTTCCTTGAACAGGAAGCTTCAATTTAAGACTTCGTTGAACACAAACGGCCCAGTAGAACGTGAGATAATTGAATTTGTTTAAACAATTTATAAACAAATGCGATTACATCGATTTGCCGACGAGCTACAGAAATGACCACCCAACATAAATTAAAGCTTGGAGTATAAACTACCATTTCCAACAGCAATGAATAATATTCCAAGTATAGTTCATTTGTTATAAACAATTAAACAATTAAAATTGTTATTACTACCAACTGTATAAAATTACAGCCTAGGGGCTTTTTTAATCGTGTAGTTTACCAATTCCTCTGTCATTTGACACTCCATTTGTTAAAAAACCACCACCAGGGGCCGAGATAACAATTTTTTACAATTTAAGGTAACATTGCGAGTGACACGGAAATGGTAATCGATCCCGGGTCACAGAAGTGCTGGCCGAAAAAATACATTGTACGATTTGTCTATTGCTATATCTCGTCCGTGTATATAGTACCCTGCCGATACAGTTGAAATTAAAGTTTTTTAAAATAGCAGACATATTGCATACTATTTTTGAAGAACAGTATCTGATAATCGCGTAATCATTGCAATTATTCGACAGCTGTAAATCAGAGATAAATATCCCACCGATAGAAAACAAAGAATCATGTTTGGCGAACAATTTCGTTCCCTAGGCGACGCGTTCCATTATTGTTCTATCGATATTCAACCGATAAAACGCATCTCCGGCGTGGCCATTGAAACAGAGCGAATGCCTGGCAAGCGTAGATAGGGAACGAAATATGGCGACACGATTCTCCGCGGATTTCGTTGAATTTTTGTCGAAAAATTCGATCGTGCGTTTACCTTTGATTAAATCATTTCATTCAACACAGCCGACCGGCTCCCGTCTGGTGCGATCTATAAGCGAGATTAAATTCGTGATAGAGTATACTCAGAGTTGCGCGGCCAGATACAATCTGATGAATGCTCCTCACCGATTTCCTCCGTGACGTATCTGCAGATATAACTCAAGGACTCTCGCGTGATTTCGCATGATTACCGGCGCAGGATAATGAGAGCGTCCACGGAGAAAAATGCGATCAGTGATTCGAGCGAGTCACGGATCCACGAGGAAACCGTGGCAAAATGTTAGAATTAAAGACTGTACCAAGAAAAGCCTTTTAAGGCGTTTCAATGTTGCAGCGATGAGAACAGAGATATTGCTAATGTAAATCGACAATCAGTTTCTTGATATGGAAACTTGTTAACGCTGACAAATTAGGGGAAATATAAATAAAAGAATTATTGGAACAATAAAGTCATAATAACAGGAATAACGAATGTAAATACTGAGGAGAGTTCACTCCATTATTTCGGACTTTTTGCTAAAACGTTACCCGCAGTCTTCACTTAATTTACTCAATTATAGAGCACTTCTCTTTTCAGACACGAAACAAGAGACTATTCTCTCGAGATAATGAACACGAAGTCTCTCATTGAGCTTGACAAAAGGATGAAAAAGTTTTGCAAGGCATGGCTACGAAAGTAGAGAAGAACCAACAGAGCATCGTTTCGTAATGCCACTCCTACGAGAGACCGCTTATCAAATCCAAATTGCCACCTTCTTTTCCATGCTAATGCCGCGAGGCGGTTTGATGTTAGAGAAATCGATACGCGGATGAGAGCGGAGCCGGTCTTGCCACTATCGCCACCGCAAATTATTCTTCAAAGTATAATATCTTAATGAAGGAAAAAATCAACGCCGATGTAAAAACCAATGCGAACTTTTTGGGACGGAACAAGAAGTACGGTGACAGAGCAAATATCAATTTCACCCCAACAATTACCGCTCAAGATATCGATTAATATAATATCGATTAAGATAATATGAAAGCGCGTAGCGTTGAATACTAGCAGACGTCAGAAATTTAATATTACCATTAAAATGACTCAATCATGAGTGTCTACGTAACTGAAATCCAGTTGTTCGTATTCCTTAACTATCCAATAATTAACATTTTTAATAACGACCAATTGCTGATGCATATCAATCACCACTCACTTATGCTCTGAAACTTCATTACGGCTGGCGTGCAATTAAGAGGCGCCCCAACGTTTCCACGACCTCCAAAAATATCCTAGCCCGAAGTCGAAGAAATTTTCCAAAAACGCTCATCGTCGTCCAGGCTTTAACCAACCATAGAACCGCCGTTTCACTTTCCAAACCAGTATTAATGCTTATCGGCTGCAACCACTCGTTACAAGCGCGGGCTGATCCGCTCGCTGGCTTCGAACTCCATTATCGCAAATTAGTTGGGAAAACAAATATTTAATCCCCTAAACGAATCCACCCCTCTGGCCTCTCACTCGGCCGCCTTCGTGTTTAGACGCGCAGTAATTAAAATCTACGAGCCTGGCTGATAGAACATGTCTGCCGGGATAGAAATGAGTGACTTGCTTCGTCGACGAATGAAAGCTTACGAATCCGAGTTTGACTTGCTACATGGGTCCAAAGTGAGTTCATGGGGCGGCTAACGAGCACGTGGGTGCTCGTTAACGCGAGAACGCGAGATAGCCAGCGCTAACGAAATTCACGAAGCCGGCTGCTGGTAACGAGTTCGAAGGTTAAGATACAGTGAGACTTATTCCATCGATCTCGAGGTCAGCTTCGAGAAGAGGCGGTAAATATAGTAGGGGGATCGAAGATACTATAAAAAAAAGAGTTAATTGGCCTGGGGAACAAAAGATCCCGGATGTCAGGATCGATTGTTAATTCGAGAAATCTTTCTACAATTTTTATACGACATATATTACCCTAATGTGGCGTAGAAAGAAATTCGGTAAAATAGAATGAACCGAACTCTTTGTTCCGCGTAATCGGTTAAAGAGTTTCACGGCGGTCGATGAATCTCGAATCGAATTTATCGATTGTACAACCGCGGTGCATAGATTTTCCGAGCCAGCCGGCCGCAGTCACTCTCACCCCTCGATTCCCATAAACGACAATTTCCATCGAGGAAGCCGCAAAAGGTTTTGCACGCGTCTTTGCACGCGCTCAGGACGGACACTGTACCGCTAGAATTCGATCGGATTAGCATAGGTTTCCGCGTTCCCTCGTGGAAAAGGCGAGTCGCGAGTCCGGAATCGCCCGACGATAAATTTTACCCCCGCGAGCAGGGGGGATGGCAAACGGGCAGGGGACGACGAATTTTCCGTTGGCCGCCGTGGGCATCGTCGAGCGACGCGAAGGAACGATTGAATATCCGCTGGCGATCAGCATCGACTTGCATCGCGCGCAAGGAACGACAAATTAAAAAAAAAAATTGCACGCTCCTCGGTGCAGAATTGCATCGCGACGCGACGATTAAACGTCACTGCGACCGGGACGAGCGAAGCAAAGTGAAAGCCGCAAGCGCGAGAGAAGTTTCCGATTGTATCTTCGATCGAGCGAAGCGGCCAGCGAGCGCGGACATTTGTCTCGGAATTCGAAAAGGAAGTCACGTGTCACGGATCGATGTTGACGCACTTTAACATCACCTTACAAACTATTTACGAGCTGATATTTTTCCTCCCCTCCCTCATATCCGTTGAAAGATCGACCCATAATGAGCCTTAACGATCGCCCCGAGAGTAACGTTGACGCGCGGCCGAGCTCCTCGCGAGCCCGACGAAAAACGAATAAGTGATTCACGGCGCGCATGCACGCCACCGCGTTTCTTCGCGGAGAATAATCGGGTGCGGGGAGGATCGATATTTCCAGCGCTAGCGTTGCCCCCCGCATCTTCTTATTTCGGTTCCAGGTGCTTTCTCGGAAACGGAAGGCTCGGGAGGGGGCTCCTGGTGCGCCGAACTAACGTCAACGAAATTTTCATCGCGGTCGCTCTTGCACGAAGCACTCAAGTGTTCGCTCAATCGAACGGATCGCCTCGTTCTCGTGGCGAAAAGTCTACCCTGACGTTTCTGAGTCAAAATTTCGAAAACGGACGGAAAGGGCACGGAGAAAGAGTTGTTTTCCGCGATCCCTCCCGCATTCATCCCTTGATCCGAATAATTCGACGCGAACGCAACGCGCCTACGTCGTTCCTCGATTCCGTTGGGATAAATATGCGCGAGAGCGACGAAGGATCGGTCGAAGAAATCGCGCCGATCCCCCGTCGATTAATAATGCACGCGAAGCTCGCGCGAGCCATCAGCCCTGTTCCCTCTAACTCCCCCGCTGAAGATGAAATTGGACAGATATGGCCAGCGCGAAACGTCTCGAAAGGGCATACGCCGCGACACCGTGTTACCGTGATGGCGGTCGCACGGCAATTGATTTATCCGGTGGCCGGGAAAATGATTCCGGCCGCGGAACGACGTTCGGGAAACAAGGGACCGTGTCACGACGACGACGGTAGCGAAAGAAAACTCGACGAGCCTCTGCAACAATGGTGGAGAGGAGAGATTGGCGGGGACGCGTCGACCCCGCCACACCTCCCCCCCAACCCCCTGCTAAAGTTTGAACGGTGAAAAATAGCCGGGCGACGAGGGAACTCGAAAGCGAGAGAAGGCTAAACGCGGTAGGAGCCAAAGAGCGTTGTTCACCTAAGAGCGGATAGAGGAATCAGAAGGAACAGGAGGAACGTGCTCGAGAAACAAGCTGAAAGGAGACAACGAAATGGACTGCGCGGAGGAACGAAGACAATCTGGAAAGCCAACGCGATAAAGCGCCCCCCCGCCCCTCCTCCAACGGGTTGCAGGGTTGAGGTGGGGGGGGGGCGGATGAACCGAGACGCGAGCAGGAAGAAGACGAAGATCGGCCGACTAAAAAGGACAAGGGAGCAGGGGCAGCGTACTGGATCACCGGACGAGCAGATAGAGGAGCCAGAAGTAAAACGGAGAACGTTTCGTCCAGGTGTGACGGAGAGGTGGCCGGGGGTTGAGGGAGAGGGCACCGGTAAACACGAAGAGACTGGAGGTCCGCAAACTATCGCCGAGTGGGGATAACCAGCGGAGTCATAGAGTCCAGGTAGAGGGAAGACAACCTCGTCGGGTTCACCGGCGAAAGAAGGAGGGAGAAACGAACGGAAGAGGGGAAAGCAGGCATTAGGGTTGCCTATCAGCAGTTGTTCCTGAAGAGTGGTGGTAGACCGGGGCGTTACGCGTCCCGAAGTTCTGGTTGCAGCCGGCAGATGTCGAGCGGCGGTGTCCCCTAGAAAGGGTCTTCACCCCCTGAAGAGGTCAATACAGGGGCGTAGCGGTCGTGGAATCGACGCCCCGAAACGCCCATCGTGGACCCTCCCGCCGCTTCCTCGCCGCAGACGGTTCGCGGCAACCAACTGGACAACCAGCACGACCTGGATCCACAGCGTCGCACAACGGTTCCGTTGAAACCCGTGGTCTACCAGCGCCGCGGAGGACTCCACGTTTCAGCGATCGTCATCCGGAGCGTCGCGTCTTCGTCTCTCATCCTGGTGTCTCTGGCACGGTTCGACGCTTCTCGACGCCGGTATTCTCGCGGCGATTTTCAGCTCGCGAGCTGGTCCCTTGGTGCGCGGTGTTGTCGTTCAACTTGTCACCGCGGTGAACACGACCGACAGGGCTGTACAGATAGGGAGGGATCACGAAAGTGAGAGTGCAATGGATTATTATGGACGTATACGGAAGATTTCACGGATGCACGAACGTTTGGTGACGAACGGGGACTCGGGCGAAACAGGTACGGTTTGTTTTCGGCTGGACTGTCAGTTGGAGTAATGAACTGTCACCGGGGGTGGGCCGGGTTCGTAGTGGTACACGCTCGAAGAGACTGTGCTTGAGTAGAAGATGAGAGAGAGAGACTGGAAGATCGTTGCGGCAGTCGGTCATGAACAGGACTGAACGGTGTCCGACGGGAAGAAAGTGGAGGAAGAGTACCTAGTGCCGAAGGAATATAAGTAAACTGTAGAGTGTGCGAATATTTCAACGTTACCGGGGAGAAAGTGTGCAGCACGGGGTTAGTTTGTAATCGTACGCTGTCAAGATGTCGGCGGTTGCCAATGTACGGACGGGTGTCCTGTACAAAAATTACAATCCCTTCCGGCAGCCTCCGGCAGACGGGATTCGTTAGGCAGGCACGTGAACCGATCGCGAAAGGCGAGAGGAACGACGAGGTAAAGCAGAGTACCTCTCAGAGGGCGGAAGGGATAATCGTAATCGACCAGCATGGAGAAGTTAAAATTTCGCGAGACCTAACTTCTTCGTGTGACCATTTGCTCGCTGGAGTGACGGATACGGCATTGCGAAACGGAAAGACGGAAAGCGAGAAATCATGTCGAACGCTCCGACCGAGTCGTCCGCGGGTATAGACTGTACCGATCTCCACGAGATCAGGCAGAATCACCTGGGAAGCAGATTGGACTCCTCGGACTCGGAGAAACGGGAGCAGATACGCGGAAGTGACGGCAACAACCCCGACAGCGACTGCGAGAGCGACACCAGCGAGGTGTTGAGCGTCGGTAGCGAACCGACGCCTATGAGCGTCGTCGGGATCCGTGACTGTGGCTCGGTCAGGTACGATCAGGAATCGGCGAGCAGCCGCGGAGACTTTCGCGACGAAGAGAACACGAGCACGTCGGGGACACCATCCCCTTCTAGCTCGACGAGCTGTCACGATGGGTTCTATCAGCGAACCAGCAATCATATCCAAGCACCGAGCCCACCGACCTATAGTCAACCGCTGTCATCGCCTACAGCGTCCTCGGTCAGGTCACCGGCTTCCTCGTCGGCCACGGCCTCGTCCCCGGGTCGACCCGAGGCCATTTCCGACACCATAGTACCCAGGTATCAGTCGAGTCATCCGCCACACTTGTTACCGCGATACTCGACGAGGGAAACGGAGATTGCAGATTATCCGACCCGGGTTCAGCATAGTCTGAGTCACGAGATCGTTTACCCGACAGTGGAGAGGCTGCATCGGACCCCAATCAGCGTTCCCCTGGTGACAAGACTGTCGTTATCACCACCGTCGGCAATGACAGTCACTGGTCTGCAGGCAACCACTCCTGTCCTTCATCCCGCAGCCTGCAGGGACCCCCGTGAAACAACCTCCTTGATGCCGCATCCTGGCCAACATTTGCATCACGCGAACAGTCACGTACACCTTCATCAGACGTCCCAGGTGCAGCACGTACCGGCGAATTCGGTGCACCAGCATCGACTATCCGTCAGCAAGATACTGCAGAGGGAACCTGGTAGCCCTGCCTCTCCTGGGACGAGAGAGGAGAACGGGAGAACGATGTCTGGGACGAACGGCGTGCAGAACAATGGTATCAACAATACCAACCATCGTAACAATCATAATAACAATAATAATCTGCAACACCAGGCCGGCTTGAAGTTCAGTATAGATAATATATTGAAGGCGGACTTCGGTAGAAGGATCACCGATCCGATCTCGTTGAAAAAGTCACGACCGAAGAAGGTCAGCTCGAGACCCATAGACTTGACCAAGGACTTTTTGGAGCCAGCTTCCGAAAGCACGGAGAAAAGTAGTTCCGAAACGTCCTCGACGGCTAACGCCGCGACCGGCGCTGTCCCGACTGGAAGTCCTGCCTCGAACGCGTCCGGACCACCTGGGACCGATCCTGGAAATCAATTGCTGTGGCCTGCCTGGGTCTACGCCACCAGATACTCGGATCGGCCTTCCTCTGGTGAGTTTTGTTCAGTATATTGTTCTCCGAACGGGCCGGTAGTGCGCCAGTCCTATCTAATGACAGTCATTAACGTCTGTAGATGGTAGATAAGGGGGAAACTATTGCCGTTCGGTTCGCGGCGTGCAAAAATTTCACGTGTGCACCGATACGCCGGTTCATTAACTGGGCGGCGCGCGGAGCGTTCGCAGTGAGCATTGTAATTTTTCGTTTATGAAAGTTGGAATCGTCCCACGGTGATTATGTAACGTCGATCGAGGTGTATGTCGATAAATTTCCATCGGACGATGGAAATATGTAATTGTTGCGCGCCGCGAAAGGTCAGTTAACATAATCAACGGTGTTTCCCCGTGATCGCTCGTGATTAGCGGCGAATTTATTTTCTCGTGCCTTCGCAAAGTACTGGCTCAATGATCGGCCGAAGTTTCTCTGGAAACGCGAGCGTTTAAAGAGATTCCGCGAGCGTGCTCGTTCATTGTCGGCAAGGGATTGCTCGCAAATTGAATTCATCGTTAGAACTGTTTGGCGGTCGCTAGGTTCGGTCGATACGTAATTATTATCGAACGACGCTAAAGAATTATAACGTATCTTGGATGGTAAAAAAAAATCGTTCCGTCACGACACGGAAATTTTTATTTAGATTACCCGTTAGCGGTGGTAACTATTTCTGAGCAACAGTTAACTAATTGTCTCTCCGTGCTTGACAAAAATGCGTTCGTGACGATATCGCCGGCATAGACGAAACTCGTCGGAACGTTGCTCGAACTCGAAACTGATTCACGATCGAGATAGAAGAGCGGCGATTTTTAATCGAGATATTAATAATTCATCGGACCACGAAACTGGGAGAATAGGGTTCGGCGGAGTCCCGTGACTCTTATTACTCCATACCCGGTTAATTAAGACATACCGTCGATGCGCAACTTAATTAGCGGACAAGATATTGCAAGATTTTGCCCAGAAAATTACAATAATATCCGCATTTTTTCCTCGTTAATCTGCTATTCCTGAATATTCAACGACGCCCCGACCAACGCTCCCAACCGGCGAGAAACGATCGGCCCGTTCCAAATACCGAAACTTCCTTCGACGACCGATAGATTTAACGGACAATTAGAGATTTATTTAGTCGCAGGGGATCCGCGTCTTTGCGGAATATCATTCCCCGGTTTCGAGCAGATGGATGACCCCTTGAAACGACACAGGAAAACGTGTAATTACTTTACCCGCCGACCGAGTGCCAGCTTGATGAATGGTAGAAAACGTTCCTCCGTGTCACTCATATCTGATATACGCTCATTGTCAGGAAACAATTGTTAAGCACTCGGAGAAATAAGCTGCTCTCTGCCCCATAAATCAGCCACGATATGCAACCAACTATTTCCCGTGCTTTTGTACGCGTACAACAATTTCCTATAGGTCATTCAGTTGTCGTATTCTTATGCAAACCATCGGTAAATAATCGCACCCTATTAGACCGCTTTTGCTGTTTTCAAACCGCGGTGGAGTGTTTCAGCGAGCGTCTCTCACGAGTCACGTGTGCCCCTATTGCACCCGATCCTCGTCGTGTGCGACGCGGATGCGTGTTCGTTCGAAAATTATTGCTGTCCTCGCTCGATCGCATTGTGCTAGAAAAAAATCCACGCGCAACACGACCGGTTCACCGTCGCCTCGCCGCCCTATTGTATTTTAATGGCACGCTGCCGCGCGAGGAAACTGCTAATAGGAATACCGTGAACTTCTCACGCATTATTTATTCATTTTCTTTTTCATTGACAAAACCACCTTACCGCGCGTACCGCGCGCTCTTCTACTTTTTCTCCACTCTGTTCCACAGCAGTGGACGTCGTTCTAATTCGTTTTTTTTACGAAACACGTGGACGACAAGACCGGGGCAAGCCGAACGATTCCAAAGCGTACTACGATCGTCGTGCACTTATTTGCGAACCCGCACGGTGAATGAAGTCGTACTACCCGGTGAAACACATAAAAGTGCTAAGTTCCCGATTAATAACCGGTAGCTTTTTGCGGGGCCGGTTCCAGCCGTCGCGAGCAAACGACAATATTGGATCACGTTCCTATTATGTCTTTACAGCGCGTAATTTCGCGGCCGACAGATAAATAGTCCGTTGAAACGGCCACGATAAAGCTTAATCACTGTTATTGCACCGGTCGTGCGGCTCGATAGCGCACGTCTGGACACGGGTCCAATTGTGCGAATTCTTTTTTGCGCTCACGTACCGATCGCCAGCCGGACATGGGCCACGCCGATACACCGTTTCGCAGGGAAATGGAAAGTAAATACGATCGCGAGCGTCGCGGCGAATTATGCGATACGCGCACGTGTATCGGCACGGAGTCAGTTTATGGGGCCAGTTTAGACGAGCGAACGGACGAGCAGCCCCGGCAAGAAATATCACGTACGATCTGCTTCCCCGCGGTGACTTTATAATTTAACGCTGTTCGCCGCGGGGAAAAAATGCTGACCGGTGTTAATGGTGCTTTATTGCCGGTCAGCCGAATCGACGAGATACGCTTACGGGGCAGCTCGTTGGGAACCACCTTATCACCGGGATAAATTCGTTATTAATTATCGGGGCTGACTGTTTTACTGGCGCGCGGACAGGATCCCGTGGAAAAGCAGCGCCGCGCGGCTATTGGTGTAGCCGGGGCCGCGAAGAGCGGCGTTAAGTAGAATTAGAATTTTAGCCAGACGCGACGGTCGTATCGAACGCGATTAGATCGGTGTTTCTCGCGGCTGACACGGGAATTATGCAACGCTCGTGTGGCGGTACACGACGTTTTTGCTGTTCGCTTTCTTCGCGAATTTCCGATATAATAGTTTAGTGTTCGCGGCACGGTTGATGGGCGAACGATGACGAATCGAACTAACGAATTGATTCAATTGCTGTTCGATGTTTTATCGTTCTAGGTTTAATGAATAGAAAACCGCTGATGCGGAAATGCGCGTGCCTTACATCGGAGCCTCCTTCTTTTATCGGAATAAATTCGTTACAACTTTGCGCGGATTGCGCAATCGGTTTGAGATATTACGATAACACGATTTTTCGAGCAATTTTCATTTAATTTCGTTACCCATTGTATCCGCACAGCCAACGTCCCCGCGTGCATTTTTCCATCTAAAAGAGAACCCATTTAGGATCAAACGAGTCCGAGGGAAACGGCGCAGAGTTCAGCGGGACATATTTCATTCCGAACCGATATCGGAGTTATAAATCTGATTCTCTGATTGCTTCGAGCAATGCATCTACGCTGTATACCACTTTGGGCGTGATCGCGGTCATACGTTTTATTAACGCTCCTCTGGAACGAGGATAAAAGGAAAGATCACGGAATCCCGTGCATAGAAGGGAAACGAGATCGCGCGTCGGCTTCGATCGTTATTATATGCTTCGGGCCGCCAATAAGATCCGTGCCTGCGTTGCATAATTAAAGAAACGATCGAAGCCGCGAGGGACCGACCGATAAAAAACGCGAACGTGAGCTATATGGCGATAAATCAACCTTTAACGAAATGTTCGCGAGGAAATAAAGAGACATTAATTTGCAGTGCCTGCCTCGTGTCGTTCGCTCTACTCCTTTCTAACCCGCCGTGTCTCTTTCCCCTGTTCGACTGATTGGACAAGACAAGCGATACGCTTACACGGGGTCTACGAAGGATCAACGGAAGCAACTATTTAATCGCGTTTATTCAAATTGTTCACTATTTAACCATAATTATCGAATTCCTGCGACCGATCAATTTTTCCACCAGCGAATCTTCGAACCTCGGGATTCCTCGTTACTTCGATGATCTTGTTAAACAATTCCTGCGCACGAATAAATTGTCGACGCTCAATATTCTTCTCCCAAAAGAGGAATGATAAAACGTCGAACTCAACCGGCCCCGTTGATCCATACGGCACTTGACGTGCGCGCGCGCGCGTGCACACGGCCAGGTGGGACGCGTGTGTCGAAGCGAGAGCCTGCTCCATATCGGGCAGCCTCGTGGGATCCATCGATCTTATTAAGGTTAAATCGAAGGTGCCTCGCCGTTCCCCGCAGTCGAGCACGATAACAAACCTAGCTAGAGGCACGCACCATCCTTGTATACATATAATGCCCGGCTCGAGCGGTCGCTGTGTGGCCTAGAGGCGGCTACAGAAACCTATGAATGGCTTCCGTTCGTTCCAGATATCGTAAAGTGTATTTTCAGATACCGCGAATCGCCTGGAACGATCGTTTTCGTCTCGCGTCGCGCTACAAATGCCGGCATTGTGTTGCCGGCGTGTTCGACGGAGATTCGCTAAGACCGACTGAAACTCGTGGCCGACACGCGATGAGAAATCGTTCCCTCTCCGCGGGGAGCGATACACAGCCGCGAAAATTTATCGACTATATCGACGGGCACGGGGATTCAATTTAACTATAATGGTAACGGGGCGAACGTTAACGACGGACTCGTTTTCCCGTCTGCGATCGTAAAGTCGCGGTTGCTATTTTCGACAGATTCACGATGGATAATTGACTCTCTTCGCGCTGGGCGCATTATCAATTATCAGTTCCGGTCGCTTAAGACAACGGGGCGAACGCGAAATTCGTTCGACTCCTCGTTCCTCGCGCGACAGCTTTTCCTCTACGCCGGGCATAGCATTCGCGAGGGTGGGCAACTCGTGCCCCAACTCCGCTCTGCGACCGCGAGCGAACAGAGCGCCGCTCGATTTGCGTATCGCGTAATTAATTTAATTAGTCGCAATAAAGACGCGACTACTGCCGATACAGGGCGCACTTATTCGTGAAAATGATTGTCATTACCGAAGCTCCATTACCGGGGACGTTACCATTTCTTTTTTTCCCCCCGGGGCTAGTTTAAAATTGATTCTTCTAATAGGCCATCGTTACGGCGGCGCGTACGATTCTACGACGTTAACGACGCTAATTATCCGACTCCCAGAAATTCCGATCGACGTCCATCGACAATGTCGGAAACACGTCCGCCGAGCACGTCCAGCCATTAAAATAAAATCACTTCTAACGGCGTATTAACGACTCCCGCAATTATCATTCTTGTTTGATCGCGAGGTTTCGCTACCATATCATCACTCGTGCCCCGAGCAAACCCGGGGCTTCGCCCTTCCTTTTCTTCCTCTTCGCCGAGCGTAGAAAATCGGATCCACGGCCGGGCACGATCGAATCAGCGAATCGACGCTGCTGAACGCTCGAAACGAGCGGATCCGGGCGTCGTTTGCGCCACGTATCGCATCAGCGAAATTACTTTGTGCCCGCCCCAACGGAAGCGTAATGACACGATGAATGTGCGCACGTTCGTACGATTAAGAAACCACGATTCCCCGTGCCGTTCACCCGTCGTGCGTATTAACGAAACGTCTACCGTCAGCGAAAAATTATCAGGAATCGCCCCGCCTCCATCGCGAGATAAACATCCCCGCGAACTGTCCAAAACGCATCGAAGCGCAATGAAACGGCTCGGTGCGCTTCGTTCGACACCAGCGAACGAGTTGTCCCTCGAATTCGCGTCGCGTTAATCCGACCTACCTGTCCTGAAAAAAGGATCGTCGACGTCTGGCCGATACCGCTTCCCTTAAAGCGTCGCCCGATGGCCCCGCGAAGCAACCGAGGACAATTTCCATGGCAGAACCGACGCCGAACGTCCATTGGCCGATTAACAAGCCCGCCGCGACGCGCGGCGCCGCGGGGGTTCCACTTGCCGGCTCCAGAACGGCTGCGTCGCCTTTCAAATATCCCCCGACTTATGGGCGTAACGCGCCACGGAGTAAACTTTTACACGGTCGCTGCGCCGATAAGCACCGCCAACGCCGTAATTCGCGTTTCTCGTCCCGTCGTACTTTTCGTGGCCGAGGAACTCGACCGGGCAACGGCACGGTTCAAACGGCTACCTAAGCGAGCATTGACGAGGACCGAAGGGTTGATCGAGCGCCGCCGACCAACGGGGTGGTTCCCTTTTATCTCTCGATTGTCCTCGTTCGAAGGAGGCGCGTCGCACCTAAGAGGTCGAGCTGATTAATGAATCGAGCGGCGCACGCTCCGTATGTACACTCGGCTAATATCGCCAGGCATTCGACTCTCCACGAGCTTAATAGTGACGAACGATCCGGTCACGATGGATCGCGGGAAGAAGGAAGCAAACGCGCCCCCGGGGACGTATGCGCGGCTCCGGGCGAGCCGAGGCGACTTTGATGAATCAGGTATCCGCTTCTATTCGCGATAATTTGAACGTAACAGCGCGAGAGATACGGGCGTAGTAGCGCGTAATTAATAACGCCGCGTTTTCTGGGCACGAACCGTTCCGTGGCGTTTAACTTTTAAATTAATTGCCCGCGGAACGGCCGCTCGACCCCTCGCGACCGCGTCCGTCGACGTACCTCGTGCCTTCCGCGCGGCTAACAAGCGAACGGGATAAACTCCGCGGCGCCGCTAATGAGAATCAGCCCCGACGGACGCGACGGACAGTTTGTTTGCGGAGCGGTCGCGCGGCGCACCTGCCCGATCGGCCGTTCGGAAATTGAATTCGACCGGTGCGATCGTTTTGCCCCGCGCGGGACCTATTAGTGAAAGGAAGTCGAGGAGCCGCGGCTCGCCGCGACGCGATTCAGCAACGAAGAAACGGCATTGCTGAAACGCGGGGAATGCCTCCCGGCCGCGGCTGGATTACTTCACGTTGAAATAATACGGCGGGGGACGATTATCCGGCCGGATTTACTGCCATTAAATCTATTAAGTCCCTTTAACGAGCTGCCATGTTCTTTCGCGAGCCACTTCTTTGCCGCGTGACTAATAAGCCCGTCCGTACGGGAACGTCCGTTTCTACTTCGGCGATATCGATACGATTAGCCGCGCGTACCTCGCGCCATTAATACGGCCAAGTCGGATGGCTCATAATTTGTGCGATAACAGGCCTGATTCATAAGCGAGACAGTGAAATCGTGAGCGGCCAATGATACCGTGAAAGGTATTAAGATTCGTTTACGGCGCATTCATCATGCGGGTCGATTGAGTTCGCAGAAACGAAATTTATGATAATCACCTTCGGGGAAATTTTCAAACCGACCGTTCACGGTTAATGACGTTTCAACGTTGCCCACGAATCGCGAAGCGTAGGTGGCCCCCTCCCCGGAAGGAAGTCGATCGTCATACGTCTTTACGAGCGTACGATTGAGCCCGGTCGAGCGCTCCAGTCTCCTCAGGGTCACGCGTATGAATGACCCAGAGCACGGGCGAGGATGATCAACCCCCGCGTATTCATCGGACGGAGAACGCTCGTGGCATAAAAATTTCGACGCGAACATCTTCGCGTCCTCGTCTGACGTGCCTCGACCGTTCCGTTCGACCGTGAACGACGCATTGTCCGTTTCGTTCGAACGTATCGAACGTTACGCACGAAACTATCCTAGAATATTTCTCCCTTTAACGGGGAACGCGGCGAAGTCTTTCTTCGAGGAACAAAATGGGTACAAATGGTCCCCAGCACGGTCGGAAAAGAAAACAGAAAAAAAGAACGCATAAATCACGGCACGAGGAAGCGTTTAAGCGGCGAATGCGGGCCGGAAGTGGACCTGTCGTCGACGCAAACGACACGATGAACGCCTCTTCTCGTCTGCTTCGAGCGAACGCGCGTTTGCTTCGGTGACGGGTGTAGGTGTATTATATGATCCCCGTTGAAAGAGGGGGGGGGGAAGGGAGGAGGACAGGGGAGCTTACAAGCATGTACGTGGGTGGGCCGCCTCGTGTCTCGGATTCTTCTGGCACGAGGGTATTCCCTTAAAGCGAGGAGACACGTGGCACCGTTCACAGATTCGGTAAATTATTAACGAGATTTTCTGTCCGGTCGCCTCCATTTTTCGCTTGACGTCTGTATCATCGAAACGAGCCGGGAACCTGTTCGACTTTATTCCTAGAATACACCTCTCGGCGAAGATCGACGTCGACCGCTCGTAATAAAAACGTAACTTTTATCACTGTGCCCCACTTAATTAATTCTGCTCTTGCGCTATTAGTCCCGAGCGGTTTTTCCTTTTTCACGAAACAAAAAGCTGAGGCAGCGAGACAGGTACGGGGCTGCATTGTTTTTGCCGACCGTATCCGCGATTGACATTTATATTTCGTTTAATTCCTCTCGCTTAACGGCCGGCTAATCTGTATTTTTTTTTTTTTTTTATTCGCGATACGATAAAGAAGCCAGTCAACGACTAGGTATGACACTGTTAAGAAGATGTCCCGAATATTCGTCGATGGAACAGAGCGACCGGTCCGGCGACTCGTTTCGCGGCGTAGGACAGCCAAATCGAAGACGTAGGGTAGCCGAGAGGATCCGGCTGTTTCGTTACGTGATATGGTGCCCGTGTTGCGTGCCGGTATTGTCAACGAGATTGAGGAAATTGTTATTTGGAGAAAAAAGCAGTCCGGCAAGATACATGTGTACAATAATCGATGCTATCCTCGTTGCACGCGAAGTTGTCCGTGCGGCAATAAAATCTAATAAGAACGAAAAACATATAATTTGTTATTTCAAGGATATTCATACTCAAGGAAGGCGAGAGTGCACTATGAATAGAATATATTTCTTCCGGAGATACGAACCTCCGGCTTAATAAAGGCTTAGAAAAGGAACATACAAAAAGCTGCCCCTTCGCCCGACATCGATGTTTAATACGCCGGCGCGTATATCGCGTCTGTTCGACAATGGGATTCTCATTCCCGACACGTCCACCTTCCGTTCATTCGTCTATACATTTTCTGTCGTGCGCGTGGAAAGTCACGGGAACGGAATCGGATAATACAGCTCGCGCACGTTGCCTTCGAAGTCGTATAATAATGCAGGTGCTGTACCACGGGCAACAAACAGGGTACTTTAAAGCGTTTGGTTAATTTCGCTCGAGTATGTATACGCGTATCAGTAAATTAGAATCAACAGATCGTGGAAATAAGCGGGGTGAACGTCGACGCGCTGCATGCCTTACGAGGGGGAAAAAGAATTGTTTACTAGGAAGTGAGGTGGAAGCACGTGTGAGCATATGGGATACCGGTGGGTTATGGTTGAAACGTGTAAGCAGAGGCGACGGGGCCACCCGCTCCAGAGGATGCCAAAAAACCGGCCGGTGTGTACCTTCCGCGCGACTATAATTTATCCTCGAACGACTGACCGGGTCGTTAAAGTGATCTACTCTTTCGCCGTGCGGAGCGATCAACGCGCGATCCTCGGTTTTAACATTTTTTCTTCCCCCCTCCCCGTTCGTCTCGATCGTTGTGCGCTACTCGACGCGCAATTTTAATTGCCCATCTATTCGCTTCCATCGGAACGAGCGGTCGACTTGTCAAAATTGTTCGCGGCCGCGGACAAGAAATATTTATCGCCCCGCGACTGTCGAAGACAGCGAATTCTTCGGGGGCGAATAAGCGAGCGCGCCATTGTTTTCGTCTATTATTTCCCTGGCAGCTCGGGATCGTTCGCAAAAAGGACCGCGGAAGATGGCGAGGGAACGAGCATCGTAATAAACGGCGGATGTATTTTAATGCGGTCGTTTAACGTACACCTGTCCCCGTACGTTCCGACGGTGGACTAAAATTGTTTGGCTCGAGTTTCTTACGGTCGTCGCGGGGATATCGTCGGGTCTGTTCGGTTGTTCGAACGCGTTCAGGGGAAACCCGGGTGAAAAGGAGAACCTCGACGCAATTAATAATCGGCGTGGTCGCGGTAATTCCTCGTTGGGTGGGTGCCCGCGACCCGGCTCTGGGCGCTGATCGGTCGAACGTATTATCTGATCGAAGGTGCTCCACGGTTAATTACTTTATCAAACGGCTAAGTAGGATCGCGCATGGCCGAGCGATCGCGAGGCGTCGCCGCCACTCGCGATCGACAATGCCGTGTTTCAATTATGGCCCTTTTCCCCTGCCACGCATTGAGATATTAAACGAAATCCATAAATTCGTGGGCACGTCCCGATTAATCACGCCGGGCACACGGGACCGTGGAAAGTTAATTACACCTGGACGGCGGGGCGAACGAGCCGGCGCGACGCGCGAGCGTGCGATTATTTCGCGATTATCTAATACGAATTATCTGCGGAACGATGCCGCGGTGCGCGGCTTACACGATCGTCAAATTAATTATTATGTTTCGTCCCGGCGAGGCGATCAACGTCCGTGAAGCTCGTTAGGTTTAAGGACTACACGGGGAGATAAGGGAATTTCGCGAAAGCGTACAGAACGCCTAGACTCGTCGAGGCGAGCGCCGAGACGGCTGGCTCGTTTGCCCGCTTGTAAGGAACCGACCGACCGGCCGTTATATTTTTACGTCATTCTGTTGTAAGCTGTGTGCACGCATCCGCATTTAGCGGGAGGCGATAAAACGATAATGCGCGTTGCACGCGTGTAAACCGCTGTTGGAAATTTATTCGCCGCCTCGAGTGGCGTAGTTCTTTCAATTACAGGAACTGTAAGCGGGTTGAGCAGTGCGCGTCGAGGGCAAGCGAACGATTTCACGAGAACTGTGTCAGCCGGAACATCGAAACCGAAGGGTACACGCGTCAAGTAATTTTAAGGGCAACTTTGTCGAACCGAGGGGGCCATCGAGCTGACCCCGAAGTCCTTATCTCGGACCGCGGACGAAGCGTCGATCAAAGAAAATCCAATAAAGGGAGGCGTTTAGCGGGTAAATAAAAGCAGCCCGAGCACCCTGTAGAACGCCTATTAACATCTCCGGAGGGTGTGCGACCGGATGGATCCACCCCGACGGTTTATTCGCTAAATCCCTTGGAACCACCCCCGGACACACCGAGCGAGACCCCGATATTAATTACCAATTCGTCCCCGTTACCCTCGAAATAACGGCGAGCGCCCAGGGCGACTAATCACTTGATGCGAGAGAGCGGCCGCGAGTTCGAGCTGGGAACGTTTAGCGTATATCTGACGAGTTCATTAATAACCCCCCGTAGATAGGTGGATGGGTATAGCTCTTCAGGTATTCGCGTGCTTAATTGATTCTCTTACATAATTACCGCAAACCCTTTTTCTCTTTCCCTCTCTCTCTCCTCGACTCGCTCTACCACACGACTCTTCGACGTTTCTTTACTTCTTCTTCTAATCATTTTCATCGTAGACTGTACTCGGTGCATGCATCGTGCGCGTTCTAATCGTTATCAGAGGTTAGCTCTTAGCCTTCGCGAGTTCTCCGTCTCTCTTCTCCGCTCCGTTCACTTCGTTCCCTCGAAATGGAAGACGCGTTTACGATCTTCAGCCTCGCGAGGTGGTGCAGATAGTAGAATGTAAAGTATCGGAAATTATAAAGATACTTCGGTGCGTAAAATACGCGACTCGTACAGGCTTCGTCATGATTACTATCTGATCCTAAGAATTCCTTTAATTATGCGTCAGAGTCAAGAATGTACTTGGCGGTGCGCGGCGCACTTACGTTAACGACCGATAAAGCTCCACGAAAAGTAATGGATCTACAAGCTCCACGAGCCCGCTGCGTCCTCCAATCGCAACGTCCAAAATGAACAATCCGACGACGACGACGACGACGACGACGACGACGACGACGACGACGACGACGACGACGACGACGACGACGACGACGACGACGACGCGAGAGCGTTGTCCCCCCCGTCGACGGGAACTAAGACGATTGAAAGATGAGACAGCCGAATGCAAATATCGCGATTCGAGGCACGCAACCCCTGCGAAAACTCGAGTGATTCGACCGGTGAGAAAAAAAGGCTACGCCCTTCGGCCGGGTATGCTCGGAATTCGATTGACATCGTGCAGCTCGACACCGGCGAAGGGTTGTTTTAATGAATTTATACGATCGAAGGGGGAACGTCCCCTAAGGCAGCCGAGAGGCCGACCGGGGCACCAGTTGACAGGCCGGAAGATCAGAGAACTTGAAATTCTATCGACACGTTGTTTCAAATATCGACGGGAGGAATTTTCCGGTCACTCACGATTCAACCTTATTAAAGTTACCCCACGAACGATACCGTCCGACTTCGCCACCAGCCACGTCCGGCGTGACCCTCCACCGCGACTATCCTTTAAAATTCGAAGCTACGGAATTCGCCCGGGGAAAATAAACCCGACGCGAATCGCGCCGGCGGCGGTCTATGAAAAGTGACGCAGTAAGAGCAACCTGCCACCGGTGCGATCGAAAGCAAGTTACCGGAACGTTCAACCCGAAGTGACGAAATGTAGCAGCCTTGCGGCCAATAAAAAATTGATCAACGCTATAACCGGGTTAGGCGACCTGGAATAAAGTGCAGGTCGATGATCGACCTTTCGACGTGCCAGTCCGGAATACACCCTGTCGTGATACCGCTTGCGGGCATAAGTGTCCAGCTGTCTTTACGTAACTACGAAACGTTCGCGTGATTTGCTACGGGGGGGAAGGGCCAAAAATCTACGAGTGTCCTGGTAACGAGTCGTCGTTCGAACGTGAATGATTTCGCAGTCGTTCCGCGACATTTCGATCGTTGTCGCGTCGTAGAACGACGCGCCGTTTGGTTGGCGCACGACAATTCGTCGAATTCGCCACAATGTATCCGACTGCTTTCACCCGCGGATAATAAAGCGAGCGCTATCGGCAATTAACTTTTCCCCGACTGTCGAAAGTCGCGTTATTCATAATAAGTTCTTTACAACTCTCTTAAGCACCGCTCGAAGGTAGTTAATTATTTCTGCCTTCGAGGGCCCAACATTATCGCCGCTCGGGCGCCCGTCTATTACATTTTTTTCGTCGCGGGAATAAGCGGAGCGAGACTGACCTAATTTGTCCCGAACGGGGAACAACAATTTTCTCACGTTTTACGACAAACCCGCGATGATAAATGGCCAGGGAAATGAATGGATACGGCTGGCGTATCGCGTCGTGTTTTTGCGAGAGAACAGGCCACCGTCGAACCGCTAGGGAGCTTGTTTCGCGTTTATCGTAACATCGATTTCTCATAACAAAGAATTCGTGCGTCCAACGATCGGCTGGTTTGTCCCCCTTATCTAGCTTATCGCGAACGCGCCGCCGATCCCACCGGTAGCGCCATTTAGTCACAGAAACTGCACACCGCGCGATAACATCGTTCGAGTTCAAAGGACGCGTCGGTTTAACGAATTATCGAGGGCGAGCCGAGAGGAAGAAGCACAAATGAAATAGCAGGGGGACAAGTCAGCCTGCCGGAGCAGAGAGATTAGTAAATCCACATTATTAGCTTTAATGAGCCGAGACGCCGACCGCCTTCTTGCCCCACGGCAAGACGCCGGCAAGGTGTGTGGCGAAAGTCGGCTGCAGGGTGGCCTGTTCGAACTGTGGATACATCCCTGAATACTATTAATCGATTAACGATCCACCGATCAATGAATCGCGAAACTCCTCCGCCGATCGTTAGGGGGGGGGGGGGGGGGGGACAACGGCGATCGAGTCCGACCGACGTTGAGTTCGGCTAGATGAATATTAACTTTTCGTCCGACCGTGGGCCAGAAAATTTGATACTCCGTAAACTTTCTACTCCGCTGTCTAACCCACGCGCAGGAGATATACGATTTCCGGAAACAGTTAATTTTCCTCAAATATTCCGCCGTGCCCACCTTTATTCAGAAAGTTCTCCTGTTACAACGGAACGCGGACGCGTACACGGGGGCCGAAAATAATTGCGACCGCCCCAACGACAGATAGTAAATTTCGAACGCCGCGGCGTTTCGTCGCGTACGGCCCCGGTCGAAATAGCGGCGAATTTCGTAGACTCGCCTCTCCGGACGCAAAAACTTTTCGCCGGGCTAATGCGTGGGCGGAATTGCATTCAGCGTCGGGTTGCAATAAAGTAATAAGCATCTATAAATAGCGGCGCGAAGCTGCGTGGATGGAACGCCGTGGAGGGAACCGTGGAAGCCTGGACGATGGAGCTTGACCGTGAAAGTCAAGAACATAATCATAGACTATGATCAGCCAGTGTTCTCTTCCCCACCCCATCGAGTCGAGTCCTTCCTTCTCGTTCTTCCTTCAGTCGCGTTTCTGTCATTCCTTTTACGGCCCCGACGAGCGTGCCGACCGTTTTGTCGAATTCATTCGAAACCTTCCGGGGACCTGGTCGAAATTGTACTTTGTTCGTTCGTTTATTCGCTGATAAACTTTCGCGGGGGGATATGTTTGTCCCAAGGAAGGGAAGTTAAATGCTCGAATCGTGATTCCGAAGGGACCAGCGATCCGCGAGGAGACGAGCAACGAGACGATGCCCACGTTACACAATTAGCGACCATGGTGGACAGGTGAAACTCGCGGTCACGCCCCATCGGTGTACACGTGAACCCAGCTTAATAATTCTCCTCCCTTCTTGCCACCATTATCGGTCGATCATCCTGTCCGCGAATCGCGCACTCCACTATCGGCAAGAAACGCGCCGCGTATACGCTCGTTTGTACGACTTATGCGGGGCTACGGTATCGTCGAAATAAATCTGACCTCACGACAAATTTACTCGGCGGGACCTCGTCCCGTCCTTTTACAACGACTATTTCTGCGCGCTGTTTCCACTGATTTAATTTTCTCGCGGCTGTCAGTTTCACACGGTCACCGTTTCCCCGACCGAGACTGACACCGCCCGGTCTGGCCGTCGACGTCTGTTTCTACTGATGGGCCGTTTAAACCGCGCCAAGCCACGTAATCGTTCGCGCAAACGATAAAAACGTCCACGTCGCCGTTCCATCGTCTCGGAACGCTCGATAGCTGGTACCGGTTCGCGCAATAATTATCGTGCCGAACGAAGAGGGGGGGAGGAAAAAAAACAAAAATCGAGGAGGCTCCTTCCGTCGTTGAAAAGCATTCGATACCGAAGAGATCCGTAACCAGGTTCAAGGAAGCCTCCAATGACAAAGGCCACTTTACGGCTTGGCTCTTTCCGCTCTGTAACGTAACGAGTCTTCTTCAAGTACGCTCTTCGTGTTCCTCTTCGTGGTCGGGGGGGGGGCTGCTCTCTCTAACAACCAGGTACGAAGATATCGTGCTCGATAATGGTTACTTTGGGCCCCGACCTTATATAACCTGTTGTCCCAGGTGAGGGACCACTACCACGACGCACGCGTACCAACCTACGACGGCTCTTTTTATCCACGTGAAACGAGAGACTATCCCTCTGTCACTCGTGCCTTCGATCCCCGCGCGTTCGGTCACGGCGAACGGGTTCCCCGTCTGTTATAGGAAAATCGAGACGCGACGACCGATCGGGGATGGTGCGTTTCTAATCCTCTCGATGGGATCGTTCGAACGAAACGAATACAGCCAGCGGACGCGAGGAAGGAATGAAGGAATGACGACGGCTGAGAGAACGACGAATTTCGTCGCGAGCTGTTTCGGTGTTGCGAGTCATTTCGTCGACACGTTTACGAAGTCGTGGATCCCTCGCAGTTAGCGGGCGATTCTATCTGGACGAGCATAGAGAACGCTTAATTGATATAAAATCGAGGAGAGGGTAATTCCGCGGGTACTTCGAGATACCTTCTGGAACGTCGTTGAATCCACATTCCGCGTGTCTCGGTCGGAGTTGATAGAGCGATTTTGTCCGGTGCTCGGTTCAAGTATAGGCTGTCCGTCGACTTAACCGAATGAAACCAGTCCACCGGCTGACAGTGCAAACAGACCCACAATTTTCTCAATGACCCTGGTACTTAACCAAAGTAACCGTTGGCAATAAAGGACCGCGAGCTGGCGATTAAGCGAAGTATCACCCCCGGGGGTCTTCTGCGTAGTCACTCTCTCTCTCTCTCTCTCTCTCTCTTGGGGAGCAAGATCGGGTGGATTCGGCCGAGCTTGTTCGACGGTCACGGGGAAAATGACGAAACGACGACGACGCGTAGGACGGACAATCCCATTCGCTTTCCAAGAAGTTTCCAGCTTTCCTCGCGTCTCGATCGCAGCCGGACTATCGGCCCGAAGAAAACGCGGAGTTCGCGTCGCTTAATCTACGTGCCACTTTAACGACACCTTCGACGAAATTTAGCTCCCAGGAACGATCGTTAATTTCCCATGCAACGCGATTGGAAACACTTTGACCCGGGCGATCGCGGACGTAATTTGAACAAACCGGTTCCGTCGAAGAAGGAGAAAGTGACCGTTAAGCGACAGAGACAATTCTGCTCCATTGATAAGAAAGGAAGAACAAACGACGAATACAGCGGCAAACGATATCAATAACGCCGATATGGATTTATGAATGATCCAACCGGTTCTTCGCGATAGACGAGAGTGGACGGGTTTAATCCTCGCGGACGTGGCGAACACCAGGAACGAGAATGAACCTACGTTAGACTTTTCCGCCCGTTCTCGTTCATCTGATTATCGTCCGTCCGCGCTATTAATAGCCCCGGTTTGCGCATAAAACAACTGGTTTAACGTCATTGTACGCGGTATAAATTATATACCGACGGAGAACAGGTTCCTTTCGTGACGACTTCGTCGCGACACACGAGAAAATCCACTTTCCTGCTGATACGAGAGACGAGTCAATCGGGGGCGATATAAACGAAAATACTTCCGTGAAATTTACCGATGTTCCCGGACGCACGTGTCATCCTCGCCCTCTCGATCCTCGATCGAGCCCAGCGCGCTCGCTCCGACGCATGACTTTTCTTTATTCGAGATTCAATTAGAGATAGATCTCGGATCATCGCGGCGGCGGTATCTAAAACGTATCGCCCGGTTGTTGCGGCGATTAATACGCCGGCCGGAACGAGCAATGAAAACGTTCCCCTAATTAGACACAATCACCATTGTTAGCAGTCACGGAAACGCGGACGAGCCGCCGCAATCCGTTTATCTAATTTGTGCTGTTAATTCCAGCCGTTTACGCGAGGCAATTTCGATTTCCACCGGCGATACAGAATGCGCTTCTTCAACGCCGCGGCACGGCGTACGAATTGTCTAGGCGAAGTCAATTAAAAGGAAAGTCCCCGTACGTTTATGGCTCGTGCGATCTTGCCACAAAGTTCCGGCCATATTTGTCCCTCGACCAGCTTGTACCCGCTTTTACGTCTACGCCGTGCGAACGGGGCCCGCCTTCTATTTTGCCACGGCACCGGCCGTGGACGTCGAAAACTTTCGAACCCACGGGTACCAGATGTGTCCGCGAGTTTGATTCGGTGTCCTGATAAAGCGATACTGTCGTCCAACGTTACCACGCCGATCGGTCAATCAATGCCTCCTCCGCAGGGAAACTCATACGTACGCGCGCACACGCGCGCACATACGCACGGGGTGGTTGCCCACGCACGTGTACACTGTCAACTCGATTAGGCAGATTCGCCAAACTCTCGGCTGAGTAATAGCGAGAGCCATTAGATCGCGACGAACCTCAGCATTCCAGGCTCGACGCCGTGTAATATAGCAGCGCGTCCACGTACACACGCGCGTTACGTCGCGTACCGGCGCGTGCACGCGAGCACGCGTTTAAACGATTAACCGTTCGATCGCGACGCACCATCGACGTGACCGCGGAAATATTCATTTCAAGAGCTCTCGTGCCCCGCGCACGGTCGCCGCGGCTCCAGGTACCCGCAGGTACACGAAGGACAGGTTGCCTCGTTTCCAAGGTGAGGCTCGTTAGCTATGATGGATAATATCCCTATCTAATGACGTTACATCATTCGCAAACGAACCTCGCAACACCTGCCTGCGAAGGTAGGATCGAGGTTCGAACGAGAGCGTTCCTAATCAATTAAACGGACGACAATTGGAGCGAGCGAGAGAAAGCGACCGCCTGTCACGCGGCATTACGCGATACCCTATGATTAATGAGGCCAAAGAATCGATGATATCCGACGCTGCCTTAGAGGGTGGTCCCCGGTCGTTCGACGTCGATCGTGCAGCGTGATCCAACGAGATGGAAGCGAAATCCGCAAGAAAATCGGGGCGGTGGTACGCGACAACGTACCGTCGAGGTGTATCGCGGACGGTGGAAATCGCGAGGTTTCCGCCGTGAACGGGGTCGTTGATGCGCGCTCGCCGCCGGTGCCTCGACCTCCAGCGACGAGAGGCGGCACGAAATTTATTCTAACGCGGACACAAATAACGTTAAAACGCTACTCGGTCGTGTTTAGAGAGTAGTCCTCCCCATCGGTAAGTACCGGGCGGAATTCAGCCGGCTAGATTGAGAGATATTCCGGCCATCCACACAGCGGTGATGGTCAGCCCGTACGTACGAGACCGGTTGTGTGGTGTGCGGTGGCTGCTGAGCAATAGGGACGCGCGAGAGAACGAGAGAAAACGGGAGAGAGACCGAGAGAGAAGTTTTTCTGGTGGGGATAGACCTCTGCGTGCGGTCCCTTCTTCGACGGACCACCCAAGTAGACCGGCTTACGCCGGCCATACACACGATCCTGTCCATGTGTACGCACCTACTACACCTTAACGAACGGGGGACGGCCTACACCTACACACCTGCCGGCACGCACGACGAGCACGAGCGCGCATACTCACGTGGACGCGCGTCTAGCGCACCGGTGCGCCCCGACGAAACGACAGTCGCGCGGAAACGATCGACCGCCGCTTATGAACGAGCCGATACGTCGAACCGATCGCGCGGATTCGCGATCCTACGGCCGGAAGGACGTACGCGCCTGCTGGAACTTCGGCGGAAAATTCGGTGACACTTCCCTTCGAGGAACGCTTTCGACGGCGTTCCGGTTACGACGGAAACGGGACATCGTGGGCAACGGTAATTAACGCGGTGATTCATGGTCGTTAATAAAGGTGGAACTATAAAATCTTTGTACTTCTCGGATAAGGTACGTTCTTCCGTAGGAGGACGAAAGTGACACGAATTCGTCGGAATTTCTGTTTCCCCGCGACCGACTCGGGCGCACACTGCGTTAACGACGGTCCCTCGGTCCGGAGGCACGCTACGCAATCGAAAACGGAGACCCCTTATCGTCGAGGATCGACCGAAGCTCGGGGATCGACGAACTTGTTTCGCGGTTGCAACGCGTGATAATTCGCCGCGGACGCACCTCGGCGAACGATCATTTTCCTGGAAGCGAAGCCCGACCGGTGCACGGTAAATCATCGACGGTCGAACGGAAATTTCGTGCCGTCTCGCGTGGTACCTTAACAGGTGTTACGCGACTTTATAACGTTCGAGGAGCCGCGCACCCCGCCGGTAGTAACGTACGGGTTTTACACGGCTGACCCCGTGACCCTCCACGCTGGAGGTCGTTGATGGGCCAACTTTGTCTACCGGTGTCCGTTCGAGGAGCAGTCGTCCTTTTCAGGATGCTCGGTCATCTCGAATACCTTTCGAGTCCGCGCAGCGGGTTCGTCCGCGCTCGAAATACTTTCCGTTCCTTATGGAAATATGTGCCGAACTCTTCAAACGCCGTGCTCGTCACCGCGCGCACGCTTCGCGTCGACAATGACAAAGTGAAACGTGGTTGGGGGGTGGGAAGAGCACGAGCGATCCGAGTCGTTTAAACGAAGAGTAACCGTAAGGGCGAGATACGAGACGATGAAGTTGGGGGGTGAAAGAGGGGAATCGTTGGACACAGAAAGCTGCCGCTCATTACCGCAATTAGCATGCTAATCTCGGGGTCGTCTTAATGAATATGAAAATGAGTGGCGGCGATTCCGAAGCAGCCCGGCAGATCTCGTGCGGCAAAGCTGATGTATTACGTATACAGGGTACCGACGTAGGTGAGCCGACGGTTGCTCGACCGGGTAAAAGGAGAGAGAGAGAGTGAGAGAGGTGGCTATGAAGAGATAGGTACCCGCCTGGTAGTCGTACACCTATTACAATCTTTATGGCTTCATCTTGAGGCGATTCGACGATTAAACGGAATGGAGCACGGGACTAGCGAGCCGCTCGATTATTAACGGCGCCGGTACGCGGGGACAAAGTATTCTAATCCGCCACTGACAGCACGCGAAGAGGAATTGTAAATGAACGGCAGCTGCCTCATTACGAGCGATTCCACGCGGATATTTTGTAACTAACGCGGCGTCGCATCGACGACTGTTTCAGATCGTCGTGGAATTCGCCGACGCGTGAATTGCCCGGCGTAATAATTGTACAGCACTCGGGCGTCTATTAATGCATATTTGAAACGGGGTGGACGCCGGTGCACGACGGACGAAGGAAAGTATCCGGATAGATACGGGTAATTTCGTGGCCGGCACGTACACACAGGTTACAACTTCATCTTGCGGTATGGTTGCGGGTAAACGGGTAACGCGAACGGGAAGGGCGTGAAGCCTCGGTAAAAGGAAGTTAAACGGGAATATTTTATCGTCGGCTTTCTGATTGACCGGTGTAAATTGATTCGGTTACTACGTAGGTATACGTGGCAATTTCCGTGGCCGCGTTCAAGGCGAACGTCGAAATAACCGAACGAGCAGTCGCTCGTCCAGAATGATTCGAATTTTCAACGCGAATGGAATACTTTCGCTTGAAACGGACGCCTAGCATTTTATAATAGTACCGTGATATTTTTTTTCATTTTACAAGAACAATTTTGCCTCGGCAAAGACGTTTCCTCTTCGTCGTTATTATTTCCTCGCGACAAATGTCCTGCGCTTGGAAATTGGCATCCACATTCTGGAGGGCAACAATCATTTCTGTCATTTTTAAATCCACGCCGTCATCATGGAACAGCTGAACGCGGTGCTCGCGGTGCGGCGCCGAAGAATGCGCAACTATTGTGCACAGGGTTCATCGTCGTGGAGAATTAAGTAGCCGTGCCTTTCGTTTGGTGCGGTGATTTATAACGCGGCAGTATCGTTTTGAAGAGTACAAAGTATCGCTGCGGTCAACAGGTCTCGAATTGTTCGTGGGACTGAAGACGGACCGCTGACAAATCTTTTCGTTACAGTTCAATTGACCTGCGTGAAGAGCGGTGACCAAAACAGGTCCCCCCCTGGCAACGTGTGCTCCTCGTGCTTCTGCCTCGGTACTGTAACAAAGCGACAGAAGGTCTAGATGTTAATCATTCGGAGTGCATAAACAATCGTGCGTAAGCGTGACCGGTCATCGTGACAAGCGTGCGAACAGCGTTTCTTTCGAGAGGGGCGCAGAAGGGTTTTATTCGACCGTTCTCCACGATTCGCAATTCACGGCGCTATATTAATGAACGTTTGTTGTGGAACGCTTAGGTGTGTCACGCAAACTTCGATGACTTAATCCCTAAGCTTTCGTCAGAAGAGTGAGACAACTTTCTCCATAATTGGCCACGGGTTAAGTGTATCACTTCGCGACGTTTCGCCGTGCTCACGCGTTCGAGTTAATTACACGAATTTCTATGGGGAAATCATCTTGTGAAACGGTTTTCGGGGTCGTGCAGGGGCCGGTCTCGGGCGAGAACACCGTCACGATAATGAGCCATTAAATGATTGTCCGTAGCCAGGAACGGTTTTATTATCTCGCGGTCGGCAAGATAAGCTTGCCACCGACAAAGCGGACGCGAGTGTCCTGCGTCGAACACTTCATTACGAACTTTTGATTGCCCGAAAACGCCTCGAAGGCAATTAAAACCGGTCTTAATTTCGCCTCGAGGAACGTTACCCCGCTTAATGACTGTCGCATTCGGGAATCGATGTTATCCGAGTCGATTCAATTTTCGTTCGTTCGCCACGAAAGTGGCGTGCGGTCGATTTCGTATCGGGACGGCGGACTATTAATTTATGCAACAGGGTTAATCGGATAGTATTGGTTAATTCGGTGCGACGAAGGGTACTCTATATTTGGATACAAATTTTGTTTGGTGTGGGGATCAAACATTTTTCAAACATTTAAATTAAAAAGTTCTGTGGGGGTTTCGCCTTCGAACTATTCACTGGAAACAATTACGACTCCTATTAGGATTATTAAACAGACTTCTTCGAATTATCGCGATGATAAAAGAAATCCCGTAATAAGCGTACACATTCGCCCCGAACGACTAACAAAGAACGTATCGAACACTCTATATCAGTCGCGCGCAGAACTCCTCCGTTGAGGGAATTAACGTTGCCAGGTTGCCTTCACGGAAAGGTATATACATACGTGTGTACATGCCCCGGAAAAAGTTCGCGATTTAAAAGTTTCCCGTCGCACCTCAATCGGGTTCTGTTACAACTTTCGATAGAGTGTGCAAGAACTTTCCGACAGGCTTGGAAAATAGGCCGAGACGTTGTTGCTCGCTGGCACTGTTACCCTTACGCGATGAACTTGCTCGCCCGACGACGTACGTAAGAATGCGTCGTGGGAGTTCGCCGCGGGGACGATGGGTATCTATAGGCGACAAGTCGGCTTTCAACGCCGTTTAGAGACACTCCGAATTTCCCTCGCCTCGTCCGCGACCGCATGAATAATTAAGAGCTGGGAGTTCGGCTTGACATGCACGTTCCACGGCGAACCGTATAAATCCGGTTTGCCTGTTAAAAACCGAACGCCCGTCACGAATGAGAAACGCGTTCGCCGCGGCGCGATGACAAACTATCCGGGGGTTTCGCGTGTTTTCGTGTTTCCCGGCGCGGCGTTGACGAGGCCGCCGGGGTGTCCTCGAGGTCCTCGTCGTCGTCGGGATGTCTCGATCCGACTCTCGATTCGGCTGTCGCGAACTGTCGCGGTGTTTCCGCGAAATGTCAATCGCCGTCGATCCTCCGTGACCTTCCAAGAAGTTTGCGTAACCGCGAGAAATTTATTGTCCGGCAGAAATCAAGCTGTCGGGCCCCTCGGGGCGCGCTGCGCGATAATTAACGCCGAAACGGTTCGGCTGTGTTAAACCTGGACGTCATAATTCGTTGCAAAGCGCCGGCGACCGGTAGCGCCCACCGGATCCTGGCGCAATCGGTTTATCTTAACGAAGCTGGACGGGGCGCCGTTGGTCTACTGGCATCGCGGAATGTCTTTTTTCGAAGCGTTTTGTAATTCACTTACGGTCTCGAGGTATACGAGCGTCGTGCCACGACGGTTGAATAAATTTCGCGAATCCGTTCAGCGAGCAACGGTTTCGCCGGGAAATGTCGCTGGACTCGTTTCGCGTCGTCATCGTTAGAATAGGCGCGTTCAATTGACGAATTCGTGGAACGTCGAAGACGGAAATATTCCTGGCCGCGTACTCGCACTCGAGGCGATCGTGCTTCACGCGAACATTCCACGAATGATCACCGTTAAGCTACCAATATTTGCGGTTCGTAATGCTCGGAGAAATTCCGGGATACATCCTCGGGATTTATCTGCAGCTGAATTCTCGAGACAAACTTCTCAATCAAACGCGTTTCAGACGATGCTAGATAAACTTGACGGCCGAGGTCCCTCTGCCCTCTCCTTGTAATCCCTCAGCGACGATAAAACGCAGAAACTTGTTTCGCCGTGATTACTTAATTTCTTTCCACCGCTTTCGTAAACGCCGCCCCCGTGCAATTTATTAACGCGTTTATGCAAAGGGAACGAAACGTGCGATTCGCGAAACGACTTCGGAACAAGTCCGCGCAGCTTTGCAGGAAGGAAGGAAGGAAAGAAGGAAAGAAGGAAGGAAGGACGGAAGGAAGGAGGAAAGAAAAATAACGAGGAGGTCCTAAAGAGTCGCGCGGAGTCCCGAGAATCGCGCTCTCGCCTCGCCATTCGTCCGATCGTCCCGTTAATATCGCGAAATTAAAAGCCCATAATTTATGGGCCGTTTGAGGACCTGGTGCTATCCCCTGAATTATGGCTCCCTTAACTAGACTTGAGTTACGACGAGCCACACCGAGACCCGTCCTCCTTCGACTCCTCAGCTCTTTGAGCTCGTCCTTCTTTTACCTCTCGTCTCTTCTTTGCTGCCCTCGCGCGCGAGTTCGAAGTGCGCCCCATCGTGCTCCTCGATTTTCACCCACCTATTTCCGTCGTGGCACCTTGACTTCGGATGCACCAAGTGCCAGCCCCCCCTTTAAATCTCTCCTCCTTTTCCATACCCGTTTCTTTCACCCGTCCCTCCTTCCTTTTCTCGCCGCCCCGCGACGGCCCTTTTATCGTTCGAAGAAGTAAACCAGCTTGATCTCTAAAGGTAGATTTACGATCTTTTCTGCGAGCTGAATCGAGCCCTTTCACAGATCGCCGGCCCGATTGATGATGCTATATTTCGTTGTCCGAAAACGCGAAACGGAAAATGATTTCACGCTACCTCGGATTCGATCGAATCGTGTCTCGCGAATTAGAGTTTCCGCGTTCTCCCCGCTGGTAGTCTAGAATGAGTCCCTTCCTGGCTACCGGATGGTCGTAAATTTCTGACGCTCCATGTCCGACCACTCCCACGGTCCTTACCGCGAGGCAACCGATTCATGAAGAAGCACCAGCTCGAATGCGCCCCTTTTCCAGTTGCAACCACTGCGATAGGTGGGGCGACGAATTTATGGATTCGCCGTACAAATGATAGTTAATTAACGCAAACGGTAAATCATATCCCCGCGTGTTCAATTCGTTGGAAAATTGATTTTCGATCCAGCATTCTTCGGTCCAACGTCCTGCTGGTTTCTCGGTGGATGCTCGACAGTTGTTAAAGCGAACCCTATCGATCTCGTCAATGGTATTTCGCATGGTCATATATATATATGACGCTCCGTTTAGCGAAAAGCGTTGGCGTGATTGTACCAGAGCGCCTACACATTCAGAGAAAAGGTCTGCCACTCCGGGATGCCGACCAGGTAGCAATTGTCCTTAAGCGGCAGCCGATATTAGTGTGCCTGGAAGTCGATGTTCAACTGCCATACTTACACGAACGCCGGCATGCCGGTCTCTTCGATGAATAAGGGAGACAGGGAAATTTGTGACAGGTGAAAACACGTTTCCATATGTCAACGAGTTCATGGTAGCCAGCTTGTTCAACAGATGACCGGAAATAATATTCCTTTTCCGCCTAATCGGTTGCAACGTCGTTCAACGTTATTGCACGTCGCGGCAAAACGTCGTTTTCTGGCGAAGAGAAAGTGTATTATCGTGAAAACCCGGCTGCTCATAATTAGTTCAGAAAAGCGATCAACATTCGTGGCATTTCGTTTCGTGAAATGGGCCAGCTAATGGACAATTCTCTTTCTCGTACGTGTTTCCTCGTACCCTTCGCTATTTCACCTCCGTTTACCAGCGAGACAAATTTGATGGCCGCAAGAAACGCATTCCCGTAGCGCTCGATCGCGGTTTAAGCAATATTTCGCGTCGTTTCTAAGACTTCAGGAGGAGAGGTGTATCGGTCGATCGATGATTAACCAATACGGCGAGCTCTCGTGAATCGAGCACCTGTAGGTCAGACCCATTTGTGACTGATTTATACAACGCGCAATACTGGTTCATTTCTTGCCGGCCGCCTTGCGAACTGTACCACGCTTTTGCTATTACGCGAACACGCTGACTAGAGATGGAGATTCATTGGACAGCGTTGAAACACATATCCGAACAAAGAACTTGCACGATTCTTTGTTCCACTCTTGCAAAAGGTAAATCATTGCCGCGATAAAACTGTCGTCGATCGAACGGCAGAAAGGCTCGCGCGGAAATAAAATAATTTCCTTCTTATCCTTCGCCGTTTAGAGTTCCTTAAAGATTCCGCACGTACGTACGCGCGTGTCAAAGTTCAGAGTTGTATCGTTTTCAATTCTTTCGCTCTCGGCCGTCGTTAAAGAAATAAAATTCTATCGCGTACAATTATGGTCAAGCTGTTATTCGCTCACGCGTGGAAGCAAGATTGGATACCAGAGAATGACTTTTTTTTTCGTCCCCTTCGCTTGCAGCGTAATAACGATTCAAGAAGCATCGCACGTAGTGCTCCGTCGCGAGAATTCTTTCTCGAGAAACCTTATAATTGCTCGTTTCGCCATACCCGAGAAACCGAGGTTCAGGAAAATTATTGCCGGTCTCATTTTTATTCTCGAGAAACGAAAAAGTATCGAGAAATCGGGCAACGCTAATCGTACGCTTATCGATGATCACCTATTTGACCGGTTCTCACGAACCTAACACGTGTACCACCGAGCCATTTATGCCTGTTCCTACACGACTTACAGCTAGTAGACGCGCGTGTCTTACTCGCAGTCACGGAGGAAACACAGGGTCGACGAAAGAAAGGGAAAGAGAGACGACACCGTACGTGCGCGCTGTCATACATTCGAGTTAATTAAGTGTGTTTAATTAAACTCGTTGCTCCCCTTTCGCATCCTGCCTCCTGCCCTCCAGAAACGGAGAAAGAGCGCGAGAGAGCGCGAGAGAGGGAGAGTGAGATGTGCACCGCACTACCTTCAGCGAAACGCTCCCGCTTATGGTTCCCTCCGCGTCTCTCCCATTTTCTCTCGTTACTCTCCGATCAGCTTAGAAGTGTTAATGACTCCGGACTTCGATTCCTGGTACGATTGGAATTTCTCTCTGATCGCTTGACCATACCAGGCGAACGGTGATCGTTTTTGGAACGACTCGTCGAGGAAGCGAAAGAACACGAAACCTTATCGGCCACGGGAGAGCTATCATCGGGAGCTACTTCCCCGGCGAATGTCTCTACTCTGAATTAACATAAAAGTTTAGCATTCACCGATTGCCACCGTAAAACCAGTGCTCCTTTCTATTGCCCCCATATACGGGCCGCATCAAAACTATACAAGTATATAAGAATATACACCTCGCGGGGACTGATGCAATTCGTGCGCGCCGCGTATCCAGAAACAATCGTTCCGCCGACGCGAGATCTTAAATAACCGATGCGCTTAACCATATAGCGACGCGTTACAATATCGTGCCCACCTTCCCCAAACGATCGCGATCATCTAATAACGTCCACCGCTCCTCACACTCGTCCCCCATTCACCGAACCGTAACAGTTTGCACCCACGTTTTCGAAACGCTCTCCTCGAACTCGCCAACCTCTCGAGCCCCGGCTAATTAACCTGGCCAATCTTCGTCGCCTTCGCCCGTCGTTTACCCCTTGCCGATCACCGTTGCGACCCAACGCGTCTCGTCTGAAAGGACCGATCCGCGGCTACGATTCCCGCTAACCCCGGCGGTCACCGCTTCTCGGAATTGAATTATATTGTCACTCGGCAGCGCATCGCGATTAACAGTTAGCCGTTTTTCCGCCGGCTCTCCTTGAGTGTGCCCGGCATTCCTGAAGAAGCGGTATTGCACTGCCGATCGATATCCGCGAACGGGGACCGCCGGCACGTACGCGCGTTAACAATCGGCCGCCGTACGGCAGCACGACGCACGGCCGAGCGAGAAGCGATTCTTAGGAGACGTAATGGCACCCGTTCCATCCGCGGGGGGGGGGGGGGGGCGAAGGGGAAATGGGAACGAGGATGTGTAAAAGGCAATTGCCTCTCTTCGCTTATGGTCCGACATAGCCGGCGACTCGCATAACTTCGCCTGCGCGGTCGCCGTACGTCTTCAACGTTAATGCACCGCGGTGCATCGTGCGTGCAGCGAGCTTGCGCATGTGCGTGCACCGACATCCCCTCTGCGCCATCCGGCGCAGGCCTACCAAACGGCAATTTCGCGGGGATAATTATAAAATACGTTACGCCGTCCTTAAGGCCGCTTCGCGCGCTACCTCCACCCCCTGCCGTACGCCGAGTAAATCCTCGTTTCAACGGGGATTAACCGTTCGGTCGCCAAAGCGAACCGAGTTGTCAGGGTGGGGAAGATTCGGTTCTTTCGTCGTTCATTTTCTTCGTACGGCGTATGGCTACTTCGCGGAGGGGGTGTTTGTTTCGAGGAATACGACGGGACGGGGCGGCTGTTTTTTTTTTTTTAAGGCTGACGAAAGGCGTATGCGACCGGGGATATGTTGGATCGCAACAATGTTGCGCGAAGGCGACGCCGCGCGACCGGTTGCTACGCACGCGGAGCGAAACGATATTGTTTCTGCGAAAAATTAATTGGTAATCGTTTTTCTCCGGTTTTAGTAAACGAGTGTTCTCATTAGCGTGCGCCTTTCGCGGGACGCTGCACCGCCGACAGGTTACATGGTAATTTCTCATACATTATGTGTAATAAAAGTATATGCACTGTGTCTTCCGAAGCGCGCACCTTCCGCGGAGGCTCGCGGGATTCGAGGTAATAATGATATCGCTAATTCTCATAGAATTTCAATGGTAATCGCGACGCTGCGGAGATTTTCCTCGTTAAAAATCGGTAACGCGCTAACTGCGTCGTTAATTGTTGACGTTGCAGCATAAGTAGCGCGAGCCCCGACGATGTAGCGAATAATTGCATTAATACCATCCCACTTTGATCCTGCTACATAATTCGAAACGCTACACCGGCAGCGTAATTAATCGTGTTTGCTACTGGAAACGAGGCTACTTCCGGCTCGACGCCACGACGAAGCCCCACTATCCCCGCAATTTTCTTCCTTTTTGTTTCTTCTTCCTCTCGAGATCGAATTATCAACTTTGGCCACGCAATCGCGCGACAGATCGCCGCTCGAAATATTACGGTCCTAACGGCCGCGAATAATTTGTCCGTCGGCATTGTTGCGAGAAAATTGAATTCCTTTAAAAGGACGTCAGTCGGTCGGTTTTCGAAAGTCGTCGTAATTCGTGCGAATGTTCCGTGCTTCGCGATGCAACCTGGTGTTTCCACCGGGCGAGTTAAGTCGCCCGGTGGACCTTAAACGGGCGAACGTGCATTCCGGCCATAACAATGTTGCACGTCGTTAAGTCGATTGCAGTCGGTTTCGTGCACGGCCGTGTCTTCGGCTTCTTAATTACGTGTCGGTTAATTACGCCGGCGTCTTTATAAACTCGCTTGGCTACTGTGCAAGTGCCGGCGTGTTAATGCGAATTTGTGCCCGGCTCACCGGGAGTCATGCATCGGAAGGAAAATCGATTTCATTCGCGGCGAATAATTACCAAAGCGGATTGCAAAATTTCACCCGGCAACAGCTCCACTTTGTTTGGTCGAGGGTGCCTCGCCCTGGTATCGGCCACCGGGACGAATCTATATTTATTTCGCTAATAAGGCGGACGACCGGTCGGACGGTTCCCGAGAGTATTCATCGACGAACGGAATGCCGGCGAGATTTAGCGCCTCCTTGCGAAAAATCTGGAGGGGCGAACCGCGGCCGGTGACCAGGTTAATCATCATTAAGGTGGGAAGGCTGGCGCTCGTGGGCCACCCCGTGGATCCTGAGTAACGATCGCGCCGGTCCGCGTCGCATTAGGCCCCGCGTAAATACGCGAACTCGTCGAACACGCCGCTTAATTCCGCTCGTGATTGCGAAATATCGTCCCCTCCGGTTTATCCGTGACTCGCCGAGCGGACGCCTCGCAGCGGGTTTTCACTCGCGCGAGTGAAATACTTCGACGATATCGGGACGATAGTCGGTCGAGTGAGACGCATCGAAAGAAATCGCACGGCTAGTCGAGGAGCCAGCTGCTCGCCGAGCAGCGTCGAACGTCGACGTGCGCAACGGCGAGACGAGGGCGAAATTTATTCGTCGCCGTCGATTAGTCTGGCGAAAGGAGCAAGGGCCGAGGAGGTCGACGGCGGGGAACAGAAATATAACGCTGACCGATCCTCGATCCGTACGAGCCGTCGCAGCGGCGGGGCCACCGCGTCGAGGGATCGCGGCACCCTCGTGATTTCATCGACGCGGGTTAAAAAAAAGTGGCATCGACTCTGACGAGTCAATTCATCTCGTTCTACTGACCTCAAACGCGGATGACGTCAGGCTGTGGCCGAGCGAGGGGCAGACCGTTTTGATCTATTCGAGGCAACGATCGAGCGGATCGTGACTCACGTCCCGGGACCGAGACACACCGAGCGAGCAGCCTCGCAATTTCTTTTCCAGCCGGGTAATTCATTCCGCTGGCGGTGTTTTGACGCACTCCCCTACGAACCGTCGTATCGGCCCGATAGACCTCGCCCGGCGATCGGTGATCTATGATCGCCCGGATCGATACGAATGGCGAACGGTAAATTACTCCGTTGTCGTAGATGTAGCGCGAAAGGTTTCTCACGAAATTCGCCGCCGCGGCCGCTGCCGTTCCCCCTGGACGCGATATTTATTGCGCCGGCAATATTTATCGTTTAACCATAATTTTCGTGAACCATCGGCACCCATGGGGCCCGTTCAATTCCACGGCGTGGCTTGCGTAACAATCGCTCCGATAGCTCTCGCGCCTCCTATATCAACATTTCTCAATTACCTCTCCGCGACTAATTCTCGTCTGAACGCCGCGCAGGCCCGCCACGCCATTTGCCACGCGATAAAACACCTCGTGGTACTTACAATAGATAGACCGTCTCGGTTTTTTCTCATTTCCTATTCGCTGGGTCGCGGCGGTACCGCGGTGAAAGCGTACGGCACGTCGAACGGGAGCTTAACGAAGCGTTTGACCCGTGTAACCGAGCGACGAGCGACGAATTCCGCTGCGTGCCGGGAGGCCGGGACGAGCAGGAAGACGAAAATCGGGCGCGGAGCGTGTCGGCGCAAAGAAGAAAACGAGAAGAATAGTCGTGGTGCCCGGCAGTTCCTCCCGCGGCGTCCGTATCGAATGCTAATTAAACGGGTGTCGACTGTATCAAAATACCTAACGGCTGGGCCGGGGTGGTGGACTTACAGGCCGATCGGTAGAGAAGGGCCACGGTATAGTTTTCGGGGAGCAGCGGAGCCTAATGTATGCCAGTGGGCTAGCACGGTGGTCCCGCGGCACCGTGTGGGTGGTCCACGTTCTCTTGCCAAGGCACTCCCCTATGCTACGGGCACTGCTATGTGCACTATATACCCTTTCTCTCTTGCTCTTTGTATTTCTCTCGTTCCTACCGCCTATTCGTCATAGCGATCGCGTCTTCGGAATTCCACCGAATTTCCTCCGCCGAACGTTTCACCCTTTAACGATGTTACCGTTTAAACGGGGCCAACAGACGGGCTGGGCTGTCGCGAGGAATACGCGTAACCGCGGCGCGCGTGGGACGAGACGAGACGGTAATAAGGGAATCGAGGCGCAATAGACGCGACCGTAAAGGTAGCGAGTTCCTTCGACGACGAGGGGTGGCAGACGAATGACAGTTCGTCGCACCTTTTCCAGCGGGACAAATAGTTGCGTCTACCAAGCGCGTACGCGTAGTATCGGTTATAACTTTGTTACGGTAGTTCGACGAGTCGGCGTACACGCGTTTGACGATCGTATAAAATATTCTGCGTTTCAGTAGACGCAGGGCTACGCTGCTCTGCGCTTGATTCGCTGATTTATAATTACCGAATTAGCTCGTGTCGCGTGCGATATATATATAAATTTTGTTTAGGCAGAAATTTCCTAATTCCCAGCGTCTTCGACTCGGCGATGGAAATAAAAATATCGACCACTTGCGAGACTCGCATTTCTCGTTAATATGATTTACCGCCGTGTCTCTCGAACGGCCATCTCCTTATCGCTTAATTAAATCCCAGATCACATGCCGGAGATACGTGTATCAGCCGCGCAGTATGTTTCTTAACGAACGTTCCACTGTAGCGGATCGCACGTGCGCGTTAAGCGTGTGCTATAAAGGCAACCGGAGACCTACGCGGCCCTTTACTTACCGCCGGTGTACGACATGCTTACTCGCCTACCGTGTACTCCTCGAATGGGGCACACGGGGAGAGAAAGAAGGGTTGCTAAGGACAGAGGTGGAGGCGCACGTGTGGTCGGCGACGTATCGCTCAATTGAGCGAACGGCCCGAAACCGGTCCCCGAGTTTCGGTCCGGCAAGACGACAGCCGAGTGTCACGCTGTTGCCGCGGCTGCTGCTTTGACTAATTTGCTGGCCCTTCGGCCCTCGATGTTGCTCGGTGACCGGCCAGCTTCTAACTCGGATCGCCCTGCGCAATTCGGCGAAAGTCGACGGAACTTTTGCGGACAACGGTCGGAGCATTTGCGAGAAAATGAACGTCGATTTCGATTCGTTTGCTCGCGACGGTTTCGTCCGGCTGGCTGGATTCCACCGTGCGTATGACATTTCCCTGAATTTTAATTGATTTCAAAATTTGTACATTGCTGCCATTCTCCTCGCTCTCGCTTATTTACTCGGGCCGTTTTTACTCCGCCGCCGTGGCGATTAATCATTTCGTTCCTTCGTGGAACAGGAGCGGTCACGAAAAAATTGTTCGCCGCCGCGATTGGAAACGCGGCGATCGAAAAATATCGAACGATCGACGCGTCACTCTGCCGATTGCGCGAATCGAGAAATCCCGACGAATCGTGAATACCGGCGGGCTAATGGAAAGCCCAGAAATAGCGTGCTCGGCGCGGAAAAGAAAAATTAGCGGCGGGGGCAGAAAGGCGAAGTGCGAAACGGTAAGAATAGTTTCGCGTGCGTAGGTCGCGGTAGTAAAAGAAAGGGGACGCGCGGTGAACCCCCCCCCCCCTTCGCCCCTCAAAAAGGAAGAGAGAAAGGGGAAGCGCGTGGAATAAAGACGCAGATAACTGGGCCGGGTTTTATTAATACGCTTGAGGACAAATTAGCCAGTTGATTGCACGATTTAATTATAACCGTCTCCCTCGGTCCCTCGAGCCGCCTCGAACCGACCCGGGCAACAGAAGGAGAAGGCCAACGGAACGAAGGGAGACACGAGGGACGTTCGCTGAAGCCCTGTCGGAGCACGGTATTAAAACGTCGACTTCTTTATTAACAGAACCACGGACGCGTCCCTCCTTCGTTCTTTTCGTCCGTGCACGCGTGAACGAAAGTATGGTCGCCGCGTTATCGTGCTATCTGACCGTAAAATGACGGTATCTCCTACGGCGGACCTCCAACGAGACCCGACGATCTAATTCTCCGATCGAGATAACCAGAAACCGGGCGAACCGTCTCCCTCGCGGAACCTTCCGAGCGAAATTTCTTTTTTCACAGAGATAAAAGTGGCTCGGCGAAAGTTCTACTGGCAGCATCTTGATAAATCCCGGTGCAATCGTGGCTGATCTCTCGCGCTGGTACCCGAGCGGTTTCGGGACGCGCCGACATTGCTCGAACACGAGTCCGGACGAGAGGCGAAATGGAGAAAAATAACGAAACGAAACGTAACAGAATAATCGAACCGCCCCGGCTACCGCCGTTGTTCGACGATAATGGCCGCCGGTCGGCGGATTTTATTTTCCCTTCGAAATAGACACGTTCGGGACGGACGAAGCCGGCCGATCCGCGTCCAGTCTGTTTGCCGAGCAGAGAAAACATCGTGGAGGGCACTCGATGGTAAAGGTCCCACTAGAAACCTTTCGTGGAGAACAAGTTCGTCCGGACGTTCGTGTTGCCCCTTTTTCACGACTATACATAGTCACTATTCATCGTTCGTATAACCGACGGACCTACACGGTGGGAGCCGAGCCTCGTAATGAAGACGTTTCTCTAGGTTAGGGGAAGTTTGACGTTTTTATGGGTCAGCCTTGGCTTCTCCTTTTTTTCGCCTCCGTCTCGTTCTTTCCTCCCGCGGCATCAGCGCCGAGCTATTTCTCATAGCCGGCCGCTTCTTTCCTCTTCTCTGGATCTCTGTGCCGTTCCCCGAAGGACCGGGCCGTACCCGGCCGGGCTCCGTTATTGACGGGTCTATCATCTCGCTAATTCCGTAATAGGAGGATTTTCGGCTTTAAGCATCGAGCGCTGCGAAGTTAACGACCGCGGCGGCGCGGTCCGCGGTGCAACGACCTTGCGAACCGCGACGTATCGTCCGGATACGCGACACGGACAAATCGTCTTCCCCACCTGGCGGGTGGCGCAACGATTTGCACGGGCGTTCGAACGCAGTTGTTTCTCGCCGAACGATTCCGCCGCGATCGATTCGCGGAACGATCCGCGCCGGATCGACCTGAGATTTTGTGCAACCTATTTGTTAATCGCTTTCGTTCTCCGCGCTGTCCTCGTTCGACCGCGAACGTTGGATAATGTTACGTCTCCCGAGGAAGAGCTCTCGTTTCTGACGCGAATCGCAATTTCGCTCGCATCGACGAATCGCGTCCGAGCCGAGGAAAAGCCGCCGATGGGCGTGCATCGGTTAATCGATGCCAGCAGGCCATCCCCGGGAACCTGATAATGCCGGCGGTGATGCCTCTCCGTTCCTCCGACGTGATCGTATTATGATCGCGGGGAAACTGTTCGTCCCGTACCGTCGTACCATCGCCTGTCGATCCTTAACGGCTGGCCGGCGAAAAATGATCGTTAACGCGCAACGCGAGCGATCGCGGATGATTCTCAGCGCACCTCGAGGCAGGCTGTGCGTTTCGCTTTGACGCGAACTGGGTTCCGTCTTGGAATGTCGGATAATTGATACGTTAAACGTATTAATAGGACGCTATTGAGGATTATCATGCAGGTAATTGCCGGTAGCGTACGCGAAGGGAAGCTTTCGTAAGTAATGCATCCAGAGTCGGACGGACTGCAATTAAATGGAAACGCTCGTGGATCGTAAATGTTTGCATCACCGGCCGGGGCCCGCCAATGATTTATTGCGTTCTATTACGGCACGAGCGTTTTATCCGTGTGTACATATTCGATCGTGTACCGTTAGCGCGGTTTAATGATAGGTAACGCGCGCCGCTAATGGAACGATGATTATTGACAATCATAGGAACGGTGATAATTAGCAGGTTGATCGTTGCCGGGCGATAATGGTGATCCGCGTAACAAGGTAGACAAATCGAACGGCGAATACGCGATTGCACCGACGATGAATAGATTGGAAGCGATTTATAAAATTCTGTAGGAGGTCCGACCTTTCAATTCGTCGAGCGGTCCCGGGGGATCGTTTCTTTTGCGCTCGTCCGTGTCGTGACTGGGCAGCCAGAAATATCGATGCCGCTCGGGTGACAGGACGCGCGAATTTCAAGAGGACAGTTCGATGTTCATTAATTCCGGCGGGGTCCATTAATTATCCTATCCAGTCGTCGGGGAACAAAGAACCGCTCGCCGGAAGGTGTCGAAACCGCGGAAATCGAGAGCGTCCTTGGTCCTCGAACGAAACGATCCACTTGGAAGCGGCCGACGACGGTGGTCCTCGAGGTACAAAGGAAGCTCGTTTCATTGGTGTCGCGCGATCGGCCGGACCCTTAAAGTACTTGGCCGCTGCTTTGTTCGTCGGCGTGGCCTCCTGCCCGGAGTGCCGATCGGGGGCCACGTGGACGGAAGAGGATTACAACGATTCCCGTGGACCGCGGAAAGGTGCGTTCGAGCGAAATCTCTGATTGCTTCACGCTGATCACGTATCTTCGACACGTCCCGAACGTAACTCCTCTTTAGTCGCGTCAAACGTATTCGTTTTACAAATTCTCGCAGCGTTTAAAGCGTCGTGTATCAGATTGCCGCGGCGTTCCACCACGGCTACCGCGATCCATGCAAATCATGAAGTTGCTTTCCCCGTGAAAATTACGAGACGGCGGACCATAGCCGGCTTCCACGTATCCGTTACGTCATATACATATCCAGCGTGTCGGATTTTTCCAAGCGCGGTGGTGGCTCGCAGAAGCCGCATAAACCGAAAGATAAAGAGGTAGATAAATACCAAGATCATGGTAGGGGGACCTAACTCAAATTTTGCCAGCGAAGCCTGCATACACCCCTCGCCACAGAAGCAGTTTTATGGAGATTGCATTCCAGCAGTCGTGAAAGATATTATTAAGAGGTCGAGAGTGGCCTCTAAGAGTGCGGTCCTCTCCGTTGTTCACCGACATTTAAGTCAAGCTCCCCAATAGAGGAGAAAAAGAGAGATGGAGAGAGAGAGAGACGGAGCGCGAGAGAGAGGGAGAGGGAGGCTCGTTCCTCGAGAGTCGAACAGGTCAGAAGAGTTATTCGTCTGGTGCTGGTGAACCGACGTTCTCTTTCCATTCGACGACAGCCCTTTTTGGCTCGTTCGTCGTTTCCCGGGCTCGTTTCAGCCTGCATTACGAGGTACTTTGCGTATCAGGAGACCTCCGCAGTTGGCGCGGAGGATCTACGAGTCGCTGAACGACCCCTGCGTGCCACGGTTCACCTCCGCAGGCCCGTGGACACCTTTGTTCTTGGCGAAAAGAATTTATTTCGTCGGGGTCGCCGGCCAGCCTGTCATCCCGACCCGACCCGAGGACGTCTTAACTTCGACACGTCGTTCGACGACGTTCTCTTGTTTGTTCTCGTCGATGAGTTTAAGAGGCGAGGCTACTGTTCGCGGCTACTGTCGCGCGAATTTACGTTGCACTCGACGTGCCAGCGCTTCCAAGACGAGGAACGCGTTCCGCGAAGTACGCCGAACAAAAAGCGATTTGTCTGTATTACGGAGGGAATATATTACCGGGGGTAGCCGGGAGAGTAAAGAGAAGCGGCGAAAAGAAGAAAAAAAAAAAAATCAATCTCCGCGATATTATTTACGGTTGGCGTATTTTTTTAACGAGCCTCTGGCCACCGAACGACGACGACGGATACAATTGCGACAAATTGACAGTTGTGCGAAAGTCGAATAATGTATTCTTCCGATGGCGTTCGACGCCCCTTCTGGAGCATTAATCACAGGTGTAACAGGAGTAACGGTCCGACAAGGAGACTCTCCGTTTTTTGTCTCAGTGAAACGTGATCGCCAGTCTCGATTTTCGAGCGTATTAAAAAACGATTCGAATGATTCCGGATAAACGTGGCACGGAACCGCGGTGTTCCTTGAACGTACGGGACAGAGATACGACGAAATCTTTAATGGTTTTGGAGCGCCGTAACGCAGCCATAAAAGTCCCTCGGTGCCTTCACTGTAGCAAATTCTTCGAGGCGTCCCGTGGCCGCAGCAACCCCGAAATTCCACGGGAATTCCAGCCGCGACTGGTCACCTAATACCACGGCTAATCCGCCAACGTCGGCCCGTGTGGATCGACAGAAGAAGATTAAGCAGCGCGGATTGCCATTAAAATTCGGTGCTACCGAGCATAATAGTTTTGCCGCTGCGCGGCCTGGAATTATCCTTCCACACCTCGACGAAAGGTCTTGCATAAGAAGGTGTAACCAGATGCAATCGACGCTTCTTGAATTACACTCTAAATATAACCAACGTCCATCTGCACTCGGCAAGAACTCCGGCTTTATCGGCAAGCCGACGAGCGAACTAATCTTTATCATCTACACGCACGCTTAGGCATGTACATTGAAAAAAAGAAAAATGATAAAATAATCAACGAATGAGATTGCCTTTCCCGCACCAACGTCGCGCACCGCAAAGTCGAAGCTCCGCTCCGCAAAATCAAGAAACGTCGCCGCTCAACGAACTACCCTGCGAAAAGTTTCCGGCAAGTGCGAAAGCTCGAGCGGAATAGGTTCGCTCCGCGTGTTCGCCCTTGCGGTACTATCGCGAAGATAGAAAGGCAAGAGAGCCCAGTGGAAGAAACGCATTTGCGTGGCGTGCGTGCGGTACCAAGCGGCGTGTGGCGCCGTGCGTTTGTGCGTTCATGCGTGTCTCTGCTCGTAACCGAGGCTGCTCCAATTTGAGGCCCGCGCCGCGTACGCTGCGCTTCCGTCGACACGCAATATAATGTTATCCGGCATGCGAAGTCAACGTGCCGCGCGATATTCTTTCGCGTGCTGCTGTCGCGGCGGCCTCCTATCAACATGCTACGCTTCAACGAGGCCGACCATCGAAAATTGCCGTTATTACATCGCCCGCTTCTCTACTTTTTTACTCCAGTCCCCGGACTAGTCACGATCACTGAATTTAGATACCGCTTCGTAATATCGGACGCGCGTTAATGCCGCAAATAACAGTTTTTAGCGGGTCTTATTAAGAGACGCGTGTCCGACAGCCGATTTGCAACATTTCATTGCCGCGATCATTGTGTCATGAATCGAGCGTTCGTTCCTGTCCGCTTCGAGCGCAGCTCCGCGGCCGCGCTGGACCGCGAGATTATTTATCCCGCGTGGCCGTGGATTTTTTCGCTTCCCGTTGACGCGTACGTACGAATGACGCTCTCTTCGCGCTTCTGTTCGGCGCAACTGATTCGGCATCAGTTAGCGACAATCAGTAACGGCGAATGTACCGGGTCAATTAGACGGAGAACGGTCCCGCGTTTCTTAAAGGCGAAACTTTAAATTACCTTCGCGACGACTTTTCCGACGAAGGGAACGTCGTCAGAGAGGCGGACTTCAAAATCCGTGACGATGAGTTTGTGAAAGCCGACGATAAATCTTGGAAGGTGGCGTCTGTCTTGGGGTGCGCAAGCGTCCCGTCCTCTTCTGCGTCTACCGTTCTACGTTCCACGGCGATCGTCAAGCGGCGTTGCGTATATTAAATTCACCGTGGCCTCATATGAGCCACGAAATTAAGCGATTTCGTTAGACCGCGCGGTAACGCGCTTCAATTAAACGAGCACCGCCGGGATTATTAATTTCGGATTAATTCGCCGCGACAGCGTATAACATTTCCGCTCTTCCCTTCGCCCGTTCCTCGGTCCCAGAAGGAAAACCAGAACGGCGCGGCCAGACGTCTTTCTATTTAAACGCGACTCGGACCTCTCCTCCCTCGGAGAGAGAGAGATGAGACGCTAGGACAAATTGACGGAGAAAGGGCCGGGACGCTTGATTACCTTCTTCTCAGACGTAATCGAGAACGAAAGTTTGTCTACAAAAGGCCACACGGAGGAGGACCGAGGAATTGATCCAGAGATACTTAATGGCTTACATTTGTGTTCCACTCGTTCCAATTAACGGGTCGTAAACGTTTAATACCTCGCGACAGACCGGTCGCCTTTGCGAGGCGATTTCATCGAAATTTACAAGCTCGTAGCTTGCGCAAGAACGCTTGGCCCCTGTTTATTTTCGCGAACGATAACCAAAGTTTTCGCGGCGAACGTTCCCCGTAGCCGTGTCCCCGCGATCGTGGCGATCAATTCGTTCCGGAATCTGTTGAAAATCGTTCCCGGTTCTATGCGCGTTCTGGTCGACGGATCGAACGTTACGATCACAATATATTTCGTTGTTCGGCCCATGGGGTAGCAACGGGGTCCGCATCGGGAAGTCGGCCCGAAATGAAGATGCTCCGTCGAGACGCTCGGGTAGCCGGCAAAAAAGGTTAGCCCGATGCAAGTGTGCCGTGTAACAGGAATAAAGATGATATAGAGGCAACTGTTATTGCTTTTCTTTTTAGCCGAGGGGCCGACAGTAGCCTGACTGTCAGATGTTGCGGCCCTCGTTGCAGGGGACATTATTTGATAGCGGATCCACGGGGACTGGTGGAACGGTGTTGGTGGTCCACGATGGCGACTCGAAACAATGAATTTACTTCATAAATCTCAATTCAGCCGGGTCCACTGGCCAATTAAACTTAATCTCGCCGACCACCGCAGTCGGCCCATTTGCCTAAGACGTATCGACGTTGATTCGAATGGGAGCGGGGTCCCACGTTTCGATACTCCTCTAATTGCTGTTTCCGACGAACAGCTGACGGCGATCATCCTGCCTCGTCCTCCTCCGTTTTCTTCAGAATTATCGTTAGAAACCTGCAGCGGAGACTATATATTCGCGAAATGTCCAACGCTTGTTCGACGTGGAGGAATAGCGACGAATTCCACGGTATCTTCATTGAATCCATCGAGCACATTTGTCGACACACTGATCATCATCGTTGATGCATTGCCGAGAGGCGAAAGTATCAATGGGAAATCGTTACGTTACACGCGTATCGAATTTCTGACGAAAGCCCCATCCCCCAATGTCTTCATGAAACCTTTCGTCGATATTACGCAGCATCGATTGGACAGGCACGCGTGTCGACCCAGTTTACGAACACCGTCGAGACGTTACGCGGCTAATTAACCCAGCTGAAATTGGTCAGGAAGGACGCGACATACTGGACGCTGATTACCCTGTCGGAACAAGCTTTGCGAATGTGTACGTTCGTACGCGAGGTGTTCGACGACGTTGCTCCGCGATACGCGACCAAATTGGATGGGCGAAACGTTCCGTAATTGCCGCTCGCTCTTCGACGTTCCGAAAACCAGGAGGATCAGTTTCGAGGCCGAGAGGTCTGGACCGCTCGGGGAAGAGCTGCTTCTAGGAAGACTCGTTCCCGGAGTAGCGCCCATGGAAACCGCCGCCGTATTCGCGAATCGTGGGATTTCGCCCGTCACCGACGAAACCGACGAAACCGACACGGAAATGAGAAACATACCGATGACACGTGTTACTCCGCTTCCTGCTGACGGCTGCTTTTCGCTGGAATCTTAAGGAACACGTCGCCCGTGGGAAACGTCGCGGCCTCTTCGCGCACTTGGACGACAGTCGATTTGTTGCGATCGTCGCTCGAATATTTCACGGCGCGGACAACTTTACAAAAGATCGGCGCATCCGTTCGTCGATTTGTTCTCCTCGTGGAAAACGAGTCGCGCGAACGATATCACGGTAATAGTTGGAAGCGATACAGCGCGTTAAACATTCGCGCTTGGCTATAAATACGTTCAGCGGCGGGCCGGACGTGGATGCATCGAGAAATTTCGTTGAAACGGCAACCACTTCCGGAGCGGCCCGAATATAACGCGCCCCGTGGCCGCGCGGTGCGATATTCGCCGCGTAATGAAAGAAGAATCGTCTGAATGGCGTGCGTAATTCGTGTGACTACGATTCATGAGGGAAAAGCGCGACAGTAGCCCGAGGCACGTAAGGATAATTAATAGCTTAATTTCAACCTATCAGGAAGTCATTTCTCACGCGACCGCCGGGGACGTGCGTTTAGAGCTCGGTAACTGTCCACTTTATAGACTCCACGGCCTCGAGGATACACGTTTTCGAAAAGAGCCAGCCGCGCTCGTCTAATGTACCCTTTTATTCCGCACTACGGTGATAAATTTCGCAATTTACTTAATCTCTATAAGGCTCGATTAAATTGTCCGTGGCGATTCGCGTACCGGTCCCGACATTGAAGCGTCGGAATACTTAATATAGATACCGTGTTTCTCGGGGCAAGGCGCGGCGAAAGGGGGAAAAAGTTGCGCGGCGATGTTTATTACGCGGACGTCTATCAGCCTCGCGAAGCTATCAGGTGTTAATTAGTCGGGCGACTCGGGAAGAATGGCCGGCGTTCTTTTGCGGGCCGAAGTGGCGGTGCTCTTGGCGTGCAACGAAATTAAGATGTATCGTCGAAATCTGGTGCGGATAATTTGCATCCGTCGCGACGCCCACGCGGCTTTCCGCCTCCGCGTCCAGGCCCACCCGTCTGCGGCCCAAACACACCCATTCGTAGCCTATTCGATTGTTCAGCGAACTCTTTGAAATCGCTGGCAGGCTGCGAGCGTTGAACGCTTGCGTATGCCGCTGCTCGATGAATTTCGCCTACCGAGTTGTTGGCTGGATGCAATAACGTGCGCGCTGTCGAATATAAATTAATTGCCGGTATCCTGTATGGGGGTAATTTAAATTCCACTTCTTGTTAGATAGACGTTCGTTTGAAAATAATTTCCATTGCACTTTGGATACACGAATGACATTATCCGATCTGGATTGCACTCTGGCATTCCGAGCTAAATGTTATATGTCTTATTATTAAACATTGGCCCCCGTACTTTGACCGCTCTATATTCCCCGATGTTTCGTGCGTAACAAGTGTCGAGCCAACAGTTGTCATGCAAATGCTTAGGGTGCTCCGTACGCAGGCGGAAGTTTCAAGTAGTTCCGGCTCGAATAGCGTCATCGTTCAATTCGTAGCCGTGATTTTCGTAGGTAGAGCGCCCGTGTCTTGGCACGGTGTATCACGATTTAATAGGGTGATCAACGTGATGCTTGCTGACGGATTTAAGAGCGGACGAATTCAGAGGGTACGTCGAGAGGAACGCTCGATTCTTATTCCCACTTTTATCGCCATGCCCCGTGACCAATTGTCGCCCGACGACGTCTACGACGCAATCACAAAGAAGTAACAAATAGCAGGACGAATTTAAAGGGGACGCGTGAGCACGGATGTAATTAAATCTACGTTCGTGGAACCGCGTCTCCTCGTAATTATTTAATCAGCCATCGTGCTTGATCGTCCGAACGCTTTGATTGTTCACGCCGGAAAAACCATTCCCATAGATTTGTTGGGTCACGAATGTCGGTGAAGGGTGGAAGACTTAACGCCCGAATGGAGGAACTTAAATGTCTTTAACAGCGTACGATCGAAATCGAATTTATTCAATGCTTTGGTCCACGAATTACGGTTACCTCGGTATTTGTCCGTTAACAAAGAACGATTTGCTCGCCGATTTCATCGGCAAGCACTCGAGAATGGCCGCGAGGAGCGCAAATATACCGTTTCGCAGAAGCCGAGCAAATAAAAGTCTGTCGAACTGTCCACTCGTCGTCGCGGCGAAGTGTTACATCACGGGGAACGATAATTTCGCAAAATGATGATTGATGCGTCGCGGTAATCTCTTCCACCGCGTCGCGAAAGATAAATCTTGATAGCGATTTCATGTAAATGCAATTCATGCAAATTGCCCGGAATAACTAGCGGGCTAATGTCTCGACGCGACGACAGAAAGGGAACAAAAAGGATCGGGATCTCCACTTCGGCTTGTGCCACGGAATCTTACACTCGAAACATGTAAACAGTTCGAAGATGAGAAAGGACCCACGATATCCGATGTGTGTATCTCTGTTTAATAGCCCCCGTTATCTTTTTCGCCTCGAGGAACCGCTAACGTTCGAACTAAGCGTAAAAAAACAAATTGGCATGCATATAAAATAAAATCTCATCAAATTCTTCGATCAATTCCGTTATAGTCCCCCCACCATCCACCCTCCCCCGGGCTTTCCTAAGCGGCGGACACCGATTAACCCTTACGAATACAATCTTGCCGCGTCGAATTCCACGATAGAATGGTGGCGACGATCGGGTGGGTCGATTTTATGGCGGAACCAATACACGAAGCGCGTACAACGCGGGGTACGTAGGCGCAGATACGCGCCTGGCCAATCCCCCCATACGTTATATTAACACATTAGGTCCGCTCGCGTGCCAAAACCCCGTAAGCCGTAAGTAACAATAAGCAAGGGCCCTGTGGTCCCCTCTCGATTCCTGCCAGATGAGGATCGAGGAGGAGGGGGTTTCTGGACGGAGGGTTCCCGGCACGATGCACGCGTGTACCGCGTGTACTCGCGTTGTGTTCCTGGTTCTGTCGTTTCGGGGAACGACGCATGTCACGACGCCAGGCACAGGGGCACTCCTCCTTTCGAGATTTCTGCAAGTCCCTGGGCGGAGATCACCGCGCGACAGGTGGCAAGTTTACGAAATTTAACTGAGATGTAAATAGATTGAGAATGGGCAATGGAGGTAATGCAGGACGATTATGTTTGTAATTTGATTAATGTATTAATTGGGAAAATTATGCTACACACGGACACTGTGATTAGCAAGTGGAAACGTTCGCACGGAGGGGTAAGAGCGGGGTTAAAAAATGATTCTTTCTGGTACGATTGAACGTGCCTGGAAGCAAAAGGCTCAGAGGTTATTGTTTAACCTGTTCTAAGATGCACTCGTACCTTCGCGTCGACGGAGTCCGCTCAACGCACCTGCCGCGATCCTCTTGGGAATTCTTCGCTCTCCGTAATTTACCTGCGTACGAAATATACTTCGTATATATATATTTCTTGATTCTCCGACATTCTACTGTTCCTTCAAAAAGCTGCACCGGAATTCAATAGAAATTTGTCGAAAACAGACTTGCTCTCGTTGTCCCGAATTTTCACCGTCCACTTTGCTTGCCGAGTATCTGTGTACGGTTAAAAGAAAGGGGTGGTTGAGAACCACTTTGACCACACGCACACTCCTCGGTGGCTCCAATTAAGCGGGCAACATTAATTTCAACCACCCGGTCCGACCCCGCGGTTATCTCCTTCTCTCCTGCACCCGCTGTTTAGTCTGCCCTCTCCCTGTCTCACGGCTCTCCTCTCTTTTCGTCTTTGAACACCCTCTCCTCGTTCCTCCATTGCCCTCCGTGCTTCTTGCTTCCACTCTCGCTCTTCCGCACGCATACACACCAGCCGGTCTGTTCGCCGAACAACCATACACTTTTGTCTCTGTTAATAATTGACCGTTGATTGTTCGATACGATAATTGTGTCCCGCTATTGGACTAATTTGACGGAGGAGAAAATTTTATAAAAATATTGCTGAACAAAAATACATTTCATACTGTAAAGTATATAGGATAGTATATAAAAATTGTCAACGAATTTTTCGTCGCCAAACGGATCACCAAGACGTCGGCTATATCGATAAGAAATAAAACGTCCATTGCCACCTTCTCGCAATACTCAGCTTCTCCGCTACGTTGGTTATATTTTTCTCGACGCACAATGACAACTCTTTCCCAGCTCTCCAAAGGAGAATCGTTCGAACGGAGAGGATTAATAGGCGTGAAAAACCGCGTTCCTTTTAAGCCAATTTGTTCGCGAGTTTTCTCGCCCGGCTGCATAGAACGGGCATTCATGCCAGCGTTATCGCGGAAAGCGAACGATCTTGAAGAATAGCAAATAGCTCCCGCCGGGCGAAAAACGGTTTTCGCGAGAGGCCTTGCGAAGTGTCGGTTCTTGCGTGCCGTACAAGAATCGTTTGTTGTTCCGGCGAAACTTCTATATTTATACATCGGTAAAACGCAAGCCCCGTATTTGTTTCCATTCCCGTATTCTCCTCGTCACGTCTCTCATTCCGGTTTTCTGCTTCTTTTTCTGCGCGCCGTCCTGTCCCCGTTCGCCGTTCCTCCTTCGTCTGTCCCGTCCTTCCCTACCGCCAGCTAATACTCACGATTTTCAGCGAGCAAGTGCATACAGCCCGCTAATTCGTCTCGCTCGAGCCGGGCTTCTGTACACAAGCAGAAGTGGTTTACTCTGCCGCGGAGATCGACTTCCTTGCCACACGCTTCGCGACTCGCGCGAACACAGCGGAGCGAGAGAGCGAGGGCGAGAGACGGCTGTGGCGGCGGAAGACAGGAGTCCGGGTGATATTTTTAAAATTGTCACGCGTCACGCGAAGCCCCGGGGCGAATTTCACGCGGCGACGACGAAAATCGAGTCGATTCCATCGACGCGACACGATGGACGGTTCAGATTGGTCGGTTCGAAATAGAAACAAAATCAATGGAATCAATGGAATCAATGGAATGTTCGAAGAAACTTTCATATTTTATCTCACGTCAACGGAAACCTTAGGCCGGTACGTTGAACGAGGTACAGGGAGAACCGTGGATAGGACAGGGGAATGTTACGTTGCGTACGTAGACAGTATGACGTTTCTAATGCGAAACGGAGGAATTAGAACAGTCGCACTGCCTAATGAGGTACTAATTGCACCGAATTCTTGCAGTATTGACCTGACGCTGGATCAGATAAGTTAGCCGTCGACCGAGGGAAAGTGAAACCGGCGCAATGATGCGTTTCAGGAGATTCGTCGAAATCCTTGCGCGCAGTCAGGGAAAAGGCCTGAGACGCGCGTGTTTCAACGTTCGAAGGATCGATAGATCGAACGCCGTGGACAGTTCGTACAATCGAAACGCGTGCGATGCAATTACCGGAGACGCGTGCGCGAATCGTTATTAATACCCAGAAAGCGATATCGGCGCAGCGAAATGTTGCCGCTGCTGCGGTCTGACCCGAGCGTCTTATTTCACTTCGGGCGGCCCGTGCCTTTCCGGCTAGTACGGTGTTCCTTCGCGCGAACGTGCCGATAATAAGTGGAACGTGTCACTAGTCAGACGCGCTCTAATTCGCAGCGGATAGAATCAGAATCCCTGATCGATCGGAAATCACGATTTTTCTAATACTTCGTTCGTGCTACCTGCATCGATACCCGCCGGATATTCTGGGCATACAGTACTCGCCACCGTTAAATCTTTAACGATCTAACGGATCTTCATTCTCTTTCCACGAGACCGACGTTTTCCCCACGAAAATCGTGAAAATTCAGGCAGGCCGCTGATCGCGTGCTTCACCCCGGTCGCAACGGCACCAAGCTTCCACTGTGCAAAGTGCCGTCTACCTGGCAGGCCTTATTAGGAGCTAGAGTAACGAGCGGCCGGCCATCTTCGTGATTCACGCTTTCCTCGCCGCGATCCATTTAACAGCGAGCTTTCGACGGATCGACGGATCGTCCGCGTGGAAATCCCGTCTGCGTCGTTCGATCTCGTAACACGCATCCACTCGGTTCCTTGGCCCGAACTCCGCTGTCCGTCTGTAATTACGCGGCCCGTCTGATGGGCACGAAGATGGTTTCGCGCGATTCTTTCGAACGTTTTCATTAAAACGTCTGCGCATAGCCGAGGCGAGACGTAACAGCGGTTTCGCGCGAAACGGACGTGATTTATCGCGTTGCACGCGAATCGCTGGGTCCTATTAGCATGATTGGTTAATTAGCAATAATACACGTTTGATGATATCGCGAGCTTCTATACATATAGATATATATATTTATATATATATATATATATTTATACACAGGGGGGATGGGGAGGTGAAGAAATTGTTTATCGAACGAGTATTCCGCACGATTGAGATATCCCGGACGAACGACAGGCACGAGTCCGACAAACTAAATGGCCATGGTCCAAAATATTGTTCGATGGTTCCCTTTGAAGTCTCTCACGTAGGTAGTAGGCGTATCTGAGATAGTCGGATCGGATATTAGGAAGGCCCCGAACGTCTCAATCGACGGTATAGGCGTCGGCGAACAAGTTTTACGGCCGTTGTGCTATTTTAATCTGACTTCCATTTCGCGGAGAGAGATTTCGATTGGGGAATATTGAGGTTGGTGGCGCAATACGGTTTCTGTATCGGGCGAGACGCTGCTGGAGCTACCGCACGGGCCAGGTGAGACGACGCTCGACCTTTTGCTACCTACGCGACGTGTAATTGTCAAATGGCTTAAATGGCCAGATGGCGTATGCAAACGTCGCGAATAAACCGCGACCCGTTCGTGTGTAAGTGAAATTAACGCCGAGAGGGGGGGAGGGAGCTTAATTGATTTGTCCGCGATTAACGTCTGCTCGCGGAATTTCATTTGTCGACGTCAGGTACTCGATTCACGACCGGCTTTGTATAATTTAATGCAGATTGATTATCATAATAAACATCTTTACACCGTCTACTGCGCGGTAAACTATTCTAAATCTCGGCGTTCGCCTGCATAAATGAATCGTTAACGGTGGTTAATAATGCTCGTTTGTACATTAAGAGATCGTAATTACGGGTAATCACTGGGTGATGGAATAGAGCGATCCTTCTTTTTTTCCTGTTCCCGTGTGGAACTTCTTGGAGGAGTGAACCTTGGCTCCAGTTGAAATAGCTTGATAGAAAAATCGTTTCGAGTGCGGGGCAATTTCAGATGAATTCGAGCAAGCGCAAGATTGTAGCTTTATCGTCGACCACACTTGGAAACCTATCGAGGCTAAGACACTTCTCTAACCGGTCATTAGATCGCGCACAATTTAATATATCATCGCGCGGTTTGCCCAGAGCTAGATCGAACGGTCGATTTCGTTCGTGAACACCGCTCTTGAAGCTCGAGATTATTGAAAATCACGTTTACGTTATCGTGGGAACGGCTATCACTAGACGTCCAACGGACAGCTATTCATCGTTTATGGAGGACCGTAATCACTATCGATGATGGTTATTAATATCTTACCAGGATAACTTGAACCGTATGATCCATGATATATAAGCTCGAGATACTGGCATTGTTAAAGGAACAGTATCGACGCGACGGGTAATATAAAAATTTCGATTGCTTGGGAAGCAATATACACTCCAATGAAAAAGCAGACTAAACTGAAGTGTTAAAATTAAACTCGAGGGATATATTTCGAAAGCCATTTCATATTTGGGATACGATTTAAACCGAAACAAATATGATCTTTACACTTGGTATCTCTATTGGTATTTTAACGCTTGGCATCAGCTAACAGAGAGATCAGGTGAAAGCAAAGTAAGAAGCGCCAAGACCAATATCGCAACGATCGAAGATCGCCAACGATAACGTCGTTACTTTATGTAATAATTAATAACTACAATAGCTGTGCCACTTCGTCGAACTCGCGTCGTCGTCGCTCGAACAATGTAGAACATCGTACGTGTACCCGCGGTGAATTACGCTCGCGCCGGCTGCAGATAGCCTGGTTGCTCGTTTATCTCGTATCTTTGTTATCTCGCCACGGGAACGATGAATATCGCGGCCGGCGACGAAAGATCAACGGTTTGAATGCACGACCGCGGGCCAATCGATTTCAATGATACCATCTATTTTTAACACGCCGCATGCCAGCGACGCACCGTCGAACAGCATTACGGACACGATCATTGTTGATTATGACGGTCGGCCCTAACTTAATTAAAATGTAGCAATTGTGGAACGCGGACGCTTACGAGTAGCGCGTTGACAAATTTGCAATTTTATTGCACGAAAGTTTTCAAGATCAATAATTTGTGAATTAAAGAAAATGTCAAATCTTACTGACTTATCAACGCCTCGTTAACTTCGTTGCTGCTCCGCCGGGAAATTTTTGTTCTCCGCTCAAAAATTCTACCCGATCGCGAGTATCGAATTCCTGCGCCTGGAGAACGGCGTTGTCCAATCGAAGCGGCGGAAATTAGCAGTGCGGTTTTTCTTTCCGGATCGGCTCGCGTCAGAAGCAGAACAGAAAGCAAGTTTCCCACGATTGGAGAACTACTTGAGGGCGAGACGCTTGAAAATCTATCCACGTGTGTACTGCGTTTCAGCGCCGCGTAAAATTCACGTCCATTCTATTTTTCGTCCCACCTCGCAACGATTCGGGCTTGGTGAAAAAAAGGACATCGACGTTTAAACGCAAGGGAGAGGGGCGGTTCTCATGTTAAGGCATCGGAAGAACCGGCTTCGTCGGTGGAACAGAACCAGGAATGAAATCATTAATCCTCTTTCCGAGCAATATATTATTTGCGAATTTCCATTTCTCATTATTCCTAACGCGCACGGCGTTGCGAGCCATCTGCCCACGTCAAACGGCGAAATCGTTCTCGCGATTGGAATCGTCCCTCTGCCGTACATACGAATGAACATCCGCTCGCCTTCGAAATTGTCAGCATCACGAAGATATAATTATGCCAGTTTTCGATCACCGCGTGCCCTGCCTCCGCGCGTAATTCATCCTCACCTGTAGCACGGCGATCGAGGTGATTGGACTGAATACAAAGTAAGAAATTATTCCTGCGCGGGCCTCTGCTAATTCCCGACAGCGCTGAATATCCTCGCGCTATCCGCTGATTATCTTATAAAATACTATTATTACGATTAAACTAGTTTACTCTAATCTCTATACGTAAGATGTATCGTCGCGCGAAGATATACGAGAAGAAAAAGGAAAGAAAATTCACAGTTACGTTGGCTGCTGGAACAACTTCGAGCGACCACGCCGACGGTGGTTATTAGAAATGAAACGATCAGCCAGGAGAGAACGTTAGAATCGAAGTAAGAGTGGTAGAACCGCGCCTTAATGGAAACGAACTAACGACCCGTGGAACCGTAAACGCAGTCACGTACTCGCAGGTAACGATCGACGAGTGACCAATCAATGGTCATTATTTATAGGTTGTGGGTACGGCTAAAGGGGCATGGCTACTTTTCGTACGATTCCGTGGGTCCCAGAGACACCGTAACGAGTGGCCTGGAAAAATGTGACCGGCCGCTTAATCCGATTCCCTCGATCCACGCGGACCGTCCCACCATTGCGATCCGTTGCTCGAGGACTCGAATCGCGGAGGAATTTTCTTTTCAGCGAATTTTCGGTGCGATTTACGTGCGATTAAAATTTCTCCTATAACGCAGAATGGAAATCAAACGTCGTTCACGCTCGATGGGACGTTTGATCGATCGCACCGGTCGTTGTTTCACCTGTGCACAATTAGAGACTGTTTATGACGCTATTAATTTTTCCACGCGGCCAGCACCGATGGAAAATGCGAACGCGCGCCGCGGTATTCGATTCGTTCTGTTTCCAATTGACGCGAACCCGAAGGAACAAGTCGAACACGGGCAAATCGTAAATCATTATCGTCGTTCTGTTAATTGACGTCGGGATCGATAGGACGGACACGATAAAAGCCCCGTCCCCCTTTCCGTCGTTTTAATCGCGCCGAACCGGGCGACGCGCACGCGAGAATGGATAATCGATTATTATTAATGAAATGCTTGTCCACGATCGTGCTTTTTTAACCGGTGTGTTTTTTCTTTTTTTGTTCTCAGGACGAAGTAAGTAACGAGCCACGACAGTTAGATGCCGTACAATCGAGTGCTATAGGCGAGACGATTATGACGAGAACACGGCATCGGAGAAAAGCGTGAGCTTTTTCGAGGCCCATTACTGTTCACGATCCTACGGGGAAGCTCGCCATCAGCTTCCCCGCATCCGATCGATAATTGAACATCGAACGTTCATACCAGCTTCGCTCATCGCATAGTCGCAACACCTTATGCATTTAGATTGAGCAATAACATCGTACAGGAAATATGCTTAATTTTTTCTTTCCGTCGACGTGTTCACTCGTAGTACCAGTTAATATCGCTTTCCCAACAAAACTTTATACCAATGCGACGCCCGTTTTTCTAATCCTTTTACGTAACAACAACAAACATTTTTACGCGAAACTAGCTCAGACTTTAACCGGCCCTTTCCAAAACGACGCGCACGTCGCCAAAGTATCGAACTTATTACTCAACCTGAAATACCTTCCATACCCCGTACCTGTGAAAGAAAAATATCTCCGCGAATTCCAATACAAGGCTCGCCTCCCTTCCTGCCCGCTGTACACAGGAAATACGAAACGAGTACTCCACGGTGGCGACGTGGAGGTCTTAATTCCTCGAATGACATTTCACTCGTTAGTCGGCCGCGATTTCCCGTTCGTTTCCGCGAAAGCTCGGGCAAAACGCGGTCCATCCTCGGCCGTCGCGGAAGCTAACGAGCAATCGTTACGTCCGACGTAAATTACCATCGGATGTAGGTTAAAAGCTACTCCCACTGTCGCGATATTAACACAGAACCCTTCAGCGAACGCGAGGGAATACCGGCGATTCCCTGGTCCCGGTTAACGAGGGGCCGATACGACGCGCTCGGCCAGCCTTAAAACTGTCAATCGTCGCGGATCGATGTCTTCTCCGCTGTCCTCGTAATTCTCGAGAATCGAGAATCGAGAATGTCTGCCCGAGGAGAAGGCCGGTCGGTCGGGCCGGCCGTGTCGACACGCTTAGCCTCGTTTGTCCCGAGTAATGGCCGCAGTCATAACTCAACCGCGACTCGAGCCCAGCTCGAGACCGAGACCGGCCTGGACTCGAGTCATTTCTACTTGCTAGACGTGACGCTTACACGCGACCAACCGATCCCCCGGCCGAGCGAGCAGGATAGATCTGATTCACGGAAGAGACGGGTCGATCCGCTCCTCTCCTTGGTACGATAGCACGGCCGGCCAACGTAGAGGCGATGTATACAAGGATCGTTCCAGTAGCTTGATACGGGAGGAGCGTTTTCATCGATTGAAAGAGCTGCCCGCGGAAGAGTTGCTGTCGAGGTATTGCGAGTCGAGTAGGGGATCGCGGAATAGGGGAACCCGTTCCGTACGATCGATAGTGATGCAGGTCGATCGGAGATTTTCTGGACCGAAGCGCCCATTATGATGGCAATAATGTTGCGCAGTTATTTTTTTTTTGTACACGATTACTTCCCACTGGAAAAGAACCGACTACTTCTGGGATTACCGTTCATCTTATTATTAAATGCTCGCCTTAATTTCTAACTCACTCCAGTGCACGGCCATCGAGGAGAAAAATCAAATTTCTAATACCGGTTGCTAATCTGCTGGCGAATCGGCCTCTCTGCTCGCGAGGCGACCTATCCACGAGATTTCCCAGATGAAGCGAGCTAACCACCGTCGGACATTTCTGGTTCATGGAACTCGTGAGCACCCCCGCGGTGAACTTCATTAATTACGCGCGTTCCCTTCAACGCGGGGGGCCAACGAAGCCAATACTTTAATAAGATCCGCTTTGCTCCGGCGTGGAAGCTCGTTCCGCGTGCGATTCGTAAAAAGACCGGCGTCGCGTCGTCAGCGTGCGCTCGAAGGGTTTGCACGGCTAGTCGCTGGAAATTGGCCGAACCGCGTGTTCCATCTCTGCGTAGAACCTTTTAACGACGGATCTCGACGACGCATCCTTTCCTCTCTTCCATCGTATCGTCGTTATTCAGTCTACGGTTAATGTTACAATAATGGCATAAGCGGGCACTATTTTTAAACAATCTTTCGCGTTCGTAAAATTTTGGCAATGCTCATTGTTGTCCTTCGCCGCTGCATTAATACAGTTAAAGAAGCTCGACAATAGTCGCAATTTTCTAAAAACAAAATTGCCAATCCATATTCCATTCAATTTTGCCTTTCCTTCGCATAATATTCCTTGGACAGATCATTCTCTTTAATCGCGTTTCCATTCGCCATCAATTCCTCGGGAGAAAGGTTGCTTTCCCAGGGGCGGGCACGCGGATAGTTTCATTAACGGCGATTCGGAGAAACGATCGGCGATCTCGTAATTAAAAACAATACTGAAAGCCGCGACGCGACGCGACGATCGTTAATTAGAATTGATAATTGCGAGCGGGGATCGCGACACGACGCGCGACCACGCGGAGGCCGGCCGCTATTGAGAAACTGTTCCCCCAGCCGGTCCCGTGCATCCGCGATAAATTTTCCGACGACTTAATTGATTTCTGCCGGGACGGTATAACCGTGCCGCGTTCCCCAGGTATAAAATGATTCGAGAGTCTCGAGTCGCGGGGACGCGCTCCGAGGAAGCTTTCCTGTAGCCCCCTCGACGATTCAGACCTCATTCGAACTTGAACGAATTGATTCTACCGGTGGAGTGTTGCACAAATTTTCGTAGACGAGCTGGCCGTATTCTTTTGATCGTTCTCCTTCCTCGTCAACAAATATTCGTCCGATATTGAGAAATCTGCACAACTTCGCCGACGAAAATTCGGGCAATCGGTAAGCCTCGTTTCCAACTGCGCTCCGCAAATATAGGACGTACCCCGCGCCTCCTAGACACCTGCACGACTACAAAAGTACGCTCACTCCCACTTGAAATCGGCTTCTCGCAGTACGATCCCAGCACCTGTTCCACTTCGCGCCGTGCACAGTTCTCGTCTCGGTTGTTCCAGTGTGTCGTTTAATGAATTCTTAGCGGCGCTGGCCCCGCTTCGACCGTTTCGTATCCGTCGACGATGGCAGGCGTAATTAAGAGGAACGTGACGCGCAAGTTTAGTGGCGCTTTAAGCACGGGCAGAATCGTTTCACGTGTGCGGCGCAGCGCGATTCATAATGGCAGGGCTGACGTTTCGCGGTTCCAGTCGATCGTAACTCAAAGCTCGGATCCAGAGGCAATCGTGGCGTTTGTACGACTCCGTGGAACCCGCCTGCCGATAATTATCGCGTGAACTTTTTCGGGTAGGCAGCGCAAGGCTGTAGAATTCAGATTCTCGAGCGCGTTTTCTATGGAGAAAAAGATGGTGCGTCGTTCGCGAACTTTTTGCTGGTTGACACAGCGAAAGAAGAATGCTGGTATTGTCAAAGCATTCGTGCCCGTTAGCTCTGGTTAATTACTTTCTGTTTGCCTTGGGAGCAGAAAAAAGTGCTGAAAGACTGTCCGCAGGAGTTCGCGCCGATCTCCGCAGGCTTTTGCAAGAACGATCGGTGAATTTATGAGGACTTGTTCACGGCGTTCTCCTTACGCACGCTTCGAGGAATCCGCTCGAACTGCTCTCCTTCCTCACCGCGATCCATGCGTGGAATAGCTAAACTATAGAACCGTCGAAGATACGGATTACGTCGCGAACAAAACCCCAGCCATTTAATTACGGGAAAGAATCGAACGAGTTTCCGCAAGGGGCAGCTCAATTTTTGCAAAAGTATTGCCGCATATATTTCTATTACGACGAGGATGATTTCGCTAGTCTCGCAACTTTACTATCCACTCGTCGTCTCTAAACTCTGAACTCCAAACAAATTCCAAGCCTGGACCAAGCCCCTCTCGTCTCTCCGCTGACTCGCCATCGATACCTGTGCAATTAAACGCAACGTGACCAGCCAGTCAAGTAGCGAATCCGAAGGAAACCTATCCGACGGTTTCTACGATTCGTTGCGCAAAGGGTGAACGTGTCCAGGAGGTTCTCTACCGGAGCGAAGGCGTCGCGAAACAGGCGGACATCGCTGCGAACCGACGCGTTCGTGTGTCATGGATGAAACAAGGCACGAAAGGAATCGACGAGTCGTCCTTCGGCGACAAAACGTTCCCCACCTCGTCGCTCGGATGACAGGACAATGATGAAGCGGTTTAATTGTTCCAATCTGACGAGTTTTTTCCATCAATTGAATTACATCGGTAAAATTCTGCGCAAGAAACGAATAGTTTCAGGCGGTCTGCGCCTTCGCCGAGCCGGACGGGGAATAAGAAACAGGCCGTCCACGCTATTGTTCTTCTCTCGCGTGATACGCATGTACCCCTGAATATTTGTTTTTCCTCGGGACGAGTCAATTACGTTTCCTGCGATTCTCTCGCGGAATGGCGCGTCGATTTTTGCACCGCTCACGCACCAGTGACATCTACCTGTGTCTTCGTTTTTTGTCTTCCGCGCGATGCTCCCCATAGAATCGCGGGTCGTGTACCGACGCGAGACCGTGGATGTAACGTGTCAAAGAAATTCGCCGCGTTCATCGACTGGAAACAGCTATCGCATACCTGCCTCGATTATCTTCGATCCCTGGATTTAACAACGAGCCGCGCGTTTCTCGATCGAAGCGTCATTTCCCCGAACGCGGGGACTGTCGGCGGAAGACAAACTGTAATTCACGAACAAACGTCCGCGACAGGTGACGAGCGCTGACAATGACTCGCCGCGTTAATCAAGGGTGCCGCGTTGAAGAGAAACGACGGGACGGGGAAACTCGACGCAACCAGCCCCGTAGCTGACGTCTAACTCAAGGATAGGTCGAGAGGAAATTAGTGTTCGTTCGCGGCCGCACGTCCCCGGTATGCGAGGTACTTTCGGGGATGTATATACTCGCTCTCGAGGGCGTCTTAGCGTTATTGGTTTTACCCCTCGAGACGCCAACGGTTGAAGAGGAGAGGGTTGTTCCTTAAATGGAAGCCCTGAAACGGCGCGAGCGAGAAGTCGTAGAGGGGGACGAGAACGGAGCGAGCGTGAAGTGGGTTTCTGAATGCCTCTTTCCTGCCACCGACAACGAGACTACTTCGCTTAAGTAATTAGACTGCCGACCGTTCGTTACCTCAGTCATTTCTGTACCGGAGAACGAGAAACTACTGTACCGTTCTCGATCATCCGCTCTTGACGTTCCGGCAACTTTTCTGTACGTCGCAGGACATCGCGATTCTCGACTTTTCCATCAGCCAGTATCGTTGATTCCAATTTAGCCAAATTTCGCAAGTATCTTCGACGAGGGGAAATTAAACTCGACCGCTGAGGCGAAATCGGAAACCTCTCGGTGCGTACTTCTTGCAGTTTCTCCTTACAGTCGTCCCGAATAATTATCATTTCAGGCACTATATTCGTCCTCTGGCCAAGGGGTAGTAGAGAAACTCAGTTTCCCTTAACGTTACACACGCGCGCAAGGCAGCCTTATATTACAATATTTACGACTAGTTACCAACGCCCATTGGAGGACCCGTGCTACGGACCACAGGGTATCCGCGAAGAGGAACAACGCGCATCGACTTGCCGTATCTCGCGCAACTGTCAAAGTCCTCGAACGATTCACGAATCGACAATGACGAATAAATCCTGTCGGACGCCGGAGAAATTCCCTACCCCGAAAGAATTCATAGAAACTTATCCGCGTCTTTCCCCGTTTCATGCGCCCGTTCCCGTCGCGTTAATTCGAAAGCATGGCCGATAATTAGTGGGCGAGGGGAAAAAGAATAATTAGTTATATACCCTGGCGTGGCGTACACCGAGCCATCGAGCGATGACGTTGCCCGGTACCATCTCTCGGTCGGAGTGCAACAACAATAACGCCCGTGATTTACGATTAAGTTGCCTCTGTTAACTCCGCGTGACCAGCGTTGAGAACTACGCGAAGTACTTCTAGCAGCCTCGACGATAAACGCGAGAAGGACTCAGCTTAGCGAACCAACTACTCCTCTCGTCCGTTCGCGGACGTTTATCTCGTCCGAAGGATGAAGACTCCTCCCAGAACGTGGCCCCCTTGTTATGGAGGAGAGTTGCGCGCAACCGGCCAGGGAAAAGCACTTACCAGCCGCTACACAATAAAAGTTGTCGTAAAGTTTGTCACTGCGCGAGCACCGTGCCGGCGGTTCGTTAATTTCGCAGATTTATCGCTGCGTAAACATGTTGAATCAATGTTCACCGCGGCCACGGAAGAGCATTACGTGCCGTTACGCAAGGCTAATCCCGACCCGTCTTATGTACCCTCCATGGAGGATCTTCGATGGGATATCGATTATCATTTTTTAAGCGGACGTGGCTTCCTTTGGTGTTTCAATTTAGAGCCTATTACGGAAGACCTAGATTAATATTCATTATTTATTAGTTTCTCTCTACGAGTCCCGATCGATCGAAATTTATGATCACACCGTGTATTCGTTTCCCTGTTGCTATTCGCCACTATCTTCTCCCCGGTACCCTATTTATACTGCACCTAGCGAATCGTCAACCGTAGTAGTCTGGATTCGTCAGACAATTCGACAGATATCAGCTGACAATAGGATCCTACCGTGTTGCAGGTCCCCGCACGAGGAGAGTGAAGAGGCCGGACGGTCGCAGCAGTGGCAGCACGCCGGAGGAGAAGCGTCCGAGGACCGCGTTCAGCGGCGAACAATTGGCCAGGCTGAAGAGGGAGTTCGCGGAGAATCGATACCTAACAGAACGAAGAAGGCAGCAGCTCTCGAGGGATTTGGGGCTGAACGAAGCGCAGATCAAGATCTGGTTTCAGAACAAGAGGGCGAAGATCAAGAAGGCCAGCGGTCAGAAGAATCCGTTGGCGCTTCAGCTGATGGCGCAGGGCCTCTACAATCATTCGACGGTGCCGTTGACGAAGGAGGAGGAGGAACAGGCCGCGGAGCTTCAAGCGAAATGACGATAGTCGTAATAATTGTACGTAATCGACGAGATCCCTCGAGACGGGAGGGTGAAACATTGCTTTATCGTTTCGACGCGTTGCTTGTTAGGGGATGAAGATAAACCTTGAGCAGAGCGTGTCCGGCGTTCGTGGAATGATAACGAGGGTTAGCCAATTTATTATATTATCGACGTCGCAGCGATATTTTGTATTCCAAAGATTAGACGCGCTCATTGTATTTCTGAACATTCGACGGCTAAGAGTGTATTTATAATTTTTCCTTCCTGTTTTTATTCGAAAATGGTGGGCGTAGATGGCCGCCGTGGTTGACGGGGCGTCGCGGTCGATCGTCTCTTCGTCCGACGAGGAAGGAGACTCGGATACGCGTTTCGTAAAAGTATCCGGCGTGCCGCCTCTCCAATGATTTCCAAGCGATTTACGAACGAATTCGGACGATTCAGAGCTTCCCGTTTGAATCCGGCGAGAGGGAAAACTCATGAGTTACCGGCGTTGAGAATCGAACGATGATGGTCGTGAAACGCGGCGATCGCGACGATAACTATCATTGAACTCGGCATCGTTTGTGAGGGAGGACTTAGCACGCACGTTCCTAACGCGACGAGTAAAGATTCGTGTTGAACCGGAGGAAATAACGGAGACACCGTATCGATCGAGCGTCACGATTAAGCGCGAGTCGCGTAAGTCACGGTGAAATGGGTTGTACAGTGCCATTTGTACAGTTTTCTTGCGAAGAGCAAATCGAAAGAAGAAAAAGAAGGGGAATATACGTTTTTTCTCTGCAAAAGGAACTAGTATTTGATGCACACACGCAAACAGAGAGAAGAGATTTCACCCAAGAACGTGTGCGACCGAGAGCATGAGCGCGAGAGAAAGTTAGTGAGAATGAGAAGACAGAGTTCCGTTAATTTATTGTAAAAATGTAACATATCGTACAATTGCGATGTGCAATAGGAAACGTTATACATATATGTACGAGGAGAAGTAAATAGAATGACCTATGTATAGGTATATATATATATATATATATAAAAGATTGATAAATCATCGTGTAAATAAAACGCAAGTTAGCGAGAACCTCGTCTCGATAGACTGTTTAAAAGTAACTTAGTTATTTATTTACCTATGCTAATGAGGACGGCTCGATAGAATATCGGCCACCTATACCTTGTAAGAATTATTTAAAGATCGAATTAAATATTCCCACTATCACGAGCCACGTATCGACGTATAGTACTTGTTCTCTCCTCGACATCCGTCCACTTCCTGTGGTCCAGAAGAATTCCTTGCCGCGTTGCCCGCCGCGCACGATAAACCTTCTTCGAATGTCCATGCAAAGACACCGACGATATATCGCGGCTAGATAAATGTTTGATTAAATAATTGCGCGGCGCCGGTGAACCGAATTATCCAGGTAATTACCGGCCGCTCCGAGATACGAACTTTTACTGGAACATTACCGACACCGGTCTCGTTACAAGATAGCAATATACTGAAACCGCGAGGCTCGAGTCCTTGTGCGCACAATCGACCCGCACCCATAGCGAAAACAACGTCCGCGACGTTCCTTCCATCCGGACCAATTCGAAGCGACTATTTTACGGATTAAGATTCGAGGGCGAGAAAAATCTTCGCCGCCGTTCCGACCAGCGGGCAAATCGCGAAACCGATTCCTATTATCAACCGCACACGACGGACGATTAATCGCGAGGTCGTTTCGCGAATGGAAAATTCAAACGCCACGAGCAATCTGCTCCAGCTCGGTTGGTATCCGCGGTGGGGAAACAATCGGGACAATTCGATCGGGAACCGTGTACCTTACACCGATCGGCGCCGCGAAAGCGGCGCTAGACGCGTGCTAATTAACACGGGGAAGGGAATCAATCGAGGCAGATGTTTATCGAGAAACCATCCGGCGACGCGGCGCGAACCGTTCGTGGCTCGAGAGAGAAAGACGACGGGTGTCGGCGAGGCGATCGGCGTCGGGATAAAAGGTTTCGGGGCGGGTCGATTCGCATTCAGCATTTGGCGCATGCTTCCACCCCCGAGCCGTATTTCAGGCCCGTGCAAACCCCATGGAAAGCCCCTCCAGCCGGCCGCGATATCGATTGATTTACAGTCGAAAGGTGGCCATCGTTGATATCAAAACCAGCCACGCCTACGTTATACCGTAAACGCGGTATGCGTGTGCCGAACGGTGAGTGGTGTCGGTTAACGCACTTTATATGTACATCATTTAACCTCCGTCAGCGTTGTTCCAACGACCCTGCCACCATTCGTCCCGTCGATCTTTTATGGACGTTTGCGAAATTCCGTTCGGATAAGCGTTGAACGCGCGAGATAAGCGGTACGAAATGAACCGAGTGTATCGCGACGTTGCTGCGAACGTGTTGCTTCCTTCTGTTTTCGTGGAAAGCAAAGAGTTAGAAATTTCACGAGGAGTCGGAGATGTTCATTGGACGTGGACGTTGAAGTCGCGTGGAAGTTAAATGAGGGGTCGTTAAGAACGGAAGTGAAAAGATCGAAGATAGAGTTCGAGGACGTTCGGAGAATAAATAATTTCATCGGTTCCCCCGTGTATCGGTGTACCCCGATTTTTCTTTTTCGACAACGGTCGACGCCGTTGGCCGGGGGTCGTCCCGGGGATATCCGAGGGACCGGACCCACCTTTAGAAGCGTACCTGGTAAGTAATAGGCGACATTAACGTACAAGCCCGGCTTCGAAAAGGAGCATCGCGATGAGTAATCGGCGACGATTATTTTTCACAAGAACTTCTGTTCGTTTACGGGCGGAACTTGGATTTATCAAGTACAAAGTTATTTGATTATTCGTATTCCCGTAAATTCATGCTTTTCAATTCAATTTACCGCCTGCGCCCTGGATTTTAACGTCGCGTTTCACGCATTCGCTGTGACCAAAGTGTTTTTTTTTTTCAATATTCTATAAATTCATCGTAACTACTATGTTGCGAATTCCCTTTCAAAGGTAACTATACGCGCGTATACGTACAGTTTATACGTACATTTCATTGCGTACATTTTGATTCCCAATTAATTTAACACGAACGCGTCGCACGTTTTCCCCCTGACAAAATATCATCGAACCGAAACGCGTCGCACGCGTTCAAAGCGAATTCGGTGAAGCGTCTTCGACGCGTACCCAGCACGCACACGGATCCACGGAAAGTTCGAGAAGTTAATGCGATTCGTCGCATGGGATCTCATTGAAATGCCGAATCCTCGGCGCCTCGTAATGCCCCGCAAACCCAAAATACATCGGCGATCGCTCGGGATCGGGACCGAGTCGCCGATACATCCCTGTCAGATTAGAATCGCGCCACTTGACAGACTCGCGCTTCTGTCTGTCCGGCTAAACGCACGGTCGAGGCTACTACGGGTCAAGCGCGGCGCAGATCCATAAAGGCGATTCACCGTGGCTCCTTTGTCCCGGAATCTTTACAAATGAGATACAACCGGGGAGAAAAGTCCGGGACACGTGAAGAGGTAGCAGACATTAACCCTGTGACCGATCCGTTCGACATTCCTGAACAACCGTGCTCGCCTTCCACGCACAAGCCGTCCGGCCACCGGAGCACCGGAATTATGCGCATCCGCGTCCCGTGATTCGTTCGCCTCCGTCACGTTCGAACAGTCGACGAATCCGGGATAGATATCGCCGTCAGATAGCGTTTACCGATTGAAACGTACATAGGCCGATCCGCGTTAAAAGTACATGCGGGCCGTATAAACGGGCGTAGCCAGTTGGGAAACGGATCGTTTCCGTTTCAACGTTAAGGAACGGTGTACGATCCGTTGCGGGACGCGTCTGCGGTTTCGTCGCAGATACGCTCGCACACGCCACGTGTGCCTCTCTTATGCATGCAACACGGTGCATATTACGAAAGAGTTGGACGCAAATTTTTTCCTCGCCTATTACCGGCCACTTTGTTTCGACGTCTGTTTACACGCGAGGTTGAACGCGCCGCTGTCGACGGTGCATGCATACGCGAGACTGCGGGCGCAACGATCTATCCGGCGACGTAAATCGCAGGGAAATCGGGCGCGGAGTAGGCACGACGCGAGGCTCAATAAAGTAACGCGGAAGAGAATTATTGGGACCGTTAATCAGCCGTGAATAGCGACGCGGAGTTCCGTGGCCGCGCGGCTCGAACTGGCGATAAGAGCTGGGGGGGGCGGCGGGGAGAAAAAAGTTGAAAATGGTTTATAGATAAGGGGGCGCGCTATCAATCGACGTTGCACTTACAGCGCTTGCATACCTCTCGTCGCGTTCTTGGCGTACCATCGATATACCTGTGCGCCGGAGTGCAGCCTCGGTTCGATGGTATCTCGACCGTCTGATTTTTCGTCGCGCTGCGCCGTGTTCATTTCACGTCTCGTCTTTCGCCTTTGTTTTCCTCTCGTTTGCGCGCAACGGGATCGTTCGAAAAAGTTGAGTCCCATTTTCCGTTGGGGCTTTCCAAGTTGGAAACGCTTTCGATACGGAAACGAGCTCGGAGAGGTATTAATGACGCGGACGAATTGCGCGATGAAAATTGCGAGACACGGTCGGCAGATCTGGAAGCAAGATTATCGTAACGATAAATATTTTGATTTTAATTCGATTGGATTATTTGTCGCGAAAGATCATTTGGCACGTTTCCAATCTTCGTGTTCGGGGAATTATTTCTGACGGTGAAACGGTCAATCGAACTCGTCTATCGGTTTCATTTTCCATTTCCAGAACTTTCCCCGCCCGAGAAGTTGGCCAGTTTTTCCGCGCGAATTTGCGAAGAGGGTTAATAATTCGTCGCGGCCGTGAGAGATCGGCAGACCGAGATCTTCAAGGATGATCGTCGTTAGTGAACGGGGCATTAGTCGTACGGTAGCCGATGCCGATGGATACGCTTGGCCGTCAGTGGGGAACCCAACGTGGAAAGCAGCGTCGGGAGATCTGATGGTGACGGGTATTAAAATTAATGGTCAGCCATGTACGCTGACGTGTCACCTTATACCTCCATGCGTCATTTTGATTGACCAATAAATTATCTCGTGGAAGGTCTCGCGCGTGCTTGCCTGGCCATCGGCGTTCTCGCGGTTCTTTGCTCGTTCGTGTAAAAGTCTGTCCCGCTATTGTGCAATTTGTTGGTCGTTACACGCGGCGAAACGAAGGCATGTTTCTGCCGGCGCGGCTGCCCGATAAGCATCTTCATAGAAATTTCGTATAAACCCGAGATTTATCTTTCGAAACGCCGATACCTCGCCGATACAAAGGTTTTATTGCCGTTGCTATTACTTTTTATTACGGTAATCATCGATGCAGTGTAGAATAACAACTCGCGGTGTACGGAAACCGTGTGCGTTCGGACCTATCCAAGAATCGTGCAAGCGACCAAGGAAGTGAGCGACGGGGGGAACGCGTTAAAGAATTAAACAGAAGGGTAGACGAAAGTTTTGCCCTCGCCACCTGCACCTTGTTCGCGACAATTACGCGTCTCCGCCGTGTCTAACTCGCAGCGAGCACCTTGAATATCATATCGTTGCGTTACTGCGAGAGGATCGTGTATAGATCGGACGATAAAACGCGTGGCGATCGAGGGCTGCCGGTCTCCGCTCAGGGCAGAGGAACAGTAACGAACTGTCTGTCCCGCGAATTTCCTCGAAACAGCTTGAAGCAGACTTTAATGGCTCAATCCGCGTGTTCCGGCAACTCGATGTGTGGGCCAAGCGGGTCGATGGTCCCCCACCCGAAATTTTCTTCAGCCCTCGTTCCCCATGGATGGCGCGTTACCGTCCACCGACGGGACAAAACTCGAGAGCTGGCTTGTTTTTAGTCGCACCACAAGCCAAATGACCGGGACGCGGCACTCTCATGCATGAATGCAACGTCAGCTGCCATCCCGGGACATGGCGAACTCTTCATTAACCGTGCAAAGGGTTACGGGGAACGAAATGCTGCCTCCGATCGTGGAATCGTTTCCGATCCTCGAACCGAGGGCGACGACGTCGTCGCCGACGAATCTGAATACTAGTCGGCGTTTTATCGAGAACGCCGTATTGAGAAAGATGTTCACTCGTTTGTTGTAAAATATTTTGAAAATTGCGGGCCATGATTGGAGAGCTTTCACAAAAGATTGGCAACAATTCTTTTAAACGCTTGCTTAAGCGCTCGAACGCGTCAGCTGCGCGTCCAAGGAATGCAAAGAAATGTCCATTAAAAATATTCCCATGTGTCCTGGAGTATGCAATTTAAGGTACAGTCGTTTCTCAGAATTTTCTGTCATTTGCTTTCCTTCAAAGACATCGAATCGAATTTATTCCGAGCCATCGTTACCATCATTCGACACGATCCCTCGCAGTGTGAATAGAGAACGACGCCGGTAAGACGATCCCCGATTGTCGATGATCCGAACCCCGATTCGGTGACTTTAACGAAAATTAAGTGAGATAGGTCCAGACGGGCCGATGCTTTTTGACAGCCCCTCGAACTCTCCGCGGGAATCATAGGATCGGTCGACCGGTATTTAGTTTCCTAGTGTCATGTCCACCTTTACGCGTCCGCGCCTCCGGACAAGTCCGAACTCCAAACATGTCTGGCCGCGGATACTTCTCGCGCGTCACAGCTCTATTCGAGAGATCGAAACCAGTTTTAAAAGCAGAGTCCAAGCCCTCGAGGGTCTTATGGATTATAAAGAGATCGATCGGGCGAAATCGTGGCCGAATTTCGTTTTGTTTCGAAGAGTTTCAGTTTCGTTCGGAGCGGAGTGCGTTTCTCTTTTCTGGAGCACCGATATTCAATTCGGAGCATTCTTAATCAATCGTCCCGTAAAATTGAATACTTTGACACGCTATTTAATAAGAGCGTCCGAATTTTCAATTATCACGGTACTCGATAACGATGGTTCCTTTCATCCGATCCTGCTAACAGCAGTCCTCCGATCGTCAATAGCGAACGATGAACAATTCTTGATTAGAAACAACCCTTAACGATATCGAAGAAACCTCTCGAAACCGTGCCGAGCCTTTCGTTCGAGATCACCGAGAAATTGTTGCACCAACCAGGCTCGCCGTACTAACGAACCCTCGCGAAGGGTCGGCTCGGATACTCGTGATCTCGATACAGATCTCGACGGTTGCGCAAAAATTCGCGTCAGATCGAGGAACGGGGAGGAATTCCCGAATCCGTGGTAGCCGATATGCGGATGAGTCACCACCTTTGGGGATCGAAAGCGAAGAAGGTAAAGGGCCGCGTCGCGGCGAGCAGAAGAGGAGAAACGAGAGAAAAACGAAGAGCGGAGTAGCTGAAGAGAACCACCAAATGGTGGGGACACCGTGGTGGAGTGGTGGTACCGGGTGGAAAGAGTGGAAAGAGAGAGGTGGGATTCGAACCCCGGGACCACACACGACGCTCCACGCGTCTGCGACTCGGTTACATTGCTTAATTGTAAACGGCTCAGCGGTTCTCATGCTCGAAATCCTTTTCCCTCTCTCGACGCTTCAAGGGATTCCAGCCTGTTCCGCAGAAGTAGAAATTCGAGGCCAGCTACTGTGCGTGGCGCTAAGTGTACCTATCGATGTTCGAAACGGATGGACAAAAGGGTTCCTACGGTGTAACTGTTTTAATCATTCCATACCTGGGTCGCCCGCTGTTGAGAATGACGTTTGACCCGCGTGTTTTAATTTTTGCGCACTCATTTTCCTATTGGGCCTAGAGAGCTGACAAATATTTTGTACTAATGCAATGATTCCTAAAAAGCAATGATTCCTAGGTAAGTGTAACAGGCCTCTGCAAATTCTTTTTGTACACGTTTCGAGGCATTTCATTGTGCGGCAGGTGCGCATTAAGATTTCAATCGAAATCAATTCGAAAGAATTTCGAGGGGTCGACAAGGGGGCACGACGGAAGCCGTCCGAACGATGATTACGGACAAGAGTTCGGAAGGCTGATTTCTTATCTGCGACATCGTTAATACCATCGATTGTTCCCCTGCGGCGGTTCCAACTAATTAAAACCAGAATCTCATCGAGCTCCTTCGTTCCTCTGTTTTATTCCCCGTGGCTTCCGCTGTTCGTGTTGCGACCTCTCCCTTTCCTCCACATTTCGGCATTCCTCAAACGTTGTCCCGTCCCTCTTTTTCGAATGTCTAGATGTCCGCTTAATAGGCTTACATAACGCTACCGAAAAAGAACGTGACATGACTGATTTTACTTTAATACCTGTCTAGGGTTAGGCTGTATAATACTAGAATTCACAGTCGCAGTACCTTTCTCCTTCTTTTTATTTCTTGTTTCCTTATAAATCCATTTAACCGTTTGGAAGATTGCCCACTGTTTTGCAGTATCCCCGTGGAAATTTCTCGGGTTATTGCCGTACAAAAGTATGGAATACATCATACGGTTGGCGTAAGTGGAAGGCGTTTTTGTAAATGCGATTGAAATGGACAAGCAACGGAGGACTCGGCTCAAATCCTCCTTCGAAATCTCGACAGGGATCCTGCTAACGATTCCCAAGTGACTTTCGACTTTTTTTTCTTCTTAACCGTGTTCAAGACGGTCGGAAATAATACCATTAGATACGATGTTTCATTCGAATCCCCGTGACGCAACACGGTACGTTTAAAAAATTGATGATCCTATCTGTGTTTCACTTATGAAGCTATCATTCCGTTCAAATTAAACTTAAAGTATTGCCACATTTTATCGTCGCTGCACAGCATGACTGGCTCTACCTTCTCACAATTATTACGGTACAGATGTACATGGTAGACAGACTTACCTGCGCGTACAATTAAAGGTGGGCATAGACGAGCCCGCCGCGGCTGCAACGCGGCAATACAACGTGTGCGCCGCGTTCCGTTTTTGCCACGAACACGCGCCGTGCATGGAACGAACCATGAATTTCAAGGCGCATTCGCCGTCAGTTCAGTGTGTGTTGTACCTTAAATATGGAGAATTTTATAAACGGTATAGAAAATTTTAATTTGCATTAGAAACTTTTTAAATGTTACCTTAAAATTCGACTTACAAACAAGCGGTTCCACCTATCCTGTAATTTTTGGTTGCTTTGTACAGACAATGTGTTGTACTACATTGCTATACAATGTTTCTTCTGCTACCAACTGCTGCACCACGAGCTGTTGAATTTTCAAAGCGGCATAACACGTGCTTCCCATAGCAGGAACTGTATTTTCAACGCCTCCGGCTCATTCCACTATGTATTGTTATTGATTATAACATTCATGTTTCACTTACACTTCGTTATGCACCGATTAATTGTTATTATTTGTTGTTATTGTCATTCTGATGTTACGTCGTACAACTAGTTTGATCTTTTCCAGTATAGAGACGTTGATTATTTATGCATTATGTGCATTGCTTGATTTTTGAAATGAGGTTAGTTGCGCGGCATTACACTATTGACACGTGACACGTTCGCCCAATTACGTTCCATGCCGCGTTGCAGCCACGCCGCGCTCGTCTATACCCACCTTGAGGGAGACGGTCGAGACGTCGAAAGAATCGCGTAATGAAAGAGTTCAGTGAAAGTGCAAGGACGAGCCGTTGAATCGAGGAAAACCACGACACGGTGTTCGAGGCGGACCATGGATTACGGATTCGTCACGCAGCGAACGGTGAGTACTCTTTTACAAACCTCCTGTTTACTGTTTACTGTTTACAATTTTCGTGCCGACTTCGCGAGATAAACGTGCGCCGAAGGGGCCAGCAAACGAAGGCAATAAACATGGCCGCGCTTGCATTTTCACGTGCTTCGCGCACGGTTATTGCGACGTCCCGTTCTCGTCCTTAACTCTTCCTCGTGGCCTCGCGATGGTTTACGACGGAAACTCGTGGACGAAAATTCGCGAACGATTCGCTTAATCGTTTAGACGACGCACGAAAGCGCGATGTTACCGTGTCGCGGGTAATTTTATAAGGCGTCATTTTTGGTTCCGTGACGGTGGACAAGGCCATGAATAATATCGTACAACGAATCGCCGTAGGTCCTTTTCCATTTATCGCGACACGTTCGTACACTCTCCCCGTGTATCCGACAAAGATTTCCGCCGTCTTGCTCTTTCATCTCCACCATCGTTATTCTTTTTATTCCCATAAGAAAGTTCTTAGTCACTGTTGGCTCTTATGCCGGGCTTGTTCCTAGCCTTACAAATTGCGGTCGTCCATTTATCGACACTTCCACGTGCATGCGTTCACTCTTTCTATGCAACAATGGCGTTTCAAAGTGGTCCCCACTTTCGATAGAGATGGTGCTGCATTCGTGGCTCGCTCCCCGACGTAGACTAGCCAGAGACATTCGAATATCACTATACCTTGGCTGAAAAAAAGTATACACAGTACCCTCTAATGTTTACCCATGGATATACTGTCGCGCGATGTTTTCCTCACGATATCGCAGCGGTTCAAAAATCGACAATCATTAAGCGTCAAAAATCGTCATCGTCGCGATCCGTGACCCGCTGCAATTAATTTCCCGACTGCCCAGAACCATTTCGAGCTCGCCATCGACGTTCCAGGCAGACCCAAAAATCCAATCGAACCCCGGCAATGCAAGCTCAACTATCCTACGTTCCTGACGGAAAGCGTGCCCAGGCGCCGGCGCCTTGGTCGTCGGGTTTCGTCGACGCAGATTCGTCGGTCAGATCAACGGGCGTATCGAGGCTGGCCAAGCACAGTCTGATATCAGCCACGGCGAATGTCTTCGGGGTGGCTAGTAGGCCGCGTGTGACGGGAGGGCCACCCATGTAGCCGTTGTTCGCTCGCATCTATCATGGAGCCACCTTCTTTTCTCGGCAGCTTAAGCCCCAATAAAAGCCCCCGGTTCGGCCTGTGTCTCCGGATCGAGCAAAAAATCGGCCATTACCTCGCGAGTCTCTGGACGGAGCCTCGATGGTTCCGAGTTACCCGCTGGTCCTATTCGTTTCGATTCGCCCTTCGCGGCTCGTCCTTCTAATATAATAATGCGCCTGACGATTTTTTTACCGCGGCTCATTTGCTAAAAACTATCGCGAACGTCGTCCCCGTACTCGGAATATGTTATCGGTGAACTATTGAAATGAGAGATGGTGCGTAACCGATTCAAACTGAATGAACGATTAGACGGCAAAGCTAAGAGATAAGATTGCTCAGCGATCTTAGCAATCCTGTTTCGCCTCGGCCTGCCAAAACGAGACGGACGCGTTTAATGCCCGCACTAATACAGTAAAGGATAATTGTTCAACAATGTTGCAAAAAAGGGGAGACACGCGTCCTTGGAGCGTTAATCGTTTCGAGCACAGAGGACTCGCAATTACCCGTGTTGCGTATCGACTCAAGGCCTGCGTGCGCGCAGTTTCGTACGGTTCTCGGTTGGCCACGCTGAAACCGTGGTCCTTCGACAGTGGATTAACGATGCAGCCCGATCGCGGGCAGGTGTTTGCGTCGTGGATACTTTAGAGTCGGATGCGTACCGTGCACGCGGATCGGAAAAGGAATCGTAAGCGCTTTTTGCCGTCGCGGTGATCGTTACACTCGCGATATCGTTTCCGTTGGTGTCGAGATCGAACGGTAGCATCGGGGTTAATTAGCGAGGTGCGCGACACACGTGCAACCGTGCCCAGACACACGTACGTACTCGAGGAGGACAGCGCTCGTTAACCCAGATTTTCCCGATACACTATATATAGAGTGTCTCCGTGAAATGATTATTTCGATTTGGAATTGCGACTTCGCGCCCGCTGCGCCGCGGACCGTCATTCGGCTACCTCATTCTATTTTCATTATACCAGAAAATACCTCACGGAAAAAATGTCTCCAATTTTAATCGCCTGCGTGCGAATTAACATCTATACGCACGCACGCGGGTTATCGTAAGAATGATCCTCGCGTCGCGGAAAAACGAATCCAATCAGTTCAACAATTTTCCCCGCAACAATCCCTCCTTCCACGTTCGTAACAACCGGCTTCGCAGCTTACGTCCAAGGCTACCAAACGCACCCCACGCTCACCCGAGAGTCCGTTTCTCGAGGATCGAGCGGCACGATCACAATCTATCGATACCCGTAATCGATCCCACGGTATCTGGAGAGTAGCAGCGCGCTGGATCGTCCTATCGTCCGCTCCTCTGTTCATCGCTTAATTATTACAGGCGTGCACATAGTACACGTTGCGATAGCGCATAACCGGCGATTTGCGCCGCCGGAATTTATCACCTTCGTAATTGGCAATCGTTTATCCGCGCAGAACCAGTACCACCGGCGTCGGTATCCGCGGATTATCATCGAACGCCGCGTACGTTCGTTCCGAACCGACCGCCCTCTCCGGATACCTTCAATTCTGATCGTTAATTCGCCCGGCATTTACATTTTCAATTACCCTTCTTCCATTCTGCCTTGGCCCGTTGCTCGCGCGCGGGGGCGACCGGGGTCCGTCGAGAACGGATCACCAGCCCCCTTCGACTATCAGGCCAACGGAGAAGACGCGGTACTCGTGGCAGTCGGGGAAAGGGTTGCGATAAGTTTTTGTGTTGCGCGAAATCACGACAAGATCTTTCGTGCGAGCGACACGACGCAGCAGCGTCTCGTCTTTTTCCTCCAGCTATTTAGATTTATTTCTTTTCGTCCGCAACCGTTTGGAATATATCGTTCTCGATTCATTCGACAGAGCAGGTTGCGTTTGCAGATTCGATACCTCCCCAACTATGCGACCATTCGAATAGCAGCGTCAACGAGAAAACGCATCTTTCTTCCCACGGTGCATTTTACGACGGTCGATCCGACCAGTCGACGTTCATGAGAATTTATTAACATCCATTTTCTGTTTAATTACCCGCGTGCGGCATGCGCTGGCAAGGCGTTCCTAAAAGGCCAAGCGCGTTCCCTCTCGAGTCCACGGCGTCGTTAAAGTTATCAGGCCTGAAACAGCTCCGACAGCATTCGCATTTCGCGCGATAACATCTCACTCGCGCGTCCTCGGCGATTATCGATTCGCAAATTTAATCACACCCACCCTCGAGCTTTCCTTCCGCCGAAACTTTCGACTTCCCCTCCACCCTCCCTTTCGTTCCGCGCCCGCTTGGCTGCAACGATGCGCCTTACGATCCGCTCGCAACGATTACTCTCGCCGCTCTGTATCCATGCTCGATAAAGTGGACGCGCGGCATCGATCGAACGAAAATGATCGAACGGGTCGCGCTTAAGTCGCGCGCAATTACTTCCGAGTTGTTTATGCATTCGACGAGCTGCCAGGTAACCGATTACATTCCGCCCGTCTAATCGTCGCGTATCGGGACCGAATTGCCGCGATTTGCAAGTCAAATAAAGGGGTTGCGCGTCGATGTTCCGTCGTGTTTTCAGCGAACCGTCGTTTATGATCGCCATTAGCGTTCCGCGGATCGTGAACACCGTTCCCAGTTCTCGTCGAGTCCGTGGAAACATCGACGCACTTCCGTCCCAGAATGCGCGCATCGGACGTAACTCTCGCGGAACACGGAAAGTCCCCGATTGAGTCGTTCGCGGAGAAAACTATCGGCCAGTCCTGGCCCGTCCAATCAGCTTCGACAAACACGCAGAATCGTTGCACGAGCTGAAAGTACGACTCGCGTCCCCCTGTTCGTAGGCGCGTTCTGACCGTGCAACGCGCGGTGTCGGGGAATTTTCACAACGTTGCGAGTCCACGTGCACCGGACGACGAAGGAAGACGCAAAAGAACGACGAAGATGAACATCCCGATAAGTTTACTTTCGTGGCGAGCCGCCCGGCATTCCAGGGACCGCGGTCGGACACTTTCTTAATCGCGGCCCGTTCGTTTGCATGGAAACAATTCGGCTACCGACTTAGGTGACTCGAGTGACATTCCCTCCAGCTAGGAGGGAAGAAAGAGAAGCCGAAGTGATCCATGGGACCCCATGGGTTCCACGGGTTACAGGCGGTCCCGCGCACGTATACAGAGAGCCCGCGTATATGCGGGCCTTGGCACGGGGCCCAGTTGGGTGGTCCCATTCCGCTGACGCGTTCACAACACCCATCTCTCGCTATTATACCCCTCGGTGGCTCCCTTACTAAGGACCTTATTAAATATTGCTACACGCGAAATCTCATTCCATTACGCTCTCTCCCCTTCGTCCTCTCCCACCCCCCTTCGTCCGCCTCGCGCGGCGAGATTTGAAAGCTGGAATGCGCCGCTCTTTCGTGCCACTCGTTAGATCCGCGTGAGAATTTTCGGTCCACCCCGATCCGCGCCTCCCACCTCTTGTCTTCCTCTTGTTCATATCCCTTTCGTCGTCGTCGATCATTTCGGACGATCGTATCGTGTGTCCCCTCGGCCCTGGTGATTTAAGGGAAGATCCGACCGGGCGTTTCGGAGCGCGTTGAGAGACGGGATACTGCGACAAGGAATTTTACAGCCTCGTCTGCGCGTAAAGATCGCGATGCGGCTTGTTTGCGCGTTAATAGTTGTTTCGAATTACGATGAATTTATGCTGCACCCCAATTCGTCGTTCCCATTCGAAATATTCGTATCGGTGTTACGTGCGTCAACGATTGAGCTCGCGCCCGCTATTAACGCGTCCTTTGGACGGTGCGATTCGACGATCGTTTACCATATAAAGCTTAAAAGGGGAACCGGAGACGGTAGAAGAAGAATCGTCGAACGATCCAGCGCCGTATTCTTAGAGGCCAACACGAATTGGGGGGGGTGGGGTGGGGGGGGTTTGGCATTTCTTTCAAGGCGCCGCACGTTATCGCGCACGTGAACGAGCCTTAAGTACTACCGATTACGGGTAATAAAACCGTTCGGGTGTCATCCGGGGAACGTACGGTTGTTCCCGCGCGGAACGACCGCAAGAAGTCGGCCGCGAAAACTCGCTGCCTTTTCGTTTGTCTGTGGCGTCGTGCACACGCATTACGCGATTCGAGTTCTTTTAGCCGGCCGCGGGTCAACGTTGGACGATCGTTCGCTTCACGGTGGCCCCGATTCTTCTTCCGCGAAACCATTTTCATGCTCGAACGACGCGCGAGTGTCTTCGTGCCCCGGACCCGAGCCCGGCGATCGTACGGCGGACGCTTTTTCAAATTTTCGAGGAACTTAGACGATTACCGTTATTATTATGGGCAAGCTTCGAGGGTTGACGCAGTTCTGTATCACTGACTGTACTGGTTACTTCGCTCGCGTGGGATGTATTTTTTTTTTTATACATTTTCCGAGGAGCAAATGTACAGAGCAAGATATTCAAATATTTTTTAAGCATTATCCTTCGAGTGGGTTGCTTCGCGAACAACTGCGTTACTTATTATCCGTGCAGAGATGAAAACCAGAAGCTTTCGCGAATTTCGTACCAGAAAATCGCTTAGAATTTCGGGGTCCCGTTTGTTCTACATTCCGTACATCTATTTCCACCTTCCCAGGGCGGTGCACCGTGGAAACTCGAATCTGTCAGATCTCTCGAGCACTCCCAGCAGAAAGTACAATATTCTTGCTGATTAATGACAGGGTTCTCGGTGTATACGACTGTTCCTCCCCTGATAAGAAGCGCACCCCCGGGACCATGTATTTGAGATCGTGTCCGGGCATCGGTGACTCTGTAATGGGGTTAGATACGGCGGCCGCGTTGGCTAGGTTTCGCGTTCAGCGCTATCGTGACCCAGCAACCATCGCGATAGATCATCCCGTCGGTCCCATAAACAATAACTTACACTTCACCGACCTGTAAAACGCGGACAGACCCTCTCCTCTCTCCCTCGCCCCCGTACAACTCGTCCTCCCCGCTGCATCGGCCAGGTCGCGCCCCCGCGAATTTCCTGAGACGCGAGGCAACACGGAATGACCCCAGAATTATTTCTCCGCTCCTCTCCTACTTACGGGGAGAAAATTCTCGTTGCCGCTGATCAATGATAAGCGACTGACTTTCTGCGTCCCGAAGGATCGCCATGCGTTACGCGGTTCCGTCGATCATTCGTTCCCGATCCTCGCCGTAGGCGTTCTGCCGCGACCTCGTATGATTTATCTGTCAAAGAAATTGATTTTCTCCGCTCGCCGTGCCTTTTTCCCCGCGATTTATCGCGCCGCCGCGCAGCGCCGCGAGAAGAATGCCCGCCACCCCTGCCCCCTTGATTCCTCGATGAAAATTCGTAGCGCGTTCCACCGAGTATCTATCATCGAGGGGGGCTTCGGGGAGGGGTTGGTAAGCGGCGCTAGGCGGCCGTGATAAATGATGCTGACCCCGTGGCGCGATTACGACCGAGCCTTCCACGAAACGAAACGACGACTCGCGCACGCTCGCCGATTTTTTTCGTCCGGCCGCGGCCGGGAAATTTAGAGCGTCGAAACTTGCCCGAGACGGGGCACGATTAATACGTGGCCCGTTGGAGAAATCAGCGGAGGTGCATTGCGCAAGGTCGATCCTCGGACGCGCAGGGTTCGGCTCGAACTCTCGCATTACGGGGTGGCGTCGGGCTCGAGCGCAACCGCGGCAACAATTCGACGCGGTGAAACGGTGCTGCGCGCGTGGATCGCAAGCGTGCGCACGTGTAAGCGTGCGGGCGAACGGATACTCGCGACCAACGAATTCCCGCGATCCGTTACTAATTATAAGCGCGACACCGCAATCAGGAACAAAGAGCTTCTCGCGCAAGCCCCGCGTCGATCCCCGGCCGCCGAGCGACCCCCGCGTGTCCAAGAGTACGCGAGCCGTGTACACACGTACGCGCGGAATGACTTACGAGCGTTAGACTCGGTTCCTATACCGCCTTATAACTCAGAAACCGGCGATAAATCTGATTCACCGGGCTCCTTTTTACCCCACCTCCATTTCCCCTTTCGCTCTCGCTCTTCATTCTTGTGCCCCTCGCCTTTCCCCGTCTCGCCCCGTCTCGCGTTCTTTCTCTCTGGACCGCGCGAAAATAATAATCGCCATAAATTGTCGAAGGAAATCGCGCTGGTTTTGCACGACCTCTCCGCCCCGGTGCAACGCTCGCTCGCGAACGCGCCGGACGAGGCCTTTTCGACGTATTAAACACCCCCCCGTCTGGCCACCTCGCGAAACGTCGCCGAACGGGCTTTAATGGTTTCGCTACAACGTTCCCTTTGAGGACGCGTTGATTGTAGCGCGCTTCGAGTCGTCGGGACGGCGATCGCGACGACACGCTTCGCCCGGAGCGATTTATTGTCCCGAACGGCTCCGTAAATATAAACGTTTTGCTTGGTCGATGGCGATCGAGCATCGAGAACACGGTGGTCGAGGGACGGCGTAAGAGTGAAACATAAGGGGATCGTTTTGGAGGGACATTCCAATGTATTATTTTACTTCGAGGTACAGACGAACGCGATTGATGCGAGGACGTATTGCGTTCTTCTGGTCGGAGTCGAAAAAATACCGTTGATTCGAATGGAAAGACTCTTTTCTCGAGCCCCGTTTCGTCTCGATCGTTTGTCGATTAACGCTCAACGACGTCCAACTGATCGTACCGTACCAGCCGTCGTGATTTCCCCATGTCCTGGAGATTTAAACTTCCTGCGATCGTAATGGGAGTTTCAACGTCGGTTATTGAAAAGTCTGTTCGCGGAGTGAAAATAAACTTTCACGTGGAACCTACGTTGGAATAAGAGCCACGGGTCCAGCTGGGAATGGATATAAAAAGGAGAAAGAGTAATGCCGATTTCGAAATCGAACCTCATTAACCACTTGTCGCCGGTGTGTTACTAATAGTCGAATACAGAATTCTGTTCGGCGTCGAGCATATTTAACGGATTATCTGTGGCCACGACGTTTTTACGACTGCTTATGGAAATCTGTACGCCTCTCCTTCACACTTCCTCCGGATTTTACGATATCTCGTCGCTTAGCGAAATTGGCCGTAACGTTCTAGACGACGAGTAACTAAATCAGCTTGATAAAATACGAACGATTCGATAACAGGTGGCGGGCGCGTTTGTAACGATATTGAAATTCACAGTTACCCGGATTTGTCGTTGCTGTTCGCGAACGACAGATTGCTTAATCGAGGTGAAAATACATCGATCGGATGATTCTTGAGACGGACAGCGGGGCACAATCAAGTAAATCCACTGTACGGTTCGAGATCATTTTTACGATACGTATGTACGGGCGAGGGTTGAGTGAATTACACCCTCGAGGGGTAGAGCATATTGTTCGCCGACCTCGAGATGAATCCACGCAGACCCTAACACGACCAAATCCGGACAAATGGCCGGAAAAGTAAGCGTTGTATCGTCATCCAACGTTATCTGGCCATTTTACTGCGAGCAGCCGACTCGCGGGGGTGCGAACCGCCCGATAGAAGGCAGGATTCTGCGGATGAAATGCCTTCTATCCCCACCGATTGCCTTGCGGGGGTTGAAAAAGGGTCGCACCCTTCGCTGTTAACACCGGGGCGAAATGTTTGATTAAATAACCGCGTCGATGAATTGAAAGAAGCGATGAAGTGCATGACTTGTGCTTTCGAGGGGGTGCATCGCAATGAGAAACATTCGGCTGAAGGACCAACTTTTCCTACGGTTATTTCATTTACCCTATTGGCCGTTGAACGAAGAGGGAGGAAGCTTATTTTCCATCGAATAATTGATGATGTACAATTTTGGTTAATATAATCGCCGAGGCGCAAAGAAAAGCCCAGCATCACGTTGTTCATTGGTTTTTCGACTCGAACTGTACACTGACGCGAGTATCCTCGCCCTTTGAGATGATTCGACTCTGCCACTTTTTAATTAACTACCTCGGGAACCTCTTGAAACGAGGGTGGCCAATCTTTGAATGCCGAGGATGGTATCTTCGGCCTTTCGAAGGAACACTCGAAACAATTTTCATTACACGCGAGAGGGAAACTGTTCCTTATTAGACCGATGCTGAATAACGTGAAACACTGGATTAACCTCGAGCGATTGTTAGTGTTGAATAACATTTACGTACGCTGCATAATTATTGCACGTCGTCCGCGTACAAAGAAAAACAAAAGCAATCCCTTGCAATATTTAGTTGAAACGTACCTGAGGCAGCCATTCCGCGATATCGTTAATTACGCGGCAACGATTCGTCGGAGGCGGCAACGAAGCCGTGTTAATTTGCATTCATGTACACCAGCGAACACACCAGTGCCGCTGGCGAGAAAGTACCGCAAAATAAAATTACACACCCCCACCCCCATCCACTTCTGGCGAAGGCAGACTAGCATTTAACTTTAGAAACTCGCGGAAGCGCTTTTTACGAGCGGTACGTGTCTATTAGTCTCATTACCAGCCCTCGAGTGCTACGAACAACCCTCTTGGGGTGGAAAACGACGCCACCCGTTATATTGCAGACTGTTACGCTCCACCCTCGGCACGGAGCGCGAATAAGTGACTCGAAGTAGCCAGCTTCTTTCCACCCCTTTGCTCTTCTTGCTCTTATTCCTCTTCTTCCTTTTCTTTCCCCTCTTCTTCCGTTCCCCTTTTTCTTGCCAGCTCGCGATACCAGCCGGGCTTTCTTCTCGCAGGCCATTAGCTTCATGATTAATTAACGGATCCTGTAAATCAATTTTCTTGCACAGACGTACGTCTTAGTCTCTTGCCGGCACGACTGTACTCCTATTATCCTCCGCTGATCCCTTCGTCTTTTAATTTCGTTCCCGGGTAATTGCGTTTTGCTTTAGTGGCGGCAGTTGGAGATTCCGTTTCTGTGCCCGCGACGATAGACTCTATCGCAAAAAACGGAGACGAGAAGGAAGATCGAACATTTTAGACGTCGGGTAGAGAATAGCGTGGATCTTAAGGGAAAGCAGAAGATACGCGGTCGGCTATTTTAAATCGGGGCGACTGGTTCGCGCGAACGAGCAAGGGGAATTCGAACGGGGCAGGGTTGTCAAACCCCCTTTTTCCGGTTTCCTACGGAGGAAAGGGAGAGCGAGCGTTGCCGGATGTTTATTTAACTCGAAGTAATTTGATCAAAAATTTAATCAAGTCGAATTTTTTCGGCAACGCCTGCGAGCGTGGCGAATTAGTCACGCCGAGCCAATAAAACTCCGAAGAATCGTCTCTGTTTCGCATTCCGAGATGGTAACGCTTAAAGTGTATCCCTCGATTCGATTCCCGGTGTCTCGAGGCCGGGAAAAAAATCGATGGACCTTCCGAACGGGCGAACTCGAGACAGCTGAAATTTCCGCTCGACGCGGCGGCAGATTTTTCGAAAATTCCTCGACCGACCGAACGAAACGAGTGTCCCGTATCGAAACGTTCGTTGAAAAAGTTCGTCGAATTGAAAAAAAATATTCCGAGGGTTCCACGGGGTTCGGCGGATCGAAAGGAGCCGTAAAAGTTTTATCGCGAATCGACCGTCCGCACGAGAAACGAAACCGGGATCCTTTGCACGCGATAAGGGAGAGAGATAATGATTTTTTTCCTCTCGCGCCATTGGTCGGACAGACGGTGAAGGGTAAGACCTTTGATAAGGGTGCGAAACAGTCGTCGACGGGGTGGTTCTCTAGCGCGATAATTGCTCCGAACTATTTCAATCGACCCGAGCCCCCGCTCCTAAAAAAACGTCACCGCCTTTAAAACCTTGGAGAGAAAATTCTGAGAGAGCCGGAGGACCGAGGGGGCGAAAAAACATATTAGCATGCTGCTCGACACGAGCTTTCCACCGACTCTGTGCCCGTCCCCGTCCCCCTTGGACAGTTTTCGCACAAAAAAAAGAGGTGCCGAAGCACCGGGGTAAGGAGTCGAGAACGGTGGAAGAAGTTGAAGCGTGGAAGGAGGAAAGGAGACGTAAACGCCAGAACGAAAGGGTGAGAAGGAGAAAGGGAGGAAAAAGTAGCGAAGGATTCGGCTCGATTACGGGCCGTATTCTTTTAATTACCAGAGTCCTTTGGGGCAACGAAACGAAACGTTTCCCTTTTAATTGCACGCTCCGGCCTGTACATTCCACGATCGTTCTCTCAAAGAATTTAATTACCGGCGCGTATGGCAGGTATCCGCGCCCCGCCGCCCCGCCGTCGCTGTGCTCGCCCCGGCGGTGCTGCAATTACGCATGAAATGGATACGACATAAAGCTTTATTTAGGACCGGCCTAGGATCATTATCGTTTTTCCGTTTTCTCCCTGCGCGTTCTTCTCGCCACCCCCCCCCCCCCCCTCCCCTGTTTTGTCTATCGTTGGCGTGATCCGAGCAAGTGCACGCGTCCACCCAGCTGTTTAATGCGGCTCGCGGAGAGACCCCGCGTACGCTACAGGATACAGGTTCTGTAATGTAACAATGCTCGCCGCTACGATCGCGAACAGCACCTGTTCCGCGTAAGAGCCGAGCTAGGCTCGGAAGTCGTGTGAACGAGCCGTTTATACGCCGTGGTTTCTTTCTCCCGTTACGGGAGCAAGGGACGCGGATGGGTAAAAAGTTAATTGTTCCGCTAAAAGGTAAATTATCGCGGATCAAATCCGCTTGCGTATTTCAATTATATCCGCACCGGGGTACTGGTTTTTTTTTCTTCTTCTCACACGCCGCTGCACGTGACAGTCGAACGATGGATATTATTGAGTCACGTCGATACGAATCGCGCGTTCAGCGGCGTTCGGGAGAAGCACGCGTCGACGGAACGACACAACGGGCGATAATTCAGGTCATTACAGTTTCGCCCGAGCGACAGAAAGATGAGCGGAGAGCTGCTTAATCGCGGTTACCCGCGGACACGTTCGTCGAACGATAATTAGGAATTGAGCGAGCCGCGGCGAAGGAAACACGAGCACCGGGAAGGCCTCCAGAAGCTTCCCTCGCGTATTATACCAGTTCCAGCGGCGGAGCCACGGTCCACTTTGCGGACACGGTCAGAGGGAAGAGGGGGAGGGCAATCGGTCACTGATTTGGTCAGATCCATAAGGAGCGTGCATAGCGAGGAGCATTAATGACCCGACAAGCATTCCTTGCCCAGATGCCCGATCCCCTCTCGTTTCGTCCCTTAGGAATCTTCTTCTCTGTCCGTCCGTATCGTTTCGTCTCTTTTTCACGCTGCTCGTGCCCGTTCGCTCGCTCTGTCCCCCCTGACGACCGTCTCCTCTCCTCTGACGGGACCGTCTTTCCTCTCCTCCTCTATCTACTCCGCTTCTCTCCCGCTTCAGAAGTCTCGCGCGATCGCGTTGGGTGGTCTCTCTACTCTTACCGACTCTCGGTCCCATATAGCCGGGAGACGTGTGCACGTTCTACCATGTTCGGGACCTTCACGACAGACAAACCGAAAGCAAACCTTTATGCCCTTATACCTTAGACGCGGGGCGCTCACGCACCGTCGCTCTAGCCGCGACAAAGCGCGAGCGAGCGCGTGGGAGGCCGGGGTAACCAGATGCGTTCGCGTATTTTGTCGCGAACACACATACGCGCAGCGTTCCGCCACCCTGCGGCTTCGTTTCGGTTTTTCATCGCATCGGCGGATGTTGTCGGCAAGCGCCACCAGGCTCTTGAAAATTGGTGCTTGAATCTTTTTGTGCGGCAGGCGGAATTTTTTGTTACACTTTTACCGTGCCTCGGGCAGGCGGGGAATGCTAATGAAATAAGCGACGACGCCGAGGAAGAGGGGGCGCTTTGTTTTCATTCGACCATGATAGGTTGCGTCGAACGATACAACATTCTCCACGCATCGACCGCGATTATTTTTCGCTCGGTTGAACGGCCACGCGAAAGATCTCACAGTCGGCCGAACGGCATTGTCCGAGGCAAAATCGAAGCAGCGTGGTGTCCAAAAAGTCGGGCGAAACTCTTAATTAATTGCGAGGCCGGACTGCCGGTGGTTGCCTCTTCGTTTCCGGACAGCGCGGTCGCAATGCGGATCCGCCGAAAGATGCGCTCCCCGGCCCGTGACGCGTAATTGGCCGGGCTGTGAACGCGACATTAGATCCTCGTTATCCTAACGAGCTGAAATAGCGGGCAGCTCTCGAGGAGAGCTGGGTCGATGAAAATTCGCGCAGCCTTGCACACCGCGACAGCCGAGCACAGCCCGGCAGTCTATCTGCCTTTTGCTCTATTTCCGGCCCCACCGAAAGATTCTGCGTGTCGCAGGAAGGAAAGATCGAACGCAATCGATCCTACCGATCGTAGCGGGGCTTGCGAAATCACCGTTTCGTTTGTTTCTGCTGGATTCGCGGCGTCGAGCAATTTTTTCCTCGCAATATCGTTTTTTATGCCCAACGCCCGCAGCGTTCCAGGCTGCCGCCGTTCACGAACGGAACAAAAGGCCGCAGAGGGCCCCGAAGATAACCCGCGCGGCATCCTGCACAGATAAATGTCGCAAGGCGAGAAGAGTGCGTAATGTATTGTCGAGGATCGGCTTGACGAAGCGATTCGTCTCGGCGCGCGGAACGGCGAGGGGGCGCGAGAGCACAGGGAACCAGCGTTTAAACCGAGGCAAGTGACATTTTGCGAACAAAGACTTTTCTTCTCGCGTCCCGATTGTTCACGCGTGCCAATAAAACGGTCGCCGTCGCCGTTCAACATTCGCGTCGAACGACTTTTTCCCTGCTGATAAAAACAGCCTGACCACGACGCATCGCGTTCCCTTCACTATCCTACCCAATCGTACCTCCCGTTCGTGCCTCTGTAAAAGACGTCGACGACGAGCGACGATCCTCGCGATTCAACTCCGCCCCGGATCAATCCGATATTCGAGAACGTCGCGTTCGACTCAACGCGATCGATTACACCCGCGTTCGAGGGGCGAAATTCGACTGGCGGGCAATTAAAATTCGTCGTCGCAGACGCAATGAATCTTGACCTTTCTCCCCCTCCCAGCCCAGGAATCTTTTAACGCTACCCGCGCAGAGTACGCGAGAGAAAAACGTCGCGACTCGTTACGACATAACTCATACGCGGCTCTTTCACGTCCATTGGCGGTGGTCGCGATGAGAGACACGCGTTCACAAAGCCTCTTTCTCTGCCGTTACGGGGTGATCTATTGGCGAGACATCTGCCGCCGTGTCGTCATAGAGACGACGCATTTACGGGCAGCTAAGTGGCCTTTGCCCGCGGTTCCCGAAAGCGGCGCGATAAATTTCGCTTCGCCTCACTCGGCGCGGCCCGCCTTTAATTTGACGGGCTGGAGCTCGTTACACTCGTTAGCAGCCGGAGCGGGAGGAAACTACGCGCTAGCGTGCAAAGTGGTGCCGGAACGTGTACGCGTTTCGGCCCGTCCGTGGTCCAGGTGAACGACGAACGGCGCGACTCCTTTGGGGATTTCGTCGGGGATCCCCGAACGGAAGCTTTAATTCGTTCGACGAGCCTTGACCTACGGGAATCTAATTAACTTCTTCTTTATGGTACGATCGAAGTCGTAAATGCTCTCGGCGCTGGAGGCAGTATCATTTTTTATTAACACGAGAGATAATTGCGGCCGTACGTGTACGCACAGGTAGCGCGTTTAACCGCGGGTGTACTCTGTTCTCGTTACATTTCGTTCGCGAGGGGGACGTGCGCACCAAGAGCACCAGGATACTTGAGCTAATTAATCAGGGTGCGCCGGGTAAACGGTAGCAAAAGGGACAGCAGATTTCGGAAGGAATAATTTTCAAATAAATTGTATCGCGCGGTTCAAACGTCGAATTATATTGTGCATGAACGCACAATACACCCGGCATCTCCAACTTCGCGTACTACCTGATATTGTAATAAACAGCCGGCTGAGGTGCCATTAATTGTGTCAGGTTCGCAAGGTGGTCGCGAAGCTCGCAAGAAGATGAAATTTAGTGAGCCACTGGCAGAACCGTAGAGACCCCTAATGGCCATTCCGATGACTATGGCTCTCGACCACAGTGGCGACTCCCTTCCACCAACACCCTGGTGGCCTCCTCGAGCCGCCCTCTCCAATCCCTATCTACTTCACCACCCCCGGTTCTAACTCGTTTTCTCCACCCTTGCCCGACACTCTTCTTCCTCTCTCCCTCTCGCTCTCTCGCTCTCTCTTTGTACCGTATGTGCAACGGCGTTCCCGTAATTACGCATCGCCGCAGTTAAATACAATGGGCAGGACAACGACTCTGTAATTTATCCCCGGTTTGGCCCACCATCCGTGCGTTTGTTTCCACCGCTGGAAGAGAACACCGCCGACGCTTCGTACCCTCTCGCTCTCTCTCCGTCTCTTTGGCTGGGCCGCGAACAACCCCCGACCTCCGCTCCGCGTTATCCGCGTTTAAATTAATGATAATTAATAACGTCCACTCGCATGGACATCGTTCGTCAACGGTGAAATACGCAGCCCCCGCGGGTGTCCCGTTAAATTTATCGGTTATATTAAAATACAGGAATGACCAGCCGAATTTTATGGGTCAGAAATTAGGACGGGGGACGTTGGAATTTGCCAAGACGCAGGCTGGGTAGGGTGCGACACGCGTTAATCGATAGTAATTATAGAGTGGTCGATGGGATAAGCAGTTAGGGGTAATGGCCTGATAGGTGTACGCAGCAGCAGATCATTTTTCAGGTAACGCGTGTCGACCAAAGGATTGTATTAATGTAAATTTCCGATAGAATATTTAGGGGTCGCAGTTTGTATTGAAATCGATTTGGGACGAACATGGCGCGTTCAGCACGATGCTCTTCGTTTTCAATAAAGAGCAGTCGTTCAGCTAAATCGAACGTATATTTCGCACGTGAAAGTAGCGTGGCGTGCAATTGCATTAGGACAATGCAACGGGCCCGCGATAGAATTACCAATTAGGGATCGTCACGTTCAAATACAATGGCCAACGACAATGACTCTGTAATTTATTCTCGGTTTCGGCTACCGTTCTCGGATACGCTCTCCTGCAGCAGAAAGGGGTGGTGTCGTTGTGTAGCTGGATGCCGAAACTCATCGGACCCGTTCCGTTCGAATTAATGACAATTAATAACCCCGTAGCTGCTCTGCTTATTCAACGTGTCGCGAAATTAATGGTCACCGTTTTATACAACTTCGAACGCGTTACGCGTTACTGCTTGCTACAATGTTCAGCGTCTATGGGACACAGGCGCAATATTAGAAATAATTTTAAAATCGAGACATCGAATCTCGTAGCGGTGTGCTTAGGGTCGTTCTAATTTTCTACAGTTCGATGCAAAGAGACTTCGATCCTTCAAGCCATCAAGTCTACGAGCTCGGGTAGACTGTTGTACGATTTTTTTCCTCCAAGTTACGCGAGTTAAAAATCATGATAATTTGGCGATCTTTTAATTCTGCGGACGAGTGCGCATAAAAATGATTTCACTGGGTTCCAATTATTTCCCCTTTCGCGCAGAGTACTCTCTCGAGATACTTTATTTCCATTCTCAAAGGCACGCACCAAAGCTGCTGCCTGTTTATTCCGGCATCAACATTCCTCGGCTGAAAAATACGCTTTCGTAAATCTGTTCGCGAGCGGTCGCTTATGGCACAGGCCAACAGGTGCACGTATCGCTTATCCGTTGTCGATCGACGCCGGCATGTGCGCGAATGCGTTTGAACTAGTCGCGCACTGTCATCTTCGTCACGTTCCATTTGTTTGTCGCGCCTGTGATACCGGGCGGCTCGTTAATTTAGGATCAATTATCGCGTCACGGTGCGTCACGGAGAACGAGCCGTGTCCAAGCGGTTCGTACAAGACCGCATCTCTTCCACGATCCAGATACTTTTCGGCCACGTAAATTTTACTAATTACGCGTGGTCCGCTTTCGTTTCGAAACCGTTGCGCCCGGTGTACGATCGCTCCTCTGTCCTTCGCCCCCCGTCTACCCCGTGCAGCGTAATAATAATTGTTCGCCATGAGACGGAAAAATAAGGCTGCAATAATTATCCTCAATGGTCGACGTAAAATTTCGAACTGTTATTTGAGAAAAAGAATTATATTTGAACAGGTTGCGTGCGCTCGTCGAGCGTCTCTCGTTTCGTTCGAATACGAGGCATGCGAATGTCGACGAAATCGTGCGAGGTATCCAGGGGACAGGCGAATAATGTAATGAAATAGCAGGCGAATATTTTTAATTCGATTTAATCGGTGGCAACATGTAAGCAGGTTACATAGATTATATCGACCACATATTGCGAGACACTGGGATATATGTACGCATACTTTCCAAGTCCATTTACGTGAACGTAATATACATTTATATATATATATATAGATCTATATTTATACAGACTCGTACAATAATTAGGAATATACAATTGTGAGATCGTTTCGCATTCACGCGACCGTGCACAGCTCCCTCCAATACACAGCAATATAATTTTTCTCGCGGCGAATTAAGGATTATCACGTGTCACCTACATATACACATCACGGCCAGTCGTATTTACAATTATGTACAAGAGCAATAAATAATTTAACTGTCCGATCGACAACAGGTCGTATCGAGCATCTACGACGATATACTACGTACAATCGACAGATATAAATGTTCAGTCCGCGGACCCAACGAACGTACGAGAAACGAGCATCAAGATTACCGCATTTTCGTCCCGTCGACGAAGTCGCTTCGAAATTTTCACCGCGCCGCGATTCGTCCCCGCGGCTACAGCTAAAATAAAACGCGCAAGCGAAGAATTATTTGGTAGTCGCTGAATGCCGCTGCACAGAAGAAGACGATCGTCCCATTGATCAGCAATGAATACCGTCTCGAACCGTTCGACGAATCCCCGTTGCAAGCCAACGGCGTCCAGTTTCCGCGTGGAAATTCCGCGTCAACGGCGTCGGACCGTCGGCGACGGTGTCGTCGGTTTCGAAATCTTCCAGCGTCGCGCGGAAATTTCCAACGAACGACCTCTTTTTACGATTTCCACCGGAAGCCGCGGACGGTGCACAACGTTCGACGAGAAAAACAGGTGAAATTTCTCAGGAGTACAATGACTTCCTCGTTGCTCGTCATTACTGGGACTCGTTGCCCCCGGCCATGATTTCCTCGCCGTCCTCGTCGACAGGCACCGTCGAGTGATTGTAAAGACCTTGGGCCATCAGCTGAAGTGCCAGAGGATTTTTCTGACCGCTGGCCTTCTTGATTTTCGCTCTCTTGTTCTGGAACCAGATCTTGATCTGCGCCTCGTTCAAGCCCAGGTCCCTAGAGAGTTGCTGCCTTCGTCTCTCGGTCAGGTATCGATTTTCCGCGAATTCCCTCTTCAGTCTTGCCAGTTGCTCGGCGCTGAACGCTGTTCGCGGTCTCTTTTCTTCCGGCGTGATAGTCTTGGCGGCGGTGGTGGCGGCGGCGGCGGTGCTGCCCGGCTGCGATCGCTTCACTCGCCTTGATCGTGGTCCTGAAACGGAACAATTAATTGCTCGTTAGTTCCCCTGTCTATTACGGACACTTTGGTTCTTTATTGGACGATGAAGTGATTGCCTTTAATCTTTAGCGGGTAGGAAATATGGCGATAAATAAGGGAATTAGCATATAATGGATGTTCCAGAACGAACAGGCTCGAATTTTCCATCCGTGAATCCTGTTTCGAACTGAAAAATTGATCGCCGACGCAGACGTTCGTCGTGGAATTTTTCATCGCGTTCTGACGGCAATTATTCCAGCGATGATTGAGTGGTTTCGAAATTTCCTGTCTTTAGTTTCAACCACCGCTGATCGATTATTTCTGGACGAGATTCCACCTCGCGGCACCGTCCCCGTAATACAGGCCGACGCTTTTCAGAAAACCCGTCCCGGCCAATTTATCCCGAAAAACTCCCCGATCACGATCTATCCCCGTTCCGTTCGGTTTCCTCAAAGTCCCCGTAGATCAAGATCGAGCTTGGTCGAGGCATCCACGTCAGCAGAAAAGTGCCCCGTCTATAATTCCCCGATTTAAGACCGGCAATCGATCATCGATCACCCTTCGCCGTCGACCACACTCTAATTAACCGTGAAGGGGAGTCGGTAGCACAGCTCCATCATGATTCACGGTAATTAGTAATACGATTATCGAGTTCAGTAGGGTCACGGACCACCCTGGAGGCTAGACACGAGTCGCGTATGTGGGACACTACTATTACAGAGAGTAGATCGCGGTTATAGAATTAAGCTCTGCGAACGGGAGCAGGTGGCGTAACGAAACGAACGTCCAGCCCTCGATGAAACTCGCAATTATCCATAAACTATGCAGCCATGGCGGTTACGGGGACCGAACGGTTCCCCGTGACCGAGTTACGGACCGCCCGATCGCGAAATCAGAATCTCCACGACAATTCGGCGAGCTGGTATTTCCTTTGTGGAATCCGACCGGGCTATCTAGAGGAGGCCGTAATTAGACGGGCTTTATGTGGCGCGATTTTTCGATAGCGCGAAACGCGGCCGATTTGCATAGGAACTGGTTTCCAGATGTAACGGTCGCCGAAGGAAATTGATTAAGCGGATACAGAGAAATAGTGGTACGGCGGTAGCGAGATATGACCGGTCGGTTCGCGTTCCGCGACTTCCTTGATACCGCGATTAACTGAGATATATCTGTCCCGCGAGATACGAGGAAGGATCGCGGATTAATCCGTGCGTGGTGCTATGATCCGGCGATCGATCAGTTTCGCGGCTCGTTTAAATTAGCGTCGGATAGTTGTTCCGGTTCTGGTGTGAAATTGATGGGACGGATCGCTCGTAACCGTTCCTACCCATTAACGATCTAATGGCCTGGGATTATCTGGAATGATTTTAAAAACCTACCGGAAGACGGCCTGTCGGAGTATCTGGTGCAGTAAACCCATGCTGGCCATAGATTTTGTCCGTTCAGTCCGGTTTGATTCGTGCCGGTGCTCGATGCACTTCCGGTGCTGCTGTCCCCGCTGATGGAATCGGTTCCGATAGTGGAGGACGCGGAGCCCATAGACGGGGCCCCGGTCACGGAGCTTCCGGTTACGGAGCTTCTACTGCTCGCCAAGCTTTCCAAGCTTCCGCTTCTGCTGAGACCGGTGCTCCTCTGGAGAGGCGACGTCAAGCCGCAGTGGGACGAATACAGGTCCCTTTCTCTGTGCACGGAGAAATTGGTAGGCTGGGGCCTCGTGGGGGACAGCCTGTTCGATGATAAACTCAAATCGCGTGGCAGAGAAAGAGGACTGTGGCGTGGAACTGGAACTGGAATCGCCGTTGAATGTCCGGGCACCAAGGTAGTGGTCTGTGTCGGAGCCTTTGTGTTGAGAATTGCTTCCCGACCGAAATCCGGTCTGAGAATGTTCACCACGCTGAACCGTAGCGGCGCATCTATATCCTCCTTCTGATCTTGTTGCTGGTCTTGACGAGGTGCCACGTGACTTTCGGGAGAATGCACCCGACGATGGTGATGGTGATGGTGGTGATGGTGGCTGCCAAGCCCCAATCGAAGACCGTACGCAGAATCCATCGTAACCATGGCTACGCTCATTTTTCGACGCTCTAAATCGTCCTCCGCGTGTAAGGTTCAACGAAAACAGGCTTCCCTTGCGAGTGACTAATGATTGTTCAACAGTCGCGTTGATTCTTTGTCGACATGTTTATCAAGGAACACGAAATAACACTCGACACTTCTATAGTCTGTCGAACCGGGTTATTCACTAGCCTGAACACTGAATCACAAGAGTTTTCTATCATAGAACACCACACGCGTCACTGGTCTTTCGTCACTGATAATCTACGAGCACTGTCAAATACGAGGGATCTCTTCTCTCCCGTGTATTGCGCAATCTGTAGAAGGATGCTGCGCGATGTCGCTCACGTGGCAGGATCGTCTGACTGCGAAATCTCGTAGTGTTCGATGCCCCTGTTGCCCGAAGCGAGATTAACGGTTCGACTCTGGATCAGCTCCAAGAACGAAAGGTCTCCTAAGTATTGGCTTTTCTCGAGGTTTCCGAGGACTCCGAGTGCTGTGACGGGTCTGACTGCCTGTCCATCCGTCGCTCAGTGATGTCTAAACTAGGGGACCTGTGGTCCCTACTTACCGCTTTCCCCTCCGCCCTTCTAGCCCCTTCACTCCTCCTACGCCCCAGCCTGGAGTGCAGTGCACTAGACACCCTCGATTGTATCTCTATTAACTCTTCAGTTACAGGCTCCGCCTATCGGCGTAGGGTCTACCCTACTCCCCACCACCCGGGCATCCCCTCCACTAATGGCAAGGCGGCTGGAGGGAGCTGGGACTAGAGAACTTGCTACGATCGATGCTACTGCATCGTTTCGTCTCATCGTCGGCTAGACCCCTGTCTTATTCGTATTTCTTCCCTTTCCGTGCGCTCGACGAAGGCACGCGGGGCAGTTTTCCTTCGGTATACTGACAAGATTTTGAGGGAGGATGCAATGCCGATAGAGCTTCTTATGTGGCTGTCAATAATTCTTTTCTCGACACTTTCCAAAATTCCGTCGAAGTTCGAGAATATCTCCGATGATGCCCGGTATCTATGCGGCAACTCTGATTCCAAAAACGAGCGCGTTCGAGTCACTGCGAGTGCCAGTAACGGAGCACAACCGTCTCCCCGCCCCGTTTAGTTCTCCCACCCTCGGCGCTCCATCGAAGATCGCGCCCACAATCTCGCCCCTCCCGCCTGGCCACGCCCACATCGCTCCCCTCCCATTATTCGATGCCCACTACTCCATACTTTTGTTCCTCCCCACCCTGATTTCCATCCAGAGGCAGCTAATTCATTTTTTCGAGTCGACAAGCGTTCCCTCACCGACGTGAATTTTATCGTTCGACGTCGAAATCGCTTTATACAAAAATTTACACGACCATCCAGGTCCGCCAAGACACCTCCCACCACCTGCCTCGCGTTGGGTGGAGCTCCGCGTAGCTTAAAGAACAAGGGTATTATCCGTGCTGCGACCGATGCTCGATCATTGCCTCCCATTTGCAGCCAGAATCTTCTTGTTCCTCTTGCACTTCGTGCTGCGCGCATCAATTGATTGTTTGTTCGAAGGTGGACGAGCCATATGAGACGTCACCCAACTTGGTTACAACTTACTTCGCGTCTTTACCTACTTGAATTCGAATATTCTTCGCTCCTCGCAACTTCTGCCCCTCATAAAGTATAGAGTTTCCTCCCCTCCCGGTGATAACTGATTCCATCGGGATTTGTGACGCGTTTTCACGAGCCTAGCTTTCGATTATTAACGTGCTCTACCTATTTAATATAAAATTCGCTTTCAGCATCTGGTTTACTGAACTTTGCGTTGCGCAAAGGATACACTGACCGATACCTGTCCTCGCGCTGTCGATGAAAGCTTATGGTACAGGCAACCTAAACTCGCCACGATCCCGCTCTGTTTTTCCGGATGCTTGGTTCGCGTAATCAACGTCAGTAGAAATAGCGACGACACGCTCGACCATTAAAGAGAAAATTACTGCCATTAACCCGTTTAACGTCTAATCACGTGAGATTCTCTCCCTTTGGTGGAAACGTTATTTGCTTGGGCCACGGAAAAATGTGAACCTATGCATTAGGATCGCGCGGGCCTTATAAGGAACCGACGCGCAAATCACGCTAATTAAAGCCTGTAACAAAATTACGTTTCACGGCAGTCTGCTCATATGCGACTTAATAACGAATTGCAATTAACGATAGATCCGCCGCGCTCATCTAAATCGAATTTGAACTAATGCTCGATACATTATGCACAAGGAGCTAGGGAAATATAACGAGGGTAATAATTCTCGCGTAATATCTGCGCCGTGTTAATTTTACGAAGCGAGCGTGATTGGAGGAGAGGCAATTTTACTTAACAATTGTAAATTGTAGCTCGTAAAAACATTAACTTTTCTCCATACTGTAACAATTATGCAATAAGCTACTTTCTATTAACGTAGTTGTCTAGCAATATCGATCTCGTCGTTTTCGCGTGCAGTTCGTAAAATTTCAATGCCGAACAGGATTGATTCTGCCACCGTGCGAACAGAAGGCGATTCCTTTGTTCCGCCAACGTAAACCCGACAAAGAAACGCGAAAGATCCTTGTTAGAGTGTACAGTTTTATTAATGACCACACCTAGGTATACCAGCTGCCGCGAGAACCGCAGGTCGATCGTTAGTCCATGCCTGGATTCCTGCAAGAACAATAATAGAGATAGCCACCATAAATAACCATAACGTGTCTATCCATCAATAGAGGCCTCGTCGAGAGTAGAGCCGTGCTCTAAAAGCTACTTTCCAGTTAGAACACCGGTCAGCTGGAGGGGATAGATTCTCTGAACTAGTTTTCAGCGCAGGCTTCCTTCGCTTCTAGACGAGCAGGGTGGCGGATACTGTTATTCGGCGAGAACATATTCGACCGTCAGAAAATAGACTTTCGTCTTAATTACAATTTGGTTCCCCTTGATCGTCAAGTTCAGGCGTACCATCGGTTCGTTAATGGTTACACCGTTCCCCCCACGAACAAAAACAAAAGCAGCTGCTAATTCATTATTCCGACAGGGTCGCGCAAGCGAAAAACACCAGCGAACGGGCTCCTCGTTTCAGAGCTTAACACTGTCATCCATTTCCAAGCTGATTGCCGGCCGAACGTATTCCAACAAAAACGGGTAGTCGGGAGGGGTTAAATGCAGTTAATTCATTCGTTAGGGACAGATAGAAACACGCATCGCTCAAAAGAACTGCCAGCTCCAAAAGAGAAAACGCCTAGGGCGAGACCGATCCCTGCGTCTCGTACGTCAAGGATTGATTGGGTTTTTCGTTTGACTTACAAAAGGAGGAATCGAACGCGGGATCTTGCCGCGACGATCATTATTCCCTGAACGCGATTTGTAAACGGGTTCTATTTATGGCACTGCGAACTCTATAATCAGCCGCCGCAGGGGCGACGACTTATTTAGAATAATTAATGCAGGTACGACCTCGCGAACCGGTTGCCGGCCAATCGCGCTTCCTCTTATCCCACCGCGGTGTCCACAGAGGGGAAACGCGGGGCGTGGCCACGCTTGGGCCCTCCCATTGTGCTCGATCCACATGCAATCTCGCGTGCAAAACTCCCCCCCCCCCCTCCCACTCTCGCTAACACTTTTTCGAGAGAATCACGATATTTTCTAGTGCAGAAGCCTGCGCGTAGCCATGCACGTCTCGAGGGTATACCGCGCAACATTCTCGCAATCTTCCGCACCCCGGTGCTTTCGGGGTTTCAAACGAACCCTTGGAAAACCCTCGAGTGGTTACCCCGCGGGGTGGTTCGACTTTAAGCACGGATGTGTTTAACCGTAATATTTTTAATCAACGTCGCCTTAATCTCTTCGGATTATCCTGCCGCGTTCGGGACTTACGTCGAATCCAGCATGCCCGTTCTCGATTTCCATCCACGGTCTAGCCGCCCTCGCTTCGATCGTCCGAAAAGGAAATCGCCGATCGACCCCGGTTCGAAAAATCGCACCGCATCGATTCGGATCGGCGAGGCGCACGTCCAATTGGCCACGGCTCGAGCGCGTCTGCCAAACAGTCTGACAAACGGCGCGGCACGTATCGCGCATTATCTGCCAAGGGGTGGCGTAGACAATAAATGCGGCCGACGGGACGCGTGAATCCAGATAACTACACGATCAATCCGTCTGATTGAAAGTATCCGACGGCCAGGCCTGTCCTGCGCGCACCAGCGCCCCGTTTCTCTTTTCCTCGCCCACGGACACACCCCTGCGCCACACGGGACACCATCGACGATTCCCCTAATCCCGTTTATAAACACTCTCACGACCACTCCCGAGCCTCCCCCGCTGCGGAGGGATGATGCCGTGTCTCTACCCTCGACCATAGCGAACGTTGTCTACTCGTTTTCACGGGCTGTTACGCGTCCCGCGATCGCTCCACTATATTTACACGCCGGCCGGGATAATGTACACCCGGTACATGCGAAGATAACCACACCCCGGGGACGCGGTATGCTGCTTATGAACCGCTCCAACACGATGGGGAACCGCAAACTGTACTGATTTATCGGCGAGTATGTGATGAACGACTAGATCGCGTCTCTCCTCTCCCTTCGCGGTCACGGTCCTCTCTCCTTCGCCTACGGAACTTGTTGCAGATAGATTCCGACGTCCACAATGGAACTTGCTCGCTCGTTTCGCGTCTTTTTTTTCCCCCCGTGTTTTCTTCCACGAGCTGTACATCTTGTAACCGGCGAATGAGCACCGAGAAAAAGTAGCATCAACCTTTTACCACTGTTCCACGGCCGTACTTGCTCGGTTGCGCTATTTGTAACGAGATCGCCGAGGTAATGAGACCATTCGAATGCCCGAATCGACGGCGACGAAACGTTTCCTTTTTTTTCCACCGATGTCGCGGGCCAATTACACTCTACTCTTCTTACCGTCGCGTCGCGGAGGAACGATGAAACCTCGTCCCCGGCCGGCACTCCGCTATTTTGTAAACCCCCCCACCCCCCACACACCGGGGTGAAACGGAACAATGAAACCTGGCCGTGGCAGCAGCCCCGACAAGAGAACCAATTACCGGACGAACTTTTTCCCTGGTGCCCGTTAATCACATTAATCCATTTACGAGCGAGCGAACAGGCCGTGTACACGTCAACTAGCAGCGGGGCGAAAAACGCACGAATACGCTCGGAAGCGCACGGCCGCTCGGACAGCCCCGAGGTAGCCGATGTAAAATTGGTACGTGTTCTGCGTAATCCAGCACCTCGGCCCGCCCGAATATGGCGTCCCCCCCCCCCCCCCCCCCCCCGGTTCGCATAAGTGAACCGTGGCCAGTGCCTTCTATTCTAATGGTCTTGGCTCCTCGCTCGTAACGAGCCTACCCCGTTCGACGAGGTACGCTCGACACAAGTTAAGTGGACGAGAGGAGATTCGTGCCCGTCGTCCACGTGAATCGACTCGCGTTCGTGGCGGCCGGGCCGGTCTTCGACGAGATTCGCCATTGTACGAAACACCGAGCGATATATTTCAGAGAGAGAGATGTGACGGAAAAGAAAATTAGCGGTTGCCGCGAACGGGAACGGGAAGAAACTGGTTCTGTCGTGTAATCGTGGAAACATTAAGCGCGGAAAGAAGTTCGCGTTTATGGTTAAGTGGAGACGCGAGCGTTCTTCTCTCGTTTCTGTTTTTGTTCCTTTTTTTCTTTTTTTCTTTCGTCTCGTTGTAACGTTACGACGCTTTTGGTCGGCGCGTTCGGCGCACGTGAAATCGTCGTTGGGCAGGTGGGCGCGGGGGAGACGGCGATTTTCAATTAACCTCCGCCGTTAATTCGATGGTACCGGTGTTGCGATATTTTGCTTCCGCTCGGAGGTTTTATTTGTTCGCGCATCGTGGCTCGATTCTTTAGGCGAGAAGGAAATTTTTCGTCGGAAATTCTCGACGCTGACAATGCTGTCCTGTTAGCTCGAACGTTCCCGGCGTCCGTATGACTTTCATTCCACGAAGCAAACACGCGGAGCAAAAAGAAACGAGTCCTCGGATTAGTTTCGGGGCCGAAAACGAGGCGCAGGTGTTGTCGGTGCTGCCGTCACGGCGGAGCTCGAACAATCGTCGACGGGCGTCCATGTTTCGAAAACACGATTCGTTCCATCCGGATTGTTATCACCGGAAAAGGTGGGCCAGTACCTGAAAGGCCCCGTCGATTTCGTCACGGCGACCCGTGAGCCGAGCAATTTTTCTGGAAAGCACGATTTCCCCTTTTGATTTCTGCAATTACGGCTCCCGGAGATTCAGTTTCCCTCTAGATATTGCTGCCCTTCAATTTCACGAACAAAGATCTGCGAGTGCGTCAATTGACATGGCGATTCCCCCGAAGGCGCAGGATTTTATATAAAAAAAAATACCTTTTTCACGGATTCCCTTTGGTCACGGGCACGGTTTCGGCCTTTCGTCCTTGTTTCTTTCGATTCGGAGGCGAAAAATGTCCCCGACACGCGCACGAGGGGGATCCGTGTCGTATTGTCCATTGCGGTAAGGGTTCGTGGAGGCCACCAGTCGGGAGAAAGCCCTGGTAGTCGAAAGAAGGGTTTGTTTATACTCAAACTTTACGGGGGGCCTCATTGTTCCCTGTGACCAATTGCGTACCGGGAGGTCCGTGCCCCAGGAAGCGCTCCTCTTTTTCATTCTTAGCCGAAAACGTCTCGAGAGGAACACGGAGAGAAGCTGGCAAGGCTAACACCCAGCCACTGGAATCAATTTTCTATCAAATTCCTGCGGCTAGGATACCTGGTTATTAATTGCTTCTCTTTCGCCTATATCTCCCTTAATATATCAGCCACTATGTATTCATAACGTTTAGTTTCTCAAGTTATCTCGCCTCCTATTTCGGCCCCTGCCTCGCCGTCGTTCGGTCGGTATAATTTCCGAGTTAATTTTCGTGTTAAATCACTGTGAAACAACTCCTCGGTATATCGCCCATACGTATACACGTATCCAAAGCCGTATAACTTTTACGGATAGAAAAAATTGCTTCCTCTATCGCTTTCCGACGAAGGGGTTGAACAGAATTTTCCGTCGTCCAGGTATCTCTTCGTTCGCGCAATCCGGGAAGGAAAACACGCATTCTCGGCGATTCGTTCTTGCTCGTTTCACGAATCGAAAGGGCTGTCGGGCGCTTTACGTGCAACGAGAGGGACGTCGCGGGCGCACGGCTAGGAAAGTAGCTTCAGGTAGCAGTGACAGGTAGACGCGCCGTGGTCGTCCCGGTTGCAGAATGCGGGGGTCCGTTATCCTGCCGAGATAATCTGATTTCCCGTGACTGAGATGTCAAAACTGTGTCGTCCTTGACAGCTCGGTCCTGAACGGTGTTTCGGGAAAACAAGATTCGCTGCGCTCCTGGCGGGACCCGAAAATATTTGGAGTCTCGGAGCGACCATAGATAAAGAGACTTTTCAGAGGTCGTTTCTGTATCGGCGAACAATTTCTCGGGGTTACCTTGAACGAATTATTTCAGTCGGGAGGGGAGGGGGCGGCAAATTCGCCAAGGTCGACTTGCTCGCCGTTCGATTTCATTCTAATTGTTGCCCATTGTACGCGACGTGGAAGGAAAATAGCCGCGCGTCGCAGCTGTCAAAGCATCGTATCGCAAAATCTGCCCAAGATTTACAGTACATAATCCTTCTCGTACCCGTTTCACCGGCGGCCTGTTTATCCACGACGGATAATCCGGCTTAAAAAGTCATAAGTCGTGTTTACGTTTACCCGGTACCAGTGGAAAGGCCTTTGATCCTCCCTCCCTCGAATACTTTCGGATGCAAAGCGAGCCGCTGTTCCGATCGATCTGACTTTCCGACTTAAAAATAACACTCGATTTACCTGCGGTGCAGCGGGCACAGTGTCCGCCGCCTCTGGCGACGTCTACTTTTGTTTATTCGACGAAAGCATTGCGGGTACTCGCCGTGCTCTTGGCCGTTCTCGTATCGCCTGTTTCGGTACAACTCGGGCGTCGTTTCCATCATCGCGCGACCATGGCTGCGAAATTCGACCAACCGGCCCCGATAACAGTCGTCGAGGGCATTTCTCGAGATCTCGTCCGATGTCCATTTTGACACGGAGAATCGAGAAGCGACGCCGAGGCGTGGCCGAGGAAAACGCTGATCGCGAGCTTAGACGCGGCTAAGGACGGCCGTGTCGAATGCCGGGGCCCCGGGCAAACAGGATTCGACGATTAACTTCCGAGGTGAACCGTGAACCTCTGCGATCCCTTTGGAACAGCACCGGGGAGCAGTAGGTCATGGTCGACTTTTTGACTTCTCGACGCGCAGGAAATTTCGGACCCGACCGGAACGAATCTCGCGGACGAACGTTATACACCTTGCGAAACTGTTTACAGGATCCGTGAAAAGGATCGTTCACAGCGGTTTCTCCGGGCCCCCCTGGCACGATGTTTTACAAAGCTCGTTTACGACGCTCGTTCTTGTTTCGTTGCTCGACCGTACGTTTATCTCTATGGATCCGCCCCGTGTCTCGCTTGTTCTGCACAGGCAGAGCCCCCTCATTCTTCTCGAACTTCTTTGCGAAATTCTGCGTGTTTAAAGGGCGATTGGCGGACGCGTAATATTTTATTGGCCGACCTCAACGGGCCTACCGTTGAGCCGAATCGAAGTTACCGATTTGTAGCCAGCTGGCTGAGATAATTGTGTTCCGATCAAAGATAGACTGCGCGCGAATAAAATAGCTACGGTTACGAAACGCAGAAGGAGCACCGCGGTGGAGGTGTTTGAATTATCGCAAGGGCGACAGAATTCAGCGAACGCGAGGAAGTCTAAAGTACCCCGGAACACGAACGGAAAAGCCGGGGAGGAAAAGAATCACGATTCACGTGCCGCCCGATATTCATCGTTGGTCACGACACACCGGCGGCCTTACGGTGGCATAATGGCGCGCAGGAGTAAACGAGCCGGGCTTAATTGAAATAGCGAGCCATTACGAGCAACTCGACGAAGAAATCGTAATACTGGCGTGCGTGGCGTGAAACGGTGCACGCCAGAACGCAAACGGCCGAATCGAAATAATAGAAGAGAAGAGTGGGACGACGTTACGCCGCGCGAGATCCTCGACGAGGAGAAACTTATTTGGCCGAGATTCCGTCAAGTTCCAGGAAGAAAGCTCGCGGAAAAACCTACTGCCAAGGATGAAGGGAAAAAGCGAGGTTCGAAAATTGTCCAGCGGTGCATAGGAGTTAAACGGTCGCTCTTCGTCTTATTTCTTCGTGCCGTGGGATACGCACACAGGCTCGTATTATCCGCCGCAAAATCGGTCAAGTGCAGCGGGCTGAACACCTGGCCGCTAATAAGGCGATCCCTTAATGCCGTCTCTCAAATTGCAATTGATAATTATGACAGAAGAATCGAAGCGCCGTTCGGTAATTGCAGCGAGCCCCTTGCAATTAACCGCCGAACGACCGTCGTATTCCTCGCGAAGTTCGTTAACACAGAGGAAGCGCAAAAAGAGGAACGGTCGTTTAATGGCAGACGAACGAAATCACGGGACGTGGGAATAATCAGTCGGTGCGCGCTTTCCATCTTTAACGATAGACGAGCTTGACCTTTGCGTTAATTCAACGTAACCGCCGCGTTATTAATTATTGTTCGCCATGCAATTCGATTATTACCCCCGCGCGCGCGCCGTCCAACGACCCGCGCCACGAGGAGACCGAAGGGAAAGGAGAGCGTCGGATTCTGCACGAGTCCGGTTGACAAACACGCGATCGACGGCGAGGAATAATTTCAGCACGGTATCGAGGGTGATAAATCGTAGTTTCGCGACGTGGCCGGGAACGGGGCGACGTTACCCCGCCGCTGGAAATAACAAGTGGACGAGGAAATGATTACGGGCGCGAGAAGTTCTGTCCGCGAGTGGTACGGGCGACGTTGACGTCGAACGACAACGACGCCGGCTTCTGAATAATCAGGATGATCGTGCAACGGCACGATGTGCCGGGCGTTAATCGACGCGCGACACCGGGGATTAGCGCGCCGTTGCTTCCGATAAAAGGTATCTGCACGAAAGCACCGGGGTGACTGTAGTCGATCCAGCTGCGACGCGTCGATAATAGTCGGCCGCTTGACGATCGCGACGAGACAAAACGAAAATTTACACCGATCCTGGTAAGCAGCGAGCAATTTGTCGCCGTCGCGCCCCACCGGCTCTTCCGGTTGAAGATCGTTCAAGACCTTAGCGCAACGAGAATTAAAGAATCCCAGATTCGTGTCTTCCGTCGTCGCTGCCGTCAGGACACGCGAAAATTGATTCACTCGTCGACGCTTTATTGTTCGCAATAAACATTCGTATAAGACGGAGGGGTTAAGGAGCGTCTCGTTTTTTCGCGTCGGTTTTCTGACGCGCGAGCGAAACTCCGTCCAGACGGTTAATGTGGTGTAAAAAAATTTCATCCGCTGAATAAAAGGCCTGCAATTACATCTCGTTAAGATCGTGCAAGCATTAATATCCTCGTATAAGCTCGCGAGTGGCGCGATCTCATCGCGAACACGCGACGGCATCGAAGAAACCCGGCAGTTTCGTTTCCCCGTACGAATTTCTTAGCGAAATTCTTGCTCGGTGTTATTAACGCCACGACATGTACCTACCCGGTGTTACCCGGGCACCGTGGGGAGACGCGACGCGAAGCGGGCTCGAAAGCGTTGACTGGCTCGGTGAAATTCGGCTTGTCTCGTCTCCTTGACAGTTTTAAGTCATGCCGGCTCGACGGTCCGCAGAGGAAATCTCGAACGACCGCGAAGACGTGTCATTAAGTTGACGTCGATTTCGTACTTTCGCGGAAGTCGCTGGTAATTGCATACTGATAAGTGATTCCGTTTTCGAGAATCGAGAGTGGCTCTTGCAGCTGGCGCTTCGATATGTAAATATTGGTTCGCCAACGATTCGTCGAGGCTAATTGCATCGCTGTTAAATGCTAATTGCATATCGCTGCGATATGGGACGGATGATATTGAATGTTTCTGCGACTTCGGAGCTTATCGAAAATATTTCCATACGGGTGCATATAATTGCAACGAAACAATATCTAGATAATGAGATGATCGTTTCAATTTCGGTGCTTTTTAATTGATAGTTATTTGCGGCGTTGCCCGATTGACATCAGCCGGTTTCTGAATACATTCTCGTTCTATTGTGCGTGTCGTCTAGTTCCGGATGCGAGGCCACTGGTGAAGCCTATCATTACGCGTGCACTTTCAGATTTCATCTCAAAAGAGATTCGCGAAATTGCCGGTGGCGAATCCGAGACGTTGCACGCGGAACGAAGGGGGCCGGAGGTTGCTCGTTGAGATTTTAACTGTCACGACATCGAGATATTGCTCTGTGGCCGGGGCCAGCTCTGAAATTTCTGCGCGCATAAATTCTGATCCGATGAGTCGAATTTGTCTACGGTATTTAATCAGGTTGCCGGTATTCCGCTGCTTACGCCATGCCTTTTCGAAGCCTCGCGATCGAGCACTGCAAGCGACCCTTGGGCCATGACAGTAATTCAATAATCGCAGTGACGGGTAACCGCTCGTTGCCAATAGTTAGAAACGTTCGTACGCCCAGGCGAAAGCGATGCCGGATTATTGAAATAATTCGTACACAAAATGGAAACTCCAAGTACAATACGCATGCCGCAATTAACCAAGTCTCGTTTACCAACCCTATCGAGGGTTGATCTAGATCCCTGTCGAAAACCCTCCCCAGCAGGCTGTCGAAAAAATTCAATCGGTCTTCATTAACCTATAAACCTGGGCAACCCCCAACAGCAACCCCCCTGCAATGAACTCGTTACACCCCCAAAAAAACCATTAATGTATTCAGCATCCCTAGTCAACCCTTCGGATCCTCAAGTTGAGAGCCACTCGTCGACGTGTGTGGTCCGTTCTGGCGGCGAGGTGCCGACACTCGAAGCTTCCCCCCTCTCGCTGCTCGTCTTCTTCTTCTTTCCTCCACGTTTTTTCTTGTTTTCTCTCCTCTGCCCTTCATTGTTAGCCTCTCGCTCTGCTCTGCCGTTTCTCCGCTCTCTCAGCGAGGAGGCCTCGAACGCGGAGAAACGAGAGCCAACATCCTCTCGGTTCCTCCACGAGGACCTGGTCCCGTCCAGCTTCGTTTCCCGTCGTTCCTTGTCCTGTCCCTTTCCCTCTTCCTTTCCTCTTCCTCCGATGTTCTCCAGCTCGCGCGCGCGTCATTATACACCGGCGCGGCACTGCGCTCGGCACGAATCTACTTTAGGAGTGCTCGCGGTGTCCTCCTTCGGCTCGTCCCACGGGACATATTACCCTCTCTGGTTCTCTCATTGCCACGGCTTATTATCGGCTCCTCTAATCCTATCCTCGTCGCACTCGTCCAGAGCCACGTCGGTACGCTCAGGTGCGCTCCTCGCATAGTCTCGCGTCTCGACGTCGTTTCTCCGCCGAACGACCGGCTCCCGGATTGCCAATCCAACGGCGAACCACCGGTTCCGACGAAAATCAGCCGCGGACGCGATGGAAAAGATCGTTACCAGTAACGACGAGGCCTCTCGTTCGCGCCGCGCGGAAGCCGCTTCTCGCAATCGCAACGAGGCTAGACGATCGTTGTCGCGACTCGTTGTTTCGGCCACGGGGTCGTCGAGGAGCTTCGCGGCATGGAGAAGTATGGTGAACCGGTGGGACGATGGCGAGTCTTTGTTATCTCGAACTGTTTTTGACCGATGGAATTCGATTTCCGTTGATAGCAAAATTTACCACCGTCTCGCGTCTAAACGGGGATACACCGTTTCGCCGTTGATCCAGTTTCGAATCTGTCTCGCCAATCTATGCGTTCTAGCCTCTCCGCCGTAGAGACGAAGAGTCGGAGAGAGAGCTGCAGACACGGGCCAGGATCCGTATCTTCTTCGGCTGGTATTCTCCCCTTTTGTCGCCGGTCTTTGTGAGACGTTGTCCAGCCGTCGTTGCGTCACGCCACCACGACGTCCCTCTAACAAGGTGCAGTTTTTACAGGCTCGCAACATAATTGGCCGTCCATTTGCATAGATTCGCGGTAGGGGGCTCGGTTGAAATCGCTCGCAGCCGAAGGGTACATGCGCGTACACGGGCCGGCCATGCGCGCGCTACGAACCGCGTTTAGAAGAGGAATCCACCTCCTACGAGGCCTCATTAAGCTGGCCCGAAGCTCCGCGTACCCTCTGCTCCACTTCGACCTATTCCGTACGGCCGTTGGTCGCGCACATCGCGGTGCGATCGATTTTACTTCGTCCGTGTCGTCCGTTCGTTTCGATTTTCAGGAAGGGTGGAGGACGACGATACGAAGATTATTAGAGGGCAGGTGGTTATCGTAGATATCGTGGAGCTTTTTGTTATAGGACGTATTCAGTTTCATTTTTATTCCAGTAACGGTTGTAGAACAGTTCGGAACAATTGTAGAATCGGTCGAAAAATCGGCGAAAAGTTTGGAATAAATTTCGTGTCACGCGATGTGCAATAGTTGCGTCAGTATGTTAAATATCAATAGCGGGTGTACGTATTTTCTACGTCGCGACGATTTACCGTCCACGTGTTGTAACGCGTACAATATGGTACACGCCTTTTAAATAAAGAGAGAGGATAGAGGGTTCTATGAGATGGACATGAATAAGGGTGTGTCGACGCCGATAGGCGAGGGTGTCTCGGCGCGACGTCGAATACTCGACAGTTTTCTCAACGAGCTGTGAATCGAGTTAATATTTTCCGAGTACGCCCGAATAGGGGTTGGGTCGACAAGAGAAGGGAAAACAAATCACGGCGCGTGTCTGGCATACCGGACCCTTCCTACGTCGCACCCTTATGTAAAATGCCTAAGTGGCTCTCCCGTCGACACGCAGTCGACGAAAATATTTGTCGTCGAATCATCCTGAGGTCGAATTGAATTCAAGTCGCCCCACGCCAGAATGCCCGTATCGTTCGTCGTAATCACTTGTCCGGATCAGACTGTCCGTTTTTCACGAGTATCGGGTCTCGCGACAAGTACGCGAAAGTACGAGAATGATTCTCTTCCACAGAATTGATGGAATACCGAATTATTCGAGAAGCGAGAAATTCCGGTTCACGTATCGATCGACGAGCCGTGGATTGCCTGGAAAAATTTACTTTACGAGACTTCGAGCGGTCTCGTATGCACGAAAAGAGAGTTCGGCCAAGTGCTCTGCGGCTCATTATATTCGTAATAAACGCACGGCAGGCGCCGTGGCCCCGAGGTACGGCAATTATCTGAATTGCTGTAATGTCAGTGATTAAAAGAACTTAATGAGCCGCCATTAGAATAGGCGGACAATTTTTCGCGGCTCCTTGCTCGCCTCGAGATACCACTGGTCGAAGGATACTTACTGTTTCGTTACGATTATCGGGGTGATCCAACGGGGATGCTTAAACTCTCGAATTAAAAACCAATTATTCGGGAATAAATTCACGGTAGTTTACGAGAATCTGAAATTTCTGAAGACTTTAAAAAGCATCGAGAGGGACGGGCTAATGGTAGCTCACGTCTTTCCCGTATCTTTCGTATCCTCGCACGAAATTATATCGTAGCGGAGATAATCGAGAAAATGTCGCTTTACACTTAATAAAACACTACTGCCATTAATTTTCCGTGTAGCGAGGAATATTGGGGGCTCGGCTAGCTTTATCTCGGTCCGCCAGTTACCCGCGCATATTCAAACCCCCGTGAAATCGGGGGGGTGGATTTTTCGACGGTGCAATTACGTCACAGGATGAAATCGTCTTGCCCCGTTGTTCCGTGTTCGAGGGGGTTGGAAATTCGTTGCGGCTCGCGTGACAGGCCAGGACACGGCTTACCGAGATAAGCCGTGTTGTCGAGCAGATTATGGTTTTCACACAACCACCCCCCTCTTCTCGTTGCGACGATCGCCCCCCCCCCCCCTGGTCTGGGGTGGCAACCACCGAACGGTTGCCGGAAACTCGCCTTTCCCCTCGAAATTTCTGGCGACGGTCAGCTTCTCTCAAACTCAAAAATGAAATAACTTACGAACACCGCGGAATTATTTGAGCAAAAGTTATCCAAAGGAAATTAATTACCTTCCTGTTCCGTCAGGCGCAACGAAGGTGCGATTATGAATGATAACAAGAATGCTAGTACTAAAACAAAAATAGCGATCGATCGATCGGGGAAACGGATAACAAAAATCTCTCTAAGTGCCGTGTAATCCGATCGGTATTGAACGCGTCGAGCGCCGTTCTCCAAGCGGCGCGCGAGCCTCGTTCCCGATTTAAACGATCGCGGGACGTAAAATGTTTAGCAATAAACGTTTTACGAGAGGAGCATAATCCGGGGAAACGGATGATCGATCCCTATCGCGATCGATCGGCGCGTTTAACACGCGCGAACGTTCCAGCCCGTGAAGAAGAGGAAATTACACTCGGGTGGGACCAGCGAAACGGGCCACGACACGGCTTTCGTTATATTTACGGCTACGAAAATTCTTCCGCGGCGAGACAACACCTATGCACATAGAAAGCTTCCCGAGTCGTCCTTCGATGAAATTTTGCCCGCGTCGAAATTCCTCGTCACGTCCAGCGCGTAAAAATCGAGCATCACAATGATCCCACGGCCGGCCCCATAAACTTCAACCCATTCCCAAGAATGTACACCGTCCGCGCCGGGCACCGTTTCAATAATCCCGCAAAGCTTAACGACGCTTAATAACCGAATCGATCCCCTGCTTCGAAATCGACGGCTGCTCGACCAGCTTCCGCCTCACGTTCCACCCCGTGAACCCCGTGGACCGGCTCCCCGATATCGGATCGTTAACTTCTTCGTATCGAACGGTCGGCGCAAGTTGAGCGATTTCTCTCGCCGTGGCGGAACCCTTCGCCCGCCGGTCGTAAAAAGCGAAACGAAAGAATCCGCCCGACGAGAAGCGTTCACGGCGCGGCGCAGTTCGAACTGCGCGAAATGGGCTCCACGAGTTCCTCCCGGCAGTGACGGCCTGACAAATCAAGCTGAAAATTGAATTCTGGGGGCGCCCGTGGCCTTGCCGGCACATCTACGCGGAGCATTGGTGTCCCGTGGTTGTACGTGTGACGCGCGTTCACGGATAGGATGCGTCGGGGGTGTGAGTGGGCGCCCCTTTACGATTGTTTCTCACCACCGCGGCATTCTTGCTCTCCTTTCGTCTCGCCACTCCCTTCGCTCGACCATTAAATAATAAAATTCCCGTCTTTCGTCTAATCTTTTTCCTCGGATTCTATTTGGGCCGGGGACAGGTGGGGGGTTCGGTTAATTCATTTCTGTTCTGGCCGAATTGTTCAGAGGGACCACTCGCGACCTGTGAGCTTCTTGGCGAACGCGGAGACGATGGAGCGTTGGTTGAACAGCTCGAACGTGGTACGCATTGGAACGGACGGCTAGCGAATAGCATCGGTTTAGGGGGAACAAATATTTGTTGGAGTTGTTGTTGATCGTAGTAGAATTAAACTCGGTGTCGTCTATAAAGCGTTTATCGCTTGTACAGTGCCTCGCGTCACGAGACCCGCAACCCCGGGGACCGTTTGACCGCGCTGATTCCGGGGCGGCGTAGGATCGCCGTTGGCAAAGAGGCCACATTTTCGCCGCGCTGTTTTCATAGAAACGGTAGACGAGCGGACACGTTACTGCACTCTTGACCACGGGGTTACGACCGAGTCGGTCGTTTGCTCGTTATTTCGCTCCGTGCGCGGGCGAATAAGGAACGTGGTTTCTTGGCGAGTGGGGAACGACGGCGGCAGAAGGAGAGTGGCTCGGAGCCAGCGCGATGAACGAAGGCAGCGCGACGGATCGTTCGCGAGGAGGGACGAGGACGGAAATACGGAGTCGGGGGAGTCACGCGAACGATCACACGTGAGGCGTGCAGAAAAGCGTTTGCAGAAAACGTAGCACACTCTCTCGGATCCGTGGGAGGAAATCGTAAAAGGGCCTCACGGACGGCACGAGTTGCCCCGACAGTGGCGGATTAATGGCCGGAGAGACCCGGGACTCCCATTAGACGGTGAACAATGCGGCTGGCATTTTTGGACGGGCCACGATCGCTTATGGAAATGCGATACAAGAAAGCAGCCAGCCAGGCATCCTGGTTATTTTAGAGATTTCGATTAGAGGGAAGACGAGCAGCCCGTGAATAACCGAATAGAGAAGCGATTAGAGGGGGTTGGGTCGGGGTAGGTAGCTGGCAAGTGCTCCGAAATTATTCGACTAACGGAAGGGGGTCGGCTGTTTCAGAGAAATGGAAATGATAATGTCTGGATTTAAAGGGTCTCTGCGGGAATGATACACGAATGGTGGCACGAATGGAAGAGGAACGTATTCCTCGCCGCGTTGCCGGGTGAATCCTTCAAATGGAAATACGAAGTTCATTAGAAATAGGTATTTTTATTAGTATTATATTACGCGTTCATTCGCTTTCGCTTGCGTATTTACGAAACGATTTATCCTGGTGTTCCTCTTATTCAATATTTTCGTGCAACCACGATCGATTCTTTTTTCAACCAGAAGTTAAACCCTACCTGGAATCCGAAACATCTGGTCGGTGCGAAGCAATTCTACCCCCTCGTCAACCGCTTACTAAAATCCTACCCCGATATCGTTCGAACGCGTCCAGCGTAACCGATTCCCCAGAAACGTTACAATTTTTTCGCCCCCCGTGTCCTATCTCGCGCGCGCAGCTAGCGGGCGTTTAATTAACTTATTCATTCCGGCGCGTTGCCCCTAATTAAACGTGAACTGTAACACCTCGGTGTGGCCGAGCGAAAGCCTTCATTGCGGTAAGAGAGATCCGATAAGGCTGTGGAAGCGGGCTTTAATGAATGGAGAACGCGCCTCACCTTTCGGTCCGACGCTCGCCTACCGAATCGAGGCGTATATCGCGCCACCCCATCGGGGGGCTATCGTTGTCCCTGATTTTTTTGCCCGCGGATTTCAGGGCGCCCCGATGCCTTCGAGCAGATCGAACAGCTCTCCCGTTGCTTCTGTTCTCCACCTCATTACCTCTAACGCGGCACCCGGAATTGGCGATTTCTTGGAAACCTCCAACGATTTCGAGCGGCCCTTTAAAACGGTACCATTCCTTCGCCGATCCGGTACAGCAGAAGATGCCCTTCGAACGTGGAAACTTCGTGCACAGTTTGTTTCACGAAACACCAGCGGGACTTTCGTAATCGTTCCGATACTCGACGCTAAAAGCTTGGCGCGGTTCGACGGTAGTCGACAACGAATGGGTGGAACATCCCCGCGTCACGCGTTTGTTGTTGACGAAGGGCGAGACGAGGAGGGCCGTCGTTCGGGAGAAAAAGGTGCATGGCAGCGAAGAGGCAGGAAGCGCAGGGAGAGGAAATAAAGAGAGGCCAAGGGAGGGTCGAAGGGAGCGAGACGGGAGTAAAGGAGGTGCGACTGAGAGGTCGACGGGTATAGGCTTATCGATTCCGAAGGGTCCTCGCATCTCTCTGTTTCTCCACTTCGCGCACCCCGTTTATCTGTCTCTCTCTCGCGCGTTCTTTCCGTTGCCTCGCCGCTCGTTCTTTCAGCCACCGTGGAAGGTGTGCACGTATGTTTGCGCGCGTTGAAGAAACACGTGTCGGAGGTTAAGCAAACAGAATGATTGATACATTAGCCGGGCCGCTGCCCTCTCGCCTTATCTTTTATTCCGTTGGGTGAATTGATTTCCTTCGCGAGGAGACCACCGGCCAAGGGGGTGGTGGCTCGGCCCGAGTAATGAATCGAGGGCCGTTTCACCCTTATGACGATTGGATTGGCGTGGACACGTGACTCGAATCAATTGCGCCGATAATTAACTGCTGCTGCTTCTACAGTGAGCAGGGAGGGGTGGCGGGGAAGTTTGATTGGATTGAACAATTAAATCGATGCATGCCTCGGGACAAGAGGGAGGGCCGGGGAATATTTTTTTCAAACGCACCGCGTAGGGCGAGGGTGGATAGTTCCTTTTCGGAAAATTACGATTAAACGTGCCAGGCTCGAGTTGACATTCGATCCGGCATCGAATTACTCTCGGCGTTGCTGTCCGAAAGAGGATTGCAAAATGGAGGATGAAATAAAAAAAAAAAAACAAAAAAAAAACTGGTGAATCCTGCCGACGATTGTTGGAGCGGTTTCGCCCTCCCCATAATCGATATCGGTCTCCATGGCGATGCCCCGCTCGCGTACTTGTTACTCGCGTTCACTTCGAATCACTCTCTCACCCGCACGATCATCCGTTAAACCATGATCAATTAGGTAGGCGAGCACCCGATCAGGCTCGTAAGTGCACGCGGCATCGAAGCGACAATAATAACAGTACCGATCCCACTAATGTCGATCCGCGTCGCACGAAATCGCGTATCAATCGATCAATACTATTTTCCCCCATTATCGGCACCCTCCGCGCTGCCAATACGGAGCAAAATCAGACGATTGAAACGGCTAATTAATATTGCTCCCCGATTCCCCCTTCGCTCGTCGAGGTTCGATACACAAGAACGACTCGATCAATGGGCGAGCCGGACGAACGCAAATCGTACGAAACCGGTGGCGCTCGTTTAACGAAGCCGAGCCCTCGGGAACCGTCGTTCCCATGGAATTCCCGCAGGAATGCGGGAGTTTCATCGCGCTCCCGTATCGAGACGGCTGTTCCGGAGAGAAAAAGACAGAGAGAGAGAGAGAGAGAGAGAGAGAGAGAGAGAGAGAGAGAGAGAGAGAGAGGAGAGGAGAGGAGAGCCGACTGGATCCGTGGAAGCGTCAGCGCGTGTTGCCGTGGCGGTGTGACAGCCGGACGGACGTGAAGCGTTTTGTTATTCAAATGGAGGCAAAGCGAAGCACGCGCGATATCTTTCCCGATATCGGCTCGTCCCATCTAGTCCACGGCTATTTTTGCCACGATGCGCCCGTGCACCGAACCAACCGGCCTGTCCAACCGATCCGAAGTAAGTAGCCACCGTACCCGCTTGTGCGGCGTACAGGATCGATAGATCCTATCGGCTGGCAGGAGGAACGAGGAACCGCGTTGAAAGGTCCCTCGATTCTTCGCCAGGAATTAGAAAGAATAATGCCGGTTGCTTCGGTTTGCCTCCGTGAAATAGATCTGCCGGACGGGGAGGGGGAGGGTTGACTTTGGGCTGGGAAAATTTTCGGAAGTCGGAATAGGTGAACGAGATACGTATCTGGTATGTCGAGAGGTCACGGATAGCTTGGGCAGTCTCGTTCACGGGGGTAGCACGATTCGTTAATTGGAGATTCCGTTTTCCGCCGTTGGAAATGCTTGTCGGTCGTGCAGGCTGACTTTGCATCGGGTGGACGACGATGAAAATTTCATACGGCGATACATTTCACTCGTCCCCCGGACGGACGAGATTATGGGCCGCGTTGAATCGATACCGTCGCCGCTGAATGGATCATCCGGGCGTACGCTGCGTTTAATTCGCCGCGGTATCACTTCGATCGAGAGTTCGCATAATGGCAAAGTATACGTTTCGCGGTTTTCTCCTCCCTTCGCGGTGCTCTTCACCGAGAGGGAGTCCCGTTTCAATCGGCTGCCTCCGATCGTCTCGCGGACGCTTCCCCGTCGATTTATCAGCCCATCCGATGCTTTTCTTCGATTGACGACCCCGCAGCCATCAATTTCAGACGGAATCGTTATGAACGATGAGGAGCGAGCGGATACTTCGGTAACGCGGGTTAAACGATATATCGTGCCGCTACCTGTTTTAACTTTTTGCCGTTGATTTTATAGAGGGGTAGCTCGGGATAACGCGAATTGAACACGATCCCGAGGCAAGTAAAATTTTTCTCCGCGTAGCACGGATTTTCGCAGCAATTATGTATATACAGTCGCCCCGGAGAGTAATTCGACGATTGGCGTTGTTGCGCAAACGAAAACGATATATGCATGCAAATTTCTTATGCAGGCATACTACAAAGAATACATTGAAACATATAAACGTACGTTACAATAATTATTATTATACATTTAAACGTTAAGAGCGTGAAATTGCTTTCCAAAAATCGACTGCACGACTGCGTAAACTCCCTTAAAAAAAAAAATCACCGCCACGAATCGTCCCCAAATCGCGGCCGGCCCGATTAACCCTCGAATATCAATGAAATCCCGCGTAACCTCGTTAGCCCCGGGATGAAATCGATGCATCGACAGCGTCCGGCATCCTCGCGCACGTGCGCTCCCACTTACCCCTGTAAACATCATCTGAAACAAGATCGCGGAATGTAAAGTACAAACAAGCGCCCGTTGGTCCGCTCGTACCTCCAGCCGCTGGTGCTGTTCTTCTCGAGATTTTTCTCGTCGGCGGGGCCAACACACACCGTGTGTCGACCCGGTCGTAGCCGATGACAGTGATGGACGCCCGTGCGGTTTGCTTCTCTATCACCGTGCCCGACGATGGCCGCCGAAGAAGAAGACCGCCACGACACAACAGGGACGAGCAACACGATGAACAGCAGCCACCGGGAGGAGGAGTTGGTCTCGCGGTACGACGAACCAGATTGTGTGCACGAGGTACACGTCAGTCGTACTAACGACCGCGCGGCCGACAGAGAAAGAGAACGGCGCAGCGGCGAGGAGAGGGTCCGGGGCGAGTGATGTTTTATTTAGTACGCGAATTCTTAAAAATCCGAACGCAGATCCGCCGCTTAGGCAGCCGACCTTTTTGATCCGAGCGGCGGTCCGGCGCTTCGCGGAAATTCATCCCCCTGACGAGCGCAACCCTTTCTTTGTTTTCGTCGCTTCTTTGTCGGTGAACCCTCGCCGGTTAATTGAATCGCGCGGATACCAGCTATCGCTCGGCTCTCTTCCGTAGTGCGCGCACGGACGATAACGATCGTTGTCGCTTTCTTCGGACGGACCCCTTCTAACGAGAATCGGACGGCAATCGGCCAAAACCTTTTTGCATCCCTTGTCAGCAGTCGCGGTTCGCAAACGAGCAATCTTCGTCGCGAGACAAAACTCCTGCCCCGTTTACGAAGGATTCCTCCACCGTTTCCGCTCGAACGTTAGCGAAACTCTCCGGCGTATGCGATCTCTGTCGCCAGCTCTCCCGTACGGGGTTCCCCGATTCCGTTCGCCAGACAGCAGCCGCTCGTTCCAACGACACTAACGCCCACGATCGTGCTGGCAATACCGCGATCCGTTCGATGGTCGCGAATAAACACGTCCAGCAGCAAAGTGGCGGCCTCGGGACCGTATCGCTTTACCGGCTTCCACCTTTGCGAGCACACGCGCGCCTGAAAATGCAAATTTCTACGACGGCGTTGGGTTAGGTCGCGAGGTGGCCGTCGGTGAACGTCGAGTGGCCGACGGCAGGCGTCGGTTGATCGAACGTGCCACGGCATTTGTTGCGCTCGCTTAAGGGGCCGGATAAAATCTGCTACCCCCGGTGTCCCATAAGCCGCCGTGAACGTGGCCCGGTCCCCCTTGACAGCCGCCCTCTACCTTTTGCTCCGCGCTGCCATAAAATCCTAATCAAGGAGAAAAAGACACTCGACCTTCCACGTCGTCCCACCGTGCGCCTCTACGGAGACAGGACGCGTCCCTCCTTGTTTCGCGTCCCCGCGTCTCTGTCGTCCACGTCGGGGGGACGAGTCCCGCGGAGACGAACGAATAAATGCCGGGACCACCCATGCCAGCGTTCGCCGGATACGCGGACAAAAAATGCCGCGATGGAAATGCTGGACGATGTCGATTTGTCAGCCGCGGAAAGCCGCGTGAAGTCTTGCTTGCTTCTCGAAAAACGACCGCCGCTTTGGAGGGACGGGGGGGCTCGGTTTGTTGGCTGGTGACCGGCGAGACGGGCGAGAGGTGGAGTCGCGTCGCGAATAAGCTTCGGGTCGAGCGGACGCGTTGATCAGGTGGCAAGGATCCTTCGGAGATGGTCGCGCACGCGAATTCGTAACTGCACGGATTATCGATCTCTCGCTGGTCGCGTTTCACGCGTCGTCCTCGCGTATTTGATTTTCGTTTCTGAAACGGAAACGGTGTATCGGGGTGTCGGATAAAACGTCCTCGAGTATATCGAGCGCACCGCGGAATTGAGATAAGCCCCCGGGGCGAAACGCCGAACGGATAATTGGCGTGCGGTTCTTCGTGCTTTTCTTTTTTATCGCGCTCTCGTTCAACCGTCTCTCCCCTGGCTCGCGTCTTTTCAACACCTCCCGGCGCAAGAACACCGGCGGACGACAAACGGTTCGTTTAACATCGCCGCGAAATCCAACGGAAACCGACCGCCGCGTCGCCGCCGCCGCTTTTTGCCGCTATTAATTCAGATTGCGGTTCGTAAATTGCGCGAGCGTTCCCAACGAACGTTGCCCGCGATACTCCTCCCCGGTTGTGCCTTTTTCCACGCGGCCCAGCGAGCGTTTCTCGCGAGGCATTTCGCGTCACGTCCGCGACGCAAACGCGCCGCTCGAGCGACAGAAAATTAGTGTCCCGACCCGAGAACGGCCGCGGTTTAATGAAATTAAACGAGCCGGCGATTCCGCGAATGGGAAATATTTCAATCGGCGAACCCCCCCACACACCTCCCCCACCCATTTCTGTCCATTTCTGTCTTTCCCCCTCGTTCGTCCGGCCGCTCGCGGAAGGCTGACCGCGAGCCGCATTGTAATTCCCACGTGTTTCCGATTCCACGGAGCCGTCGTCGGCCTGCGCACCGTCCGCGCGTCTCTCGAAAAACTGCTGGAACAGGGGTTACGGATGGCGGCCACCTGCCACCTTTGTAGATTGAGATCATTTGCGGTAATTATGCGTCGGACGCGAGACGGGACGAAAAAACTGCGGTTTCGCCTGTTAATTACGTTTTTAACGTGGACACGGCGGCCATTTTGCGGATAATTGTAGGTTTAATGGGGGCAATTGCGAGCCCCGTCCGCGACGAAATAGATTTCGCGTATGGGCATCGCGAGGACGTCGCGCGCAACGTTCGCCAGGTATTTCAGCGCTGTATTTCTTACGGCGGTCGCTTCCGTTGTCGCGGCTCGATTTACGGCGACTTCTTGAAACGAACGGAACAATGGGATTCCGTTCGGGACGCGTCAGAAAAATCATCGCGGTCGTATCGAATCGGGACGATCCGCTGCCACTGCTACCGACAGCGCACTCGACGCGGACTAATTAGCACGCCGGCGCATTAACGTCCGAATGAATAATTATCGCGGGGCGAAGGCTGCGCAGACATCGGTCCGATCCTGTCGTAGATCGCACGGATACCAGCCGTACCTTGCGTCTTTATTAATAACCCGCGACGACATTGACCGATCCGAAGAACTCGTATAATTATCGTCCACGATCTTGCTTCCTCCTCGACGGACCGAGCGGGAGGGATAAAACGAATTCTTCTCCGATCGCATACGATTTCTTTCCTCGTTTACCGCGATACACGGCCGGTACTGTTTTTAAATCGCGTCCACGAGCACGCTGACCCGCTCGTATTCGCGTTGGAGCAGACACGCGTCGCGGGACGAGACCTCGCGGATTTCCAATTGAACGATTTCCAATTAAACGCGCACCGCCGGATAGTTCGACCGAGTGTACACCGGACGCGGAACGCGCGATCGAATATACACTCCTGCCGCCAGACAGAATATATATTCGAGGGAACGAAACGCATTATGCAATGACCAGCAAACGCTGTTCGCCGGTTTAGATGACGGGCACTTAATCTATTCTTCCTCTCCGGTTGTCCGTCGCGTCTCGAAACGTCTCGAAACGTCTCGAAACGTAGCCAGAAATGTTCGAAACGGCGTTTCGAACATTTCTCGAACGTAACGTCTGCCGGCCGAGCTCGATGCCGGTTTTCTACTCGTCGTGTGAAGAAACATACTTTCGGAAAGACGTCGTTCCACTTCCTTCCGCGACCCTTGGTTATTTCTTCATCGGCTCTTCGATAAATGCGCCCGCAAATCGCTTTATCTCGCCCCGCTGTCGAGCGGACCAATCATCGATACCCTCGCCTCGTCCATCGGTAGCCCGCAACATCGCGCACAAACGATTCCTAATAATCGATCGCAGGCAACAATCATGTTCCGCGAATACTTGGATCAACATCACGGTCCGCGTAACCCGTTTGCGGCGCGCCTTGTAAACGAACCTTCAAAGCGTAAAATCGACCGAGCTGTCTCTCTCTCTCACACACACACTCTCCTCCCGGCGCTCGTGTTTCATGCATCGGCCAAGTCAAGGGTTAACTCTTCGCAGATCCACGGCCGATAGGTCGGTCACGCGAGCTATGGAAACAGTACGCTAATGTCAATTAATATAATTGCGTCACGGCGTTCTTCGGAATAATCGAATTAAAGTAGATTCGTTTCGGTTCGTCTATTGTTCGCCGCACGTCGGAGTCTCGTTATCGCGAAATAGCGGACAGGTAATTGAAAGAGCCGAACGGGAAACGTAAGGAGGCGTAGGGTGAATTTCGTGGAATACTCGACGGCTAACGGGACGAAAGAATTTCTCTGTGACGCAGATACGCGTCCGCGTATTCACGTGAACCCGGAGAGCTTTCACCGTGTTCAAGGAAAACGTGGAAAAATACGTACGCTCGTATCGATCGTGCGCAAGCCCGTTCGAAATTTTGAAACGCTGTTTCGTTCCGTTCCTCGGGCTCGAACGAACGTTTCGTCCGCACGAAAGAAACGTAAGATAGCGAAGATGAACGACACGCGGGGAGGGGGAGGTTCGCGCGATTCACGGAGGATTCAAAATTCACAGCCACGAGCGCGACGATCGCCCCGGCAATAATTATTCACCCGATGGGGGAGATACGTACGATTCGGGATGAGCTGTGCAAATACTGCGTGGGAGATAACAGGCGCGTCGAGCTACTCGCCTAAATTAACCCTCTATTAATCCGACAAGTGGGGGTCGCTCGGTGCGTCGTAAATTATCGCTCACCAACGAGCCCCGCAGTGTTCGCCGGTGACGTGCACGTACACGTGACCCGTCGACTTCCATTTTTACGGGGTTTAATTGAATCCGTTGTTTGAGCAGCGCCCGGGGCTAATCAAACCCCGCGGCGCGGCCCAGAAATTTTCACGGCTATAAGTTATTTAACTAGGCGGACGAGCCGAGCGGAAGCGACATGCGCTGAATTTACGTCCGACGGAACTTTATTTCCATTAATAACTGTTTAGCGTTCCGCAGTGTACCGATCGTTCCGTTCGCCAACCTCCCCCTGTAAAACGTAACGCGGATATTTACAAGAGATTGAACAAAATATTTCGTGGCACAGGTCCTCCTCTTCTCGCCGTAATTATCGGCATACAAAACGGGAACGCCGGACCCTCTGGCCGGATCCACGATCCAGTCGTAACCGTCGCAATACACCCGACCACGAAATCCCTTCCTATCCCTCCCCCCTGGACCACGAATCATCTCTATCAACTTCGCCAATCAGCAATACCTTTCAGCTTCTCCAAACAACCTCTAAACCCGTTAACAAAAAACCGATTTAATACCCCGACCGAAACCCACACCGAAACCAGGACCTAGCCGGACCTCAAATATCCCATTACCAAATCCATCAATCCTTCCCCTTTAACTCCCCGAGGCGAGAATGAATCGGGACCAGCGCGGACGAGACACGCGGCGAGGCATCGTCGGGAAGTATCGTGATTTCCATTTAAAGGTCCCCGGCCGAGGAAACGGGAACGCGTGGAAACGCAAAGGTGGGCAAACGCTTATGGTTGATAACTTGGCTCCAGGAGTGGCTCGCGGCTGGCGCGGCTTCCTTCGTGGAGGGGGTTGCCAGGGCGGGTAGAGGTGCCCGTCGACACGGCGAAGAGAGATTCGAGAGAAGTGGGGCGAGAGAAGAAGACCCTGAGAGGGAAGGGGGTTGCAGGGAGACGATCTGACGAGGTGGCGGGGAAGCGACAGGGTCTGCTGCCGATCCTGGACCACCCAAGTCGAAATTCGCTATAGTTTGTTCGCCGCGGTTACGATACTCGTTTTCAGTCTACCCTTCCTCGTTTCCTTCCTCTCCACACACGCACACACACACACACACACTCTCTCTCTCTCTCTCTCTCTTTCTCTCGCGCCACAGTCAATGTATACGTTTCTCTCTGTCCCTCGCGCACGTTTCCCACCACGCTTCGTTTCTATCCATTCACTCGCACCACGGATCCTCTACTCTCCTCTTTGTGTTGCCCGTCTCTTCTTTTTATATATATATTTTTTTTTCCATTCGCCTCCTCCCTCTCGTTTTGTGTTTCGCGCGTTCGCTCGCCGGCGAATCGAACAGTCACAAGCCGTAACAAGCGACGCGACGTGCACCCGACGAGGACAACGGGAAAAAGTCCGAGAGATTCGACACGCTCGTTTCGGATAGCGGCCCTTTGGCCGGGCTGATAGCGATTCCGGTAAGCGCACCGATCGAATCCGGCCTGGAAGCTGTACGGGATGGTACTCGACTCCGACGCGCTTTTTATGGGGGCCCGCTAATACCCCGGGCATCCGAGATATTGCCATGGAATTCGAGGAGGAACTCGCCGCGCCTGCGAACTCGTTCTCAGGGAGAACCGGGGGACTTGACGAAACGCCGCACGGAATTCTGTTATTATATCTGGCGGTTTTTCGAAAATAATGGGAGCCGGCCCTCCGCGCGACACGAGCGAATTTTAATTACCCATAGCGAAACCGATGCATCGTCTCGCGGTTAATCGCCGACGATAACTCGCCTAGCAATTGAATTGACAAAATCGATCGATCGACGACGTGCCAGGAATGTGTTTAGAAACGTTGCAATTCTAATCGCCCCCGGGCACCCTACCACCCTAAAAACAAAAGATATCATAGTTCAAGACGCGATCCGAATGCTTCGCTTGCTCCAGGTAATTGCCAAACGCGCAGCGAAACGAAGATAAGTCGGTCGAAACACCGCGGGCCTATCTCTCTCTGCGTTTCGCTGAAATACTGTTATGGACGAATCGCGTGATTAATACGTACGGGGGCCCCGTACACAGACCCGCTCGCTACCACGAGGGGGTCCGTGTATGTGCGCGTATCCGGTCGGCGAAACGAGAATCTTCCTACCGGTGGGCAGCGTTCGTGAGAGAGATATTTCATTCGTGTCCCTGTTTCGAACGCTTATCTCAGCGTGTCCTCGTCGTCGGCGGGTTGCCTGTCAGCCTTTCGCGGTGAACTCGAATAGAGTGTCACCGGTAATCAGCGGGCCCCGGGCCCCGTGTAACTGAATACGGCCATTCCAGCCAATATTCCTAAGTGCATGCAAATTGGACGGGACACCCGAGACGCGCAAGCCGTTCACTGAACCGGCCGCGGCTCACCCCGAATGACCGTCGACGTGGGATTAATTGAGTTCGATTCGAAGTTTTCTTTTTTTTGTTTTTGCTCGATCGTCCATCTTGCTCTCGGCACGCGGATGCTAATGGTCGCCGAATTGGGAATGATTTTTTCCTTCTCATTGTTCGGTAGCGCTGCAGCTGGAAGCGGAATTCGACGCGTGTACACCGTCGATTAAACGTTTCGCGAATTCGAATTCCAATTGAACTTGCGCTATTCCCCGAACAGTATACCGACGCCGTCCTTCAATTCACCGTGCGAATATTGAGAAGAAATTCTGTGGTAGAGGAAGAAACGATTACCAACGATTCGTCGTTCTAATACAGCTCTTGCACCCGAGGAAGAAACGCGGTTGCCGCCTCGAATAGCGGCGCATTGAATCCGGCGGTTCGATTTCGCACGACGAACACGCAAGTGGTCGTTCGCGTGGTCGAGATCCAAAATCGGCGATAACTCGATAACGAGTTCCCTCGGAGGGTCGCGTTAATCCAATAACGAGTCGGGGCGCAGAACAAATTTCTTCTCATCCATCATGCCGGCGGCTACGGGGGAGCGGTTGCTCTTTTTACGAGCGACCAGCAAGAGGAACGCGCGTCGATCGTACCAATATCTGCCCACGAAGAATCCACACTTGCCCAACCCGCCCCCCGAATCTCGTGGAATCGGTCCTGCCCGGGCACGATTCCCGACAAGAACGCACGTCGAACGGGGGAGCCGTAACTTCGCTCGTCCGGGTGAACGCTGGACGACAACGTCAGCGACAACGACGACGGCGAACAACAGCAACGAGATCGCTGGTCCTTTTGGGCGGCCGGACTAGCGATGGACTTGAGATGCCTCGGGTCGCTTCGAACGAGCGACAGAGATTCAGTGCGGTTCGTCGACGGTGAAAAGCCGAGTGGCGGTTAGATGAATACGATATCGAGTTATTTATTTGACGTAGATATCAACGGTTATTGAAATACGGTTACCGGATATCGCGGAGGAAGTGTTTTGAGGCGTTGAGCAATCGCCGTGGTATAAAAATTCGAAATATTTTCGTGCGCGTTAGAGTAGCGTATAATTAGATGCATTCGAGTCTTCCGTAACGTAACGTTTCACAGACTCCTTGGATCAGACGCTTCCGTGTATTTACAGAAATGTGTGTCGCTTAGATCCGGCCGTAATAATTTAAAGATGTACAAGGAGCAGCCAGCAGTATTATGCTTCGGGCACCCATCGGCGGCCGTGAATAAATTTCGTTAATCCATCGACTGTCCCGAACGATGTTCCGTCTAGCCCCAGCCGAGTTTATTAAAGCGCCATACGTCAAGACTATCGCCTACTCCAATCGACCAAAATCTCCAAGAGCCTCCGATAATTCGCTCAGTAGTCCCGAATATATCGAGAGGATCGAGTGCCCATCGCTAGATCTCTCGATATTCCAGAGGGTCGCCGCGCAGGCTGCCGATGGTTGGCCGATCTCTCTCTTTCTCTCTCACGCTCTCTCTCTCTCTCTCTCTCTCTCTCTCTCTCTCTCTCTCTCTCTCTCTCTCTCTCTCTTTCTTCCTTGCACCCCTCTGCTGTTCTCCACTGGCAGACAGGAGGAGAAAGGAGAAGATCACAGGTAGGGGAAAGGGTCCGACGGATCTCTAAGGCCCAGCCTCGCCGCCTGCTCTCGGGGCCTAGATCTGGTCCCGTCAGATCCAAAGCGCCGCCCATTTTTTTATTCCACCCCATAGAAGAAGCTGAGGCGAACTCTCGGCTCGTCTCTGGCTGCTGACGGACCGAGCGCGGAATTCGCGGGTCCTTCGGGCCTCTCTCGACGTGCACGGATTCTGTCGCGGCTAGAGGATCGCCGGAATGCGTTACGGGGTACACCTTGTAGCTTAAATTTCTCAACGGGCCACGTGAAACGTCGCGGGGAAACGAACGACGAAAAAAGTAGGTCGGTCGGACGAATTGAAATCGTTCGATCCGCTGGGACAGTCCGACGCGGCTGGATTCGAACTTTCGCGGTTTTTGCCGCGGACGATTTTATCGAAATCATTCGAGGTGGCCCGGGCACTTCGATTGGATCGACATCGAAATCAGGCTTGCGACGATTTTCGTGAGAGAAATCGCTTGCTCGGTCGGGCGATTGTTCCCGCGGGGACCACTGGCGTAACCAGTTGCCCGGAGAAAAAAGATAATCTCGGCTGGACCGAGAGCCGACTGCGATTACAAAATCGTAGCGCCGCCGTTGGATCACTTGTGGCGTCCCGCGTGTCGTCCCGAGTATATCTAACCACGTTTATTTCGAAATAGAAAGGCCAGGAATTTGAAGCTGCACCCAGGCATTTAAATAACTGATAAGCAAGAGATCGTAGATAGAGGGCTACACGTTGTAGCGTGATCGTTAATGATGGTGTAATTGAGTATCAAGAAACGCTGACGAATATCGCGTCGAAACACCGCGAGACTTATACTTCATTTAGGATTGATTTAACGGGTAATTAATTCTCGACTGCTCGAACACGGACAGCTAACCGTGGACACCCTGCTGGCTGTTAATAATCGTTGCCCACCAAAAATTGTCTGGCCGCGTACGTTTATCTATCCATCGGCGGGAGAGCTAATTATTTTCTTTTGTGTCTGCTTGGAATATACATGGGACACCATGCGGAGAAGGGACGAGCCCCGTATCATTTCCTCCTTCCTAAATTGGAAGGAACAAAATGGTCCCCCGCTTTCCGATGCTGCGTTTTAAGGCGTGTCCATACGTGCTTTTCTTTTTAATTAGCCGTCTCTTTTTAAGGAGCTAACCTGTGCGTCGCGCCGAGCGTGTGTTAACGATAAGCCTGTACGAAACGAAAACTGGTTGAACCTCTTTGCCGCGAGAGTTTCCTTCGCGTCGCGAGGGATGCCCATCGGTATATATCCGATAGAAACTTTACCTGGAGAGAGCACATTTACGAGGGTGGCGATGGTTTTATTCGCCGCCCTCGATCTTCGCCGCTGTAAAAATACTTGCGAAGGGGTTAAAGAATATCGGCCCAGTCACGATTCTAATCGCTCACGAATTCTCGCCAAGAGAATCTGGCCGCGTCATTGGTAGCCACGGTGATATACGAGGTTAATAAAAATGAAAGATTAATTACCCCACCGATCCAACGCGCAACAACGTCCACCCTAAGTCTCTAATATTATCAAACCGTGGAGCCTCGCACCCTTGAGGGTGCGAAACGATAAAAATCGTCCAATACAGTTCTCAAGCACCGTTTACACGCCGCCATGCGTTCACCGACAGAGAACAGGGAAGCTTGCATACCTTCTCCGAGCATCCCTCGTAAATCGAATCTTCGTATACATCTTGCGGAATGCCGGCGTCGAGGGAGAAGACGAGGAAGAAGAAGGTAGAAGAAGAAGGGAAGGAGGAAGTATAAAATAAAAAAGAAAGAAACGAGCTGACATATCTATGAGTGTCATTTGGACGTTCGACAATGGTTGCCTTATGGTAAACATAGCCATGCGAGGACCGTGGACGTACGACGAGTCCGTGGAACAGAGAAAGCTGGCGAACGAGAGTAAGGGCGAGAGGGATAGGAGTCGGAAAAAATATCGCGAAGGGAAAGAAAACAGAGGGGCTGGAAGGGTGCGGTAAGGGAGGCACGGGTGTACAGGCACATCTGCTGTTCGCCATACGGCGATACCAGAAAACCCTCTTGGCTCTCTCCCTCTTCTCAATGGCGGACTATAGATCGATCCTGCCCCATAGGAAACAAGAACGCCTTCCGCTGCGTTTGCCGCACCGCAATTCGTGCTGAGAAACAGCCACTGCCACCACAGAGAATTTATATTCGTGCAGGGGATGGCACGGTTGTCCTTCCCGGCGATCCTACCTTGGCCTCTGAACCGAAAGAAACGTCAGCTTTCTTCTTCCTCCAGATTGGGAACCTAGAAATGATTTCGTCGGGCACGATTTTTGACAGGGGCCTAATTTACGATCCGTTCTGCAGATGCGGCCGGCAGATCCGTTCGATTCGGCCCCCGTGAAAGGGCTCGGCCCTCGAAAATTGCTGGCTCGATTTTCTCGTTCAATTCTGCGGCTCTTCCTCGATTCAGCCGCGCCACATCTACGAGAGAGGACTCAAATTTTCTCGCGCAACGATTTTAATTGCCCACGCGTCGTACAAATTTGGGCCTCGAGATGAACAGGCGAGCATCGAGTAAGCTATGCCCGCGGCAAGAACAACGTCTTGCGAAATTGTTCACGAAATTTTCACCGCGGCTCCCGTCGTGTTTGCGAAAACGAACAGGCCCGGGGTCGCGGCGAGCTTTTTGCTCTCGCCGGGCCGAAAACGAGGATCGAGAAAGCGAGCCGCGGGGTAAGAAAATGCTCGACGACAATCGCGAACGACTTTATTGTCCCGGGCGTAACGGTGAATCGAAAAAGGACAGGCAGCAACGCCGCGCATACGAATCAGCGGATACAGACGTTTCGCGCGAGCTAGCTGACCGATCGGAACAATATAATTGTTCGCGTCCACGTGGTAAAAATACTTGCGGATCGGCGGACGTCCATCGTGCTTGCACGTCCGTGAGAAATTATTGTGTCGCGCGTGACTGGAGATTTCTATCCGCGTGTCATTAAAAAACCGGCAAGAACTCTCGACCGCCCGTAAACATCCCCGTATATCATCCCACGGGCCGGAGTCGATCGTTGAATACAGATTTCTGCCCCGGGGGTATTTTACAGCTGCTCGCGGCAATATTTTCTTCAGCCTCGATGGAACCGGAATCTCGCTGTTGCGGGCACGCGGTCGTCGCGAACGAACCGAGAACGGCACTCCAATTCTTGTCGGTTTTCGAGAATGGCCGACGAAAAATCCGGCGAAATTCGGGGATCGGTCCCGCTGAACGTCAGGACGCCAGGCGGCCGCGCAAACAGACCGTTAAACGCTTAAACAGGTATGTAATTAGAAAAGCGACACGCCGCGGAAACTCGTAGCCGGCCGTCCCGGGCGGGCTTGTTCGAATAAATTGCCTGTCAACTTTTCGAGGCTGCCACACACCGAACGTTCACGGATCGTTGCCGCATCCTCCGCGTGTGTCAGCGGCGCCTCGCGGATTTAGCCTGCGCGCAGGCACAGATTGCAGAACCCGCCGAGTGTCGGCAGGTTCGTCGAGGTTCGTTAACTCTCAATTTTGCGGCAGCCCGCACGAGTCGAATAATCGCCTCGTTCGCGCGCTCGTCCTCTCCTCGCCTTGTTGCGCGACTCGCTCGACTAATGTTTGCTAGCGGCTCTCGAGCGGAAAGATGAAAAACCGACGGCCGCCGATCGTCTGGTCGGCTGGTGAAAACCGCGATACCGATTGAGGCGCGATCGAACGTTGTTTGCGCAGGGAACAGCTTGCAAAAACAATCTCGAACCGTTTCGTATTTACGATCTGTGTACAGGCCGTCTGTTTGACGGATGTCCCGGGATTGATCGAGTTTTTTTTTTGGAGGAAATATGTTGAACAGGTTGGACGAATTCGATGCACGGATCTGCAAATTTCATTCTTCGTTCGTTAATTTTTTTACCGAGGATCTCGATAGCCCTAATGGGGACTAATTACGGGATCCACTGGTGAGTGGTAATGTCCGCCCGCCTTCTGCGAGTAGCCTCTCCGAGAGATGTATCGGTGGCCCTGGAACAATGAATGTGCAGTGTAATTTGCTGGAGGAAACGGTGAGATCTTATTGAGAGTTGGGGCTTCCTGCTGTTCGTGAAATATTGTTGGACAACCGTCTGTCTTCGTTCCGTGGGCGCTCGACTAAATCGTTCGCGCGATCCGAAGTCTTTCTAAAACATACAACGCGTTCAACTTCGCGTTGCACAGAATCACCTGGCGAATAAATGACTCGCTAGGTTCCCCACTGGACAGCGAATTCTTAAATAGGCGTGTTAGTTCGTCGGGATATAGAAAATGTATTTATAATTTAACGGCAAAAGAAATTTCGTTCTTACGGCCCGCCTGTTTCTTTGCTTTCTAAAAAACGATTCCACGACGATATTTACATAAACACCTGCTATTTATCGAGACCCGGCAAAAATCACATTTTTCTTCGCACTTTCGTTTTACAAGCCTCTGTGGTACACGATCGCATGCTTGTAACGGAAAAAAACCCGATCTTTTTACCTTCGCATAACCGCTTAACCACAAGCAATTCTAACGATGCCCCGCCGACCGTGGCAGTAAAAAATTAATATTTCGGGACGGTGTGACAGCGAACGGATTCCCCGGACGACCAATCGCGGCTTCCACGGGACGAGCAGAGGCGTTCCAAAAAATTCGGTTGGGATTCCTTTTTCACCTGGACGGGGAATTTCGCTGGCAAAAAGAAAAAAGGGAAAAAAAGCGACGTGCACTATGGCCGCTAGACAAAGACGCCCCAGGCAGATAAGCGTGCGGAGAGGAAGACGAGAGAGATAAAAGGGTTCGCGTGTAGATGACCGGCGTGCTTTCAGGGAGTCCAGTTTGCGATGAAATTAGCCGTGCCCGTTCGGTCCAGGACAAAAAGTAATGGCTTTCACGCTAGGCACTCGGGATTAATTAACGAAACGACCAAAAATGGCGGACGTACGTGCCCGTTCCTCCGGGGGCCGTGCATAAGAACCGATTCCTTTTCTCCCCCGCTATCGTTTCACGGCACACGGACAAAGAGACACAATCGTCGCGGGCCTTAACAAGTTTTTGGAAACGCCGCCAGTTGGACGCGAGAATCGATCGATTGGAAATTCGTCGATCTTCGCCGCACAGTGGTGGCAGTTTTTAACTCCAGCTGGACAGAAAGGATATTTCTCAATTAATCCACAATGCGCGTAAAATGTATTAATACACATACATCTTTTCCTTCGTTAATTTAACGTCTCAGTTTTGCGACAGTCCTCGGATCCAACGAAATTTCCGTGTGGTTTTAAAGGCTCGCTTCCTTTAATCAATTCCCTTCTGCCCCGTCTCTCCGCTTTCACGTTCGCCGCTCGAACGCGAATCCCTCTTTCAAATTTAGACGGGATAATCGGCCGACGGTTCGACTTTCGAAGGAAGACGTAGGCGATTCTCGCGACAGTTTGACAGCTGGACATTAACGATCCACGATGGATTCACGCGTGATTTCCATCGCGGTGCCGGGCACGGGTGGCCCGTTCGCAGGTGCGCATGCAAAATCGAGTCTGGAATCGATCTTCGAGCCGCGATCATTGTTCGCGCGGGGACTCATCGCGATGCCAGTCGAACGAAGATATATTTCCCGTCGAGCCGGGCACTTTAACGAAAGGGCTTGCCCGGTGAAAAATTAATACCGAAACGGCGAAAAGCTGAGCATCGCCCATTCAAAACTAGACGTTCGACGTTCTATCGAATCGTTGCCGCTCGTTTGTCCGCATACGTCGAGCCGTTCACTTTGCGGACGTTGAGCGTCGACGTTGAACCTTCCGGTTACCGATCGATTTCGTTCGTCGATTAAGTTGTCCGCGAAGCCGACGACTTCGTGCTTCTGATAGGTGGCATTCGAAATGAACACTTACGAAGATACGATGTATCGGAACGAATAAATTCAGGACGCGCGACTTTTCGTTACAACTTTTTGAAGCGAAACGTGACGGACGACATAATCAATAGGGCGAATACGTAAACGCACAGCAACGGAGCTGCGAAAAAATCACTCTGACGACGAATAAAATTTGAACGCTTAACTCTGCTAAATAAATAATTAATCTGCTAAAAAATTAATACTAATACGCGCAAGCCAAATCCATTAAAGTAAAGCAATTAATATTAATTCATTACGCGGTATCAAACGCTAATCTTCCCTGTTACCCGTTCGACTTCGTGACTCGTCAAACATTACCATCCCTCATCGTAATATAACCAAACCACCCTCCGCTTTCCTCCCTCCTACCTAACGAACTCTTAATTCGAAACAGCGCTAACCGCACGAATATCGAGCCACCCTCAGCATCGCCGATATATATTATAAAACACGTACGCGCGTGTATATCAATCGTCGCCGCAGCCCTCGTCTCCTCAAAACTCGCACACGAGTGGCCCGGATCCGAATGATGAAACGGTGCTCCGGCGAGGCAATTTGACTTACGACATTTTGAAAGCGAGCCGACCGTTCGTGGGCGTGTGTTGAAACGTTGCGATGTCGGACGGGTTTTGCGTGGGCCCGCGGCGCATTACATCTGGCCAAGGTACGCTGCTTATGATGGACGAGACAGGTGATTACGCGTGCGGAGACCAGCATGCGAACTCGCGCCGCGTCCCGGTGTGGGTGCCACGCGAACCTTCGTGTGGGTGAATCGCGCGTAGCCCCGTCGTCGAGATGTGTGTGGGCCCGAGAGCCGTTCCGCGGCGTCGGATAACCTCGTAATTTCCAAATTTTTCCAAGGTACCCGTGACACTGCCGGTATGTCCCGGGAAACTGATTCGTGGTGGCATTTCCGCTTGTCGGGATCGAAGCGATGGTAAGAAACGCTGCTGCGATGGCACAGAACGCCGCACGAGTTTCGTTCTCGTGACGCTGAAATGGGATTCCATTTTTCTTCTCTCAAAGACGTAAATCGTTGTGAGAAATATCGTACAGGTTCGTCAGGCACACTGGAATTCCATATTTCACTTGAGAATTTTCCGACGCTCTTTACGGTCCGCCACACCGATTGCGTTTCACTCGTTTAATTAAAGAAGCGAAATATAGAAGCATTTTGCTCGCCGGTATTTCGATTAACGCTTCTCCACCTCGCCATTGGCGAGAGATTATAATTGGAAGCATCGTCTTCGCCCGCGATTGAAGAACGAATGTACGATTCGATATAATTATTACCGAAGAGTAAAACGGACAATATCCCTGTATAAACACGCAGCCACGATAAATCCCCGTCTAGGTATCAATAAGCGGGCCCGTCGAGCAAGACCCCGGGCTTTAATAGCCTCGAAAGTCGACTCCTTTCTGGTCAACAGTTGAGTAACGATCCGTGACGAATTCGATGGACGGAGAGGCCCGGCTTCGTTTAAACTGTTGCCGCCGCGCCGGCCCCGTTTAGTCGTCGCGACGCTCCATTTGCATAAGACGCCCGGGTCGAAAGGGGGCGAACGATGGAACAACGGAAAAGCGTGAAAATTGCGGAACTTCGGTGTAAAGACCGCGGGTGGCCGTTCCCCTTTCTCGACAGGCGATTGTGTCCGGATACGTTTCACCTTCCATTGTTTCGCGACTGATCGCTCCACGGTTCGGCTATTCAGGGATTTGTAAACCGCACAGGTGGAAGTATCGTTTTTCTTGATTCATCGGTGACCCGCGAGAGACGTGACCACGGCGAACGTCGTCGCGTGTGGTCGAAATTTTCACGCGCGACTCGAATCCGAGACAGAGAACAGAAGCGTGATCGTGCACGCGGTATACCCGGACGAATTTTCTGGATTATTAATTGAAACGTTTGCGAGCGAAAGTAGAGCAGCAGGTGTTCGCGCAGCAATTTGCTCGGGACGATTGCGGATCCGTTGTGCAAACTCGGCTCTGACTTCATTTTCACAGCGGGCAGCTCGAGGATTCGTTTCACCCTCTTTTGTCTCGCGCACTTTTGTTTCTCCGTTGGGCCGTAAATATCGCCGGCGAAAACCGCAACGGAAACCACGATCGCGGGACAGGTCTAGTTTAGGGTGAGGTCTTGCGACTCCTCTTTTCCTTTACCCGCCTACCAAGATTTCTAGCTCAAAGTCCTCGCTTTCACGGAATATTCCACCGCGAGTGGCCTGTCCGCTATGGCGTCGAGTAATTCGCCCTTCGCGGACCTTCCCCCGGCCAGTTGACTTCCGCGAGAAGATTGGAATTCGAGGGACAGCGTGGTCGCCACGGCGAGCACGATCGCCGCGAATGAAATGGTACAAATTCGGGCGGCGTTCTTAAATCTCCGGCACGCGTCACGCCCGTGTCCGGTCTGGCACTTCCGTTCCGCGAACACCACCGGTGCACGCATAGATTTCGCGTGGCCTTACGGTTAGATTTGTCCCGGTGTGGAAAATAAAGGTGCATTTGGTCGCGCCGAGTTGTCGAGCTCCGAAACGCCGGATTTGCACGGGTAAACACGCGAGGACACGCCCGTCGCAATTACACGAGTGCCTGGCGAGTATAATGAGCCGGGCGTTTCAGTGTGATTTATGCCGCGGTCGGCTCGCCACGTGTCAAGGAATCGTCCCCGCTGTTCTCGTGATTGCGAAGTCGCGACGTACGACACCGACAATTGAGCGGCTCGACGTCGAACCGCGTGGAGGCATATCGAATCTTGCTACCGGAAGATCTTGGTACGCAGAAAACGAATATTTACGTATACTGATATTCAGGTTTTCAAACGCACGTGCGAAATTGATTCTCTCCCGGCTACTGGTAATGTTTCAAGCGCGACACGCGTATCTATTCAAACATATCTGTGCACAATTTTATTAGCAACGCGAACGATAAAACTAATTAACTAGCAACTCATTTGCTCCCATAAGAGCTTGAGTATATCTGACATTAGCATTGGACCGTGTTGATTATTGGAACGAGTTTCCACCACCGAATCGAACGACCGCAACTGCCCGCGAGAAAGCGCTGTACTGTCCCGACGATCGACTTGAAAATCCATAAATCCGTACCGCTTGGGCGAATTATATAATTCACTGCCGAAGAAAGTTCCCCGTGAATCCCCGTCTCTCTTATCTCCCGTCCGTGTCGTTAATCGTCGGAGCAAGATTGTGGGAATGAGGCAGGACAGCGGATCGTACGGGTACGATCCTCCAGCCTGGTCGATAAATCGGCCGGGCTAAACAACTCGTCAAAAACGTGACACATGACCCGCACGACATGACAGGCGTCATGGGCATCGCGTGTCGCGCTGCACCGCTCTAATACTATTCGGTTCCATGTATTATTCAATCAGCCAATAAGGAATACACGCCATTCGTGCGCCGCTCGATCCTCGCGCTCGTTCGTGTTCGTGATACGCGTACCGGAGGAGGGTGCTGGTAAATGAACTTGCGATCGTGGAAAATTGTCGTCGACAGGGTCTATCGAAGGTTAATCACGTCGGATTGAGCGGTCGTCCGCTGACAGCTCGGCTGCTCGAAGAAAGGCGTGCACACGGGAGAATCGAGGCGATGCATATAAAGGCGTCGTGGTCTTTGCCTTTCTTCTTTTTTTTCTCTCTCTCTCTCTCTCTCTTTTGCACCACGCCTGCGATGTCTCGTTAATGCGTTTCTTGCGTTTAGCTGGAGAATGCGCGATGAAGAAATATATGGCGGACTCTTGACAGCGTTTCAAGCGGGAGCGCGGTTGCGTATGCTCGGAGAGAAAGCTTATTACCGGAGGTGCAAATGAAACTAATTGCGTCTGGGGAGCCCGTACGCGGGGTACTTGGTGGTACGTGCACGGCTTGTACACACTTCGTTCTTGAGCTGTTCCCGATTCTCGAACGGGGAATTAACGATCCTGCTCGCGGAATTGAATTCGGTCGTTTTCGTTATCGCGATTTTATAAAACGTACTTCCACGTTTATCCGGTAACGAAAATGTCCAAATCGATATATCGCCCGGAGTGCCAGGTATCAGCACCCTCGACAGAACGAGGAGAATTACGTAAAGAAACTAGGGACAACGTCGCCGTCGTCGGCTCGGGACGGCTAATCCACCAGCCGGACTCGACCGCTCGTTGCAGCGTTAAGAGGTCCGTGGTTAAGAAAAGGTATAAAAAATCGCGTCGTGAATAGTCCATCCGTAATAACGAGCTCCTTACACCCAGATTACACGTGCACCGAGCAGCGCGGCCGGCTTACCGGCGCTATAAAGCGATAAAAGTCGATTTGCCCGGTGTACAACTGGCCCCTGTGATATATCGCTGCTTAGCGCCCACGTAACCAAGAAGCGCATCGACCGGCACAAGGATACCTGGCCGCGGTCCCGTCGTTTTTCCTTTACTTTTGCACGCCACTCTCGGCGCGCACAGCCGCGGCCTCGATGGCCAGCTGGGCGAATTATCGAATCATCGAGCGGACGTTCGACGCGTCGACTCGTTACGATATTCCACGACGCGCGATTCACGATTATCCCGCTCGTCAATCTCGCCGACTTTCCGTCGACAAATTGATTCCACCCGTCGATTACCCGGTTCCCCGGGACGTTTGCTTATTGCGATGGTTGAACGCGTAATGAACGACGAACGGCCGAACGGCCGAGGGGCGAGGATAACCGGAAACGATATTACGCGTTAAACGCCGGTTTATCGACGCGAGAGTTTCTTTTCATCGTTCTCCGCTTCGCAGTTTGGCGTTGCGTGATTCTGAAACGATTTCGACAGACCTGCCCGACGAAATTTGTTTATTTATTTCTGTTTTGTTTCTACCGTAGATCGCGCGAGGAATAATTTGACAACGTTTACACTTCGCACATATATGAACTGGGCTGTTCTACTTGTTTTACTATTTTTTATTTGCTCCTTGATTTGGCACATAGCACGAGAATATTTTGTGGACGGGACGGAATTGACACGTTGATTCGCTTCTCACGTGCTCGTTTCTTTCTCGACATTCGTGCTTACCGATTGATCCTTCAGCACCTTCAAATCGCGGCACGTTCTATCGTCGCAGATTTTCGAGCCGGTCGACTCGTCTCTCTCATTCCTCTGGAACTTTCCTCGCAGCTTGTTTAACTTGCCGAATACCATGTTAGGTCTCGCGCAAGAGGTCTCGCTGCACTCTATCACGGTGCTCGGACAATTTCTAAGATCGCAGTTGAAGCCCATCGCACGTTTCGCACCGATGTTCCTGTAGATCTTCTTTATCTTCTTCAGCGACCTCTCCGCTCCGATCTGTCGATACGAAAAATAGTTGCATCGCACGAAATTTATCGCCCCCCAGGCGTCGTTTCGATTTTAATCACCCTCACTTGGACCTGATTCGATATTTGCTGTATCTTCTTCTTGCTCCTCTGTATCCTGCTCGATAATTTGTTCCTCTTCTTCGACGTGCACACCGTCAAGTCGCCACTGAAACATCGCTTAACCAAACGTGCAATCTTTCCCAAAGTCGTATCGTTTAAACGGAAAAGTAGAAACGGCGTACCTCGAGGTGTCCTGATTCTTATTGTATCCGGCGCACTGTTTGGAGCAGCCGCGTTCAACGGATGGCGGCGGGTATTTTTTCTTGAAGTCACCAGAATTCTTGCCGCATCGCACCGTGAAATATTTCGTCGGGGTTTCCTCCGGTTCGGATACGCGCGCGTTCTTCTCGAGCACGTAAACGTGAACGGGACCCCCGGAAGACGTCGGCCGATGGCCGTTCGTTTCGTTCGCGGCGGCCGATTTCCGCTCGTTTCCGTTTTCCTCTGACGGCCGCAACCTTTCCACCGTTTCACTCTTGTTATTCGTTTCGTGCCGGTTGCTGTCCGGATCTTCGTGCATTGTTCACCGTTCCTTCCTTTAACAAGATCGCCCCGTCTCTTTATGGGTGAAGGTGACCACTTGTTTCGCTACCTCTTTGAACCCACACTACGCCCCGTCGTAATTTCATTCATCTCCGAAATAGTCGTCCTTCCGTTGATCGGGCGACTCCTTAAATTTCGAATTTATTCTAAGTTCGATCAAATGTATTCTAACGGCGACGGGTCGGCGGTGTTCTTTTTACGGGTACTTGCGTCCTCGATCGACGTGTCCGAGTTCGACGACGGGAGTCTGATTTTCGCGCATTCACGAAAGATCAGTATAGTCTTCGAGCCCATTTTCACCTTCTCCGTGTAGGAAGATGCGATACACCTGGCGACTATGATGATCCTGTCACAGTCCTATCGACGTTCCAACGAGAGAAAGTTACATTTAACGTTCATCGTTCACTACCGTGTAAATTACTTTGCCTGAGTCGTTCATTTATATCGTTTTAATTAACAGATCTGTCAAATTGTATGAGGAATGTCGATACTCTAACCTCGTTGTCTTTTCCCCTCCGTATATTTTTCCATAATCTCCTCAAACGTCTGAAACCTTCGACAAGCTTGCGGCACAAATTATCCAATGATTCGCGGGGCTAGAGTCAACAGCATGTTTTATCGAAAGACAGCTGGAGAGAAACGTGAGGCACGAAATTTTCCGATTGAAGCGAGCCGAATATGTGTTCCCCCCATTCGAACGAGTGAAGCCATTGAAACACACGAACGACGATTTTCCTCCGCATTTTTATTTTCATCCTTTCGCCGTCTGCTGTATCTGTTTCTTAACGCCCGACCTCTGACTTCGCGACTGCGATCTTCCTGGGCTTACCGCGAAGCTTCTCTCCGTTATGTTTTGTATACCGGCCATTGGTTCCGTCATGCTCTTGTTACGGAAAGGTGTGAAAATAATTTACATGTCGAACGTATACCTGGACGAATGGCTTATCTCAGTAATTGTGTCTCAATAATACCGGCAATGCCTCCATCGAAGTACTAATATCATTGGCGATAACGCGTCTCCCACTTGTGTTCTCGCTGCTGAACGTGACCGATGGCCTCCCATCCGCGTTTCCGGCATTCGTCGAATTCTTCCTGTACCAGCCGTCCCCGGATAAGCCGGCTAAGAAAGGATTCCTCTCGTTATCGATATCCCCGTGCGCCAATGCGATTTTTCACAAACTTAAATTGCAACAATTACATCCGTCCGCCATTGAGTAAAATGCGGGTTCGGCCGGTTGATCTCGCGACGCTCGATCATCTTGAAACCAGTTCATCGGTCTTTGTTCCGCCGTGGATTCGTCTAAGGCAATATTCGAATGTCCGCGAATCGGCGTGCTCTGTCCGTGAACGGTGCTGGACTTGGAGCATCTGCCCGGATCCGAGCTGAAATCGTTTCGATTATTGCGTTGATCGTGAGAATGTCGCAGAGTTTAAATATATTCGCCCAATGGAATTCTCACGCAGCGCAGTTAAAATCAATGGTTCGACGTGTGTTCGCGGACGCATTCGCGTATCTTTTCCCCGATCTTTCCTCGTCTTCGTTTTCATCCCTGAACGTTCTCCTCTCGATGTCTGTCTTCCCTTTAGAATCAATGTCCTTTTTGCTTGCCCTGGCCGGCGTGGACGTGGAGAAATCTTTGTCGAACTGAAAATCGGGGCGCATCATTGATTCGTATATTTATATCTAGAAAAGAAACGCACGATCGTGCGCGTTGTTCGCGAACCTCGAATACCTCGGCGTTTTCCTCCAGCATTTTCAACGTAACCATGGTCCCGTCCAGAAATCCGTGAAGATGCGGCGACTTCTGTTCGCAGCAGGAGAAGTCTCGTTTCTTAAAAATCTTCCACCAACAATTCTCGTCGTCTAAGAATGTTTTCAACTTTGTCATTTCCGCGATGCAATTGTTCACGAGATCCTGTACGTTGTGCAAGTCCGATGGCGTGAAATCCTGCGTCTGACAGGGGACCTCCCTTCTCTCCACGCTCTGCTGTTAGCAAATTCGTTTTTACCCCGATGGGAATGTGTTTGACAATCATTCGGCTGGGACAAGTTTACCGGTTTGAACTGCTGCTGAGCCGATTCCAATTCCTGGATGCTTCTCTTCAGGTTCTGCACCTTGTCGAGAATCTTCTGAGTGTTGCACAGTTCGTTCTGTATCTGTGATTTCGCATACTTGCACTTTCTCACATTGCACTTCTCTATCGCCTCTCTGTTCGACGAGTGATAACGGTTGTTCTGCAGCTGTTTGCCTCTCGAGGGTGACACAGGGGAGCAAGTACGCACGCAGCATCCACGTCTTGATTCCTGATAACGTAAAGTCGCAACTGCACTAATCGCGCGACACTTTCAAACGATGCAATTCCAACGAATTATCGGGCCGATAATTCTGTCAACATTGATGCACGCGTAAAGTGGTTAATTAGGTTACGTGCCATCCACGTCGATGTCTTCCCCCGTTACTATTCGACGAACTCTGCCATCGGCCAACGGGGTGAACTGTTACTTCGTCATTTCCGATCACGATCTCGTCGCGCCCCTGTTGTCCTATACATTTGGTGAATTGATACACGGAATAATTTTCATGGTCCAAATTAATTGCAACAACATTTACGACAAGCACAGCGTCATCTGTTTGCCGATTTAGCGTCGCGAACGAAATCGAACGATCGTTCAAAAACCACCCGCCGATAACATCGATCCGATCGACTCGCCGTGGACGTTCCCCAATCATTACGGAGTCAGTCCCCTGAGCTTCACGGTGGAACACCTTCTCACGTGCGGTTTCGGAAACACAAAAAGGTATACACGACGGTCGTGTCGCACGAAGGAAACGACATTTAAATGGCTCGTTTACCATAATACGAGCTGTCCGAAAGACAGAGCGGGCGGGCCGCCCCTGAAATCTCACAAAACGGCTCGTAGACCCGCATAATTGCATTGCGAGGAAGGGGACCGGTTAACAATGCGGGATCGTGACGAAAAGTCAACGAGATTGTCGCCGCGGAAAATCAGAGTGCTCGACACCGTATGCCTTTCCATTCATTTGCAAAGGAGAACAGACACCACAAAAGCCTACGAATGGGATCGACTTTCTTGCGAACGCACCGCAAGATCGTGCATCGGTGCCTGAAATTGGGTCATTCAAGTGCAAAGCAGGCCCAACCTGACGATCCTCCGTGATCCTGATGCGTCCCTGTGTGATTTTTACGGACTGTCGCGTCTCACCATTCTGTTTGTTTTCATTGTGCCTGCTCGCTGCTCGAGTTGCGTGAATACTTCAAGCTTTATTAACATCGCAGCGGATTTTGTCGTACAGATGGCGTCTATGGTTTTTCTCGAATAGCAGAGAGAGAGAGGGAGGGAGACAGTAAATTCCAATGGAAAATAATACTTACGATAATAATATAATAATGATATTATGTTTACTTGGATGCAACCAGCACCGAGGGGAGCCTCTTTAAATATTTAATTTGACAGCTTCGCATGGAATAATTCTGATACAATAGACGGAATTTAGGAATCGTAAATCTTCATCGGGGCAATTGTTCGAGCCAGATGTCCAACAGCGAGCTGAACGGCTCTCACCCTCGAAACGGTATCATTCAATTGCAAAACAGTCCAGGTCGTGTCGATTTTTCAGCGTCACCGAGTATCGGCCGCGAGCTTTTTTCCGTGCGCACGGATTTCGAGCGCGTGAAAAGCGTGAAAGTCGACTCGGCGACGGCTTCACGAATTTCCATTTGAAACGCATTTCTGGCGAGCCAGTTTCACGTTTAACACGAATTCGACGCGGGAATTTCGGGAACGAGAAGGTATGAAAACGTCCGCCATTAATTATTGAACAGTTCCCGTCCTCTACTTCCGACGTTTTCGAAACAATTGCCCCCTTAAAAAAAAATCTCTCCCCTCCAACCCTTTCATAGCAGATCGAACTCGTGAATTCAGCGGGCACGTCGAGCACCGTCCGCGCCATAAATCTTCGCAGAACGGATTGTTTGCAAACGTTGCGTGATCTGAAAAGAGGAAGCAAGGATTCCATGGGGTTTTCGAGCGCGGCGCTGGATGAGTCCGCTTTTAACTCCGCCTCGGGTATACACGTAGCCCATAGAATTCGGCGTGGCCGTAAAGCGGCCGGTCGCCTAAAACCATTTGTCGCGATACGGGAGATCGTCGTGATCTTCCAACACGGTTGACAGGTACGAAACAGGTAAATGCGCCGCGGGTGCCTTTTGCCGCGTTTCCACGTCCGACACGGACACCCAGGTGGAAAAAGGGCGCGGGCCGATTCAAAGACCCCCAGAGCCAGCCGCAAAGTCAAAATAAAGTAATTGTTGCCCCTTTGTCGCGGTCCTCTTACATTCACCCATCGGCTTGTATACGGTGCTTCTTTCTCCTACCGTACCCTATGCGTCTTCCTTTTTAACATTTTTTTTTTTTTCTCTGAAGGAGGAGCCGGAGTGCGTGTCCCGAGGAAACCGAGAAACTTTTCTTCTGTTTCGGGCTCGTACGGTGCGAGACGCTCTATACGTACGTGGGCAGCACTTGAGAGTCGGAGTCCTCTTTCTTAATTCACCGCGGCATTATTTATGGACGATCGCGCTCGTCGTGAGAAAACTTCGTAGAGCGAATCGCGATACGCTCGTTCTGTCGCAACACGGCGGAGGATACCGTTCGCGCGAGTGTTCGCGAGTGGCGTGGTGATCACCACCGGCGGCGGACTCGCGCGACGACAAACGAAAGCGGTGTCGCTCGATGCCTCGGCGATGAAACGATTTGAACAGGCCCCGGCAATAAATTCTCGACCTCCGAACTTTTTTCCGCCGAGCAAAGTATCGGGCCGTGTCGGTCATTGATTTCGACGGATTTTCCATTCGCGATTCGGCATCGATTCACCCCCGGTGAACCTGGGAACGCGGTCCCCCGAATTTAAAAGACCCGTCCCGGCGACCGGAACGAGGCGGCAAATTTTTTTCACCTTTTCATGCATCGCCCGGCGTACGTGGCACGGCCGATGTCTCTGGATCAGCACGACTTGATCACCATTTATGGCTTTCCCAGGACAAGATCCTCAGGACCGCTGCGAATCGAAATGGAGGACCTCCTACGGTCACATCCGACCGTCTTTCTCTCTTTCTCCCTGTCTGTCTCTCTATCTCTATCTCTGGTTCCCTCTCGTCCTCGCTCGTATATCGATCGCTCGACGATTGTCAACGCCATTCGTGATACGTGAAAACCTTGAGATACGTCCAGACGTCGGTGTACCTCACGCGACAGATGAAACGAACACCTTGGGTGGTCGTGCCACGGGGAACACGATGTTAAGTAAATAGATAAAAGTGCAGTTCCTGTCGCGTGTACACCGACAGCGTCGTCTGATACAAGTATTTTAGCCTGCCTACCGAGGGGACCGTTGCATCGGAGGAATCACTTTGTGAAGCCGGCGATGCTCTGGGTAAATTTACTGTCCGCGGGGACGATATTTTATTACAAATAATTCTGTACGGTGTTACTGTACGCTTACGAATTGACGCGGGAACGCGACGAAAACGAAAGGAGAAATTCTTTTTTAAAAGCAGCTCGAGCAATGAATTATTCTTATTATTCTTCGTACGGACGGCTCGTTCCTCGCGTTCGCTATATTTGTTCAATTTCGCTTAACGAATCACAGTATGGTACAGAGGTATCTTCGGGTCAGCATAATAATTATGTAGCCGTAACAGCAATAAAAAAAAAAGAAAGTGAAAGAATTACTTTCAAAGCCGAGGAATTAACTTCGACGCGTATCGCACAACCATCCAGCGTTCTTCCTCCCCCGATTCCCGCATCGCACGAACGCTTCCAACCACATACGGCAAAGTGGCTGTATTAATTCAATTAACCGACGCGAACATAATATATAATTTACGGCCCCATCGCGCCGACAGACCGGCCGGTTCACACTCTGGAACATCGTACAGAATCGTCAATAGGTCGAAATTCTTAACGGCAATTAACGTTACGCTCGTCACATTCGGTACGACGCGACCGCGCGACAAGGAGCCGTGAAACGCGTCCTGGGTGGCCGTGTCGTAAAGTGCGTTGCGTTCTTAATATTATGCAGGACGGGCAACCGCGTATAAACCGTTCCCGATTGCACGACGGACACGGGGAGAAAAACGGCCAAGCGGCGTGGAAAAATCGCGGTTCGAACGCCGAAAAAGGGAAGGACGGAATGCGACGTCGTACGGGGGATCTCCATTTCGGTGGCGTCCTCGTTGCATACGCGGACCGTTCTTACCGATTTCGCCGCGGATCGAATAATCTTGTCTGCATGAAAGCCCTCCGTGCTCGCCTAATTGGCGATCGCATTCATCCACGGCGGCTTATTTGAAGAATTTAATAGCTTACTTTAGCCACGGACCGCGCGTTCCGTCGCGAAACGATCCGATCTGCCCGGCAGTCCGTTGCTTTTCAATTATAATGCATCTCGGCTGCCTCGTTCCGTTCGGAATTATTTGCGAACGGAACGCGGTGAAATCGGAAAAGAATAGTCGATTATGGATGTGTGCGGGGGGGGGGGGGGGGGAAGGGCGAAATATATTTTATGGGTTCCCGTTTATGGTAACGGGCCGCGGAATGCGAATGATTAAAAATTAATACCTCCTCGATGAATGTATAATGAATATCGAATGATAGCCTCACGGAATTTTCCGAGGCCACGGGGCATGTGAAATATCATCGAGCGGCCCAGATCTCTCGTTTCCAAGATCACCTTTGTTGGTTCGAAAGAAAATTTCCCAACGAGAATATATTAAAATGGACAAGCATGCGTAAGCATGTACTCGAAAGATGGTTCGCGCGAGATAGCGTCGATCGATCGACATCGGTAGCCGTGAAAAGGACGACTTTTCCACGTCCTTGGTCGTCGCGCGACATCCTACCCTCCGGTATTGTACAGCCTAGGGGCCACCCTGAATACCGAAAGCTCTTGGACTTTCGCATTTCGGCTCTCGTTTCATCCCGACGAGCGGAGTGCATAGATCACCAGGTGTCGCTCTGTTTATACCACAAGCGGCCAAACAAGTCGCCGGGTCCCCCGGGTCTATTAAGTGCGGACCTTTCAAAAGATCTATACGACTGGAGGGCAAAAAAAAAGAAAAAGAGGCGTGCATTGTGTATACCTGGTTCCAAAGGTGATCCAGAGATCCGACCATTGATGTCACCGCTGCCCGGACTGTAAATATCGTAAATAAATCCCGTTCCTCTCCCGTACGCCCGATCCATCGTCATTTCTACCCGATTAATGGGCCAATAGAGCATGCGTACGTTCCATTAAAATCTCACGTATCTGGATCTAGATGCACCATCTGTTGAATAATTTTCCACTACGATTCTCTTAACCGAACGATACTCCCGTTTATCGGTAAGTCGCAGTGGATCCCGTGCTTTCTTCGTTCGTCCCCGTCGATTCTTATCTGCCGATACCGCGACAAGCTTTCCTTGATCCGCCGCCACTTACCACCGCCTACATCCCCCCGTACTTTCCCACGTCGACCACCCCTCCCCCAAAACCGAGACCCTCTTTTCGCCCTCCTTTTTTTGTCGCCATTCTTGTCGTACCTTTTGGATAACCGCGGCGCTTTCGAGGACCGCTTTATCTTAAACGGCAGAGGGAAATTTTTAACCAGGACACGACTGTGCCACTCGAATCTCCCCAACGCAAAAATAAAAAAAAGAAGCAACCTCGACCCCTTCTACTTAAAAATTCCTGCTGCATCAACCAAGAAGGAACATAGTATAATCAATGTGTGTATATATATATATGTATATACAAACATTCGTTGGGACTATGTATTCATTACCGGACCCATGTAAGACCGTACAATTCTAATGATCGAAACGATCGTTCGGTTACGCCCTGAGAGCTGCGCTCGCGTCGCGGTTCGCCTAGACGTCGAGCAGCAGGGCGCATTAGCATCGGGGACACGGCCCTTGCAAGCGTGATTAGGAAAGTCGACGCCGCGGACGGTGGTCGGGCGACGCGACGAGCGTCCCCTCGGAAGACCGGTAGCCGGTTTTTTCTTGCATACGAGATCGGGGGACTCAATATGGTGGTGATTAAACCGCGACGCTCGCTTGACGGGAACGCTTTTACGTTTCCGTGACTTCGTAATTACGCCGCGCTGACCGTTGTTGCATCGGAGCGGGGCCGGTCGTTAAGGGAAATTAAGCAGGCCCCTTTGGTTCGCTCGCTGAATGTTTACTGCCGGCCGCCCGCCACTCGTAAATATTCGACTGCGTTTCGTTGTTCGTGAGGTATCGCGGTAATTGTAATTAAGGAGGCAGGTAGCATCGATTTTATACAGCGGAGGAGATACGTCGATAAAGCCTCCCTCCCCATGTTGGCGCAGTCGTTTATAGTTATGAATGTTTCATCCGGCCGGCTGATTATCGGCGGTGGTGTGATTATTCTGGCCAATTAATTGATCGTACCTTTCGTTTCAGAATTATGGCTCTAACGAGAGGAAGGATGCTCGGGCATGATTGCATAATTCTGGCGCGATTCGAGGGACCGGAGAGCATTGATACCGAAGCCTCGGAGCAGAGGGCAGCATCGACAGGAGCGTTAAAGACTCCTTCGGTGAAACGTAGCAGGAAGGCAAAGGGACCGCGAGAAAACGACAGCTGCCATTCTTTCTCCCCGTTCTTCGTCGTCGAAGTGGCGACGACAGGGAAAAACACGCCGACGTTCGTTCGTTCTTTTTACCCCCGTCGCAATGTTTCTCTCCCCCCTTCATTCGAGTAATGCTACCATCGTTTATTATAATCCTGTTTCGAGACGATCTACCGTGACCTAAGGTTCCCCTTCCTTTTTGTCGCCAGATGAAGAAGTGAAAACCTCCAAAGTCTGCGTACGTTTCGCCCGACAGGCCGCGGGACGAAGTTGAAACATCCATGGGCGACCCTAAGTTTACTAAATAGAGGAAGAAGAAAAAAAGCAATTCGTTGGGAAGCACGGCACGGCAAATATTAAGAGATGGCCATTGTACCGGTCCGCGCTGTATAATTTCTATGGGGAACCCCGCCCTCGAAACACGATGTCAGCCGATACTTTACAGATTCGTAAGATCATCTGTTGTTCGGCGGCCCCGCGATCGAAGCCGGAGGATTTCGTCGTCGGAGGAGGAGTTAGGAAAATCGGTTTTCACGCGAGACTCCGTAGGGATGCAGGGGCGCAGATATATTTTCCCATGGAGTGAAACGAACCATTCGGACGGGTAAAGTATAATGATACATCTGCGGGGTTCAGGCAGGCCATTTAATTTCCGTCATTGATTCTGTAAATACCCGGGGAAACAGTCTCGCGTTTATTGACTCGTAATTATTGCGCACGAGGTATCGCGCTCCGACGTTTTTTCCCCTTGCGAGTTAATGAACGACCGCTTGGATCGACGATGATCGAAAGCTCGTCGGCCACGCACCCGTGCCATTTTCTTCGTTGGCCGACGAGACGCATTTCTCGCTAATCCTACGTTTATAATTTCATTACGGGCAGGCCTGCGCTTTATTTCAGTCCCAGCGATCGGAAGATCGCAATCTTTCGCGTAATTAATTGGAAATGCCGAGATGGCGATAAGCGAACAATTTATCTCTCGTCCTCCCTGCCTCCAGAATTGAATTCTCCCCGCAGGACTGTGTCGCATTAATATTAATTAGCGACCAGCACCGGTGCCATCTGAAACTGTAACGCTTTAATTTACGGAGAAACTTGATCGCTCGATTTACACCCTTTGCGCAGCTCGTCCGCCATTCGTTTCCCGTATCGTTTAAAACGCGACATAAAACAGTCCCCTCGAATCGGCCGCGACGACGAAAATTCAAACTCTGAACTAACGCGCGCATAAAATCGGTATTACGAAATGCATTAAGGTTCGTCGTGTTTCAGGACAAAGCGGAGACCATTCGAAACCGAGACGATCGCGGACGTTTAAGTAGTACTACTCAATGAAACGTCAGGTTCCCTCGATATCGGCCAACTCATCGCGCTAACGATGCAATAACCATCTCTCCGGCAGAGCGACAAAGGGAACGAGAAACAACGGATGGCAAGATTCGCGGCGAACCATGGCGAGCGTGTGGTCGGAAAATTGACGTTCGGTGTGGTTCAAAGTACAGGCTTCCGGAGGTGTAATTGTTTCGTAGGATCGTTCAGGCCACAGGTTCGTCCGTTTGAACACGGCCACCTAGGTCGCCCGGTTGGCCGGCTAACACTCAAAGCGCCTTTAGGCTCGGTGCCGGTATAATGGCGCCCGTTTGTCAAAACACGTCAAAACACAATCCTGGCCACGAAATCCTCTTTGGCCGGCCAGTCACGCCCCGCGATGCATCACCTATCCTCCTTCGCCGTGGCCGTCCAAATGATCCCAGGTAGCGGGGCACGAAGCTCGTGCTCTCTTCCCGACAATCAACGGGGCCAGGTTGTTGTCGAATCATTGTGGCAACATTACTCTCCTTCGAATTTGGAAAACGGAGATCGCTCTCTTCCTTCCTCGCGTTGCCCGCTCGTTGAAAAATGAGATCGCGCTTTTGAGGGAAGGAGCGGCGCCATTTTCGTTGTTTTCCTTTTTGGGAAACGATGGCGAGTTCGTGATTAATTGCAGGAGGGCTAAGATTCCGAGGATACGCGAATACAGTCCACGCGTAGGGCTGTATATTTTCTTTTTTCAAGTTCAGAGGATTTTGTTCTGAACCGTGGCACACGGAACGGGGATGCGAGGTGTCGGATGTTTTCTCTTAATTGTGCAACGTTCATAAAGAGCGTTGGAGAAGCAGGTGTCGCATGGAACGTGTTTATTGCAGCCGAGTTGTGGGTCCGATTTACGTATCACCTTTTCAACGAGCGATGCCCCCCTCCTTGGATCAAAGGTTGAACAAGCCATCGGTGTCGATGATCTGTCCACATCGTGCGATTCACTAGTTCCAAAGTTCCTGTAACTCGAATGTGTATACTTGAATGATCTCGATACGGCGGTGAGTACGTTAATTGCGAGTCTACCGGACGGCCGGCTAACAATAAGTAGTATTAATAAACGCGAAGGGCGGGCAGCGTCTGCGTGATTCCATCCCTTTCGAAACTTCGACTCCGCCGCCTAGGGCATGCCGTGGCCGTTGGATTTATTTATGCAACGACACTCGCGTGTCCTCTTATCGGTCGATTAGGAGGAGCGTTATTAGGTGACAGAGAGATCGCGTGGTAGAACGGCCGGTAGTCGAGACCACGGTAATGGCGAGCGGTCACGTCATCCCAGGAAACTCGTGGAAAGTCGAAAACGCAACCTCGGAGGAGCGAAACTTCGAAGGAATTACTACGCGCGGACGCCGTTGGAAAAGGAACGGACAGGCTCGAATTGTAAGTTACTGAACAGTATCGTACATGTCTAACTCGAAATCCAATATGCCACTCGAATCACTGTTCGATCCTTGCATGAATTTAATAGATACGACAATTTCCACAGAAGCTTCCCCGCGACGAGCAACAGAGGCCTGGAAATTCGAGGATCCGTTTCGAACCGGAGGCAGCCGTTTAATAGCAATCGATAAGTCCTGCATTCCATCGGTGCATCGCGCTGCATCTAACCATGCACGTGCGTGCAGGCATTCCCCTCTGATTCGCGCGTTAACGCTCCACGAGCAATTTCTACAACCTGGTGTAGTTTTTATCGTGGGATCGTTGGCGGTTAGGCAATCAACGCTCGCCTGATCAACGGTGGCGGAAGTGCGTGAAGGGAGCCCTTTAAATCGTCGACGAAATCAGGCGGCCACGAATCTCTCGAGCCATATCGATCGATCGATTAGGCCAGAGAGTGAGTGATAGAGAGACAGAGAAAGAGATTCATTCTGGGAATTCGTGACGGATTCGGCATAAAGAAAACAGCCGCATAATTATTGTAAACATTCGCGCGAAAGTGTCGAGGAGCGGAACCGGTTCGCCGACAGAAGTTCGGGGAAGCCATAAGCTCGCACGGATCTCGCGCTTCCTGCTTTCCCACAGCCGGCTTTTCTCGTAACGAGGATCGCAACGATCCACCGTGATTGCGATCCTAAAAACGGTATCCCGTTCTACTCTGGCGATTTTACGATTGCCGCGGCGGCGGTGCCGTGGCGTCAATTAGCAAGCACCTCGGTGCTAAGGGGAATTCTGGTGAAGCGATTTCCGCTGGGACTGGATACGGACGGTGGCTCGGCGTAACTTTTGCATAATTCTGTGCTGTAACGTGCGACAGAAGTGGGCACTCGTGTTCCTCGGACGGGGACGCGGAAATAATGAATTACGCTTTTAGCAGCGTTAAACGTCGGTGGATATACTTCCAGAGGATGTCACTGAAAATCCTGCGCGAAGGGAAACGTATTGCTAATCGAGGAAAGAGACCACGCCAACTAGTCCCGGAAGACGGAAGACGGCGAGGACAAAAAGAATCACGCGTGTCCGTCAGAACGAATATGTCCGTTTAAGGGTTAATCCTCGAGCCGATCGGTGGAATCGCGTTGCCGCGTTGCGAGCGCGCTGTATTAACGGAAACGCGGCGAGTGAAACGTAGCTCCTGCGATGTGCGATCGATCGGTGATCGCTCTGAATCATCGTTCGTCCGACGATTAACATTTTGTCTCGGCAATGCCGGGGTTCGCGTCGCTTCGCGCGTCGTCAGAATTCGGCGGAATCGAGGAGGACATCTGCCAACGGAGGGCGATTCGTCCCGCAGATTCGTTCGTGTCCCATCTGCCGGGCGCAAAATGACGGATGTCCCCCGATGGACTACGCAGGAATCGCCGGCGATTCGACAAAGACGATGATGCGAACGGAACGTCACCACGGGTGTCGTTTCGCGTGGATGTGTGGCGAGAAGATTAGGCTTGCCGGGTGGAGAACAATTTGACGGCACGTTTAAAGTGGGCGTTAACGTTTTCGATGGAGACTTTTGCAGAGAATCTTTGTCGAGTTCGAGGCACGCAGAGCGTTCGATTTAAGCGACGTTCAAACAAGTGTAACGGAAAACCGTCACGATTCTTATCATTTGTAATATAGCAATGAAAGAACCTTGACGAGGCTGCATAAATTTTGGCTCGACCTGGCGGACATGTTTAGTCCCGCGGTTTCCTTCAAAATCCTAATGTCTGTAAAATATATTGATAGATTGCCTGTGTCGCTTCCGATTGCACAGCTTTGTGGACATCATTAATCACGCTGAATGCGTATTGCTGTTCGTTACAATCGTGTTTACCTTTTCTTTATTGCCCGTCGGTCCAAATATCCAAAAGGATAGATACATAGACGCGCGGAAGTTCGTACCTCGTCTTTCAATCGAACAAAATGTCGTTCGCCCTAAGGGGGGACGCGACCAATCGGTTCCCCGCTAACGCGTGTGTACACAGACGGAAATTTGATTTTGTTGTCGCCTTACAATACTCAATTATCCCCTTTGCGGCGGGGATGGAACATCTGTCGCGGCACACCCCGTCGACACGCCGCCATGTCCAACTTGTTTCCCCATTAAACGACGAACGTTCGCGAATTCATGAACACTACATGCAGTGGGATGAACCGGGCTTAGGGTGGAGCCGATAATATTGCTTGCCGGCCATTCTCCCGGCGACCCCAGTTCCATTTTTGACATTAAGCCCCTCGATGGTGCCCCGGGGAGGCTAATATTACCGTAATGGACATCGATAATGAACTTTTCCGCCTACTAGAGAACGAACAAATTATGACACTCTCAAGATGCCCTATCTTCTTCCTGGATACAAAGGTTGCAAAGGAATTCACAGTTGCGCTTCATTTTTTCTACCAATTAATTCACTCTCTCGTGGAAACACGGGAAATGCTCGACGTCGAAATCAAGGAATCCGGTTCAATGAGGTGTCATCAATAAGACCAGTGTCTCGAAGGAAACGATGGTTAGTCAGCGTTATATAAAGTAGTAGGAGGAACAAAGAGATCCTGGATTTTCTGGTCGAAGTTGCACGTCCGCGGGATGATCGCACGCGAGCAACGGCTAGCCTTCGTCGAACTTACGCCTGTCGCGGCGCGATGCAAGTGTTGATCCCGTAACAAACTCAATCCAACGGCGTTCGCGAAAGCTTCATTTAGCCATGACACTGAGAAGCGTCTAGATAAGGACACGCTAGTCGTGTTTCCTACGTGGTAGTCGCCCATACGTATTCTGTCGTTCCCCTGGATCTCCGCCGTTCGGCCGATCAGATTTGATGGACCGATCGTTATGGGTTATAATTATCCGGCAAGCAAAACCAGTCTTCTCCGTATATACACGGACGACCAACGTGTGGTTTTGCCGGCGATGTGTGCTCGTCGATCTTTGGGTAACAGTACGTGTCAATTTATGGGAATATATCTGCCAGTGTATTTATGAACACGCGAGTACCGGTGATTACGGGTACGTTCGCCTGACGAAAAATTAAATACGCTAATGCACGTGTACGAGGGACTCGCGGATATTTATAAATACGGATGCGCACTGGGAACAACTCTCTGCGTGGGATCCTGGGACTCGAGGATTTTTTAACCCTCGAATTACGGATCGGTAAAGTACGGGTCTGATGTTCGAATCATTTCTGAATAGGACAGATCTCTCGTTGGTAGGTGCCAGGTAGACTCGAATTTCTTTCGTCTAGGAACCTACGTTAACTCCTTATCAAAGTCGAAGAGTCGCCATAAAGGAATACAAAGAGAAACTTCATGGGTAGTAACAGACGTAGAAAATTGCAGTTATTAAATTCTATCCATTTCTATCGTCGATAGTGATAGATGCGACCGGCTCGAACGAAGTTATTATTGTAAATCACTATCGCGTCCAAGGAAAGTACAGGACTTTAATCGCAACAGAGATTTCTCCCGGCTGCTATCGCGGTGCTCATCGGTGCATACGATTATTTACGGTGTTTACATTCGGAGGCACGAAGAAAAATGAACGAATAGCCTCGAAGGAAACTCGCGTCCGACCGTGTCCCGCGGCTCGCCCGGTAATTAATATAAAAATCGTTGTGCACATAAGCGTAAATTCGCCGGGGAGTAAAACGTGCACACCAGCGTGGCTATTCGAACACGTTGTGCGCTCGCGCAACTGCGTATTGCACGGTGAACATGCCAATCGATACTCGATAATTAACGTTAAGGCAGTCGCGCGAGTGACTCACATGCCCGAGCATTCGTATAATACGCAAAGAAAGGAGTACACGAGCAAGGGATACACCGTCGCGCAAAAGTTTCAATACTCGTGACCGCTTATTTTGAGCGTCAATTGAATCAACGTCGGTGCCCAAACGATTTCTGTCAAGTGTTCAACAAGACCGCGATCTTCGATTTCATAAACAATTTCGTCTCGCGTGTAATGACTTTCTGCGTCGCCGACTCTCTTCCAAACTTTCGCCCGATAAACTATGGACGAGCGTAAAACCTCGCAACATCTGTCATCGATTTTCTCGGTAACATAAACGCGCTAATAGACGTAACAAAACTTTTGACGCTTAGTGTATACACAGTCGGAGAGGAATCTGCGTGTGCGTGTATCGATGCGTTGCCCCGAGGGGCCCCAAGGGAGTTAACAGGGTCTCCTCATCTCCACCCTATCCCGAGTCCCCACTTTCCTCTTGGTCGACCTCACGTACACCTTCTGCTCCCCTTCCGCCGTCCTCTTTTTATCCGGTCGCCCGGTATACGCGAGGAAACATGGCCGCATGCCTCCTCACATGGCCCAAACAATGGCGGATACACGCGGGCCCCAGCCTGTTGTTTGCCCGCTCGTGTTTCGATGAAGTAGGGGCCCGACCACATAATACCGGGGATCTTTTTCTGGCCCCCTTTTTGCTTCCTCTTCTGGCCTCTCTGTTTTCGGCGCTCCGCTCTCTCTGGGGCTTGTTCGCGGTTTCTTTGTCCCCTTCTGGTACCGTGCTACACGTCTGTCGTCTTTCTCTGTTTTCTGGCTCCTGGAGGACGAAGGAGGACGTCGTACACTATTCGTGCGATCCCACTGAAAATTGCCAATTCTATTATTTAACAATTCTCAAATCGCATTGCTTAAAAATTTTCCCCGCTCGTCGTGGATTTCTATGCTCGCGCGTTCACTTCGTTTCGCGTCGTATTCTTGCGTTTTCCCTGCGCTGCACCGCTGTTTCCTTCGCTGCTCTTATTCTCTCCCCAGTTCCGTTCATTTTTCTTTCGTTGCGCCCGCAACACCCCTTTTTAAGCCAACTATTTCGCGCTCCATCCGTACGCCAGACATATTCTCTCTCCGCGACCGCTTCTGTTCCTTTCCCCCCCGCGCGGCCCTTTCTTCGTCCCTTTTCTCCCGTGGCACGGTTATTTCGCGAGCAATGCTGGGGAACGCGCAGCCAAGCCAACGACTTTTGCCGAAGCTGAATGAAGAGCTCCGTGATCTGGTTATCTTTGTGCGATCTTCATCGTACAGGGGGATCGACGTGCCCCGCATTTCGTCTCGCACGATCACCTTTCGCCAACTATTTTTCACCCAGCTCTCTTTTCCTTTCACAAGTGACACGTAGCGAGACACAAGTACACGCGCAAACGGAGCATCCGAGTAAAAATAGTCCCGTATTATCAAGACGCTGCTTTATCGATCAAACTTCATCTGCATAATATACCGAGATCGTCGCCTCGGTCGGAATATATATTCGACAGTTCAATAGGTACGAGTGCATTTGTTCCTAAACATTCGTCGGAAGGTGTTGTTCTTCGTTGTACTCGCCTCGTTCTTTCCGCAACGTCGTAGCAAGAAAATGGCACGATTCTACTTTACCCAGAAACTTCGCCGGGGTCTCGCCGCGAATCAACCAAGCAGCTCACCGGTGCCTGCTAGGCCGAGCGGTGTAGATAAATATCCAGCGAGCGAAATTGGCAAACTTTTCGCCGGTTTAGGCGCACGAAATTGCAGCAACGAGTTTCAACGATTGGAACGGCATTTCGCTGGAAGCTCGCGCATGGTCACCGGCTCCCCACGTATGGATCAGATAATGGCGGACACGCAGACCAGCCTGTGTCTGCCAGTTCGTGTCCAGATGAAGTAGAAGCCAGGTCACATAATGCGCGGAGCCCACCTCTTTCTCTGCCTGCCTGCCTGCCTACCTACCTACCTACCTACCTACCCACCTTTTTCTACCTTTTCTTCGTCGCGTTGTTTCCTCTTGCCACAGACCCCCTTGAATTCGCGGGCCACTCTCTCCACGAGGGGGCCTTCTCTCGGTCCCATTAAGTGAGACGTGGTCGCAGCCCCTAAGAAGAGACCGGGCCTGTAGCATCGCGAGCGTTAAACGGGTTCACGGATAAAACCGTGTAATCGAGACGTTTCGCGGCGTTCCGTGCACGACCGTTTAGAATCAGCGATGATTTCGCGGCACGGAACGTGCAACCTTGTAATGCCGCCTCTGATACCACCGCCGCGCTATTTGCGAAATTGTGGAGCTCGCCATAGACGAGCCCTGGTCTTTCGAATACGACCTGCGCCTAGCTATTCGTTTCGTTCGATCGCACCTGATCGACGATCGAGCACCGAGATACGTACAGACTCTCGCATATAAACTGGCTTGCTCGTGTTTCTTCTAAGAACAGCGCGAGCTCGTATTCTTCTCCCCTCCGGATAAAGATGTTTCCGTTCAATCTCTGAATTTCGTCTCGATTATTTGAACGTCCCGAATCGCGTCCCAACCGTTTCTGTAAATCGTATCACAGGTCTCGGAATCGTCGTTGTTCTCGTGTATTATTTAAATGTCGCGCACCGTGATACACGGGCGGTCGTTTAATCGATTGCGATCGGTGTTTCCAGCCGATTACTCGCAACTTACCGTCACCACTCCGAATCGTCCCGTAATGAGATAATGACAGGTGCAGAATTCGTACCTGATTGCGGATAAGATCGACGCGTAACACATGCCCGTGTCACGCGACCACGCACACGAGCCCGCGACGCTGTAATTTAGACGGGAGCATGTCATCTCGCGGCAAAACGAGCTTCATTTGCCTGGCCATTTTTCGCTCCGCTCCGCTATACAATTTCTAGTCGTCCGACAGTATTTTCGCGTCTTCAATTACGCGAGCCCGTTTTCAACGAGCTGTCCGTGCATGGAAATGTTCCCGGGATATACTTAACGATCGCTTCGTTGATCACGCTTCGCCCGTCGCGTTTATTTTCACCGGCTACTGGTTCTTGCTGTGAATACGGTGATCGAAAAACACCGATTCTATAAAGATACCGGTGTGTATAGTTTTCTATCGAACACTGTCTTTAGGGATCTAGAATAATTCCCCTGCGAGGATGTTGTCTCACGGATATTTTCTCATTGCTGACACGATTACGTTTTCCTTTTTTTCTTTTCTTTTTTTATTTGCTAAAGACGCAAGGTGTCGTTTACGATAGTTTATTTTGGAAAGCAGAAGTGCAAAGCCACGGATGCTCTTCGTCTTTTCGTTCGGTTGCACGCTGAGCTCCTTTCACGAACAACAATACCCGTACAATTGGAGTCACTTGAGTGTTTCTGTAATGGTAATGGCTGCTGCTCTTTCGGGTACCGATTTTCGTTCCCCTCCAGACGTGTCGTTGACGATTCACGTTCACAGTCTGAAAGAAAGTTAACGTCAATGCCGGCGTCAGGTGTTTGAATAATGATCTCCGTTAAAACTCCGCCACATTAGCCGATCGTTTTACGTTAAATCGAAAAGGTTCTGCGCGTCCCGCGGCGCATAAATATTTCTCCCGTTCATCATTGGACGACGATGAAAGAGCGCGGTTTACGATTCGTCTAGTCGCTAGCTAGACGAGATATTATATTCCAACCGACCTGTTGAAGATCGTAAATCTCTGGAACAGATATTGTTCCGTTTCTCTGGAAACTGTGGTGAGAAACATCGACGATATTTATAGAAGACGGTCGCAACCTCGCGGTTTCCTTTTCTTCTCTACCCCGAACTCCCCCATACTCCCCCCCTTTATATTAAGCGTAAATCGTGACACCTATAGTTTTAATATATACAAACGGACAGGGCGTGCGGCCATTTTATTGGACGCTTCAAGAAGGGGAACATGAATATTTTTTTTTCCTCCGTCCGTGGAGCCGATGCTCGCGCGGCCCCCTCATGGGAGCCCTCATCAAGCTTTAGTTCCTACTTAAGTTGGGTTATATATGTAAACGCGACCAAATCGTTAACCATCTTACCTTGCGTTTCCTACGGCCCACGGCGAACGGAGAAACTCAAGTCGGGTGGAATGCAGCCGGATCGTCGTTAATAGCCTGCGAAGATCATAACTCTCGACGGTTGTCTTACTCGTACCGCTGGCTAGGTTGTTTTCCACGGAACGGTGCCGGTGGAATTAGCCAGCGGATCTCTATTGACGAACTAACGCCGGCTCAGGTAGTCGGTTTATCGCGGTGGTCGGTGCTAAAGGGGTAAGCGTTCGAGAGCCGAACCGAGAGAAAGCGTCGAGATATAAGGTGGGCGAAACGTTGCTCGGCTACTAACGTCTAACCCTTTCGTCGAGCGAAACTAACGCCCGATAGTCCCGACCCTCCAGCGGCCCTCCTTCGAGATAAATAACGCGAGCCTCGCGCTACTCTATTTGCAACCCCCGACAACTAATTTCTCCCCGCGTCGCCGCGCGAACGCGGACGTCTCTATCGAAATGGCCGCCGGTTCCACCCTGCCCTGGACGTTACTCGGCCGTGAAGCGGAGCGAAAGAACCGGCGAGGTTCGTCGACGTCCAAGGCTGTCTCTCGATTCGAAATTCGTGGGAGGGTTGCTGTTTCGCGGGGGGAATATCCTCCGGGGGGGGGGGGGGGTCAGCGACAACCGCGGGAGGAAAGGAAGATAGGGAAAAATGGTAAACAGGGGGGAAGGGCGAGAGACGTATAAGGAAGGAGGGGTGAAAAAAAAGGAGCACACGTTGCGGTAGGGAATTGAACCAATCAGGAACACCGGTTCCAGACGCGGTACACTATTAATCCCGGGGGATTTGCCATGGGGGTTTTTGCGTTCGTGATCCGAACTCGGGGTGGCGTTGCGGTTGCCGCTGCGGTTTGATTTATCTCGGGCCGCTTCTCACGCAACCGCGATAACTCACCGGCCCTTAATTTCTATTTTTCACCCCCTCCCGCCCTTCGTCCCGCTTCGTGTGCAGAGCCGTGAGACACGCTCTCTCGCCTACGTAAACGCGATTCGATTCGATTCGATCCGAACCGATCGAGAGGGATCGCGGTTTTTCGTCAAGTTCGTCGGACAGCCGACGAGTTAATTTTTCTCCCGGGAGTAGCTTTCGGGTTACGTGGGAATCGTCGGCTACTCGAGTTTACAGGGTAACATCGATGAACGTTTTCATTATGCAGAAGAAAATAAGACCGAATGTATAAAAATCGGGTGGTCTTTAGCGAAACGCTGGAAAGAATCGATGTACTCGTTTATTTATTTATTATTTCGCAGGTTGTTCGTTTGCATGTTTATCAATGTCCCGGTTAAACCGAATTCGTTGGCCTGTCCTCTGTCGAGGATTAGAATAGCCGTAGCTTACTTGAACTTCGCGTTTACCAGCAGTGCACACGATTCCAGTGAGCGTATTAAATGTACCTATTGAACGATCGGTTCCCGTGCGATACATCATAGGGATCGCGGCACCATGGATCTGTTACGAGCACAACGAACGCGATCGTTTGTCAGTACGACATGGTAATATGATTGATCGAACATCGGTCTATTAGGAACGCTAAGAAAGACCTTGCTCGTCGAAGCTGGAAACCGCTAATGTAGTCAGGTACATAATCTCTCTGTCGAAGCTCGACTTCCTTGCGACAATTAATTAAATTGTCTCGGAATTAATAGTCCAGGCGAGCGTTCCGTCGTTTTTCTGAAGCCGCCGGGCAATTTTTCTCGTGCCGTACATTCGTAACGTCTTTATCGTCGGCTTATTGACAGAAAATAATCAAACGCGGATCGAATTCGTTCAAGAGATCGACAATTCGGAGGTCGTTGGCGATCTGCTCCCGAAACGGAACAAAACGATCAGCTACGTTGAGCAATAGACGAATCAACTTTATCGTTAAAGGGAACATTCCAGTCTTCGGTGAAAGGAAATCGTACTTCTGGTCTTGCGTGGATCGTCCTCTTCTCCTTAGAACGAGGAACTTTCCGCCGCTTCCTGAATTCCGTCCAACAATAATTTGCATCGACCGGTGGAAACAAAACGGGATGAACCGACTATGTACTTGGATGCAGCTGAACGCGCAGGTTCCCTGTCGGTTCGATTCAGAAGCTACCGTCGCCGTCCATCTTTCCTGGAAAATGAGAAAGTAATGGGAGAACGAGGGTGGGGCCGACGTTCCCCTCGAATGGGAGCTGCTGGAAAAAGCGAACGAGAATCTCGCAAATGACGATGCGATGACGATGCGCGTGCTGGAAGGTACGCGAGGAAAATGAATAACGATCAGCAGCGCGGCCATTCGACGCCACTTGTCTGCCAGCGGGGCATTATCGATTATGATAGCAGCTCGTCATGATCGATCAGGGAATCTGGAACTCGCTCGTACCATTTGTCTTCCGGTTATTCGCTCGCCTGTCGATCGGAGATCCATTTGATGGCTGTCGATTCGCGCCAGCGAGATCTCCTTCCGAATATTCCACTAGACGAATCGCTGGATCGTTAAGTGATGTAATTGCTAGTGCGCTCGCTAAATTCGTGATAAAGATAGGGAGCAGGTATTGTTGTAGTTACAAGTTTATCGTACTACGCGTGGATCCTTAAACGACGCTCGTTCGTTATGAAGATTCGCGACGATTGTTTCCTTGCTCTTGTCGAGAGAACTTTCTTGACAAGACTCGTTCCTTATTATATAAAAAAAAAAAAACGAACCAGTAGGAGAAAATCGACCGTCCTATGGCGCTCCTTTCAACCGACCGAGTTTCACCAGCAATTATCTCGTTAACTCTACCAGTTCGCCGGGCACAACAATTGTCCCGCTTCAATTTAGACAATTGCCCGCATAATTGGCTCGCGTCGCCCTTTTTAAGGCCCGAGGTGGACACGGTGCATGCTTCGTTCGCGATTAATCCCTGGGCGATTCGAGGCTCGCAATTACCGGATCCTCCCGCGAGACGTTTCGCCAGCCTCGTTTTTACCCGATCACGTTTTTCGATTCGTCGCCAAGCAAAATCGGCACGACGAGCGAACCGAGAAGCTCCCACCTGGATCTCGCCGATTTCGATGGCCCCGAAACCCGAGTCGAAATCGGATTAATACGGCCGCAGTTGTAAAATTCTAATTGCTCCCCCGTAACGGACGGACCGAGATCCATGAATTCCTCGACGATATTCGTCGTCGTTTCACGCCGGCCCGGGCGACGTTTACGAAAGCGGCAATTTTACTCGTGCTGGCGTTTTCCTTTTGGGTCGGTGAAACCGAAAGAACTCGTCGGGGCCTGCTGGCAATTCGATCCTACGTAATTACGTCTTCAGCGTCTCGTTGGCCTCGGCTTCGCGTCCGTATCGAACGATTCTATTACGACGTGGACCACCTTCGGGCCGACACGGCTTCGGCCGATGAACATGCACAGCGTGTATCGATGGCCGGGTCGTTTCTTGTCGCGGCCAATGAAATTCGTGGCGAGCGAGTTTCTCCTCGTATTTGTCTCGTCAAAATGGTCGGGAATTTCAAGAGAAGCTCGACCCGCGACACGGTTCTTCCACGCGGTCGAAGGCGAACCGATCGCTTTATCCTCGTGTTACGCAGAGCCGAACGATATTTTTGACGGGTCTCAACATTTCGCTGTCGCTTAAACGGAGGGCGATGTTCTTGCGCTTAAACATCTCTCGTGGGAACAATTTAGGTTAACATTTTACCGGGCAGGTTTGTTACAAAACGGTTAACGCAGAAAAGGAAACGTACCAGCTGTTCGATGATCGATGAGACGGTCGGCGGGGAATGATTAATGAAAACGTTCCGCGAACGTTGTTAAAGCTGCTCGATTAATGGTCGACCAAAATCAATTAGCTGGATCGCGCAAGATTGGCGGACCGCTGTGTCGATATTGTTTAAGCAGAAATTAAGTCCGCGCAACCTGATCACCGCCATCGTGAGCTCGTTTCGCTCCGTATTTGTACAGTTGCGCGACGCTCAAGAATCGTCGACCTCGTCGTTTCGCCGAGCCTTCATTTTCGTTCGGTGTAAGGCGAAAAGAAGAGGAGGAAAAAAAAAGCCGAGAGCCTCATGCCCGTTCGTACGATCATAATTTCTGGAATATTTTTCGTGCGAGAATGTTGCACTATCAATCTTCCCGTGTCTGGCGAACGCGAGCCCAGCGTGTACGAAGAACACTTGAGTCCACACAGTGTTCGTCTTGCAATTGCACACAGCTTCGCCTTTGTCCGTGGCTAACGATTCTACCATTCTGTTCGTGTTCATCGTTTGTCAACCGGGCTTGTCGACTGCGACAGTCGTTACCCGGTCGGTTGGATCGGTCCGCGAGTCGCACAGGTGATTATTATCTAATTAGATCTGTGGGCAAAAGCTGGCCTCAACGTCCGCGCAGCCATCACGAGCGGCCGTTTCGAAATCGCGCAACTAACGCTAGAATTTTCACTTGCCCCGACTTAATTACCGTTTGCCCGTAATTAAAACACCTTTCCGGGCCCGCGCCTAATCGATTGCACCGCGCACCTATACGAATCTCATCAGCGGCGCCATGAAAATTCTCTCCCCGAACGTGACACTGCTTTCTCGTTCTTCGTAAGACGTGGGTCATCAATCAAGCTGTTATCTCCGTGTACTGTACGAATAAGAACTTCGATGATTTAAGGCGTCCACCATTTTCGATTCTATTATAACGAGCCCCTCGAAGACATTTATATCGTGCATTATACAGCAGTTTTTATTATCCGCCCGCCCCGTGGGCCCGACACAGCCGTCAATATTCTATGACAATAATGCATAGAAATTGAGCAGCCTTCGCTGTGCAAAGAGAACGAGACTCGAGGACTCGATAAATTGATAAATCGAGGTGAAGAAAAAAAAACGAAGAGGACAATCGAAGGATTCGCGTTGAATCGGAAAGGAGGACTCTATAACGTTAGACCTTTTGGTAGGTGGAGCCTGGCTAGCCAGGGTGTGGCCCCTGGGGTAAGCAGGGGTAGTTAGTGCACGCAGGAAGCATCGGTAGAGGGGTTGAAAATGATTTCGGTTCTTTAGCGGAGAGTGGTGGGGAAAGCATTGGTCGAGCGCGATAGGGGGTTGGTTTCAATATGAACCAGCTGGCGCCTCGCACGAGGATCATCGCTGATACCTATGTTCCATTTCGATGGAAGCCGGCTTTGCGTCCCGCGTTCTGTGTATCCATGTTGGAAAAAGGCAACAGCCCTGCGGACGATACCAGATTTCTCTCGCATGGCGAAACAATGCCTGGGAAAGTGTGACTGGCTTGGAATCTGCATTCGAGGGTTGACTTTATCGCGAAAGACGTCGCCAATAAATCGGACCTGAGAAATTATTAGCTGCCGTCGTTTAGAGAGGAGAAATTCGTCCAGGGCTAAATCAGTATTCGATGCGTCACAGAAGTATCGAGCAAGCAATGAACAATTATAAGACGATGTGATCGTCATGGACGGGTTTATTGAGATATTCGGCGATCCCTTTCCTCGGTTCAACCAATTCGACGCCGTCCAGCAATAATATTTTTCTAACGATACCGTGCACCACACAGAATTGCGGCAGATGCAGCCGCTTAACCGCACCCTGCAAACATATTTTAAAATACACCCGATGGAAGGTCCCTGCGACGCGAAAGTGAACGAGAAACAGTTCGTGGAATTTCACGAGAGCACGCGACATTCGACGCATCTGGCTCTAGCCAAATAGAGAAGCATGCCTCTACCAACGATTTCTCCTTGATGGAAAAAAGAGGAAGAAAGGATCCTCGGGCTGGAAGAACGTCGGGATGAATGGGGAGACGCGCGTGTCCTAGCAGCGGGACGTGGACTTCGCCGACGGAGGTGGAACCGAGAGGATCCTTGCGCCCTTGGGACGACAATGAACGAAACGGAACAACCGAAAACACGGGATCTGCCGCCTACTCGATCGTTTGTACACGGGCATTGTCGTTGCTGTTGTTGCTGCTTGTTGCCGTGCTCGCTGTCGGCGTTACCGCAACGCACAATATTCGCCACCGGTCCCCGACAAAAGGGACAGATTTGTCCCAGGGACCACCCCGCGCTCGTCACAATGGGGGACGCGTTCTAAAAGTCCACGTGTGTCGCGTACCAACGAGTTCACGGGGTGCTTCTTGTTCGGCTATCCACCTTTTCTTGCGCCCTTATTATTTACCCCGCGCTTGGACAATTTATTACCCCGGGCATTGTTTCGCTTCGTTTCACCGAAATTCGCGCAACGTCCGACATTTGATACGCCGAAAATTAATGAGATTCGGCTGGAGGCATATTTTTTTCGTTTAATCTTAATTTAGTTCGCGGTTCTCCCTGGCGGTCGAAGACATCCTCATTCGCGTCCGAGACGCGCTGCTCCCTTGTTAACCGTTTCTTCTACCTGGCCCGTCCACCTATATTATAACCAACAGCTCGCGCAACATTCGAGAACCGCAGCGACCACTCAAACGTCGCCGACACAATGAGAGGAGCAGCGCGAAACATCCAACAACCACCTTTCCAGCACCTGGCAGCCCCGAAGCGTTCGCCATAGAAATCGGAAATACAAATTGTCCGGTAGAACGTCGCGTGGTAGCCGGGAAAAGCCACAAATCACCCGCCCCGCTCTTCGTCTTCCTCCCTATTCTTCGATCCCGCCGCTGCCGGCACGATTCGATCTAAAAAATGACGCTAACGAGGTTTGCTTCTCGCCAGGGCTGACGGCCCCGCTTCGAACCCTGAAACGGGCTCCGCGTGTAGGTGTTGCGGGCGTCTTATGCCGGCGCTTATTGAATCGCCAAGCGGATAGGCGAGAATGTGAACGCCGCGGAGCGACGTTCGAAAATTGATCGCGCTCAAGCTCCGCGGAGCTCGAGGGCTTAATTGGAACGGTATCTAACGCTTCGCGATATTATTCGACCGTGCACGTTCCCGTTCGGACCCCGCTACCGACGCGTCCCCGAAATATCACCCCGACTCGACGAACGGCGATCGCGGAAATTAAAACGACTTCGAGCCCCGACTTCCAGCCGCGTTCCACTCGAAGGGGACGTATTAAATCCTCTCCTATCTTTATTCGCGTCGACGACGGTTATCCAAAAAACCGCTTACGAACAGTAGTTTCGCCGGTCGCTGGAAATGGAACACGATCGTCGACGTATCCTCTTACACGACCGCCTCCCTCGATATCAACGTGAAAATAAAACGAGAAAAGGATCACGAACCGTCGAGCGGAGAGATAGAGAGCGAGAGAGAGAGAGAGAGAGAGAGAGAGAGAGAGAGATAAAGAGAGCCGGTCCACCGGGTCTCGCGGCTCTCTCTGGTAGCGGTTGTCGGTTCGGAGCACGTACGAGAGAGCCGATTAGCCCTGAGATCGTGTTATATTCCCGTGGGCGAGGGCGGTCGCAGGCGAAACGGACGATCCTGCTCGAGGACATAATTTACGCTGGGAAAGGGCGAGTAGCGACAGCATTAGTAGCTAAGTGGGGTCCTACGTTATCCTATATCCTCGGTGTGGATTGCGCCTGCGCATGTACACACAGTGCGCCGGGGACCAAACGATACGCGCTCCTCCAGGTGATTCCTATCTGCCGCTGGCACCCGCCACGCCGGCAACAACACCGGGGCCCATTCAGATTACGATCTTCCTTTCCTAAGCGACCAGAAGAGGGACGAAGAGGGAGGGAGAGTCAGCCACGAGAGGCAACCGTTTAAGTTTGCCCCCTCCGATGAAAAAACGAACCGGCTTATTGTTGCGAGGATGCCGAGCAACGGAGAGTCGCATCGCGACACCTTCGCCACCGTCAGCGAGTACCGCGTTGCCGTGGACCTCGAACGGGTTATCGCTATTACCATTCCGCGCGGGAGGCCACCTTTGTCTCGGCTGAATCGAAATCTGGCGACGCGATGAAGGATACACCGGGGGTTGCCGGTGAAGATTCCGCGGCGATAGCTTTGGCTCGCGGAACGATCGAGGAGCGTTGGGAAAAGTGACTTAGAGGAACCGTTCGCCGTCTACGACGATTTCCAAAAATTTTGAGGACAGTCGCGAGGCTGATCGAAGCACAGCGGGGGCAACGATTTCACGGTGCGACCGTAGATAAAACGCCGGACAATAAATAGAGAACCCCATCTTCACTTGCTCCTCGTTGGACTCGCGCTTCCGCTCCCCATTGCGTACGCTCCCCTATTTTCCCTCTGCATCCCCTGGCGCGGTCCAGCGGGAGCGGCAAGAGAAATCGGCGGTACCCGAGGGTATCGCGAAGCGCGAGAACAGGCGTCGACGTCGAGCGAAACAGAGAGGGGCATCAAAGCGTCGCAGCCGAGGAGACAAGCATCTTACCCCGGGACAAGGGTCGGTGACACACGAGCGAAGAACGTGGCGTCTTTCTCCGGCGGGGATTTACATTTACGAGCGGCGATCGTCGGTCGCGCGGCATTGAATCGTCAGTCAATGTGAAATTTAAACGTAGAAGCGCGTACGGGCCGCGAGAAACGAGCGAAGGCGAGATAGGTATCCGAATACATTAAAGCGGTTCGAACGGCGAGGAGATCTGGCACGACGAAGGGTTTTCGGTGGACGATCCTCTGCCTCTCGAGGAGGGGGGGGGGGGAGAGTCCTGTCAATTAATTAGAGGCAAAATGGCCACCAGGGAGACGGTGGACCACCATTTTATCTGCGGCGCGCAGCATCGGCCGGATTCGACGTTAAGCGTCGAACGTAGTCAGTCGTAAAGTAGAGATAAGTCGCCGCCTACCAGAAAGGATAGCCGAAACGGCAGCGGCAGCTGCGGCCGCAGATATTATGGCGCCGAAAGGGGGCCGGAGAGGATAAATCCCGGTAGATTAGATCGTGGGCCCGTCTCTCGAGTTTCCAGCCTCGTGAAACTTTCGGCTTTAACGTTTAAACTGCGACCATCAACTCCCTTCCCTCTGTCTTCGTCCCCTTTTCGAGGACTGCTCGCTGATGGCGCTGACCACCTGGAACGCCGCTCGGAACTTCTCTGCGGTCGCGAAGCGTTTCCGTCTTGCACCTTGCGCGATACGAACGGCCGCCATGCGTGGAGCGTTTAGTTTATCGTCGCCGAGAGGCAGGTATCGCCGTTTCGCGGTGGAGCATTTTTTATTTGCGGTTGGACGTGTCCGTTTGTACCGCTGATTCGAGCGGACGTTTAATCAGAGCGGAGAGGCGTTAATTGCAGTTTGGGGAACGGATTAGTCGCAGTTTCTCGGTAGAGTCTCGGCGGTGTCGAACGCCGACCGGGCTGACGGTAATTTCGTAATTTCATGGAAGGAAACTCGCGTCTTCGGAGTTCGCGTAAACAGGTAGCCTGGTTGCGAAATGCGGCGCGGCTGATTTTCTGCGACGAGCCGAAGAATGCCGCCGGTTGGATGGTTTTCCATGTTCGAGACGTTGCTTTCCCGATCAGAGGCGCAGGAAGAATTCCGTCGTTGCCTAAGCGGTTCGCAGCTAATTGAACGTAAATAGCGGCGAGGTGTACGGACACCAGGTTATCGCGTCGACGGTTGAACAATTCGACCGCGAGCAATTGAATTTTTCACGCGAGGACGAATTTTCTTCGATCCGTACGAACGAAGCGATTGATGTTACGCATCTGGGCACGAAAATGATTCCATCGTGTTCCGCAGAAATTTCTCTTTCGTTTCCAAACACGTTGCGAACGTTTCACGAATTATTCTTGTTACAGTCTGCAGAAACGAGGCGCGGGGGATATTTCGACAAATCGAGAAGAATCCAGAACGATAGCGACGAAGAGGACGAACGGGTTGGGAAGTGAAACAGCGCGCAACGGTGGCTGGAATAAAAAGCGACAAAATAATTACCGGTTCGAAGCAGCGCGAAGACTTGCATAATTTCTCACGAAAGCGCCGATACTCGGGTACGCGGTTCGCTTACGCGGTGGAAACCCGACGAGGAAGAGAGCGGGGAACAGAGACGGCGCAGCCCTTCGACCAAGAAAACGAACAGAGACAGGGTGTATCTTGTTAAGCGTAATTCTAATTACCACGATATCGTGCACACCCGTATCACAATATTAATAAGCCACTCGAATATTTATCGTCCGCCGGATCTAAATGGGAAAATAATTGCGCGCAGCGCTCCTTAAAATTCTTATCTCGCCCCATCCGTGTCCGACTTACGCGTCCATACAGAAACTCTTGTCCGCGTATCTATCTACATTTCTACCGGTGTTTCCCAACCTTTCAGCGCCGATCAAGGGTGCTGCCAGAAGCGTGCCCTCGAGAACTCGCGGCCGTATCGAACACCCCATTCCCCGTGCGATCTCTCGCGAGATCGGTCGAGATCGTCGAAATTATCGACGGGACGAAGAATAATGCGGAAGAGCGAAGAAGAAGGACGAAGGGAACGCAAGCGGAAGGGGAGGAAGAAAAAGAATCGATCGGTTTCCCGGCAGAGAGAACGGGGAGCAATTTGTTCGCTAAAAGGGAGAGTATAATAATGCAATTATTATCGAGGTGCGCAGCCGCATCGATTCTTATTAGCAGGCAATATTTTAATCCCAAATTGGATCTAATGATCCCGTAATTCGGGCCGCGTTATTGCTGCTCGAGGGGCCCCCGCCCCGTGATCTCGGGCTCGCCTTCCGTCGAACCGAACGATTCGCGTTCACGAAAAAACAGAGATGTAGCCGCGGCCTGCCGACAGAGAACGTCCGGATCTCTCGCGTTTAACGTAAATTACGACACGGCCGACGCGCCGCGGTGAATTGCTCGCGATTATCGCGCCACGGAAATCCGTGATCGCTTTAATATCGAGCCGGGGGGTTGCCGGTTGCCGATCGGGATCCACGAAAACGAGGACCCTCCGCGATCGTCTGCCGAAAGGTCGACGAACGCGTTAAATCGCGTGCTCGGCGTAATGATGTATCGACGATCGTTTCGCGAGGCGGGGACGAAAGTGTTAGTTGCCTTCAGCGAGAAGCTCTTTAAACTGGTTTCAATGTAAATTCCCAGGTTCGCGTTGCCCGCGTTAACAGCGGGTCCGTCCCAAATTTTTTCGCGTTGAAACAAGTTGGAGCATAAAGTATCTAGAAAATAAAAAAAAAAATTCTTCACCCCGTACACTCTTTCGGTTCGCAAGTTCGAACTGTTCTCCGTTATGCTCAACTTCTGCCGCGGCGTACACCTGCCTATACCCCCATCAACTGTTCGCCTATAAAAATCCATAAACCTTCGAGACACCGCGCGCGCTGGATAGAACGTTAACCGCAAGAACAATCGCTTATTACAGCTTGTGCTCGCAGGTACAGCTGCGCCGAGAAGTCCTCGCCCCCTCCCCCTGCCCCCCTTTATACCTGCGTTCATTTCGGCCAGATCTCGAGGGCGTGCCGAGAGATGCGAGGCAGAGGCCCAGCCAAGGTGGGGAAAAAAACTGATTGCAGGTACCCACGAGCAGCACTCAATTCAGATAATGGAATGACTTGATCGCAACGGCAGCTTCGTCTTCTCGCGCTCGAGTGCTCAGGGGCCCCTTTAAACCACGTTGGAATAAAGTGGCCGCTCGGGCCGCGTCACTTCCAACGCCTACCAAACGCGAATAAATTTGTATCCTGGCATCCACTTTGCTCGTCTTTTTATCGGCCGTGCAACGACCGGCTGAAATTAGCCGGATTCACCGCGCTTCCGTGCGAACCCGAGCGATTTAACCGAGACGCTTTCCCTTCGAGATCTCATGTCTCCGTTGTCTGCGTTTCGGGTGGGCAATATGGACAACCTGAACTGTCTGCGACGTTACATTTAACGGGGAAAAAGTCTGCGTTGTCCCCAGATTGCCGCACTGGTGGAAACGTCTCACGGTTTTCCGTTCGTTGGACATCGAATCGGATAGCGATTAATCGAGCACGGGTAATCGCTTTTCGAGGACGAGATATTTAACGGCAGGCTGCGTTTAATGGAGTCGGCTCAGCGTTGAATATCTAATAGCGCAATCGATGGAATTTTCAGGCGCGCTAGAGATTGAGCAATAATTGCGATTTCCTGGCGGAGATAAAAATATTCACCAACCTGTTCGCCTAAGCGGGCGGGCAATTTCTCAAACAGCGATACGAGAAATTATTTAGCGAATGATCGAAGGCCCGTCCTCTCGGCGGGGCAACGAAAGTAAAATTAATAGCGCAAAAATTCTCGCCGGATAAATAAGGCCGCGAACGTTTAATAAACATAATTAGCTTCTGTCTTTATTGCGGGCCGTTCAGCCGGAGCTGGTACGCGGCTTGATTTCTCATGATCGAAAACAACGAGGCCGCTCGTTATTCACGATTACCAATAATAAATTCGCCCATCACGAACGCGCGAGGGTTTCGAGAGGATCGCGCACGGCGGTATATCGATTTTCGCGGTAGGCTCGACCATCGATGGTGATTAATTGTTACCAGCGTTTAATCTGGCTTCGAGTTTTAAGAGATATTACGTTCAACCAGGCGGCCTTGAGTTATTGCCTTGAAAATGGTCGCTTCCCTCTATTCGCCTGCCGCCTCGTCAAGAATTCTGCCCACGGTTCCATCGCGGAGAAACATTTCCGAATGATTTTATTGTCGTGCGACTTTTTTTCCCTCCTCCCGAGGATGTATCTTTAGCAACGGCGAACAGATGATCCTCGCTCTCCGAGGATTTTACGGGAAAGATTTTCGTAACCGCGTTGCGAACACCGAGACGTATCGAATTGTGCGCCGTTTAATGGGCTAGCTTAGCGTTCCTCGCCAAGGTGTTAGAGTAAACACGAGACCGGAGTTGGCATTCGATTACCGACGGACTTGATGGCTCGTTACCGCCTCGATGTGGGAGTTGAAATTGAAAACGCCGGCTCTGACACTCTGTACGCTCAATTCCGACGGTCGGTGATGCAATCGATACGCGATTACTAGGTTAGCACGAACTTTATTGACATCGAGCTGTCGGAGTTTCCTCCGTCTCGAAATAGATTTAACGGGGTTCAGTTTCGAATCGGGGAAACTTGCAAATAAATCATTCTTCGTTAGCCGCGGGGGTGCGCGTGTTTGATTAAAAAAAAAATCGAAGACGGTTCTAATTCATCGAGTGAGAACAGATCGGAGCGAAAGGGAAAGGGAGGAAGATAAGTAATCGCGGGGCTCGAAAAGCTCGCCACGACGATGGCGGACGAAACGATCTAACCTGGACTTAACTACATAAGTATATACATCTTTCTTTTATGCTCCTCGCGAGCGGAGCCTGCAACCTCTCATCTCCTTCGTCCTTCGCGTTCTCCCGGGCCCATCTCTCTCTCCTTTGACCTATCCGATTATGCCTTCTTCTATCTCGCTACGCGGCCGTCCCTCTCTTCAGAATTCCCTTCTCTCTCCCTTTCGCATTCACCCTTTCTCCCATGGCTCCCCGTATGCAACAACCGGTTGACGTATCGCCAATCTCTTGCGAGCAAGCGGGGTGAAATTAAAATCCGCCCTGTCGTTTCTCAGCGAGGATAGAGAAACGAAAGAAGTAAGTAGAGAAAGGACCCGAAATAAATAACAATGGACTTCGGTGCCGACCGTCTCCCCCGTGCTTCACGCAGAAATGTATATTTTCATCGACGCCGTTCCTCCCTCCCACATCGGTCGCTTTTCCAACTCGAAACGTGCCCCGGGACTCTCTTCGCCTTCCCGTTCGCTTCTTCCACTCTATTACCCCTGGCGAACACCTCCGCGGCGTTTCTTCAATTTCTAAATCTCTCGTTTTCCTCTCCCCGTTTCCACGCGCACCCTCCGTCCCAGTCTCGCATGCGGGAAAGCTCCTCTCGACCTGTTCGCCACATTCACCACCCTCTTCCTTCGTCTATTCCTCCTCTCCTTCATCCAAGACCGCTCGACTCCTCGTTTCAACAATCTCCTCGCCTTCTCTCTCTCTCTCTCTCTATCTATCTATCTATCTCTCCCTCTCTATCCTCCTCTCTGTCTCGTCGTTTAATCCTCCTCGTTCCTTCTCCGTCAGCCGTTCGCGCCGCCTTTCTGCGTTACGGTACGATCAGGCAGAGCCGCGCCGCTGGCGGCACGGAAAAAAGGCGGCCCTAAAAGAACTTCATATTTTTTATGCTCTGACAGCGACTTGGGTGGTCCAAAATGGCCGCCAATGATGTAATATAGTGCTCTCGCGCCGGCTATCCCACCACGGGGACGTCACGGCAGCCTATATAGAGGTAAAGAGTCCTCTCCCTTTCTCTCTCTCTCTCTCTCTCTCTCTCTTCCCCTCTTCCATCCTTCCTATCCTTCAACCTTTTCCCCAGCGTTTTTTCGTTCCCCGTTCACCAGATTGTAACCCTGCCCCCTCCTTCGTCCGCAAGCGGCACACCTAAACCCTCAGCCACCTACTTCTAACCGCGGCCGGGTTCCCCCGGCGTCCCATTGCCGACCTCTCCCGGGGCATGTAATTACTCCAACGGACGATGTCTTTCGGCCCTTTTGCTCCTTGTCCGTGTTACCTTCTTCGGCGGACTCGCGCTGGCCAGCCTCGAAACGCTGTCGCGTACACGCCGGATCGCGTGGCCTTCTTTTTTTCCTCTTAAGCGTGACCAGCCACGATTTTAAATACTTGTCCCTCGGAAGGATAGGGGGGAAGAGGGAGATAGTGGAGCGAGGGATATTGCTCGGTCGCTCGGTTACTTGGGGGAAGGGGTTGACGAGGGTAGTTCGCGTCGAATGGACGAGCTTTCTTCCGGTTGCTCTAGGGGATGCGATTGTTCGGTTTGACACGTTTGATGCATATTTTGTTTAGAAAACGGCGCAGAGATCGTTCAATTGCTCTCTCTCCCTCTGTCTCAATGTCTACGCGAATAATTGTTTTTAATTAGCTCCGTTCGAAGTGGCGAATTAAGAAATCATTCACAGTGTCAACGGGTCGAGTTCCGCCGACTTCCCGATTGACACGTCTTATCGATCGCGCCGCCTCAACGTCGTTCAGGTTATCTTCCCGCAATTACGCTCCGTCGCTCCGGGCCGTTCCTGAGCGTCGCGATGGCGGCGACGCCCGGGGGACAGTTCGACGCTTCCGTCCTGATATTTATGAACGCATCGTGTCTCCGACGGTCGGGACGCGGACAAGTTTATCGGACGGCGTCCGCTCGACGACGCAGAAATTCAGTTTCGAAGATGCGTCCGGCCGTGATTCGACGGGCGGCCAATCATTTCCACCCCTTCTATTCGGTTTCGTTCGCCGGGAACGCGTTCCGAAGGGGCGAGGCTATTAAAACGAATAACAAACGTGGGACCAGTCGTTTCGTCTAATCTCGAAGAAAATCTTGCTAACCGCTCCACCATCACCCCCACCCCCTCCTCGAAAACCGACAGGTATTTCGGGTCCACGGTTCCACGTGATATTTAACGCAGAAAACGGTGAATTTGGAAACTGATGCTCCCGGCGATTCGTCACGCGGCACGGTTGAAAGGTGCGGCGCGTTTCTCCCAGGTAGCATTCCGAAAACTCGGAACGATCCTAGCGTTTCGCGAACGGTTTGTGGCCTTAAATATTGTGACTTCCCCGTTGGTCACGCTCCGGCTGCATGATTCGTTTCGTGAAGCTAGTTTCGCTTCGAATGGACCGGCCGAATCTTGCCGGGTAATGCCGTGAAAACGTGACGAATCTGGCGAGAGGTAGATTTCCCTCCGTTCTCGACGACCTCGCCTTCGACGTATCCGTGGGCCCACAAATGACTGCGCGCCCGTTGCCCTCGTCCGCAGAATCGATTTAAACGGGCTTAGCCGCGACTCGACGGTGATAAAATCGCCGAGACGCGCAGGTAGTGTTTTCGCTGACAGGAAACCGAAATTGAAAACGAAAAAGAAGAAAAAAAAAGGGGGAAGGAAAGAAGAGGCGAGAGGGTCGCGTTCAGCTCGTTGCAGGCAGAACAGAAGAAGGATAATCGTTGCAATTTTCTTGGTTCGAGGATCATCGTCCATCCGGTTCGAGGTAAACTCGAAGGGAAAGAAGAAATTCTCGTCGGTCCTCGGACGTGGTTAATATCGAGAACGGGCCGCGGAGCGGTCCTGCTGACGAGGAGTTCCGGTTCTTGCCCCGTTGCCGCCGCCATATTGCACGCGAAAACGACCGCTTCTCGGATAATCTGGCGGAGAAGCGAGCTGCGTCCAGGCCGTCGAAGAACCACCATTTGCGGCGGCTCGCTAATTCCACGCCCATCCTAAGTTTTACTGCCGACCCTGGGTGGGACCCTGGACATTTCTTCGCGCAGCTTTTGGGAAATCTACGGCGAACGGAAACCGAGGTCCCCGTTCGCGGTTTCGCCGGCTCGTTTCTCGCCAGGAAGCGGCAGTGTTTTTATTTTACGAGCTCGAGCCACGGAAGTTCGCGCATCGACGATCCATTCGTCGAAGAGAACTTTATGCACGCTCCGCGACATTCACGGACATTTACTGCGACGATACGGAGTCGCTTGACCCGACCCTCTTCCTTCGAAGCGCCGAACGAACGAATTTTTCGAAAGGACCCACTGGAACGGTAAAGGCATTCGTTCTTTTTCTTTTTGTTTCATTGCGGAAAGTGGACGGCCAGCAGCCATTTATAAGAAACCCCGGCAATGCTTCTTACCAGCCTCGCACCAGCCGCTTGTCCCCGTTTTCGCAAAGAACTTTATCCAATAATGCAATTAAGACCGCGGCAATGTAACGTTCGCGTGTAACAATCGAATTAAGCGCCGGGAAATGTTCTCGGTTCGCCAGTGCTTTGCTCTTAATGCGTTGCACGCCGCCAGTCGCCGCGTAAGAAGTTTAGCTGCGTCAAACTTGATCGACCGCTTCTGCCCGCTTCTTCTTAATAACGCCGTCGGTTAAAAACTGTCTCTCCCGTACGAACATGGAAACGCGTTGCTGAAAATACGCATCTGCCCCGGCAAGCCGAAACGAAAATCGAATGGAGCAACAGTAAAAACGATTGCCCTTGCAAATTTCCTTCGAGCCCTATTATTCGTTCGTCTAGCGAGCACTGTCTGCGTCGCAGCGACGTCCAATAAATCCAGAGGGCACGATTGCCCCGGCAAACGAACGTCTGTTCATCTCCATTTTCTTCCACCGTTTCTTTCGCTGCGCGCACACCCGCCGCAGGGACACGCGAACGAAAGAAACGGCAAACACACGTCTCCCGAGAGGGAACGAGGGGCCGATCGGAGATTCGCCTTGGTTTCAATCTCTCCTCCGACCGATATTAATATTTATCGGGCGTTTTCGGGGCGCAGTAAATATCGAGCGGGGCTGTACGGTAATTTCATTGCTTAATTCGAGCCCGGCCGGGCCCGGGGGGTCGAACGGGAGGACGCGACGCAGAAGAAGTCCTGGCCGCGGCCACGCACGCGTGCACGTTCGTTTTTCTTCGGTGCGAAATCACGAGGCTGAGTTCCCCGATGGCCGTAAACGATCGTTTCGTACCGGTCGAAAAATATTACGTCTTCATGGACACCGAGGTTACGCCGTTGGTATAATTTCGTCATTAAACCCCACCCCGCGGTGTGGCCATTTCATCCCTGTGCCTGCGTTCGTTCGCGGGTCGACACGTGAGAGAAAGAAAGGATAGGAAGACAGAGGGGGAAAAAGGAAAAGAACGAACGGGGGGGACCGTCGATCGATCGATGATAATGATCCCGTTGATGATAGCTCGCTCGTTATTACACGCATCTCGCCGCGGTGGAACCGAGGGATAGGATATTGAAGGATGTAAAAGGAGGACAGAGAGGAAAAAAGAGGAGATGGATAAGAGGTACGTTCGTGTTTTAAGAGCTGGAAGCGATTGGTCGACGCCATTACTCACACCGTTTGCGCCTGCCACATGGCCCGACGGATCTTTCTTCTCGTCCAGCGCCTTCTTTCTTATTCTTTTCCTGCCGACTTGTGCGTTTACGGGGCTTCGGATGCGTGTGCACGCGTACCGCAGACATGCGTCGCCTGGGTCAGTGGCTCGTACGCCCAGCCGTAGCGGAAGTTAGAAGTAAAGAGGCTGGAATAGAAAATATCGCGACGACGAAGAAGATTAGTTCCCGCATCGGGAAGCGATCGGATAAAAGCTTAACCGCTAACCAATTGAAATTGAATGAAATACTGGCGTCTCTCTTCAGTCTTCATTTCGTTCCAAATTTCCTTCCAACTCCGAAGCGACAACAGCCGCTGGCTTTTCGTTTCCCGGACCGCGTTGGGACACCTTGCATCGCGTTAACCACCGACGAAACCGACCCGGTGCCAGCTTGCCGGTTACGCGAAACGGATGTCTGCGTGTTTATGCAAACCGGCCCATTAGCCGGGAAACCGACGCGCGTCGTTCCATTTAAAAAGTGGCGCGTCTGACTCGCGCGTCGGCATTGGGAAGCAACGAAACAAGCGTGCCCGAGCTCGCCGAGGGGAAACGTGTTCATACGACTTGTCACCGGCTCGTTAAACGCGTCGATGACGCGCGAACACGTACGAAAAGTTCAGGGGGAGTTGGGGAATTAAAATTCTTTCGCGGACTCGGGCCAATTTGCCTGTCGCGCGGGGCGGAAGAATTGAATTCCAACGAGGAGGGATTATTTAAGGGCGGGTGGAGGCTCGTTGGTGATTAAAATTGAAGAAATATTGCCGGCCGCCTTCTTGGCGCTTGCGGGCGCAAGACGGGCTCGGGTAGCATGACGCGACATGACAGTCTCTTTGTGCGGGACTTTATGAAGATGTCGCCGAACGAACACCGCCACGTGGACGTGCGAAGCGTTTACAAAACGCTTACGCGTACCAGAGGGCCGCGTACACATCCGCGCCGTCCGCATTATCTGATGGCACCGACATATGTCTTCGCTGTCAGCCGATCGTTAAGGGAACAATCAGACACGCCGGAGACGGATCGGCTGCCAACCACTTCTCTCCCTCTACCCTCCGTCGTCCTCATTTTCGTTCTTTACTATTTTTATTCCCCTCCTCGTGGCTAATCCTTGCCGTGTCGTCGCAAGGTTTTCTGCTTGCGATTTCATTTTGCCCAGTTGAAATCTTTCGATTTGTTATTACAGATACCCGAATGCCTATCTACGTTGCACGAGTTCGTTTTGAGGTAGAACGTTAGACGAGTGTCGGAGAATTGGTAATTCATTTCTGCACCGATTGGCGATTTCTTTCCTGACTTTATTTTAAAGACGACGAATTGTTGCGGAACATTGTACGACCATTTTCCGCGACGCTGGAAGAAGCCTGTGGCCGAGAGTATTAGAATTCGATTGCTCGTGTAACGCAGGTGCTCCCAGCGCGATGTTCCTTTATTACGTGACAATATTGCCAACGCTTCTTGGTCGCAATAAAGCGCCTTATGACCCGGACCAGATGTCACCGTGGGTATGGTCGCATACGGGACCGAAATCTCAAATATTAGCGGATTCTCGGGTGGATAGAGAAGATGGGTACGTCCATGCCGTAATATCGCGCTTTTTTCCACCCCTTGGAGGCGTACGACACGACACGTGCGCGAAACGGCTTATAAAACTTTTGTAGAGCACTGCTGATGCGTTTTCCCTTATCGTGAACTGATGAGACAGTGACAAAAAAACGTGTCGCACTGTACGGAAAAACTTGTAATGCGCTATTCTGTGAAATTTTACGCTGCAGGACTTAATCAAACAATGTACTCAAAGAGCGCTAGGAATTTGGAGAAACATTTTACCGGAGCAGTTGTTTTGAATTAAGCTTACGCGGTAATATTTACAAAGCTGCATAGGTGCAAAGAGCAGGACCGAAAAATAGAAGGCCCCAGATGTAATGAAAGGTTTCAATATATGCACGACTTGTGTGCCCAACACTACTTCAGTAAATAATGGTCCTTCAATCGAATACTGTTCATGAGCAGAGTACACCCAAATCAGTGTGATGAACAGTGAACAGTTGAAAAACGATTATTTACTGAACTAGTGTTGGGAACAGGAGTAATGCATAGCTTTTGTACCTTTCTTACTTATTTTGATTCTGAGACACCATTTTCTCGTGAAGCTTAAAAAATTGGCTTAGTTCATTTTCATTTACAAAACCGAGTTAATACAGCATAAAATTCATATCGCTACATTGTTGTTAATTTTTTGAGTGCAATAAATTACCTAAGACTGCAGCTTGGGAATTAAGTTGCTCATCTACATTCACATTTATGCACCCTTATGCGCTACTATGCATTACGTTCAGGCTCCACTGCGTCCCATTTTGTACGCAACTATCCAGTTCCCCGCAATTATTATTTAAATTGCATTCTTTCTTATTTATTTCCCTTCCACTTGACCCCTCACAGATTAAAAAATAACCACCAGGAGTCGAGATACAAAACTTTAATTAACAGCGCTTTTACTAAGGTGTCGGTAATGTTGTCAGTGACATGGTAAAGGTACTCGAGATCTAGAATTCAAGAGAGGAATAAATGGGGTACGAGGCGCCATCTCGCGTTTGCGGCCATTTTCGCAGTTTGCCGCGCTTTCGAAATCGAATTTCTGGATTCATCGTCAATTTAAACAATTGCAATTGTCTCGGCTTCTGCTGGTCCGATTATGATCAATGATGTCTTAGATTAAAGCTGATGTCTTAAGTTTCTGCTCAGGGAATAATCTCATTCTAGTGTAGAATGATTCCTGTGCAATTTTCGAAAAAATATTTAAATTGTTCATACAAAATAAACAGTGCATGAAAAATTAGTAAGTCGTGCATTCGCGTGTAACAGGACCCTTTACCTTTATTTTAAGCTCTTGGTCATTAATCTAGCTCTTCCAGACACCGAGATAATTGCAGTGATCCGGAGTGCATTTTTGCCGATTTTTCAATTGCTAATAACATTTAAACCACTAATCCCATATCGTTGCAACTGCTGCAAAATATAGGTGAGGTTCGGAGCTGTAATTTAAGACAAGTCCGGTAAGCAAATATGCACTAGAAGCCGAGAAACATGCAATTGTTTAAATTAACGATGTAATCCAAAAATTCGGTTTTGGAGGCGCGGTAAACTGCGAAAAAGGCCGCAAACGCGAGATGGCGCCACATATATGATTTTCGACATTTCGTTACCTACAAAATATTTAAAAATTGTTATCTCGGCTTCTGCTTGGCCGATTTTAATCAACGATATCTCAAATGAAAGGGAAGAGAATAAGCTACACGATAAAAATACCCCCAGGCTGTAACTATATACAGTTGGCCGTAATAACAATTTTAATTGTTTATAACAAATGAACCCCAGATGGAATAATGTTCATTCCTATTGGAGATGGTAGCTTATACTCCAAGCTTTAATTCATATCCCGTTGTCATTGCTGTAGCTCGTCGGAAAGTCGATGTAATCGCATTTGTTTATAATTTCTTTAAACAAGACGGTGCGGAAAACTGCGAAAGGGCCGACAACGCGAGATGGCGCCACATGTCTGCTTGGTTATCGGTTGCCTATGTGGCTCTATAGCGCCAGTTCCATATTCATGTCACTGACATCGTTACCGACAGATTGTAAAACGCGATGTTATTTGTAAGTTTGTTATCTCGGTTCCTGCTGGTTATTTTTTAATCCATGAGTAACAATTAATTTACTTGTTTAATTGTTTATAACAAACCAAGGTTCCGTCAAATATTTTTGACAAGCTACTTAGCTATGGTATTTACATCTTTGAATATTTTGTTCTTTCAATAAATGTTCGTGTGTATAATAAATACATACTAACGATAATAGTCTTCTTTATTTGGACCTCGTAGCCACGAAATTTGTACTTATTGTTAGTGGAAATATAACCTAACTTTAGATTACTATCGTAGCCTACTGATTCTTCCCTTACACTCTTTCTTTCATACCATCTCTACCTTACATATTGCCCTATATATTCTTCCTAGCCATCTCTTTATTGCACATCTATTATATGTATATCTTCCTGTTTTCAATTCCTAAGCCTTTACCTCATATTCTAGGCATCAGATCGTCTAGCGTAACATTATATTGTAGTATCATTGTTATATCTATATCCTTTTATTTTTGTGTTCCACTCCTGCTATTGTATTTCATAGTATCTTCCTTTAAAGCTGTCCGCCAGCTCCTTTACTTTAGCTCTCATCAAATTCACATTGCCAAACTCGTTCAATTCCTTTTCAAATAATCCTAGGCATCTCTTATGCTCTTAGTTTATCCTTCCCTTCCGTCTATTGCCACTAAATATCCCTTAAGAATCTTTTTGTCTCCGGTTACATACCTTTACTAATATATTTTTGGTGTTTCCAGGTTCGGAGGCAAGGAGTAAGGTGCATTGACCGGCACTTCTCATCATGCGTAAATCAAAGAAAGAAGAAAGAATCATTCCTGCCACATACTTTAGTTACAGTAAATTGGTGTATAAAAGTAGTTTGTAATTGTTAGCGCGTAAGATTAATTTAGAACAATTGTGTAACTAACTGTTATGTATATCTATTATATATTTTATTTTATATTCAGTTTATTTGGTAGATCTTGTATAAACTTTAATATTACTTTTACTACAAGTTCTACTGAATATGCTAAATATGAAATGAAAGATGTAATAAATAATTTATATATGGACAAGTTACAGAATCGTTGTAATTTAAACTAAGGTTTACCATACGTAAATTTTAGTATAAGTTTTATCTGTAAGGTATATTGTAAATTAACTTCATAGAATAGTTTATAAGTATTAGATTATTTATAAAAGAATAGTTCATAAGCATTAGTTTGTTAATTTAACTTAGAAAATGTTTGTAACTTGTATCTCCATTGATTAGTTTAAATAAATGTTCAATTAAAAGAATTTACTACTCCTTGAACATCCTTGAACAATCCTTGAATCCTTGAAAACACCTAATTCCAATTCCTCAAACAAGTACTACCGTGCAGGAACTTTAAATACAAAGTTCACAAGCGGAGAACTTGTAAAAGTAGTCCTCAACATTACTAAACATATTGCAACCAGCTATACATAAAGGGCCTCGCAAAAATTCAACCAGGTTGCAAAGAAATGCCTAACGAAAATGAAATACGGTTGCAAATAACACCTCGCGAAAAGGCAACAATGTTGCAAAAATTCTCGAGAAAATTCACAACAAAATTGCAACTCGAACTCTTAGGAAATGCAACAAAGTTGTAAATAACGCCTCGCGAAAACGCAACAAAGTTGACAAAATTCTCGAGAAAATTTGCAACAATGTTGCGCCAGAAATTTTGCAACAAAGTTGCAAAAATTCGGGAGAAAAATTTGCAACAATGTTGCGCCAAAAATTTTGCAACAAAGTTGCAAAAATTCGCGAGAAAAATTTGCAACAATGTTGCGTTTCCTAAGAGACCGATTTGCAACTTTGTTGAGTTTTCCTAGGGATCAATTTGCAACTTTCATAGAGCACTTAGATTTCTAAGCTATATTCCCCTACAGTTGCTACAATATGGCATTAGTGGTTTCATAGTTATTGGCAATTGAAAAATCGGCAAAAATGCAATCCGGGTCACTGCAGTTATCTCGGCTTCTGGAGCAGCTAGACTGTTGATCGAGAGCTTAAAATAAATGTAAGGGGTGCTGCTACAGCACAATAAACAATTTACAAATGCTCTATTAGCTGTTTATGTGTTATAAACAATTAAACTATTTGTTTGTAAATTACACGATAACTATACAACGGAGCTATTCTAAATTAAAAGGAGATTGTTTCTTGAATCAAGACCTTTAATTTGAGGCATCGTTGACTACAATAGGGAGGGTTAAACCCCCGGTGGGGGGGGGGGGCGCAACCCCTAGTGGGAGGGGCCAAACCACCCAGGGGAGGGGCTAAATCAAAAGTGGGCGGGGCCAAACTAAAGTGGGCGGGTCTAAACTAAAAGCGGGCGGGGCTAAACCAAAGTGGAAGGGCCCAAACAGCCAATGGGCGGGCTAATCTAAAAGTGGGCGGGGCCAAGCAGCCGATGGGCGGGGCTAATTTAAAAGTGGGCGGGGCTAACCAAAAAGTGGACGGGCCAAGCAGTCGATGGGCGGGCTAATCTAAAAGTGGGCGGGGCCAAGCAGCCGATGGGCGGGGCTAATTTAAAAGTGGGCGGGGCTAACCAAAAAGTGGGCGGGGCCAAGCAGTCGATGGGCGGGGCTAAGTAGCCGAGGGGCGGGGCTAATCTAAAAGTGGGCGGGGCCAAGCAGTCGATGGGCGGGGCTAAGTAGCCGAGGGGCGGGGCTAATCTAAAAGTGGGCGGGGCCAAGCAGTCGATGGGCGGGGCTAAGTAGCCGAGGGGCGGGGCTAACCTAAAGGTGGGAGGGGCTAAATAGCCGAAGGGCGGGGCTAAACTAAAAGTGGGAGGGGCAAACGGCCAATGGGCGGGCCGAACCGCCCAGTGGGAGGGGCTAAATGAAACTTTTAATTTCTATAATCAAATTCAATTATCTCGCGTTCTAGTGGGCCGATATTAATCAACGACATCTCAAATGAAAGGGAAGAGAATATGCTACACGATAAAAATTACCCCGAGGCTGTAACTATATACAGTTGGCCGTAATAACAATTTCAATTGTTTAATTGTTTATAACAAATGAACCACAGATGGAATAATGTTCATTCCTATTGGAGATGGTAGCTTATACTCCAAGCCTTAATTCTGGAGAAAAATTAACAACAATGTTGCAAATTTTTCGCCAGAATTTTTGCAACATTGTTGCAAATTTTCTCCAGAATTTTTGCAACATTGTTGCAAACTTTTCGCCAGAATTTTTGCAACATTGTTGCAAATTTTCTCCAGAATTTTTGCAACATTGTTGCAAATTTTTCGCCAGAATTTTTGCAACATTGTTGCAAATTTTCTCCAGAATTTTTGCAACATTGTTGCAAATTTTCTCCAGAATTTTTGCAACATTGTTGCAAATTTTTCGCCAGAATTTTTGCAACATTGTTGAAAATTTTCTCCAGAATTTTTGCAACATTGTTGAAAATTTTTCGCCAGAATTTTTGCAACATTGTTGCAAATTTTCTCCAGAATTTTTGCAACATTGTTGCAAATTTTTCGCCAGAATTTTTGCAACTTTGTTGCATTTTCTTAGTGCTCGATTTGCAACATTGTTGCAAATTTTTTTTTTCTCGAAAAGTATTGCTACTTTGTTGCGTTCCCTTATAACTGTATTGCCATTTAATTGCATTTTATGTGGAGTTGTTTGCAACTTAATTGCATTTTCATGAGGAGTTCTTTGCAACTGAATTACATTTTTATGCAAATTTGTTGCATTTTTTAGGCGTTATTTGCAACTATTTTATATTTTCCCCAGGCATTGGTTACATCTTTGCTGCGCTTTCGCTAGGTGTTATTTGCAACCGTATTTCATTTTAGCTAAGAATGTCTTTGCAACCTGGTTGAATTTTGGTGAGGCCCTTTATCTATATCTGGTTGCAATATGTTTAGTAATGTCAAGGACTATTTTTACAAGTTCTCCGCTTGTGAACTTTGCATTTAAAGTTCTTGCACGGTAGTGCTTGTTTAAGGAATTGGAATTAGGTCATTTGAAGGATTGGTAGGGTGTGAAAATAAAAAGAAGAGTGGAACCCTTTTCATTGAAAATTTATTTAAACTAATTAATGACGGTACAAGTTACAGAAATATTGTGGTTAAAGTTTTTGATTCAAAAACAATCATCAGGAGGCGAGATAACAATTAATTAATATCTTATCGATAATGAGTGTCGGTCATCACACGTGTGGCGCCATCTCGCGTTTGCGGCCTTTTTCGCGATTTGCCGCGCGTCCAAAACCGACTTTCTGGATTACATCGTTAATTTAAAGAATTGCGTTTTTCTCGGCCTCCAGTGCTTATTTTTTAACCGGACTTGTCTCAAATTAAATCTACGAACCTTAGCTATCTTCTGCAGCATTTGCACCCATAGGGCATTTGTGGTTAAAGAATATATTCTTCGATTAGTTTTATTTTATAATATTTACATATCACATTTATATTTACAAATAATGTATCTTAACAAACATTTATAGTATGTACATGTCCGTGTCAAAGTGTTTGATGTACATATAAATTAAAAACTCCTCGTCGAATACGAATGCCGATTATTCCACTAGCATGCATCACAGATTTCGTAAAAAGGGGAATGATATTTATTTTCTCATTAATAGTTCGTAACAAGTTCCAAATGTGCTTAAAGACGGTGGTATACCTTCCATCAATCTAATTATGCATAAAGCATGACCAATGTACTGTCTTTTCTTTAATTCTTGTACAAGGATTTCTGCATTTTCTTTTACGTTCGTTAGAGAGCGATTCACAAGTACATGTTCAATAATTCGACTGTAAATTTCGTGATTTGGGTCAAAACAGATTGTTAAATTTTTTAAGAACAACATTTCCAATATTGGTTCTGATAATGTCAATTTCTGTAATATAAAGCAACATTAGTATTAAACACGCGTAAGATAAAAAAATTTGATAAATCATATGCGTACGCGTACTTTATGTTTTTCTTTGAGAATGTTTACTGCTTCTTCATGCAGTTCTGTGTCATTCAAGTGCAACCTGATAAAAATTGCGTGCTCAACAGGAATTTGTTTCGTATTTAAAAATTCTTTGAGGACCTATTACAGACATTAGAAGTAATTACTAAATTGTATTGAGCTGTTTTCAGTTTTCCTACTAATATTTTACAAACTTACATCTGTTGAAGACAAGGCTTCTATCAATTCCTTATATTCTTGAAATACTTGTCGATTATTTTTATTTTTATCATTCTCCATTATATGAATATTAACAATTTTCATCATCTTAAAAACAGGATGCTTGTCGATTTTTGTGTATTCGTGATCCACAAATTTTGGCCATTGCAACAATATATTTTTTACATCATGAAATAAATCAATATTTCGTATTTCATCAAACACTTTTTCAAAACCTTCGAAACGCTCTTTTTCGGTACTACATTCGCTGATATCTTTTAATAAAGAAATATTATGTTCTACGTATAATTCTTGATCCAGAGCATTTCTTTTGTGGTCAACATTGTGTGCTGTATCTTCATCTGAGAAGTTACGACACTCATCTGTCCAGTCTATATCATTTTTATCATCAGATTCAAGCAAACTCTCTTCATTTCCATCTCTTTTATCGCGTAGCAAATTCTTTGTTAACTCTACGTCTTTTGAGTCTTCAGTAGTTACACCCGATTTCTGAATGAACACATCATGATATTCAATTTTTCTTTCAAAATCTCCACCTTCATCGTTATCTTTAGTTACCTGATTTGAGTCAAAAAGATTTGTGCCTTTGATCCCATGGAGTTTAAACAAACGTTCTCCCCAATACTTAAGTGTTCCGTAAATATCAGAGTTCGTGCTTTTATGTGCTACATTTATCGTCCTTTGCATTAAGCTTAGACAATCAAATAAATGCAAGTTTTCAGAATCTCTCTGCAAACCTTTATATAATTCCAAGCACCAGTAATACATCGCTGTTTGAATGTATAACTTTGTTTGTGGTAATTCCTTGAAAGTGTTATGTATTTTCTTAATCTCATTCTTTTTTGTACAAAATAAATAAGCCATGCCGAGTAACCAATCTTCCTGTATAGTATATTTTGCACACTCCAAAAACACTAAAATAAAAGAACAAAAACTATCATGAGTTAGAGATATAATTTATTCTCTTATATATAAACTTTTGTTCATAAATGATACTTACAATGATTAATATCACTCACTTCTAATCCATAACAAGAGGATTCACTCAACATAGCTACCCTTAAAAGAGCGCGGCAGCATTTAAGTTGCACACTGTCTAAATCTGGTGTGGAATAATTTGCGTATGTAGTTTCGAGATTACTAAGCCTACAATTTTTATGTAGATCTTCGTAAAAGCATGGGAAGCTTTGAATGTCATCATCTTGGTGATGATCCTTATTATCGTGTACTATGTCGTCATCTTGATTGTTTGTGAAATTAAATTTTAATCTACCCTTCCAAAAATTTGTGTCACTTATGTTCCTGATTAAACCGAATGTAGTGTCTTTCATAAGGTTCGCAGAAGTTTTTACTATTCCGGTAGATGCTTCTAATACTTTTGGAACGAATTCTTTTGTTTCTACCTGCGGCTGAAAATGAAAAATAATTTAGCACATTTAAATTCCTTACGATATCAATAGTGTTCTCTTCAAATATATATCTTACAGTAGTTAAGGCATCTATAAATTCGTCTTCACTATCACCATCATTGAAATCATCGGATAACGAATCGGCCGGTATCCATAGCTCTAAATTTGTATGCAACATTTGTATCTCTATTAAATGTATTTGATTTAATGCTTTGCTTAATATTTCGCTAGGTCCATTGTTTATTGCAAACCACAAACATTTTTGTCTAGTTTTAAGATCATCATAATCTTCGCAAAATCCTAACTCTAAGGCGACTGTCCATGTAGGAATATAATTATTTTGCATTAACTGCTGACAAGTAGCAGCACAAACGGTAAAGTCTTTCACCTAAAAAAATTCCATTACAACACAATTATTTGTGAATGTATGTTAAGCAAACAATCTTTTTTTATTCTACCTGAAGTGCTTTTTTTGCAATTAGTTCCAAAACTTTTCCCTCTCGTGTTCTGCTATTATTCATTTCAATTCGCAAATAATTTGCTAATGTTAACAATCTTTGACGACTTTTGTGAGCATCCGTTCGCTTATTTAAACAGTCTTCTATCAATTTTAATCTGTCTTGCATCAGTCGCACTTGAAGCGGTAATATGTCAATGTGGAATTCATTTAAAATTTGAAGCGAGTTAATTAGATCATACTCTTCTTTTATTTGCGCATTATCATCCACAAGTAGATGGAGGCAAGCTCTGAAATAATGCCATTTAGAAAACTCAATATAGATTAAAAAATTCGATGGAAAATAATAACACTTACCTGGCTAACTCCATGTTAGAATCAGTCAAAGATTTGGAGCTATTAAAGTATTCCTTACTGGCATCTAAAATTAAGTTTACTGCTTTTTCGTATGACACCTTTAGTAGAGACTGCTCATGTTTTTTAGTCTCAATTAGAGCAGCGCAATTTTGTATGTTTGATTTAACTCCGGATACTAAACGTGCCGATACACAGATTTCAAAACATATTTCTATATCGACACAAGTAAAAATTAGACCATGAATTTCCAACATTTCATTCAGTAATTGAGCCCATTGTTTCTCGTCTGGTGGTGGAATTCTTGAAACCAATGTAAAGAAAAATTATAATAAAAAAACGTTGCCATAAGAATGTTAAAAAAAACATTCTATTTGCTTACATTTTATTGAAACTCCTTGCCATTTGAATTAGCAGCCGTTTCGCAGCTTCGGGATTATTTTTATTTTTCCGTAATGCATTTAATGCCGTTCGGACGCCATATTTATTTAAAATTTTTGTACATTCTAGTTCTCTATCAAGCTCTTCCAGTAAAGTACATATTGCACTCGTTTTTCTACCGTCACGATCATTGGCGATCGAATTTACAATACACGTTGCTTTATCATACATATTGGGATCATTGCAGGCGTATATACAATCTATTGCTAGGATAGCAATATCTTCAATCATTCGAAGAATTTCCGTGTCATGAGACTGTTTTAAGTATTCGAAAAGCTTCACTGCTAATTTTAAATCCTCATTGCTAATGCATATCAAGTAATCATTAAACAAATGTCTCTGTAATTCACCACCTAGGTATTGGTGTCTTCTCCTTATGAATGGCAATAACAAATTTTTCGTATCATCCACAAAACTTTTTTCCGTCGTCATACTCATTAATAATTTAATTTTTTCCAAGTTCGATAATTTTTGTAATTGATCTAAAGAAAAATCTTCTATATAAACTTTGTAAATTAGATCATCCAAAGTTTCCAAGTCCAATAATAGATTTTCTAGATCATTAATATTATATGATTTGGCAATTTTTATTAATTGCAAAGCATTATCTATTATACAGCTATTCCGTTCGATTTGGTAAGCTCGAGACTTGTACCATTTTTGTAGTAATTCAGGCGTAAGAGGGGTGTTTCTGTACTCAGATAATGACGAGTCATATTCATAAAGTGGCTGCGATTTGTCATCATTTTCTAAATTGATTATCTCACTGAATTCGCTCTTCTCAGACCAATCTTTTTGTCGCAATTCACGTTGATCCAATAGAAATAATTGTCCATCTGTATCACATTCTGGCAAAAGCTTTTTATACTTCGACGGATTTAACGTTTCTGGAAAGAAACTGATAATTGCCAGCCAATGAGGCAGCAAACATTCACCACAATACATGAACATAATTTCAACCGCTTGACAATTTCCATCTTTTGCAAATCTAATAGCATTTTCAACAGCCGACAGCTGCCGGAATTCTTCGTAAAATTTTTTATTATATTTTAATGTGGAGTTCAAGATAATTTCGTATATGAGTAACTTATCTAAATGGTCCAAAAGCTTTCTTCTATATTTAATTAAGTCTTGCTGAGCTTCAGACAAATGCTTAATGTCAAGCTCTTCAAGCACGTGATTTATTTTTTGTATCTGCCGTAAAGTTGCACTAGCCGCATCCATATCACTCCAATCCTCATTAGTATTGTCTGTTACAAATTTTCCGTTATCATAAGTTGCAATTGCTACTAATGTTTCTAAGTTAGCACCCTTCAGTCCAAAATGTAATAATTCTCTTGCAGCTTCCATAGTATCTGGCACACGAGTAATGCATTCGTGCAGCACCCAAGATCTTTTCGAGACTTTGCTCAAGTGTTCTTGTATAGCATTTAAGGACAATTCAGATTTCCGCCACTGCGTTTGATATACGAGATCTGTGTCTAAATTATACGTTTTAGCTAAAGCCAATGCCTCTTCGTATTCCTGTAATATAATTTTTACTTAATCCAATTCAAAGTATTTTGTATTGCACAAACAGTCATACCTCTATGTCAATCTTTCTTGAATATAGTTCTTCAGGTGTCGTACTTTTCAGACCAAGGATTCTGTAGGTCCTAAATAATACCCTTGACTTTTTTCTTCTTGGTTGAAACTTCTCAATATCGGTTATAGAGTACAGAGCACTTTGCATTAAATTTGCTGTATAATTCAATATACTGCTCGGTTCTAGTTCATTATCTTCTTCTTCGCTTTCCGACGAGGCTTCTAAAAAATTGTATTCATATTTTGCATTACAATGCGCGCAAAAACAGGCACGTTATTAATTAAATAGAATGCGCGACACAAACCCCCGGATTGATTTTCCGAACTAGATTCTCTATTCCGCTTTTTACTCGTTACAAATGTTTCGCAATCAAGGCATAAAAAACCTCGATCTGGACCAAGTTCGCATATCTCTGGTTGTCCAGATAAAAATTCTGGACTTGTACCCAAAAGATTCTTTAGGTTGCTTGTAGAACACACAGAAGTAGATCCTGAACATCTTGTAATGATAATTGCCTTTGAGAATTTTAATACATTACCATTAACAGGATCCTATAGTCGAATATATATAAGTTAAAAAATAGAAGAAAAAGTAGTATTACCTCCTCGGACCACCAGCCAATATCTAAGGGGTGAAATTCAGTAACACCTGGTGGAAATTTTTTTGATTTTATGGGCCCCAAAGGATTAGGTATATTGAAATCTGGCTGTTCTGACAATTTCCATTTCCTTTGTATCAATAAAGTAGGCAATCTCCACAAGGATATTGTGCCATCAGTGTGCAAGCATGTTAAAAATCTATTATTTGGTGAGATTTTTATTCGAAATATGATAGATTCCGGTTGAAAACTTAATGTTGGAATAATGTTCCATATAGAAAATCTTGATTTAGGTTGTGATTCATCATCGAAGGTAAATGATAATTTGCAATACGGATACTCGTTCAAGGGTCTCCACGATGTCAAACCACTGTCGGAGGCTGTTGACTGTAATGTTATATACGAATATGTTAAAAGTATTCCACTTTCTGAAATTTATATAGAAAAGGTATATCAATTACCATTAATTTTTGAGTTATAGTGTTGCCAGCAACGTAAAACAAATGATGTTGTTCATCGTAAGCAACAGCATTTATTCCATTCTTATAAAATGTGCCAAAGGAAAACTCGTATTTTGATTCGTATCCATTAGTTGCTGAAATGTGGTAAGATCTAAGCAAACCACTGTACGTGATTAGCATAAATTCGTAAGACCATTTGTCAGATTTTGTTCTTGGTTTGGTAAATATCATAGAAGCTATTGCATCGCCAGCTTCTAGAATATTAGGGTTCTGGGAAACTGTTTTTGGATTGAGATTGAAGATATTGCTTCCCAATGCATTGTAGAAAGAAGTATAACCATTACTGGACGCTAATACTAAAATTGTTCCATCTGGACTCCAAGCTAGTTTACGCCATTGTGGAAAAGCATCTTTTGGGACTACACATGCAAAGATACAATATTGTGAGTAATAAATCTCTGAATATTTGAGTTTCATACTTCAAAGATTATTCATATTTATAAGTTACCAGAAGCTTTCCCAACGACAGAAGAATATTCATCTTTGGCTTTTCGAAGTTCAATGACATTCTCTTGTAACACAGCGAGCAAACGACCATAATCTCCGATTGCAAACTTCCATGGTAGAGTTAGACTGATTTGCTCTGATATGCTCTCTGGTAAAGAATATCTGTTGTTGAGATACCTAAGCGCATTTTTAATTGTTCCAGTTGTAGGCAATATTACGGTATCATTTTTACATTTCTAAAATGAAAATATAACGTATAAATATATGAAAATATGGAATCAGATACCAAACAATTTCCACCTAGAATATTTGTTGAAACGTAACAAGTATAACGACTTACTATCAGTTCTGGTTCTTGCTTACGAATAAAATATTCTAACAGTTCGTAAAGTATTGGCTTATTTGATAATTCATTTGAATCGATCATTTTGTATCATAAACATAACCTATTACGTTGACATAAATATGGACTAGGCAGTGAAATCAGTCAGAATTTGACAAGTCACTAGAGTCAACCTCACAAGCAATTTTCTTTAACTTTAAATCCAAGGAAATAAATTAATGTACGAATTACTTCATTTCATTTTCATTTATAAAGCTTTTAAACAAGGAGTTGCGAATTAATTTATTCTTCGTGTATCGTAACAAACACTAATTTAAGATAATAAAAGTACCCTATTGGTGTGGTGTCTTTGGTGAAATGCAATTCCTTGGAGCACATGTGTGGACAGTGCATACATGTGAATTTCAAAATACAAGCTCGTTGTGCTTGCAGTTGTCAACAGGGTAGAGCGTGAATTTTTATTTCTACAAATTCACACGCTTTGAGCGTTTACAAAATGTCAGACGGCGAAGATGATTTTATGTGCGAAGAAGAGGAAGATTACGGTCTTGTGAGTATTTGTATTTTTTTGGAAATGGAATACTGCAATATTACAAGCTATTTTTTGCAGCAAATAGGTTGGAATTCTCTTTTTGACATATATGAAATTTAAAAATAGCTTTTGTGCTACATTCTAATGTTCAGAGAGCAGGAAACAACACTGCTCTGATCTTATTTTTAATACCAAAGAGAATAATTTAACAGTATATAACTGTTTAGGTTATGCGGATGCTTTTAAGATGTTTCTATTTTCTTTTTGCATGGTTGTTTTTAAGATCATTCTTAGGATAAGATTCATATTTTCACGAAGTTATTTAATAATAATTTTAGGAATACTCAGAGGATTCAAATTCTGAACCGGATGTTGATTTAGAAAATCAATATTATAATAGTAAAGCATTGAAGGAGGATGATCCGAAGGCTGCTCTGCAAAGTTTTCAGAAGGTTTTGGACTTGGAGGGCGGAGAAAAGGGTGAATGGGGTTTCAAGGCTTTGAAACAAATGATAAAAATTAATTTTAAACTGGTACGTCATCAAATTAATGTTGCTGGATGATACATCTATTGCTTATAATATTTATTATTTCTAGGGTAATTATAAGGAAATGATGGCCAGGTATAAACAATTACTAACTTATATTAAAAGTGCAGTTACCAGAAATCACTCAGAAAAATCTATAAATTCTATATTAGATTATATTAGTACCTCAAAGAATGTGAGTAATGCTGTAATGTTAAATATATGCTAATTTAGTCTTCAAGCATATTTGCCTCCTTTCTGCTTTAACACCTTACAGATGGAATTATTACAAGATTTTTATGAAACTACTTTAGATGCATTGAAGGATGCTAAAAATGATAGGTTATGGTTTAAGACTAACACAAAGTTAGGAAAGCTATACTTTGACAGATCAGATTTTAATAAACTAGCGAAAATATTGAAGCAACTTCATCAAAGCTGTCAGGTAAGAATTGCTTGGTTTTATTCCAAACGATTCAAATGGTTTTAGTATAACGTACTTCACGCCAAACTTGCATATTTTGTTAGACTGACGATGGCGAGGACGACTTGAAAAAAGGTACACAGTTATTGGAGATCTATGCATTGGAAATACAAATGTATACTGCACAAAAAAATAACAAAAAACTGAAGACTTTGTACGAACAAAGTTTGCACATTAAAAGTGCTATACCGCATCCTTTGATAATGGGAGTTATAAGAGGTAAAGTAGCATAGTTCAAGCTATAAAATATTTGCAAGACGACTGGTAATGGCAAAAATAAAATTGCGTTATTCATTTACAAAAGAATGCGGTGGGAAAATGCATTTGAGAGAAGGTGAGTTTGAGAGAGCACACACAGACTTCTTTGAGGCTTTCAAAAATTACGATGAGTCTGGATCACCAAGACGTACGACGTGCTTGAAGTATTTAGTTCTAGCAAATATGTAAGTAAAAAAAGAGAAACACGATAATTTATGATGCGATGTTAACAAAGTATGCACTTAATGCTCAAACATGTGAAAATAGGCTCATGAAATCTGGCATCAATCCATTTGACTCCCAAGAAGCGAAACCATACAAAAACGATCCAGAGATATTGGCAATGACAAATTTAGTGGTCAGCTACCAAAACAATGACATTAATCAATTTGAGTTAATTTTAAAACAGAATAGAAATAATATAATGGATGATCCTTTTATAAGAGAACATATTGAAGATTTATTACGTAATATACGGACACAGGTATATATATATATATATATGGCAAGGGGCCTTTGATACTTTGGAGTATACTTGAAAGTACGATCATGATATATATCCACCTTATTTTCTAGGTCCTGATAAAATTAATTAAACCATATACTAGAATTTATATCCCATTCATAAGCAAGGAATTAAATATTGATGTATCGGAGGTTGAAAGTCTCTTAGTGTCTTGCATTTTGGATAGCACTATTCGGGGTCGTATTGATCAGGTAATGCAATTGCTTTTATATTAACGAAGAATATCTACATTTCCTGATACTGATTTTGAATTGTGTCTAGGTGAATCAAGTGCTCGAACTGGATAAAAAATCCGTATGTGCAGCGCGTTACAATGCTCTCGATAAATGGACGAGTCAGTTGCATTCTTTGCATTTAGCTATAGTAAATAAAATGTCGTAAGACGCATGGCTGCGCGCGAATCTGAAATAATATCGACCTTTAAATATTACACTGTATAGTATATCATAAATGCCTGTCTCCGACTACATGAAAAATAAAATCTGTTGTGATATAATAAAGCTAGGATTTTAATACGAACCGCTTATTGTACCTTTCCTTTATTTCGTAGGGTTCATCGTATCTGGATGAACGTAGAGGATAAGAGCCGTACTTTAATTATTGATTTCGGGCCAAGTTCGTAACAGGGGAAATTGAGTTGCTTTAAAAATATTACGATATCCAATTAATCTTCATTCGACTGTTTTACATATTTCCTCTTGCCGTTAGGGATCGATCGCGTCTGCTGGTTAATTAAAGGGATGTCACTTTTCGTTTGTAAGTCCATTTGCATTTATAATTTAGTGGAAGAGCAAAACATATCGACCTGAGTTCCACAGCATAGCGGTAATGAAATGTCAGATGCAAGATCTGTTAATTTCACAATTTGTATTTGTATTACTGAAGAAGGTCGATAGGCATACATGTTATAATATATTTCTTTGGGTCTCGGAATTAGTCAACTTTAATTAACAGGGCTCCATTCATCTACCCTAATTTCTATGCAAGTTCGATACATGGCGCAATTGAACGCCCTGCAGAAGGATGTGCTTCAACAGAAGGATGACGAACGTGCCGTCTCGGTGGTACGGCACGGCTGGTTTTAGCTCCGTTTCAAGCATTGTTATTCAGTCTACGTTCGCGCCTATGTAAATGTTGGTTAACCCCAGGCACGATGGGCGGTAGGGTCCCTAGGCTCGTTCTACATCCTCGTCGCTACGGGATGCTATAATCCTCTCGTCCTCGAACAGGTTCATCCTCATCCTCGCCACGTTTAAGGTGGCAGCTTGCAAAGCTACGGAAGCTCGCTTTGCTAGAAAATCAATTTCGAAAGTAAAATCCGGCGGATTGTCGTTTCCCCCCTTTGATTTAATGTTCCTACCCCGCGAACCGCATCTTCTATTTTTCGCATGGAAGATCGTTTCGCGATCTTTGAGAATCTTAAGGGGCTTAGGACATTATTCGACGGCCAGTTTTTTTTTACTATCAGACCGGCCCAATGCGAGCAAGGAGGTGAAATAGTTAACAGATGTATCCACCCCCACGTGTCTGTATATTTTGGCATTAAGGCTCCACGAGTCGCGGTTTCACCTGCAGTCGTCGTGATTAGCGGGCATAGGAGTACACGCGTGAAACGACGTCTACGATAACGACTATGACGACGGTGCAACCCCAACGTTAATTGGCACTTGCAATCAAAGCAGGGCTCGAAATACCTGCTGGTATTCACGCGGCTCCTCCACAGACTTCGAAATGAAATTTTCCTTGAAATATCTCCCCGTCTGATGAGGTATAAACTGTGAAACGACTGCCTCCGATCTCTTTTCCCAGATTGATAATAATAATATGAATAATTCTTAAACGGAAGATTGATCGTCAGTGGTAGATTTCAGTTTTATGAAAATAGCGGATTAATTCCATGCGGTATGATAGATCGGACTGAACATTAATGAATTGCCATCTCTCATCTTTCTTTCTTTTACGCCACTTTTTCCCGTCTAATTCGAGCACCACGTCCGTTGCAGGTCCATGTTGCAACGTACACGAGAGACGCAGCTCGTGTAGTTGCAAGTAGATTCTACCCTTTGAGGAGAGTTAATTTAAGTGAAAACTCCATTTTCAGTGTCTCTCCTGTTGAAGGATGCCCCACGGGCCTGCACAGCGCCGAGAGAAAAAAAGAAATCTCTGAGTTTTATACCTCTTTCCCGTGCGTATAACCACGTCAAGGAAATACGTGGTAGGATCTTCTAGACGTTCGATGGGGATTAATTCCATTAGTTAATCGTTCAAACGTAGAAAAAACGAAATGATGGGCGAGAGCACATTATCGATTATCGAGTAAACGTTTGTCAGCGAAGTGGAGGATGACATTCCCCTTTGTCTCTTTGCACAAGGGATGCAAATACTTCATCGAGGCCTGATTTGTCTCGCGCAATTCCCGCGAAGTAGCTAACTTTAAATTGAATTCCGAATATGGGCAGATAAGCTCTGCTTGTCCTACTTTAGACGGACATTTTTCACCTGGCAGCCGAAATTTTCTCTTCGCCCGTCTCGAGTTCTCCTACGTTCGTTCCTTGTTGCCCTTCTGCGAGGCCGACTCGCTGAAAAGAACCCCCCCCCCCTTATATGTACAACGCCTCAGCAAGGACAAACGGGGACGCTTCATTTTAGATCAGCACTGGTGGAACTTGTCGCCAGGGAGAGCAATTTTTTCACCGGTCCCCCAAGCAACAAGCCGCTGTAAGAAAGTTCGCGAACGACAGGTCGCCAGGGGCCATATATCATAAGAACATGGAGTACAACGTTTCTTTTTTTTTTAGGCGTTGGCCAAGCGTATAATCTCTCAAGTATCGTTCGCGTCTCGCGTCGATTTATCCGGCGGCCAAGGTGGGAAAGGTTGGTCGACAATTTCCGCGGCAAGGGGGAGGGGGTTGGAATGGAACGACGAAGGGTGTTTGGACGGTGGAAACACAGCTCTGTCAGTTTTTAGCGGAGTCGCTATATATCATAAGTGCGAGTGAAACGATCAGGACGAGGCAGGGCCACCGGCGCGACCATCATCTATCTTGTACGGGTTTAACTCTCCTTGTATCCCACGTGTGCTTACACAGTATGTACCTGTGTGTGTGTCTGCGCCTGTATTCTTAGGTGCACTTCTCGGTTTTTCTCGGTTACGTCGACAAAGTCGTTCTCCGGCGTTCTCTAGCAGGCGTAACTTTTGTCGACGTACTGTCAGGCAACACCCCCGGAATTGGACAAGACCGATCGGACAATTGAATCGATTACTGGGGCAAACTTTCCGCATAGCGGAGGTTCATTGCAGCGAAACAATTATTTCGCGTAGCCAATTAAGGCTGTGGCGTTAATAAAGGAGGGTAGTCCCTGTTTTTATTCGCAGTCGAACGGGTGAACATTCTTTTTTTTTGTCTTGTTGAAACGTTGGAAATACGATGAACGAGATTTTAGAGGCTTTCGTTCGCTGGATAGATGACCTCCGACGATGCGATCCCCGGCAAAAAAGTTTCTTCGACAAAGGGGATGAGGCGACGCGGTTAAACGTATCCCGTTGTCGGCGTTCCATGAAAATGTACGAGCATCGAGATCAGAAATTTTAATCTCAGGGAAACAGGCTGCAGGGCAGGCGAACGAACGAGCGTGGAGCTAATCGAGCAGTGAACGCATAAGACGGATAAAGGGTCTTCGGCATATTGGTAAATTGAGAGGTCCCCCCTCGGATCATGGTGAATCCGCGACATCTACATTTTATGATATTTGTCGAGGCCTTCGACCCTTGTCGCCGCTGGCGTAGACATTCCTTAAGCCGAGCCATCCTTTCGTTCTCACACAAATACCCTGCCAAGGACGCTTCCTCCTTTTCCGTCTCTTTTTATCGCATCGTTGTATATTACTCGCATGATATATATAGCGACGGGAAAAGAAGAAAAAAGAAGGAAAAGGGGGGGAAACAACCACTCATTACCGAGATAAAGGGATGGAATGTACGTATAGCTTCGAAATCCGCTTTCGAGACGTTTTGCTTCCTTTCCGGTTTCACCCAGTTTCCTGGTTCCGCCAAGAAACATTTTATTTATTGCCACGAAACGGCGTGTTTCTTGCACCTTTTATTTTCCGCAACGAGAAGAAAGGCCTGCCGATCATCTCGAAACATTTGTATCCCATTTATCAGTACGTAAGGAACGTTAAGGTTAATCACTGAACAGCCGCGTATCGACGAGTATCTTTTCCGTTTTCAAAGAAAATCCATCCGATTCGTGGAACGAGCGAACGTATACCGGTGCCATTCAATTACAACGCTCATCAATGAAAGAGAAAACGAAGTAGAAGAACGTATCGTTCGCGTCAGCGCTATATGGATCAACGAAACTCATGTTTCCAGATCAATTTTTAGTTTTTTCTTAATTTGCGCGCCAATTAACACATCGTGCCCGATAGAAAATCGAACAAATCGCCTTCTTCTCCTGGCCTCGACGTTCCAAGTTTCTTTTTTTCATTCTTTATTTTTTCATCGATCCCGGTAACAATATTTCAGCAATGAGCGTGTATCCCCATTAATTCCAAAATAATTACGCGCACGCGTTTGCATGCGATACCGTGGCGGTCGTTATTGTTCTACTGATATCTGGATCGCATAAATACTAGTATCCCTTGCATTCATTCGACCCGTTATCGTTCTAACGGCGAACATTTATTACGCAGCTGACCGAAAGGGCCGATCGTTCACGTTGTTAATTCCATAATTGAACGGCAACGATACGGCTGCCGTATAACGACTGGTTCTCTGTGAAAAAAACCGTGCCTCTTTCACGCTTCTGCAACTGTTATTAGGGATAATGAAATTCGTTCGAGTGCATTACTACGTTTTCGACAGTTATACCTTTCGAAGAAATGAGCTAACGTAGTACCTATCGTTAGTATGCATTGAGGCCGTATCGTGCTGTAATAATTTATCCGTGCAGCTCACAATTAATTGCCCCTCCGTCACTAAACATTAATAGATAAAGTTACATGCAAGCATGCTGATAACGTGCGCGCACGAGTCGCGCAAAAGCATAAGAAAGTTCCGACAAATTTTCCCCTTTCCAGCGATGTCGAGGCATGGTTGGGCGACATCCTTGTAAGAGCGCCGGATTAAAGATTAAAACCACCCCCTCTACACTGGTGGTGAATGCGAAATTTTCAATGGACTCGAAAGTTTAACAAGGGCGACCGTCGCGATCGAGGAAACGTAATTATCACCGTTTCGACAAGCCACGAATTGTTTCCTGTCGTTGGTTCAATAATTCTTGCGGACGGCAAGGGCGGGATCGTCGTTTCTTCGCACCATTGCCGGAAGTGCACGATCGCCAGATATCTCGTTTTCGCCCGTGCAAGCTGCAACCGAGTTTTCCATTTGCCCCGGCCGCAATTGATCCGCGCGGCCGCGCCGCGCCGCTTGCGACAACTATCCAGTGGACTCATTTAAGATAAACTTAGCCAGGGATCAACGGATACGTGATTTCCATAGGGTTTCCTCGCCACGGCTTGAAATGTACACGAGGGGATTGTTACGAAATTATATAGGATCAATGGAACCCCTACGTGCTGGTAGCTGAGCGATCGTGTGACGAGTTCGAAAAACGATTCGTTATTCCGCGCCAGATAATCGTACTGTACCCCTGATCGCGTCGCATCCCTCTCGATTGTCCCCGTTAATTAACTCGATTATTAAGGGTCAGCCCCTGTGGGAAAGGAACCCGGTGACTCCCTTTTTAGGCCACCCGTTCGAGGGAAGATACAAGTGTGATTGTCAAAATGTCGTTAGTCATTTTTTTTCCCTCTCTTTCGAAGCAGCATCATTTGTATCAGACTGGCCGGAATGCATACAGTACGACGAATAATCGTCATCGCGACGTATCCACAATGCCGTACAATATTCGCCGAGAAACGATTGCGTGCGTAGATACACTTGAACCGGGCGTGTTGTGCAAAGTAGGTTGGTGGATTTATTACAAAGCGAAAACTAAGCTGGATGGAAAGTTTAACGCGAATAAGTGTTCTCTGTATGTCCGAACAAGTTTCTGTTTACGCTGGCTGATACCGGGGTGAAATTAGAGCGGAAACGTTGCTGTATATGGCCCTCCCTATCTCAATATTATTCTCTTCCTGTTTCTCTCGCAACGCTGCATCATGACTTCCGGAATTTATATCGTTACTACGTCCTCCGGCATCAATACGCATGCATTAGAGTCTTCTAACCGGGAACAAGCGTCCCAACGCTGTCAGATTAGACGGAGAGCATCGTTCGAGGTAGGTGTTAATTAGGCTATGCAAAGGCTCAACCCGTTTCGACGCTCACGCTTGCAACGATGTCGTCGCGTGCGAAGATCGACTGTTAATCAATTATGTTGATCACCTGCGCGGCGGATTCGAAAGAAAGTTCAACAGCAAGTTAATTCCCTATCGAAATACCGATCTTCAGTGGTTCGTGGCGCGAAACAATCAGCCCAAATAAAATGTTAGAATCACTCGTGTTTCTCGAAGACGAATAAATTCGACGTTGATCGGGGAAAGGGAAGCCAGTCGTTATTCGACCAGCGTTACCACGCTTAACGAAGTTTTGATAATCCTGTTTCCACGACGCTCGTGTTAATTGCATTTCGCGTAACGCTAGCTACAAACGATGCCATTGTGGGTCCCTTTCGTTCGTGGTTTCGAATGCACGGCCATCTTATGCTGCTGGCACATAATTAGCCGCGTTAATTAGACTACGTTAACTGTCCCGCTAATGTTTCGCGCGCCGCTACAATTCTCTGCCCCGTTTTCTCTGCAATTCGACCGTTTGACGGCTTAACCTTGATTCGTGAAACGTCGACGAAGTGTCGCGGACATTAATTCGTGCGTATGGCTGCGCGGAGATGTTAATTGAATTGCGAGGAATCGCTGCGTTTATATTATTTACGCGGTGACATTTACGATTAATGCCGGATTACCTTCAAACGTTTCGATCATCAACTGTTTTGAGTTCTAGCTAGCCAGCAAGCTTCCTCTGCTTCATTTTACTTTAAGCACATTTAGCGCAACACCCGATGCCAAATTATTTGAATCGCTTCGATCGTCGTACAAATGACTCGTTCGCGTTACGCAGCGTTTCACTGATAAGTGTATCGGACGCTCAACGCACGATAACGCAGCAATATCCCAACCAGCCTTCCCTGTTTTTGGTCTATACACAATACGAGTACACACAGCGCACGCATACTCCGGATACTTGCACTATTCGCTAATTTGTCTGACCCTAACAAACCGAATCCACTTGAACTGTTTGGGAACGCGTGGCCGCTACTTGCTACCTGTAAGCCGGATCAAATTATCGTCTGGCGCGTAACAAAACAGCCTTCCATTCGGCAAAACATCGCCTTTCTCCAACGATCGTTTCATTCATCGAATTAGCCGCGCAATTAAACTACCGCCGGTTGATTATGCAATTAGCCTTTCGGTCATTCATAGCGGCCCGCGTCATTGTGCCCGCAAATTTTGCACTCGACCGTTCATCTTCGTTCACACGTTTACTTGTGGCGGTTCGCAGCGAAATTTCCTATTCCAGTACGCCGTTTTATTATCCGTAAAATGGGAGACGTATATTCGCAGGTCGGACAGGCGGATAATTCTGTCTCCATTGGGAATAATTTAAATACGCGAGAAGCAGCTGCATCAGACGCAACCGGGGTACAAAAGCGGCGAAAAGGATGGATACACCGGCGGTTTAAAAAAAGAAAAAACGAAGAAGGCTTTCGTGGTTTTCCAGGGGGATTACGCTATACAACGCTGATCCCGGGGTTAAGAATTTTTCAAGACGGTACCGCTGAATCGAGCGATTTACGACAATTTCTACAGAGAAAACTCACCCGCTTGCGGTCTACGGCAGATACCTGCTTTCAATTAGTTGAAAAAAGAACAGTATAAATGGAAAAAATAGGGAAAAATCGAGACAGCTGCGGTAAGCAAATAATCCATTGTTCCGAATCCGCGTTAAAAAGCGGGCTTGTTTTAAATTGCCTAAAGACGAGGTAAACCCGTATTTGTTGCGTGCAATTGTACATCCATGGTGAATCGCTCGTGTATGCTCGACTCGAGAGCGGTGTGGGTGCGCGTAACAGATATAAGTCGTGCGGGTCGCACATGCCTGGCATACATGTTGCCACCCCGGTTTCTCACCCTATCTGCTTCCCCGTGTGTATCCACACTGTGTCTTCATATATATCTGTTCGCCTATACATCTACCGGCATGACGCGACTGACACCTAATCACAACACCTTGGGCGATACATTATACAATAGAAATTATAGAAATACTCAACGTGTCAACTGGTTGTTTATTCAGCCGTAACGTGTACTGTGGGCTTCTTCCGTAGACAAACCAGAGTCCGGAGAGGATTCGATTAAAGGATCGATAGAGGTGAACCATAGTTGCGCATTGAGCCTCCGTTCGACGGGTGTTTAATATTTGTTACACTCGTTAAAGATGAAAATGTTTGTACCCGAAAGGTACGTCGGTTTATATCGCCTTCCTGATCTCGTTACGCGAGGACTGAGTTCGCCCAAAATGCACCGTCAGTTATATATTTATAACTTTACGCCCCCTGAAAGGTGTTATGTCTGCGATCCACGCCAGGAGATACTCTCCCGTAACAGATATAAGTCGTGCGGGTCGCACATGTCTGGCATACACGTTGCCATCGTACGGTCATAGCATCCCCCTCTACGGTGCTCCCCTCTGGCTTTCCAAACTCCCTTTTACAGCCTGAATTCCAGCGGGATCTCTACTTAATATTGCACAGTATTACCCATTTGCTTCGACTGTTCCGCCTTGCGACCGAAATCGTACACCGGGTGTCGAGTTGACGGAGGAAATCTGTACGGTTCGGGGTTGACGCCTGAATGAAAGGGTAAACTGATTTTAGACGGCGGAGGCTAATCGATTGAATTCTGTGTCCCTGTGGAACATCGAGGCGCCACGATGAGCCGGGGGCTTTCGATGGCTGTTTGTATCGGAAGGAAAAGTTGCGGCGAGAATTGCTAGAAAGGAGAAGCGGCAATAAGCTTCGGGGAAACGGATTCGCGTTTCACGGCGCGCCTAGATGGGACTGGCGTGCTGTTCGGTGCTTTTTAGTTACATATTTTATATGAAATGGTCGCGCCACGCGAGAGAGGGTGTTGTAAGACGAAAAATATGGATCGGTTCGATGCCAATATTCCGCTTCCCTCTCGCCGTTCCCCAGCGAGAAAATTCAACGCGAAAGCGGCCTCCCGATTAGGCTACTCTATTTTCTGGGTATGGCCCCTCGTCGAAGGTAACGGGTAAATCCTCCGGAGACTTTCATCGATCGGTCGAACGCTGTACAGGAGCGGACAGCAACGACGTCCAAACAGGATAGTGTTGCCCGGATAAAAATGATTACGACCGACTCATGCTACATCGAGCTAAACGTTGACGGTACAATATTGCGATGTGCACGTGCACAATCGATGGAGGCTATCGATGAAATATCGCCGAGAGTGCAATATCTGGTGCCGCGACGCCCTTCGATTATCGGTGACCGAATTTCTTCGCGATTCAACGAATTCGCCTGCTGTAAATTCGATATCGCGCCTCCTTCCTTCTCGTTTGCGGCGCTAACCCGTTGTTAAGGGTGATTCGACGCGTTAATAAACGCGTCGCGTTGATATTGCGCCGGGGCCGCTCTGTAAATCCGATACGGTATCGTGTATCGTACCCGAAACGGCGCTCGTGTTCTTTATCGTTTGTCGGTTTGAATTCAACGCGAGCGGGTGAGTTCATAAATATCAGGAATGTTAAAAATTTCGCGCGTAACACGCGTTGAAGCGTGGGTGGATTTAAAATTCAAATTCTCGCGTCCCATGGTACGGGCCCGATCATTATCGAAGCTTTGGGATACAACGTGTATACGGTTTGACATATTTTCTCACTGGAGCGGCAGATACCGACGACTTCCACGGGATGCGATATTGGACGGTTCTACGTTTCAGAAGGAGCGAGAGAGTGACGCGTGTTTGGCAAGATCTTACGACCCCCTTTTGCGGATATGATGTAAGTCCATACGCTCTGCATCCATCCCCGGACGATCTAGCGTGCATCTAGCGATGAAATATTTCGGACAGGGTAGAAAATTCCGGCGCAAGGATAAATGTCGTTCGTAACGACGATTCGGTCGGTCGTAGAAAATTTCGCGCTCGAAAATTAACAGACAATTTGCCGAATTAAATGTTCACGCGGCTGCAGTTTCATTGGTTGGCGGAGATAGAGAGACGACGAGACGGGTTGTCTAGTAGTTTACGGAATTGTAGGCGAGCCGTGAACCGCGTGTTTGCCTTGGCCTGGTGTCGCGTCGCGACACAGAGCGTCGAGTTATTACTCCATAACCCGTTGCTTTTACAGGGCCGACGAGCTGCCTGATACGCGACGAGACGGGACGCGTACGCGTCAACTCGATCGTCCTGTTAAACTGCAATTTCAACTTGTGCACAAACAGTTTCCTCGTACGAAATATTCCTCTCGAGATTGTATTTCAATAAAAAATGAAAATGCCCGTTACTGTTAGAAATATTGCTTCCCTCAGCAACACCGGAGAAGCGGCGTGAATATATTATACAGTCACTTCCGGAAATTGTATTTTCAAGAAAATAGAAAGAACCATCCGGGGTTCGCGGCTTCCTCGTATACAATATCAAGCTGCTTTTGTTCCAGCGTGATCGGAGTCCCGATAGGAATCCAAGACGAAGAGACCGGCGACAAAATAAAGGGGTATCGTCGATGATGTTAGTTCACGAATCGAAATACCCTCCACCGCCATATCGTCGGCGTACATTTCGGTCGCGCCTTTCGCTCTCTCCGCACGAGCACCCTCGTTAAGCACCTACGTGTTCGCGATTCTCAATCGACCGATCCTGGCGTACAGGCTTGATCGACCATGCTCCTACCTACGGGCGACGCCTTTAATCTTTCCGCCCTCGGCTTCGTTCGGAATTAAGGGCTTGCAACCGAAGATTTGTTCCGGATTTGTCGGCAAAATTGAAATAAGCTGCACCCTTTCCTGCCCGTTCGATGCTCCGCGAAGAAATTTCTAGCGCACCGCCGGACGCGTCCGAACAACGTGTCGACGCATTGTGCATGCGCGGCCCGCAATACCTTGTATCCGCGGGTAAGAGTTTGGAGACGAGAACGCAAGAAGGGACGAACGAAAGGCGAACATTCTAGGCAGCTATGTACGTCACGTCTGGCTTCTGGATTACATTTATACCCCCACGCCAGCTATAGGGGGTGAGCCCAGGGGTCCGATGCGCCAATACGTGCCTATAATCTTCTAGCCCGTCCTCTTTCTCTAGCTCGCCACTCTTTCGCTTCTGCTCTTCGTCGATTGTAGACTTCTCCCTCTGTAGACTACTGGCATCTTCGAGCGTTCCTGCACACCTACGTATCGCCTGCTTAGTAACACGACCGCCCTTGCATACTCGTGTTCGACGCGAGTACGCGCTAGCCCTTTTCACCCCCTCTCTATTTTCTTCCTCATTATTTTTCACCTTACATCCCACTTGTTTTTTCACGCGCCCTATCTGTCCTATATTTTTTTTTCACGCCACTCCTCTTTCTTTCTTTCCCCCCTTTCTCGTGCATCTCTTTATTACGCCCTGCACTTTTGACTCGCATATTTTCCTTCCCCCTGTTTTCTCACGCTTACTTTTTTTCAGCGGTACTCTCGTTTTTTAATTTCGCCGAGACGCGGCCGCGTGCGTGCCGCTCCTTTTTTCTTCCTTTCCCTTTTATTATTCTCGTTGTTGGCTCGTTCTTCAACCTCTTCCCTTCCACTCCGTTACTCCAACGGCACGCGTGTACCTACTCCTAAGTAGAAGCAACTGCCCTCGACGAGAGTAACTCTCGGCGACGATGACTCCGCGTGCACCGTCGTATATGTGTCCCCCTGGTCGACGCTATTACTCCTGTGGGACGTTTTATTTCTGAACGATGCCTCGGCCATGACTCGAAAGTCTTTATCGGGCGATTTCGCGGCGCACCGACGCGTCGGCGAAACGCGTTCCAGGTGTTCCTCGCAGGTAGGCGACTCTCTTTAAAGTGAAATGTTCCTCCGAATGCTGGCATCATTATACCATGCCCCCGAAATATACTGGAATGAGAATAATAATACAAGAGCATAACAACATTTGCCGGACGTCACGCGTTTGATTAACGCAACTTTACGAGCGCACACACGGCAAAACCGTGACCGGGGTGAAACTTTCATTGCGGCCCACCATAAAAGCAACCGCTGTACACATCCCTTCTCCCTTTTCATAGCCGTTCCCGGTGAAAAATAAAACCGCCGCGGAAAAGAATCTTGATCTCGGTTGTTGCCGCACCCTCCCAAATTTTCCGCCACACTCTCCTATTGCTATTGCACCCCGCGCCACCCCCATTCGTGATTTACGGGGAAGGCTTAACGCGGACCCTCTGGTTTGTTTTTATCAATAGTTAATTCGCAATTTACATCCGTTTAAATATTCATACCGGCTTCGCCGTCGTAGAAACCCCGGGCTTTTGGTCCTCCGCATACTTATTCCAGACTCTCTCTTGCGCTTCTCTACGCGACTCTCCTCCACGTAGTCTCTCTCCCTTTTCGCCTTTCCCGTAAACGCCCAGAGAACGTTGCGCGAGCACCGGCAAAACCCACTGGGATACGTTCGAATACCTTTGCACCCGAAACCTCTCACGCATTAAATTCTAAAGCCGCTTTCTAGTTTCGGGCTGCATCGTGCGCCCTGCTTCACTTCTTCGTCGTTCTCTCGCTTCTGCTATTGCCATTTCTCATTGCTTCGTCCTTCGATGGTTGGGCGGGGGGACAGAGATGGAAAAGGCAGAGTCGGTGCTAAACTTTGTCCTGTTAAATCGCTGGATGCCGGTTAGGTAGAATGTAGCACGCTCGCCTTTCCAATGTTCACGGGCACGGATAATTCTGCATCAAGGATCGCGGATTTTGCTTCGAAGCTCGGATGATTAATTAACGATTAATTAACGCACCCGCGGGAGTGTGCTAATGGAAAGTGAAGATTTTATTATCGTAACGGATGTTGACGAATTTTCGCTGTTCCAGTGTCGTCGAACTAATGGGTGTATCGGCGGCACGACGCGGATTAAAATCACAGCTAATGAAAAGCGAAATTACGCACAGCACCGTAAGAGCCGGGACAGCGTGTAAAACGAACGTTTTAAACGTGTCAACCAATAGGGGCATAAATTAATTAATTAAAAGCGGCCGATCCGGCATGACGAGGCGTTGCGCAGAAGAGTTCGTTCATCAAACAATATTCCGTTTGCCCTGCCGTCGGCCGCGACACAACGCGGCGCAACCGCAATTAATTAAATTTAATGACCGAGTGACAATGGCTTTATTAATTAGTAAAATTAACCGCGTAACGCACCGATACGCGTTTAGGCGGCAAAGGGACGGTAGTGGCTCTCTGCCTCGCTCTATTAATACAGTTTCCCGTTTAATACGATTTTCTCTCTGTGCTAACGATTAATTTTCTAATAACGACCTCAAATTTTCCACGCTACGCCCGTGACATCGCACCCGTTTCGATTAATTATCTAAACAATCACGCGCCGGTTTGTTTCTTTCGAACGTTTCCATCCCCCCCGGGCGGAATGAAAATATGCCGCACTACCATAGACGATGAAAACGGTTTCGGCTGTCGGTGTCTGTGCATCGGACGAACCATTGTAGTTCACCCGGCGAGCCAAGCGTTTTCCATCGAATTCGCAAACTAGCCAGCCATCGTGTCAAAAGTTTCTTCTTATTTCGCGCACGTAACTTCGCTTTACATCCGCCGCTTTCGGGCCTGGTTACCGCGACCTGTCAGCGCGCAGGTATATTTGCGTGTTTTATTCATGAAATACGTAGCTGTCTATCGTATTTCCAGATAAGATTCAAAGAGTGTAGACGCGGTATATCGCCCCGCGTACCTGTCGCTTCACAATCGGGGAACCGTCGAAACAAAAATATCACGCCGCAGGCGCAACCTCGCCATCGATGCTCTTTATGCCCCCCTTCGGATTATTTTTATTCCGCGTCGCGATTTATCGACACGTTTTTCCAAACAAAACTCGGTCAGGCATGTATCGGTATCGCGTATTATAAGAGCGTTGATATACCGAGGACCGCTTAGAACGATACACAGCGGTGCACGCGCGTCGAAAGTATAATTCGGGAATAAAAAAAAACTTTCCACTTTGCCCTTTTCACTTTACCCGCGCTGACGATAGTTCAACGTCATCCCTTGTTTCTCGATATTTTTTTTTTCCCGCCCCCTCGAATGTTCTGTTACCAGCGCGACGAATATGGCACCGCGGTGTCGCCACATAGTGGACGAGATCACGCTGTTGCGTCGCTTGTAAACTTTTTGCAAAATTGTTCCACGGGTCGACGAACGAATTCACTCCGGCCGCAATAGTAGTTCGCGGGCACTTCGATTATTACGGTTATCGCGGGCGACACAATACCTTTGCCCGTGGATCAGCCTATGCGACACGTGCATTGTAAACACCGCGTTGGCCGGGTTATACGATCGTCGCAGGTGCAAAGTTAAATGTGCACGGCTCCGTTCAGCCTTGGTTTACGGAATTTGCACTTCAATATCGATGTTCCGGAGCTGCACGCGGGACCGGCGTTCGACCAAAAGTCACCCAATTCGTACGGTCAGTTGCCACGGAAGTGTATCGAAGAACGCACGGATCGAACTGCACGTGATCGCGCAAGAGATCAGGATGCGCGTGCACCGTGTTTTATTTGCCCGTATATTGTTGTCCGGTGATCCTTCGTTTGACAAGTAATACGCGGCACGCGTTCTCGAAACGTTCGCGAATCTGTTTGCCGGATCGTAGCGCAGCAGAAATTCCACGCCACTTATATCGACCCGGCAGGATTTCTGGTGTAATTGGTTGTGCCGCTGGGGCGATTCCTTGTTCAACCGTAACGCTTTGCAAATTATTTCGCCCGTGTGTACGCAGGAGAATCGGTGGTCAAGAGTCGAACGTGCGCTTAACAGTATAATTATTCGTCGACCACTCCAGGACACAGACGGCGGGCATTATTGGCGGAATGATCAAAATCTGGCTGGTAATCAAGCAGTTATTGCTTCTTGACTTCGGCAAGTTCAGTGGGTCAGCGTCATTATTGTGCCCCGCGTCAGACCATAAACGGACCTATGCTACTTCCCCCCGCGCGTCCGCCGCCTCGTCCAGGAATCGCTGCAAGCACGACGATCTTGCTAAAAAATATGACAGACGATTAAACAGATAATCCACTGTTAAGTCTTTAAAAGACGATTCGATTCTTTGGGACGCGAGGTTGGAAAAACGCTCGAGGAAAATAAGAACTGGCCAACTGGGGCGGATTAAAGCCGAGTTCTCTGTAATGCAGAGTCCTGCAAAGTGTATCCCAGAGGCTGATATATCTCCAGTTTGTAGTCCGGCTACTAAAAATCCTTTATTTCTGGCCTGCAAACGGAGGCCTGGCGAAAGGAGGGCAGAAGAGGGTGGTTGCGCACCATCTGCGCCCTTCTCACGCTTTTAGCCAGTAGTGCCAGCTAGACCGACAATAAGCTGATAATTGAGCTTTTGAATAATTCCAGCTATTTAATCCTGGTTTAATAAAGCTTCCCGTTTCAAAACGCTCGTGAATTTCATTAAAGGGACTCTTGACTGGAGAATCGCGGGGGCGACATTAATGCGCGCAATTTAGCCTTTCTTTCTTTTTCCTTCTCGCCGCTCCGCCCCGCGCACTGTCTCTTCTCGGCTTCCTTTTCCTCTATCCTCCGCTTTTTTTTTCGGTCATAGTGGAAAAGCGGACGTAATTTACAAAAAAAGGGGCGGGGGGCGGTCGGGGAGAAGCGAAAGAGGGAAGGAGCGAAATAAAAGTGTATAAAAAAAAAGTTAGAGGGACGCGGAGCACAATGGCAGCCGGTACGTCGTAAAAATTTGGAGGTCGGTTCACTTTTATTATCCCGTGAATCGTGGCACTCGTTTAACCCGATTGTCGTAAACTAAAAAAAAATAAACGCTCTCACTGCAGACTTTTTTCTTTTTAACGGAAATTAAATATGATGCGTTTGGCCTCGCGAAACTTCTCTTTCGATTCTTTCCTTCGCCACGACCGCTGGGGAAACCGCGTGCCCTCCGTTCCGTCGATAATCGAAAAGGTACGCCAACAGCGACGATAGCGTCGCTTATTTTCCGGCGAAACAACGAACGTCATTCCTGCGGGCGGTCGTTTCCTAAATAATTTCTCTGTTCGTTATCGGCGCAATTCGAACGGATTGCCTCTTTCGGACATTTGAAATTCCGCCACGGGTACAACCTACTTCCGCGAATCCGGCCTTACTCCAATCAAATTTCCATCGATGCAGCCCGCTGCATACTCCATGGATGCACACCGGGGATATAGCGGTATCAAAAGGCCGGGGCTTCTACAACGATACGAGTTTATGCAGTGGAGCGTTTAGTGCAGCAGGTTCTTTCATCGGTAGATTAGTTAATTTCGGTGCAGCTATACTCTGGTCCCCCGATCCCTGATGTAATTAGCCGCACAATAGGAAACAGCTGGCGCTCTATCGCATGGCCGATGCAACGTCTAAACCAATCTCTGCCAACAGACAATTATTACACCTGTATTTCGTACGTCCCGCCGCTATACCCAGGAGATACCGGGACACAAAGAAATGATTCCCCGCGCGGAACATCCTTCCGCCCGTCCACCATCCATCCATTCAGCGTTTCATTTAGACCATTTAACTATCTATCAACTGGCCATTTGATCGCGAACGTCCAGTGTCCTCTGTCCTGAGCCCGGGATGGACTAAGTGAACGTATCAAACGCTCTTCATCGGCATCCTTTCACGTTCTTTGAAAACTCGATCGGGTCCATCGCAGTCCGCTAAACGGATAATCGTTAATTGATTCGCGCAAGGACCGCCCGATTCTCACCGATACGTCGACGTCGGGCTACCGGGCGAAATTAAACGTGCCACTCCCGTCGCGATACGATACTAATTAATCGACTGGCTCACGGTTATCCCCGTTGCACTTCTGCGAGTGTCGCCTCTTTCCGCGTCTCGCTTGCTCCAACGGAAGCGATCAATTCGCGGTTCAATAATCGTCGACCCGTCGTCTTCGCCTATTAACGAAAACGAAATCGATCATCCTGTTTTCCTCCCATTCTCGCACCCTTGCCGGGCAATTTCGAGTAGGCGCTATCGCGATCGGAAGTTGCGTCGTTGCTGCGCGTGAACATTCCTCCCCGTCCTTTTCTTTCCTCCCCATTCCTTTCCTTCCGTCTTGTCCGGCGGAAACTCGTTTCGCGAAATTAACAGCAGTTAGTACACTCTGGTATCAATTTCCGCGACGTTGCTTCACGCTCGAGCGTTGCTAGTTAAGCGGACACCCCTAAGCATTGTGCGCGAGCAATTCAAACTACTCGCGGAGTAGTTAGCGGTCAGTTTATGTAGGAGTTCATGAGCTCCTGGAGGAGCGCCGACGTGCACGTGTGTATCGTCGTCCGCAGCGGCAGTTCGCGTTTCCAATAGGTGTACGTAACACACGGCAGTCTGGTCTGACCCTGCCTGTATCTGGGGACGCGATCGGTTAACAGGACGGCGCCTAATACGTGTACGGGCCATCAAAGAGAATTCCAAGTTTGTGACATATTTGATGGTCGCCGCAGACTCCTCGACTGTTGGCATAGTTAAAATGTCATTGCGTCGGGCTGCCGTGCCGCTCGCTCTTCGCCGTTCATCCCCTCTCTGTAAGCCGCTCGAACGCGAATAATTTTCTCGATAATTAGCATCGCGCGAGACATACTTCGCCGTTAAGAAAATCAACGGTGTTCAACACGCGTATGAGAGTTGACGGAGAAGAAATAATGCGGATCGTAGAATTCGAGGAAGCTTTCTTTCCTTCCGAAGACGGAAATAACGAACGCGGCATAACTTCTCCCCTCCGACTCGTGGCCATTGTATCGGAGTTTCTTCTTTTTTTCGATCGACGAAGGGAAGTATTTGCGGCGCGAGTGTGCCACTTGGTGGATTTCAGCAGGCGGCATCTTGTTGCAATGGAACATTCATGAGGGGCTCCGCACGGGAATGCAAGTTTTATGGGGCCAAGACTCCGGAGCAGGTCATGGAATTTATACTGACATTCTCTCTTTCGAACTCACGTATCCCGTAATCGCGTGTTCCGCCGCAAATAATTGATGCGCGTGGGTGGCTCGCGGGCTGCCCGTGTGTGATGAACCGTCCGATCGAAGATTGAACTCACCGTCGAATTACGATCCTCTCCTTCGGAAAATCGAGTTCCTTCTGATTTATCCGCTGCCCCGGCGAGTCACAATTATTTCATCGTTGCGTATTAAAGCCGTTCCCCCCGCGAAACGTTGATCACGGAAGAAGACGGGCGTCGCATCGACGCAGAAGAATTATTCGCTCCGGCACTCGCTCTGGAATTATTATGTACGTACAACGATCGTATAACATTTGCGTAATAATACGCGCGCTGGTGGGCGCGTCGTAATTACCTACTTTTTGGCACGGCTCCCGCTATAGGTTCGTCGACGCGGAAAACGGCAAGTTCTTCTTGTTCCGGTAATTCTCGAACAGTCCTGGTCTACGCCACCTTCTCCGCGTGCTTGGATCCCGAGGGTTTGCCGAATGTGAATAACTTAACCACGCGAAACTTCGCGCCAACCACGAAGCATTAAGCCCGGCTTATATTACAGCTCGTGTATATCGGTGTGTATTACTTAGTTAGTTAGCATACGACTGGCCTGAATGTGTTCGGGCGTTGCTAAACGCATATGTCACGTAGCCGCGCGGAAAGTCACACATCCGGATATCAGAGCCGGAATTTCAATGTTCCTATTTGATTAATCAGGGACGTTCCGTTCCAGCCGGAGCGTGGGTAGTTTCAACGCGGAGACGTGGCACCATTCGAGGGAAATACTAGACGGATGATCATCAGTTTCATAAAACATTAGCGACACCGGGGTCGTCGTGGTCCTCGACGAGACTCCACCGGGAATTGCATCCGATTATCCACGAACTCGAAACGATAGCGCTCGATAATTGGCGGCGAAACAGTATTGGCAGTATTAATGTCGCGTTGCCATTACGCTTGGCTGCAAGAGAGCCGCGACGGTTTTCTTATTTCAAAGAGTAAATACGATACGACGGAAAGTATACGGTATTTCACATTCCTTTGCGTCACTGACGGAACGATTTTTTCCCTCGACGAAACGATCGCCATGGAAGAAGCTGTGCTTGGACACACGCCAGCTGAAACGTACAAAAACCTTTGTGTTACTCCTATGTTTCAGTTTACATAGCTTGGTAATTGCATTCCGCGTGTACGCGCAATTGAGTTGAATTTTTCCCCAAATGCATTCCACGGACGAACGACGGAATGAGGGTATACGACATTAAAAGTGTATCGTAATAGAAATATAGAATATGGGATGCTTTATTGGATCCGTTGGAAAAGTGGTCGCATGTTTGCGCAACGTTGGGTATATTTTTTCAGTCACGGCCACCCGTTCGCATTTTACGGCGTGGATAAATTAAAAAATTTGCATGCAAATGGCACGACGAGAGTCAACACAAGTCGATCAATTTTCCGGTTACGAATGCAGTGACTTTTTTTTTACTGGATGCGCGAACGGTGGTTCGCGATATATCCTTCTTAATACCCCCCCCCCCCCCCCCCCTTTAAGGCGTGGCGCATCAAATATAAATGCTCGCTAAGATATAGAAAGTGGATTGAGACTTTGGGTCGACCCGAAGAGGATCGATGGGAGGCTGCGTTATGAATAGATTATCCGGATGCCTTTTAGCGACTTCCATCGCCACTCGCGCAAGATACACAATCTTTTGCGAATGTTTCTGTCGGTCTCAAAGCTTTGCGGATATTTAGAATGGTATAAGAAACGCGTGACGCTTATTTTCGTACGTCAAGGAATTCAAGCAGAGCGGTGCAAGGTCGGCCGAGGTAGAATCGCAAACGAAATCGTTCTGCTACTTCAGGGAAATTGAGATTTGCTTGCGACTCGGTGCGTTTGCAATTAAGTCGGCCATATTTGGTCATCGGTTCGCCGTCCGGTCGAAAATTAAATTTCCCCCTTCTTAGAACACTCGCGAACACTCTTGCCGCATCGAGACCCAAACGCCTTTCCCCGTGTAATTCATCCGTGTTCGCGGGCACGAGGACGATGAAGAAATGAATTCGCAGTTCGCTTCGGTGCCATTTACAAATACCGACACTTTACGGGGTAAACCGACCGCAACTCAGGCACGTATACATATTAGTTCTACGAAAGTACCGCAAGCCGCGGTCGTAGCAACGTGTTTAGCGGTGGGAAATCCAAACCATTGCACTTGACACTCTCGTTCCGCATGCGAGATTTTCACGCCCAACGTTTCTTCGCCATTGTACCTAATATCGCAATCGATCCGTTTTACACGTCGACCCAGCCAGTCCCATTGAACTGATGAAACTCTTCAACGACTATAAAAAAATTACACACCTGGACGTCGAGTTCCTCGTTTCCTCCACGATCATTCGAATCGTTTCAACGAGTAACGCGAGTTCGTTCTAGGCGAACAGCGAGCTGGAACAGTCTCGAAGCTGCAAACACTCGCGAGCACACTCGCCGATTGTTCGCGCGATACGTGCACAGAGATCGATCGATGGAAATTCGTACTGGTTCGACGTGTCACGACCGGGAAATAGTGTCGCGTTACAGGCCGTGTACGAGCCGCGAGTCAAACGCATTCGTACTCCGACACAAAATGCGGTCCGAGCGGTGTGTTTAGCGGCGGTAAAACTAAAGTCGTGCAGTTGACACGCACGGGTCACGGGTCACGGGTATTCGGGATTTTCTTTTCCGAGCTTTGATTTCAACGGCGAAAGGGAGATGGAAAGGGATGGGGGGGGGGGTTGGGGACGGAGAACGCGGGGGTGAAAGGAGAGACAGAGAGGGCAGCCGTCCCTCTGGAAAATTACCTACGGCCAGCTCGCGCTGAGGTTTTGCGGTATCGCGATACACGAACACCCGTATGGGGTGCACGTGCGCGTATTCGGCCCAATTTTACATGCAATTTCGCGGTGAAAGGCGCTCCCCGCAGTATGGCGGGGTTTTTAATTATATCTAGTTGGTGCCCAACCGGTAGAATATTAACCGGAAATAATTCCGGCTATGGAAACTCTGCTATCGACATTGTACATACGTTACCAAAAGGCGATCGGTGTTTCGACTAGGACGAAACAAAAATCAATTCGTTTCTTCTGGTGGAACGTAGAGAATAGTAGCGCCTGCGAATGCACCACGTGTAGTATTTTCTATAATACTGTCAATTTGTCGACTTACATATGTTTGGGACGCGAGAATTTTTCATTTAATTCGTTCAATTGGATATCAAATTGCGTACTCTGTACGCAACTTAAACAATTCGTGTCGTAACAGGAAACTGCTGTGGACAATTCTACGTTTTTACATTTCATTCGTTCGCTGTTCATTATGGGCCGTATAAAATTTCAACCGGTCCGCTGCAATTAAGAAACGGCATCATTTGCATTCGCCGCTGGTTAATTCAAATTATCACGGGACGGTGCACCGCGTATCATTTGGCAATCATTTTTTTTTCTCCCGTGCACTTGTTACACTTTAACGGCACTTTTCTCCTCCAACATAAACCGAGGAAACGAGAGTACACGGGAACATCGGTCCGTGGAATATTTTCGTACGGGGCGAATTCTTCCACGCGACTGCCTACGGCCACAAAACTTTCCTGACTAGCTGTCTCTCTGATAGTTCCACTAATTCACCGATCATGTGTACCGATACATTTCCTCGACGCATCGACCGTTTACTCGGTCTTTGCCTACCCTCGTTGCAATATTTGCGCAGCTGGCCGACGCGGAAGCGTTTTTAGCGAAACTTTCGAGCCGCTCGTGCGGGTAATTCGCGCGAGTCGAATTCAACTAATAATCTGCCGATAAATTCAACTAACAAACCGGTAAATCTGGAATTACGACAATAGTCGTAGAGCCCCGAAATGTGTTTGCTTCGGGGTTTGGTCCGGACGCGCTTATCCCGTAACGAAATAATTAAGCCGTTCGACGAATCGCGATACTGTTTCGAGTAGGTGCTCTTGTTGTTCGAGGAAGTGTATCCCGTTACCGATTTTCCTGTCAAAACGCGTCACCGACGTAACACGTTGAAATTCAGCGAGTGACGCGGAAAACGGTGGAGGGTTGAAAAAAATCCAAAGTACACACACATCGATCCCGTGCAGAGAGGTGCAATCGGTTTACGGTGATATTCGCATCAGACACAGATGACCCCTTTGCTGGCATGCGTTCCTCTGTGTTGATTTATCGTCGCGTCCGTCGAGTGTATCCACTCTTGCGCGGGTGATTACGGGAATGGTATCGAGTGCCGGGCATCGTTTCCCCCGATGCAACGTTTCCATTAGACGCGACGTTCGATCGAGTCGGCGACACATGGAAAAATCGCCGCGGCCGCAACGAATTTCACCATCTTCGCCCCTTTTCCTCGACGAATGGCTCCCGATCTCGAGGCGGGGACAAAGCTTTTTACTCGGCTGCCCCGGTCTGCGGTCGCCTCCAAAACGTTCGGCGAAATCGTTGCAGAAAAATCAATGGCTAGCCGGACGCGCGATTAAATTTGCAAAACGCGTTCGCATATAGGGGGGAACACGTTTTCGCCGCGAGATCGATCTACACTCTGAATCCGTGCAGCTGAAAGATACATCTTTAGCAAATTGACGATATCATCTTGCCGTCAAGACGCGTCGGATTGTCTACAATGATAGATACCTGTGTGGCAGCATTCCTCGCGATCGTGAACGCGCACTTCCCTCCCAATCGTTGTACAGTTGATTTCAAGTACGAATGCAGGTTCGAATTGGCCGATAGAAACGACGCGAGCAACGCAAAGGCGCGTGTCGAGCATGCCTGCGTGCACGTGTTCCTGCGAAACTAAGTGGATACAGTTTCAACCGAGTTTCCCGAGGCTTCGGGTTACGTGAAAGTTTAAACATGATTTATTCCCGTGCAGTACGCCGGGCGTTTCCCAGTCTGGCTGGGTAATCGTTCGGTTTAGCCCGACTCTGCTGCGTTGCGGAATCGTCGGGGGACGAACGCCATCAGGTACGACGGGCGGATCGAGGAGATATAAAGATGAAACGACCTGCCCTATCGGGTACTCGTATTATCGCAGCTGTGGCGACTCGTCTCGATGAACCGGAGCGTAATGGACGAATAACGGATAGAATATTATCGCGACGCTTCTTTTAAGCTCGCCCATTATCGCGTTACGCCCGCCTCATTATTTCCGTCGCTCTCTGGAGAAGTATGCAAATACGCGAGGCACAGTGAAACCATGCACTCAAGCTGTCACGGCTCGATTTACTTGGTTTCATAGATCCTGACGGTGGCGCGGGTATCGCTCGCTCCTTAAAAACCCTCCTCTCTCGAATACGGCTGTTATCGACAGACCGTGGTGGGCGAAGAAAAAATATTCCCCAAACCCCTGACGGATTCTGGTTCGCGCGGCTTACTCCTCGCGAGAACTTCGTCGGCTCGATCCTCTCCTTGGTATCGGGTGCAGAAGCTGGTACACATTTACGCGGCGACACATCAAACGCAGACCCGAGCACCGCATGCTCGTGGGACGAGTGTACTTCTGAATGTGATTTGTTGTCGCATTCCGCGGGGCCGCGCATTTCATCGAGCGACGGGGGATGCGGTCGGATCGTTAAAGTCGAGCGTATCTATCGTTTCGTCGTGAAAACGGGGGCGCCTCCCCCCCCCCCAGGTTAACGCGTAATTTATCGTCGTTTTTCTTCCGCAACGTTCTCGATATTCGACGGGATCGGCCTCGTCGCCCGCGAACCAATACACGACGACGAACGCGTCCGTCGCGAATCGACGGTAACGTTAAAACGGAGGAGTGGGTCGGACGGGAAAGAAGCAGAGAATGAAATGGTGGTGACGGTTGGCAGGAATTCTTCGGAAGTTCGACGGTATCGTTAGGAAAGGTCTGGCGAGCAGCGGGAAAAGTTAGCCCGGTAAATTGAGAAAAATACTGCACGTTTCAATTATAGATGATCCGTGTAATTGTTTCGTGCCACGGAACACAGACGAACGACGTTCCCTCGTTCGCGGATATGCCCGATACGATTCGGGCAACGTATGGCCCACATTTTGAATCATAACGTATAGCCGGGAAACCTCGAGGGAAGCACTATTCGTTTCCATTAAATCCACCCCAGTATGATCGCTCCGCAGCAATCGTCCTGCTCGGTTTCCGTTGGATATGTACCGAATTAAGTCGTTCCATCGCCAAGAGGCTAGCGGTATCGCCCGTTAAAATTTAGGTAGATTACGAACTTCGGTAACATACGAAACGGCTGAGAAACGGGCGTGGGAATGGCGAAGCCGAGTGCAGAAACGATGGGTGGAGCGAGACGAGGTTCTGGAGAATTCCTTTACATATTCCACCTGGTAATTGGGTTTCACGCGAGAATTCAGAAATTTTCGGGACACGTACTCTTCTCCGTTATCGTTTCGCTGAGTAACGAGTTTTGCAGTATCTCGCTCATTCGAATATCTTGACTGCCGCTAAAGAATTTAAATCGAAATGCGCGCACGATGCACGGCGATGGGACGAACTTTTCGGGTGTCTGACCAGTCGTCTTATTACTACTCCGTGAACGAGACGAAAGAAGGTTAAAGAGCGTGCAAGACTTTCTGACGATATTACAGACATCGCGCCAGAGAGGGTTTCCTTCCACTATATTTTTAAATGTATTTTTCATGCGGCCAATTTTGACCCTCGTCGAAATTTGTAATTCTTTTGAGCTCATCTTACCGGCAACTGAAAACGAAAGGAGCTGCCGGGATCATTATCATTTATATGAAAACCTTTGCGCGTCCTTATGCATAGTCATTATTCAGGCGTTTTTCCAAGGGTGCAAAGAAGGCAACAAGGCTAGTTCAATACACCCTCCGTGTGGACGAAGGTGGCAATCTTAATTAAGGGGATACTCATTCCTCCAGATTTTGTTCTTACTTCGTTCTTTTTCGCTCCCGTAATACCGGGGCCGTGCGAAGAACACGTTCAAGTTTAAGTGGCGCCGAGCTTAAGAGTCTAATGAAATTTTTTCCGACAGTAAAGAATACAATTGTGTGAAGAAATATCACGTAAAGATAGTGGGGGTCATCAGGTCGTTACATCGAAGCCGAAATAATTGAATCAATATCGTTCAGAAATTATGGACGTTCATCAAAGTTGTGATCTGTGGTTAGGTTTTGTCTTTAGCTTCGTCGTCTCTCCAGCGACTCACCGATCCTTCCGGACCGCTCGAAATAATCATGCCCGGGCGAAATCAATTGGCAGCCCCGTGCGGGGAAAATCTTTGATAGATGGTGTAAGAAACCGGAGCTAAGGTAGCGGCGGCGGGAAATAAGACAGAGGCAGAGAGAGAATTATTCAAATCCTCGATAGAAGAGTCCTTCGGGGATACCGCGTGCCACTTTGAGAGCGACGGTTCGTTCCTTTAAGGCTTTCACCTCTTGTCTTACCGAGGATTCTCGTGGATTCAAAGAAGATCGCGCTGAAAATAAGAAAATGGAGAAAATATCGAGAGTAGATATCGGGTAGACGAAGGCGCGGCGTCGTTGCCGGCGTGTTTGCGGGCAGTATCGGTATTCGAGTAAATACTAAACCTCCGACTTTTATTTGGCCCCACGTACGAGCTTCTTTGTAATTGTAGAACGTCAGATGCGGGTCAAGAGTTTACAAATACCCGCCCCTGATATTTTTATAGATTGATAAATTTAACGGGGAACGAAGTAGAATAATCAAGATAAAATTTCTCGTTTTATTAAAAAATGCCTCGGAAAGTATAAATTTACCTTGGCGCTCATCACGAACGAAAAATGCGATACGTACGAAATAAAGTTGCCCTCCTTAAAATAACTTTCTCCTATCCTTTTACAACACGCTGTAAAATAAACTGGCTCTCATACTTCAGCGTCCGGATTCTTGAATAGTGTTGCCGTTAATCACGTTAGGAAGGGCAATTTCTCTGTTGCTTTATGCCGCTCCCTTTCGAAAACGAACGACGAGATACGTCGACTTGCATCGACTCGTGTCATTTTAAACGAGCCAACTCGCCGATCGCAGTTGAAGAAGATTCGTACTGATCAATGAACTCTACGCGAGCGGCAAAGACACTGGAGCTTTTAACGGCCATCCGGTTTCTCTCGGGGATACACGAGAGATCCTGGAATCTGCGAAGGCAGAGCTGAAGGGCGAAAGTCGCGGTGTTTTATATCAGTCAGATTTCCGTCGCGTCGGCTTGATATGCTTACTCGCTTGAAAGGAGCTTAAGCAGAAAGTCGATAATACTTTGAAAAGGTTGATGCATCCGCGTTCCAGTACTAACACATTCGCATTCTGCGGGGGATACTTCGTGTTCACTTTTCTATGATCCTGGTTACGCCGTAACTCGCGCCGCGGGTCATTCATAATCGAATGTTCGACCGATGCAGTTTGAAAATAGGAATATTTTATGCAAATGATCCAAATGTACATATAATGACGAAGATCTGTTTGGAGAGCATTCGTTGCGGGCTCTATTTCGGGGAAACACTCAGCCACACCGTAAAGTGTCCGTGCATTCGGTACTTGATATTTTTCGCCAGCAGTAAATTGTTGAATTTGCATACCGTATCGACTGTAATCGCACCGAATCCGAGGTGTGCTACGTAAATTTGTTGAATTCAATGAGGTACAGTTTGTATGCTATTCCCTGGGATATACCTATCATAATGTACACGAATCCAATAACTTTCCTTGGCTTTTAAGCGCGCTAATCCGATTCCTCTTTCGAATTTACACGATCCGCATGTGAAACATAACATTATTCTGTGTAATAACGAATCCACTATTTGCCGACGGTATTTCAGCTTAACGAAATGAAAATTCGAGATATTACTACAGCGGCAACGTTTAAACCGTGTTCGTTATTGTTCAATGGATCTTCACAACATGTTACTTTCACACTTCGAAATAATATCTTCTGCTTTTTCTATATCGTTTCGGTGTAACGATTTTCACCTGCTTCAATCCTAAATTTACGATTCATGTACAGCTATACGCTTTACATTTAGGTGGGATGTAGAAATGTTGGGAGCGATAATTTGATATTACAATTGAACCGAATTGCACTGGCGGTAAGGCGGTCATTGCCTGAACGCTCTACCACTTTGCAATTATACATTTGCCGGGAAATAATTATAAACTTATCAACGACACCGTAAACGGTGCAATTAAGTATCTCACAGCTTTTAGTTGCGTAATTTCTCCATTACCTGATTTCTTCATTGTGCACAGGCAAAGGGCAATGAAGATACAATAGTTTGGTTTCTGGTTTTATTTGTACAGTCCTAGATAAATTTATCACAATAAGGGAATTATGAAAAATGTACAATAACGCGGACAGAAAACACATTCCCGTGACAACAGAAAGAAGGGCCAGCAATCGTTAACAATTTCTCGCCGGTCTATTTAATAATCTTTAATTGACACAACGTCTCCCGCGGATTGACGAAATGAATGATCAGCCGATTTCCATTTTCTTGTTGCTGCTTTTTTTTACACGTTAAAACACAATCTATACTTACATATTAAATGTAGCAACATTTAGAGTAATACTACGCAGCGAGTGTATGATGCACATTAAAAGCAATTTCCGGTTCGTTTTCTTTCTCCTGTATTTTTTGTTAACTCTCGGTCGTGGCGTTTCAGTACCTTCCTCGTCGGGATTTCTCTTTCAAAGATCTATAATAGTCGACGATTACTTTTTTTTTTCCTTTCCTCACACTTTCCCGTAAACTTTCTTCCTCAATCGTGCAACGATCTTCTCCTACAGATAGACTCGTTTAACTCGTCGAAATCTCTTTTTATAAAGTGTAAAAAACCTTTTTAGCACTTTCGCTGAAGTGGATATTCATGAACGATGTTTTCTTTCTTTTTCTTCAAGGGTTGAACGTCAAGTTCTTTCACGGGTCAATTTTGCAGCGAAAGTGTTAAATATTTCCCGCCACCTCTTCGACGAATCGATTAATAAAATACTTCCTCGCGTCGACACCCCCCGGCGTCTCTCGTATAAAAGAAAGCTCGTATTAAATATAAAAAGCAACCGTTGGAAATGTTTTCACGTTCGCACGGACGAGAAGGAAGGTGAAAAAGATGAAGAAGCGTGGGAGGATGGAGAAGAAGAAAGGGCCTAGGCTGCTTGTCGACATCACGTCCACGTTTTCGTCTTTTCTTCCGACGACACTTTAAAATTACGTACGCCGTTAATTAATCTAAGCAGATTACACCTTCGTTTATGTATATTTATTTACAGGAACACAGTGAACGATGCCAGCCACAAAATCAACCATTTCATCGGCGATAACGATCTATGTACTAATCTCTCCTCTCGTCTCTCATTGCATTCAACAGTAATAATCAACAACAATAATCGTGTTCACGCGAGAGGATCGGTTTTGTGGCGCGCAGTCGGCGGGATTGCCTATGAGATACCAGACTTACGACGACATAATTAATTATTGTTAATCTCCTTAAGTCTAAAGTTTCCGTTCTCATTCCACACTTGCACAATTCTCGCCCCTTTGTTTTTTTCTTTCTTATTTAAACTATCGCTTGCCTCTTTATTGACTAGAGTCGAGAACGTTGCACGAGCGCGTCTGGCAAATGAAAAAGCACACCGATTAGCTCGTTCGTCGATAATTAATACGACCGGCGATGATCCCTAGAAGTCGCGGATTTTCTGTGCTCACTACGACTCTCTCGAACTTTCAAAGGAACATAGAAGGGAACGTAACGCACGTTCTTACCTTTATCCTCTTTCTTATTAGCGCGCTAGTCGTATGCTTACAGAAATAACCAACACTACCACGTTCACTTTGAAACCAAACCTTTTTTTTCCTCTTTCAACGCACCGTAGTGTAATGACAAAAACGTAAGGATACAATCCTAACTAAGACGACGCAACAAGTTTCGCGAGAGACGTGTTCGCGAATTTTTCTATGCTCGTCTATCGGGGCCGCGGCAACTATTCGCAAGTCAAATAGCCGGCCAGCACACCCGGGAATCTCCTGTTTTAACGCGTCTCACGTCGTATACCAAAATTCTGGGTATCGGCTAGAGGATCCTCCTAAGGGGTTCGCTTGTTATTGCAGGAGACAAGCGCGATTTTCGATTCGTATGCACTTCGCGTGCATGCATTTACTTGTAATGCGTATGTATGTACGTATGTATATCATGTATAATATTTATATGTATGTGTATGCGTGTACGTATGCATGAGTCACGTATTTGGCACTTCTTATGTGATCGATTATTTACACAGATTCGCACGTCGATCCCGTATCGCGTCGATCCGAGAAGACGAGGAAACGATACGAATCATCTACGCGGACTCACTCTCTCTCTCTCTCTCTCTCTCTCTCTCTCTCTCTCTCTCTCTCTCACCTTCATGTATTTATAATGTTTATACAATGTACCTGGAACTGAAATTTATACACTGAGCTATTTACAATTCCCTTACAGCTTCACGTCTCGTCCCTCGCGACAGAACGAAACGACAGATCGATATCTGGCCTCTGACATTCTCATACATTATTCGTTTCGTTCTATCTCGAGGTGTTCTCGTCCCGTGGACTTCCGGTCCATTAGTGCTAGAATTTGTAAACCCTCGTTCACCTCCCGTTGAGCACGAAGAAAGTGTCGCGCACCTCGAGTCCTTACGTGAAACACTGGATACAGTATAATGATACATTAAAGTATAAGCAATAATACTTTCAAATTGTTTCATAATTTTCCTATCAGTGGATCGGTGCGATCGCGCCCGCAATCGAATTCTCGATCGTATATCTCGGCAAGGGGAGCCGCGCCGCGCGCACGTTGGATGCAATGAAAAATTCAAAGAATCAAGGAATACAACGATCGCAATTGTTTCAACGCCACCCACCGCCCCCTCATTCGAGCCTCTGAACAAACATTCTCCAGTTTCGCGTACACCCGTTCCCGTTTCTCTTCTATAGAGGGAAAGATATGATACCAGAGAGATGGAAATTTCTCCGGCTGAGCAATTGATAGAACGCGTTCTATCGGAATTCTCTTAACTTCGCCGGGAAACGTGAACGACGTTAAAGGATTTCGTCGCCTTAACGACCGAACGATTGCTCCTCTGTTCTCTGTCTCGTCCTATTCGTCGAACGGAAGTTCCAGCCGGCCTAGAGGAGCATCGGAAACTCGAAACATTCCCGGCGAACTCGGTCGATTGCGAATCCAAAAGCTCCCGGGGATCAGCCCGGCAGATACGGCCGTGAAATAAATTCGCCAAGTTCGCGGAAAAGTTGGCCCGCGCCGATGAAGTTCCGGCCGTAAGTCCCGATCTTCCGGAGTGCCGCGTGCTACCCTTAAACCGACAGGAAGACGAACCGCCGTCCGTTCCCCTTTAAATCAAACTTTCCGATTAGGCGAACCGTCGGGGAACTTAAATATTGTGCACACATTCCGTGGGATTTCTATTATCGCGATGCACGTGGACGTTGGCGAACGTGCGCCGTGTACACCCCTCTCCGATTCCCGGATTTCCAGTTCCAGGGAAACGGCGATTACATAAAGTGTTATGTGTCGCTCGTTGGTGCAATTTGGTTTCACGCTTGTTATTGATAGAAATAAAACGAAACGCATACTTCGCTTGGCACAGCAGCAGCAACGACAATGGAAAAGGCGCAAGCGTCTGACAAATAACGCCGACGATTTGTTGCAGCGCGGCCAATGGCAATCAACCGATGCAATTCTTATCCAGATCTGATATTTAATATCAACGACGGGCTGCATCGTGCCCCGGCGGTCGAGTATCAAGATTAATCGCGTTATTTCCTGATAGTTGTGTAAGGGCGGATGGATAACTAGTTTTGTCGTAGCAATCTGGCAATTACGGGGCGGAGGGGTCGCTGTAAAAGTGTCGACCCGCGAGTCCGTTTACCCCGCTGCATCGTAACTCGGGACAATAGGTGTCCTCCGTGGCTGGCAGAGGTGGTAAATCGCAGGTCGGACAATGTTTGGCCAGCTACGTGGTGCACTCGCCGCGATAAACGGCAATACTTTTACGGCCGTCACCCTATTATGAATGGGTCCTGTTAAACGAGGCGGGAAAAGCTCGCAAGTACATCGCAAAGTGATGATACAGACTGTGTATAACAGAATCTCTCCACCCAGACCATGGAATTTTCTCCCGGTCTCCGTCTCTCCCTTGCTTCCTACCCATTTCACCCTTTCAACCCGTCCCTTTCTTTCCTGCTTAGAGTAGCAATCACACTCGTGGTACCCCATTTGCTGTGTGCTCGCATTTCTGACAGGGCCGCCGTGATTCCTGCTACAACAAGCACACTTTTATGACGACCGATGCAGTTTAACCTCCCCCCCCCCCTCTCCACCCTACCGCGCGTAACCCCGATAAGAATCGACGGTGGCGAGATTCAAGGCGTGCTTCACATTTAAGTTTACATGGCTTGCTTCTTCCCTACCGTTCCGGGAAACGGAAGAACGTAGAGGAAATTCTCGTGGAATTTGCGTCGATTTGTTTAAGGGGATGGAGATGAGTTTTGTCTAGACGATTTCCATGAAAGATTTCTTCGCCACGGCTTGGTTTCTCGTTTCGATTATTTTCTCTTAATATGTTGAATTGCACGCGATGGAAGCAACGGTAGCTTTGTTGTCGCTTCCTTCCTCGATTAATCCTCGATATCACAGTTTTTGTAGTAAATACGAGATAACGAGATGTGGACAGCGTACCCGTTTCGCTTCAATATGTATTTGATTGGCTCTACTGGTAGCCGGGTGATTAAAACCGCGGATGGATTTCAAAGATACTTCCTGGCGTAAATTTTTTCATATCAATCCCGCGTTCGCGGAAACATTTCCGGTCCTCTCGTTTCCCCGCGGATAGTAAACGCCGCATTATGAGAACGGTAAATTCCGGCAGATTTCATAACTCGATCTTCCCTGTTCGTAATATCAACAGTTTCGCAACAACCAAGTTATACGGCACAGCACATTTACTTTGAATTTTACGCCCGGCGAAACGTGAATAAATATCTCGCGAAATCACGTCCGAATCGAAGCTCTCGGGCATGAAAAAAGGGATGAAATTATAAAATATTTGCTAACGAATTTTATCGGACAGCATGAAAGAAATCAAGGGAAGAAGCAACAGATTGGACACGTTTCGCGACAATACTTTCGCCGCCGTAAATTTCGCAACGAACGGGACGTGTTAAACCGGACGAGAAAAGCTCGCTGGCCGTAACACAGATTATGTATAACAGGATCCGATTCAAGCATGTCCTGCACCATCGTTCTATCTCTAATCTCTGATTTCATATTATACGCGGGGCTTGTCGGATTCCGATCTGTTACGTTTCCCTGAAGTATTATTATGCTGATTCGTCCGTACAGCCACGAAAATCACTATCATGCAAATACGTTTACGCTAGCCGGGCAATTTAAATCGGGCCCTTTGTTTCCCGATTTCGCGGCGAGGGTGGTAATTTCATAGGAAACGAGGGAATGCTTCTCCCATCTATTCGCGGAACGAGAAACCGATCGAACAGAAAAGATTCCTGCGAGCTGTAAAAAAAAGTCACGAGCTGTGTCACATTTTACGAAAGTCACGTTCGCTTTTTCTTCTGCTTTTACGTCGCTATTTTAGATCGGAGATAGACGCGAGGCTGGGCCATGTTTGTTGGGTAGCCGAGACTTTAGTGACCTCCCCTCATAAAACTTTCCTTAGCCTTTGAAAATACTACAGTCGAGAGAAATCTCTATGTGGTATTTTGCAGCGATGGTAAATAGTTTAAAACCACTTCTCCGGGGCAACATAAATTTTCGATCATTGTTCACACGGTCGGATTCGCGATCGTTCTCAATATTTACTTTCGCCAACCTGGTTCGTGACGAGTTTCTTGGCGTTTGAAAAATATCTTCTTACTATTTGCTGTGATCCAAGTATTTTGCTTCTTTCACGATTTTAATTCGGAATCAGATCAAAAGGTGTGAGTTACACTATGCACCTATATTCTCGACTTCACTCCGAATGGAAAAATTTGACTCCAAGTGGTTGTCTGTGCGGCTTTATTGTTAATCTAAAATGAAAAACAAAAGGATTGTTGATATATTTTAAATCGAATGAACGAGGATGTTTGCGCTCTGGACGAATCAAATATTTCATCTGACCGTTCTTTGCTACATTCAAATGCTCGAAATACCAAAATATACAGCATTTTGGATGTAATTTGTGGGCGATCAAAGGACAAATAAATTGCAAGGGAATTTTTGATTTCAACATTAAAAGCAAAAAATGTCGAGGACACTAAATATTTCGAAACAAAGTTAACTTGACATAAAAATGTTCTCTGCAATCAAATGCAATAAGAGAAATATTCAGGTGGCCTGTTTTAGGGGTGAAAATATACACACGGTAATATTTGCACAAATTCGTAAAAGGCAATACACTTGCAGGCTGAAGGCCCATGATAAATATCGCATAGCGCGTACCCCGTGATCTATGTCCGACCACGCCCGGCATATACTACTTGACGCGCTTAAATGCGAATGCTCGAGTGTCCGAACAAATTCATTGCTTTGGCCACACTTTGCCGACCGAAAAGGTAATCTGCAGATGCGAACTCTGGCTTTACTGCGCTCGCGTTGCCTATAAAAAATTTCTAAACAATAAAATAAGTGAAAATGCAGCGACACAAATATTTAGCAAATACGTAGCTTTCAATGTTCTGCCCGTTAACATAAGTTCCAACACTTTCAACAATTTCTCCGTATCATTTTGCACCAACTACAGTAACGTGGAATTTATCGAGGGCTAACAAAATTCGGAACTAATCGCAGCTTGAAAAGAATAAGTAACACCAGCGATCAGATACAATGCGAGAATAGTGGCTCAACTGTACTCAGAATCTGGGTTAAGATTGGGTTATCTGTAACAGCCACGTGGACTCAACATCTACCTACTTAACGAGCAATTTACATAACCCCGATTCTTCTCTACACCGAGAAGCTGCTTCTTACACGAGCTAGAGCTTAACGAACCCCGAATTCCGAATAATTCCGTCCGGTAGTAATATCCGCTGATCGATCCTCAGACTCTGTCTTCGAAAACGGGATGCCCACGCGTTCGCAGAACGCACAGACGCGAAACGGCGCTACGAAACCGCGACCGATCGACGGATTAATTTCACCGGGCAGCCGTGAATCGGAATAACGCCTCCCGGAACGATGGATAAAATGCATGTCACGCGTGTAACAGGCGATACACGCTTCTATCCGTGCACGTATCTAAATAGGGAGGCGTGTATTCTATCGGCGCGTGCACGGGCCGCGGCGCGGACACGGGAATACAGTCGTGGCGTGTAACGACGTCACCGAGCAGTATCTCTATTACGCCTGGCTTGCCGTGGACTGTGGCCGCTTACGCATCGCTTAACATAATCCCCCATCCGACCAGGACTACATAGATTACGGAATGATACCTCTGAAACCCGTGCAATTATATTGGCGTGAGATATTTCGGCCGCGTTCGCTGTTTCGTGGTTCGAATCTGAATGGGCCACGTCGTCTGGCTGTTCTACGCCGGAATTTCACCGACGCAGATAAACGTTGAAAAGCTGTCGCGGTCTGGTTCGTCGCTTTGTCCGTTCGTTGATCTCGATCTAACTGCGGAAGGCATCCGGATGAATTGAAGCGACACGGTTCGGAACAGAATCGTGACAATTACGAGTTTTTGTACGTACGTATGTTTGCCTCTCTTCGTTTAATTAGATCGCAGAGACACGTCCGAATTACGATACTAGAAAAGCAGCGAGAATTATAATACAGTCGCCCGTCTGTTTCGTGGATTGAATACGAACGGGTTTATCGTTCGACTGAGTTGAAGGCACGGCGCCACGCTGACGAAGCCCGCCCTGGAAAGATAAATCTAAAACTGACAGTCTAATTCGTGATTTCATTTAAATGCTAATCGTAAAATAGAGATCGGGCCGGTGGACGTTCTTCGATACTGGAGCGAACAGTGAACGTTTCAGGAGTAATCTCCTTAAAAATCTCGTACGAGTTTCCAGCGTGTTTTATATTTTGCACTCTCCTGCATTAAAGAAGATATCGCCCCCCTCTGTTCGATGGTTTCGCCACGATTTTTTTACATCGTTATGTTTGCGAAGAATTTTTATTCGAGGGTATCCGCGAAAGATACCAACGTTTTTCCGGTTTCATCGATAAAAGGGAACTTTTCAATCTCGAAGCGAGCCAACTCTCCAGCTGCAAGACTTTCCGACCGAATGATACTTTATCGAAGCCCCTTTCGCGCGATCGAAACTTTTCATACTGGCTTCGCTGAGCCGCTTGCGTGACCGACGAACGGAGTTATCCAGACCAGACACACAAATGGTTTCTACTGATTCGTCGAGAGAATTATGCGCTGCCCAGTGTGCCGTACTACTAATTCCTGTTTCCGCTTTCCAGCCCGTTTTCCTTCCGACAATTAGTTTCGCCGTTTCAACCCCGCGAAATTGAATCCCGCCAGAGGCGGAGGTTTTCATTTTTTTACGACGTTGTATGAATTCCGTGAAACCAATAAACGCCGACTGGAACGAGTACGTTTGCACGTTTTCTACGATGACACGAGCCCGCGAACGGATATTACACAGCCGTGATAGAATTCTCTTGTAATTCTCAGCATCGAGTACCGCCGTTTAATTGTCGAGCCTCATGAAACTGAATAGCAGTTAAATCACGGCCGGTTATTAATATTTGCATTTCGTTCCGGCCGGATTATGAAACGTTAATTCGAATTTTAATTCGCGGCGATTCTTGTCCAGCTCGAATCGATGCTTTTCGATTAAAAATGCCCTATCCATACAGCGGCGGGGCAGCGCCGCCCGTTCACGCCGGAATTGGATTCTCCGTGTCGTTTGATGTCTCTGTGTCTTCTTTCGGTAATTAATTCGAGTAGCGAGCGTATTTTAATTTAGCGATACCCGTCGACTCTTTGTCTCTCGCGGCATCGCGAAACACAATTACGCGTCACGATTACACGATCGGTAATGGAAAGTTTCGTAATTACAGGGAGCACGATGATTAATACCTTCACGCCGGCAATCATAGTAATTTCGGTCTTTGAGCGGGCGTAGAAACGCGCAGCGGGCATCGGAGAATGTTTCATTGGCGCAATGACGCGTTTATCGCATTAAAATCAGAAACCTATCCAACTCGTTCCCGATTTGGTCGCGGTCCGCGGTGAATGTCCGATGTGCTTTCACAAATGAAACTCGCGCAAGAGATCCGCCACCCATGAAAGCCGAATCGAAAATCGCGTCGCGCCTCTCACGTGGGACATGTCTCACCGGGGGTCACGAATCGACAACACGACGAGGAAAATTAATTCGCGCCGATACTTCGCATTAATATTCCAACGAGATTCCCGTCGAACAAACATGCCCGCTGCTGTTTAAACTGTAAACCGTGGAAGGGAAAAATGAAAAAAAAAAAGAGAGAACCGTGGAAGAGGACGAGGATCCTGCGGGAGTCGAAACGTGTCGAGTCGAAAATCAGCGAGCGACGGAGGGTTGGTGAAATTTGTTGTGAAGCGAGAACAAAAGCGTCCTTCTTCGGGCAACGATTCAACGAACCGTTTCGATAATTGGATTCTCCGACAGCGGAAGCGTTTTCAAAATATCACGAACACACCGCCGTTACATTTCCGCCGTCCCCGTGACTTCGCGGGGACGCGGGCGCTATTTTTCACGTGTCGAAGCATTAATCAAATTCTCCTCCCTTCTCTCCCTGGAGGGTTGTCCACTTGAATGCTACTCCCTGGCCACGCTTGAAAAGTCTACGACCCCAGCATTCCATTCAAAAGCAACTTCCCTATGCAAACTACGCACGTATCGCGTGTCTTCGGGGACGTTTTTCTGTTCCACATCGTGGCCCCGACTTCCTTTACGCGATTCGTTTTTTCACGACGCCTCCAGGAGCGTGTAATCTGTAAGATTTATTGGCGAGCCTTGTGTGTCCTGCATACGAACGGTAACGAGCCGGCGCAAAAAGGCAGTCGAGGGGAATTTGAGGCGCGATATGTTTTAATTACATATTCTCGGGGGAACGATTTATCATTGAGCACGTTTCATTGTTTTCTCGCTGTATTGGACATGTGCTTTTTGATGAACGAAACGGGAGCGTTCGATTTTTTTGCGCGATATTTATCATTGTTATCGTTTACCAGATCTGGATCTCAACTGCAAATCAGATTCGTTTTACACGCGAGAGGTTTATCCAATACTTTAATCAGTTTTTCATTCATTTTAAATACGTTATTTTCACTTCCGGATATCGTACAGGCCGTGCGTCATTTTGTATCACCCTCGAAATTGTTATCGAATTAATATTAAGATGCGAAGAGCATCGACGAGCACCATTAATTCCATTCTCATTGTGCCAAATTAACCACAGGCTCACGGTTGCGGCGTCATACGGTAATACTGCTCCTGGAACCTTCCGTTCATACATCATTGCTTCCCACAAATAATTCAAATTGGATAATTCACCTCACAATAAATATCTTATGCTAATTAAGCCCGTAATCCAACGGCGACCGATACATAATTCAATTAGACTAATTAATGTTCAATTGCGATTAACAATCCAATTAAAGGTCCGCAACCCGGTGACAAATAATTTCATCCGTTTCCGTTAATGTATCCTGTGAAGCTTCAATCCGAACGAGAGTATCACTCGGACGTACCGTTCGATTCATCACAGTAACGAACATTAATTACAAAATTCATAAAAAAAAAAAAAACACCATTCGAATAAGATATATAAAATGAGGGACGCGTCGCCGTCGCGTTTGTCTTTTTTAATACATTACGGTCGATATATTAATAGTGCGTCCTGAAGGTGCACTGTACGTTCAGAAGCGACTCCCCAGAGAATTGATCGAGATGCAAAGGTACACAGGGCGGGATAGAACGTCCTGAACGAACACGGCCCACGTTTCTCGTGGTCCATCTCTTAATTCGCCGTCTGGGGCACGTACGGGGGCATATAGGGCCCCGTGAGGATATATTGCACCGCCACCACCATCAGCTGCGGGGCACTCCATCTTATGATGTACGCGCTTCCTGAAACAGAAATGCATTTTCCTCGTTACTACTTGCCGTCTCGTGCACTCACACCCGGTGGCTGAGTGCTGCGCTATCCGGAGATAAAAAGATGCGAAGTGCACGTGTCTCCTGGTGTGTCCCTTACGCGTCGCCGCTATGCATCGTTTGCAACAAGGTGCACGGTCACGGTACTTTCGTTTGGAAATCGGAAGCAACTTCTCGGCAACTTCGCTGCTTTTACAGCATTATAATAATGAGATTGAATATCGTACGCGCGCTGCTCGAATATATATGTGAAATCTGGTATTACAGCTTAAACGAATTTATCCTTTACTTATATTTCCTTTTTTTCTGTTGTTTACGTTGAAACAAACTGAATCGGTTCGAGTGCAGAGAAATGATAATTTTCCGGCTACGCGTGTAGTTACCCGTGGATTACGGCCTGTCATCGGCTTACTCGTAAATCTGCCGGCGTTAATCATGCATCGTAGGTTGCGCGAACAGCCAGTGTTCCCAATTTTCGCAGCTTATTATCGTCGTAATTAGGTGTCAAAATGGAATTCCAACGCTCCAGCCTTCGCCGTTTAAAATTTCGCGCAGCCGTGTCGCGGAATCTCGTTTGCCCGATGAACTACAACGCGACTGGAAAGTATTCCAGGTATTTCGCCCCCGTTGTCTTCTTTCCCCTTTCTCCGCTTTCTCTCTGCGTTACAGAGATAAAATCGTTTCAGCGCTTCGTTGTCCCGGGACGAAGAAACGCGTCGGCATTTATATTCGAACAAATTTCCCGTACTTGTAAAGCTTCCGGCCGCGCGGAAACGAAAGTTTCGCGCGTCGCTTAGAATTTAGATTAACATTTAAGGTAACACATTTTCGAAATACTTGGCGCGCGCAGGTAGTACACGCGTTGAAGGTACCACGGTCTAAAACTTGCTATGGAAAACTTGTCTAAGCGAGAGGAGAAGTTTCGGGCGGAACTTTTCGTCTGAAGTCCCACGGGTGTTCCCTTCCGTGCTATCTCTGACCTAAGCTCGCTCGAGCTACAGCCATGATCTCATTGGTTTTCCAATAAATACACCCTTGCTCGATCTATCGTGAACGTTCCCTCGTCTCGAGCATGCGGCTCCTAAATTCTGTCGCGCTGGGGACGCCGGTCTTAAATAAAATTCTACCCTTCTTCTTGCCGCGTCCCCATGAATAATATGCTGCCTACGTCCTCGTTCACCGATAATCTTTTAATTTTCCTTTGGAGTTATTCTGTTTAAAGTCAACGATGCACGAGGTGCTGTCGAAAAAACTTCGGGAACGTTGATGTATGTTTAAATACGTCTCGATTGAAAACGCCGAGGGCGAAAGATAGCGGGGGCTTATTCGAGGCACGGTTGTCACAGCCCTGCCACTCGGGAGGTTCCCTCCTCGAAGGGATCGCGAAATCAAAGTTACGGGGAGAAACCCCTACTTTCTACACCGTGAATTACCTGTCAACTTAACGGCACGTCCCTCCGGTTTCTGTTTATACGGGGAACCGGGGGGGTTCGTTTCGCGAGGATGAACGGAAGGGTGAAAATAAAGGAAGAAAGACCCGCTCAATTTCTGCATCTAGACGCGCGTTCTTATATTCCGGCCTGTATGCTTGACACATTCCTCTCGAACTGCGCAAGTAAATTCAATTCAATGCGATCGGTCCTCCGATACACGAAAATCCTGCTTCCGCGTAAAATTAACTTTCGTCGTCCGTTAAAAGAAAACTCGAATGGTACAAGCTTCCAGGAGGACGAATTAACTGCCAGCGATGTAATTTATCGCGTTCGGAGTATCTATCTCGCGTCCGTTCGAACGGAGCAAATAGAGTTATAAATAATCCAGTGATTTCGTGGATCGTTGCAGAGGGTGTGTGGGGGGGGGGGGGCTGGGAAAATATATCGGGTAAATAACGTCGGATCGTTGGATTCATCGAGCGTTCGGTAACCGCGGTCCAGGCTTCTTGGTCGAAATTACAAATCGGGCCGCGTATCGGTTATCGGCCGATGAAAAATTTCAAATTGGATGCCGGGGTGGAATGACAGCTCGGCACCCTTTCGCAACAAAGAGCCCCCACCACCTTCACCCCCCTCCCCATAAGACTTTTATTTACATCCCAGGGCTGATTTATCGCCGATCTGCATCACGTTCCCCGCACTGTACTCTCCCCGGCGACGCGAATCTATCTTGAAACTTTCGCGTCTGAAAATATATTGGTCGTTTCGCCGTGGCTCTGGATGGACTGTTGAGAAGAGTTGCAACAGTGACGGGATGCATGTATACATGCGGACGGGAACAAAGAAACGGGACAAATAGACGAGACGAAAAGTACAAAGAGGCAAAATGAGAAAAGCAACGAATTCGTGTAGAGAAATAAAGCGAAATACGAGGGGAAAGGGGGGGTCGGGCGAACGGCGGAAGGAGAAATCGATGGAAAGGATGAAAGAGCATAAAGGGGCAACTAAACAGAAAAGGAAATAGCTGACGGAGGGACGGGGGGACGGAAAATGGAAAAGGAACGAGGAGTCCAAGCAGCGTTCTTATCGGGGATACAGACTGACGTAACGGATTACTCGCTATCTCGACCAATATGTCAGTTTGCAAGAAGAACGAGGAGTCAAGTATTATATCGCGAAATAAAATGGCCCGTGGCGTGTGTCCATGGCCGTGGCACGGTTTGAAATATCGTCGGCCACCGGGCCAGGCGCGCAGATATAGGTATTATTGGCACTCTGCTTCCGGCGGAATTATGTATTTTTCATGGCGTATGCCGGACAGCTTGATTCTCGAATGCAAAGTAACAAGCTTACCTACGACGTCCACGACTACGGTTGCGATGACGTAAACTCGATGCGCCTCTTAATGTGCCCAGCGGGGATAGAAAAACGACGTTGCCCAGAAGGTTATTCGGTAAATCGATAAACGCTATGGTGAATTTTGGTAGCCAGATAGAATATCGACAGCAACGATCGAGGGATCGGGCTGCTTATTTTTGCGTTTATTATAGCTGTTAACGAGATGTATTTCTTTCGTCCTTTAATAAAGGGGCACAGTATTTTCTGTCTGACATGGATGCTTGTTTTACTCCAATACTACTTCGCATGCTGCTAGATGCATCGAGATACTTAGAACATTTTTCTTTAAGATACGACCCTGCCCCTTTTCCCCGAGCAAAGTAGATTTTACAATAAGGTAGCTTCCACTTCTTTTCGAGATTGGCGAATCCATGTAAATTGATTTCCTGATACGAAACTACGGATGCTTTTAACGTTCCCTTGATCGATGCTCTCTCGTAGATACTCGAAGCGATTCTGAAGAGATTCCGATATTTTCTTGGCCGATATATGGAGGCGTTTCATTATCGATATTCTATGCACGTTATTCTTCATTCAGTTTCGCTGCAGCGATCGAACATTCGAGGTGGAATTATTCATGGATGAGAGCAAATTGGCCGCGTGTGGGTTGATGCGATTTCGCTGTGCTTTCTCGAAGCCAGTGCAAGTTACGCCGCGAAGAATCTCGGTTAATCCGCATACATGCCGGTGAATTCTAATGTATCCCCTCGATATCGACAGGTGCCGATACAGGTATAGCCGTGATATTTTTCGACGACGCCCGACGTCCCCTCAGGTTTCTTACAATTATCCCCCACGAGTTTTCTCGTGAAATGAAAATCCGCCAACTCTAATTGGATTTCATTTCATTTTATGCTACACGCATCAAAGGTGCGTTTAACGTAGAATCGGTTTCATCCTCGGTAAAACTCCGTGTCACATTGTACGTGTGGGAACGGAATCTCCGTAATTCTAATTCGTTTCATTCGACTTCTTTCCCCGTTATCTTTGGAGATATATCACGACTGATGAAATTCTATTCGCCAATCCGTTCGTCGTTCCAATTTCAAACGTCAAAAGGAGAAAGCGTGTATGGCCGGAAAAAAGTGGATTAGTCGAGTCATCGATTTTCGCAACGTCCGATTCTATCTCGCGGCCCGTTTTTGCGATCCATTAAAACGACGCACAAACTTCCTTATCGTTAATTTAATCAACGATAAGGGAAACTTTGCTCGTACGCCGTAACACCGGTGGCAAAGATTTTTATCAGCCGACAACGATTCGCCTTTCTGAGCCAATCCACTTTTCCTCACCACCTTCTTTCCTTCGTTTTCCTAACGAAAACTTACAGCAACGCGTTCAGGGTAATTTCATTTTATTGTGTTTCCTTTTCTAAGTCATAGCAAGCGACGCAACGTTCTGCCCCACTTTTCTCGTATCACTCGCGTCCACAAGGTTCCACGTACGATCCAATCGATTAGAACCAATGATGCATCTCCGAATCTTTCGATATTTCCGCCCAGGAACAGTTAGGCAAGCATTGTCAGGTGTGGCGCTACACGTACGTCGCGTATCTCGCGTAGAAAAATGAGGTGAGAGGCGATTTCACTCCCTTCCGGCATGTCAAAAAAAGGGAGAGATCGCCCGACGAGCTTATAGCGGAGATCGTATCGAAACATAAGCCGACCTGATTTACGACCTACGTGCCGTGGAAATTTACGTCGCGTACCCTCCGCTCGCAATTTATATTTACTGCAACGGGAGCGTCGCGACGCGTGCATACCGAACGCCGTGGCGCGCGTGGAGTCGCAATATCAAACGCGCAGCTGATAGATAGACATGCGCTCGACGATCGCCGCTGTGCCGTCAGCTTTAAGAGACTAGACGAGGCCAGTTATAACATTATAAGACTGCTTGGCGGGCGGTAGGGGAAACCAGGTCGTAGAGGAATAAGAAGGTTATCGAGTTATCGGTTATATATCGGCGACGGATAGATAGAGAGAAGAGCGGAAGGGTGGGAGCGGGAAACGGGGGTGGGTCTCTCCAAAGTGCTCCGGCACTTGTGGCACGTGCAATTTGCGACGTCTAAAGTTACTTCTAACGTGCTGTTGTTTTAATGGCCGCAGACGCTATCAGCAGGGACCGAGTCGGCGGTATTTTTCGGTGATCCGTTTGCGACGCGCGTGAAAATTCCGGTTTATCAATTCGTATCGCTTTTATTTTACGAGAGGAGTTTATCGTTCTGCGCCAAAGTATTTATGAAGGACAACAGCAAATACAAGGGGACCCGTGACAATTGGAATTCCCATGCAGGTATCCGTGATACGACCCATTTGGCGACGGTGCACCTACATAGATCGCGGTATATTCGGTATCGTGTCGCGTTTCATGGGGCTTGTTTCCGCGTCATTTCCCTTTCCACATCCCCAAGGTGTCTTTAGCCTTTCAGCCGGAAAAGAAGAAGACCAAGATCCACGTTCTTCTTCGCGTATCGCCCACGCATTCATTTATCACCCCTGTCGCGCCGACTCTGTGCACGTGCGTCGGTGGCAAACTGTGGCAACTGTATAGGGGTTGCCTCAGTGCCATCGACGTACATATTAGGTTCGTGGACGTAGATCCCGCGGGTTCAGAAAACCGGGCAAATTTCGTTGACCCTTTCATTCCGCGCGAGAAAATTATCTGCGCGAAGAAGTCGCTCGATCTTTTTCTCCCCGTTTATTTTGTATTTACGGCTCGACTTCGTACACCCTCTCGCGGAGCGGAGGAACCGAGGATAAAGCTGAGGACCAGAGGCCCCATCTTCTCGCTCAGCTGAAATACCAGCCGCAAATTACAACCCCCAGAAACGAGATTTTATTATCTGCCGCCAGGATTCGGACCCACGACTTCATTTGACCCGGGCATTTTTCTCCATTTCTGTCTACGGAAGTTCAGAAGGAGAGGACGATTCTTCCGGTTCGCCGCGAGCTTGACAAAGGACAAAAGATATTGTCTGATTAGACAACTCGTATGCCAGCGTATCGGGACATTCGAGGTCAATGTGGGTCAGTGTATTTCATTTTGGTACAAGGTGTTGTCCCCCGTGCAAATATTGCCCACCATAATTCCTCACAACGAAGACTAATAGCTGCGTCGTTCACCGGTTCATCTATCACGCGTATATACGTGACTTGATGCACCGCGTCGACAGCGTGAACAGACTGTTTGGCTCCGGCAAGCCCAGTCTGCAACTTGTGTGTATGTAAGCTGGCATTAAGGCTACGAAACTGTGCTCCCCTTAGAAACGGACGTAAGTACCGATCGTAATTCTCCGCAAGCTCAAAGGAGCAATTACTCAAGAATACCGATGCACTGGAAATAAAAGGTATCCGAACCTTGACGGCGATTCGACGGGAATAAACGAACATCGAACGAGGACGAAGATCGAAGATCAAAGCTCCTCGAAACTAGACCATAGCAATAGCGAAACATTCAAACGTTATTTCCATTCGATGAAGCCCGATGGCTTAAACATACAAGCGACCCCTTACCAGTCGATGGAAACGCGGCTTCCGTAAGATACAACCGGAAGCCACTTCTCTCCATCTCTTTTACTCGCGCACCCCTTTTCCAAAGCTCGTGAGGCACACACGGCTAAAGCGGGGTAGTAAGATCGGCCAAAAGCGTTGCTACTGTTGATCGCCACTTTGCGACCCGTTGGAACAGAGGCTCGGAAAAAGGATTTCGAAGCGGCAGGGGTGGTTTTTTTTATTTATTTTTTCTTTTTCGCCCGGCCTGTTGGGGATGAATCGGGGATTCAACGGCAGCGATGCGAGGGCGGAGAAATCGCACGAGCGTTTCGACGTTCGTTTCACGCCGCGACTGTTCCCAGAGTGCACTCCTCGTGCGACGAACGGACACGAAGCCACTCGAGCCGCCCTTCCGGCGGAAGTTAAACGCGCGCCGCGTCCGAGAACATCAGCGTGTCTTCCTCGACCGTTTTTTTCGGCGGCTTCGCGCTGAAAACGCAGCCGAGCGAATTTTCGCTGACGCGCCTCGCTGCCCCGAGATTTCGAGCGACCCTCTGTGTCAAACGTTTCAAGCTTCCCCTAAATGAGACTCGACTCTGAAGGAAATCGTTCTGTGACGTCTCTTTCACGGCTCGAATTATTCTATGCCTTATCGTTGGGAAATTAAAAATGTTCAGTACAAGATAGCCGGGCTTGGTTTATTTGAATTGCGAAATAATATTCGTCCATGGTGGAACGTGTCTCGCGCGCCTGCATAATTTTCTCAACAATGCGGTTCGTCAACGCGAGTCTCGATTTCCGGCCGTTTCACGGTCCATTGTTTTAGAGAAGTGTTCTAGCCGCGAGCTAGACATTTCGGGGGGGGAGAGTTTGCGCCACGGTTATTTCGAGAAAGGGGCAGAGGGTGTAAGAGAACGGGGGATGGTCGAGTCGTTTCAGAAACGAGCGAAGCGTTCGCGGATTCGGCACCTTCTGCCGTTGGGGCGTTCTGTATTCTTGATTTTTCGGTGAAACGTTGGACGATTTTACCTGCCCGCACAAGCAGCCTCGTTTGCTCGTCGTTACGTCCTCATTGCTGTAACACGATTCCCGTGCGATGCGAAAAAAAGGGCCCTGGGTGGGAGAACAGCTTAATATCGCTCTGCTGCGTTGCGCAAGTGTAGGCACGCATTATGCTTATCGACTTTCTTTCGACGACGACACTCGGGCAAATCCTTTCAACGATTCGCCTGCCATTCGTGCATTCTAATTGGAATCATACTGTTTGCTATTGAACCTTGCCCAACGAAACGGTGGTGCATAATCGATATAAAAATGAAATTGAAACTAAAATATATCCGAGACTGCCGACACTTTCGAAGCGAATATAAACACCACAAGTTCAAGCGTCGCAAGAAACTATTATTATTATCAGTTTCGAACTACTGCCAAGTTTTCTTGGCGAACCGCTCTCGCCAAATTACCTGGAAGTATCTCGAACGACTGTATCATATTTCACATCTATAGCCGACACGCTCCTTTCCAAATAATGATAAGGAACTTCACGCATCCATACGAGATAACAGTCAATCATCGTTTCGAGGCAATTGTCCCCAGTCCGGGATCCAGTCCAGTCCTTTGACTATCAAAGAATTGGCGAGCAGAATCTGCAGTCTGATGATATTATAGTCCCATGAACTGTAACATCCGCAACGTCGTGGGAGTCACGTAAACCAAGCGGTTTTGTCTCTGTAAACAGGGTCGCCCCGAGAACTTTCCTCGCCCTGGGACCGGCTCTCGTAAGTAAGGGCATTAGCATAGCGTTCGCTGTCTGGCAATTTACTGCATTAAGCGCACGCTGGAGGACGGACAGGAGGGTAACGGGCGCGAACAACGAGAGGAAGGGTAGCCCGGAAATGGGTGAACAGGGACAGGCCAGGCTATTTCGAAAAACTGCAGCGGCGGGGAGGAGAAGCAGAAGAGAGCAACCAAGTGGAACCATGGAGATGGAGCACGGGGAAAGCGGTGGCTAATGAAATAAATGGGCGTCTTAGGAGAAACAGAGAGTCGGATAGTATCAAAGAGTGTATTAAATCAATACTTCGTAAGGCTCTCTTCGTTCGCGAGATTGGCAACGTTCGAAAGGAAGACCCGCTTAAAATAATTGTGATCCGAATGAAATGATCGATAACGAGGTCGAATCGTACAAACGTTACGTATATACATCGCTCTGTTAAAGGTATAAGTGTTTGTGCGTGCACAGGTTAATATCTGTTATTAGCGTAAGGTTATTAGCGACTACTATATTACGCTGTATTGCAATATATTAATCAGATATAGTAAACGAGGCACGTTGACCCCACGAATTAATTTCAAATCATTTAGGATGCCGTGCAATTTCCCGTTTTCGTTCCTACATGTCCCAGCATATTGCTGAGTTTCCAGCTATTCTCTCAAAACCCTTACATCCTATGCGCCGCGATATTCGTATCGATTCTAAATTTCTGCCAGCCTGCGAAACGAAACTCGTTTCGCGTCGCGATGGCAATTGCTCCGATTGCATCGAAAAATGGTGGAATCGAAGGACATGGGCCTCACGCGGCCTCGCGCGGCCGATGATTCGGGATCGTTAATATTTCATGAACACTGGGCGCGACCCCGTGTAATTCCCCATAATTCAGAATCGAATGGCGTCGCGCGGTAGCCACGATTGTACGTCGACGCAACAGAAACAGCTTGCAGCGGCTTGACCGCCGATAATCGATCCGCGAAATATTGAAATTACGATTGCGCGGCGATCAGCGAAGTTTGTTAGCGTTATCTCGGTTTCCTTTTTACCGTGCGCTAATGGGATTCCGAGCAATAACACGGTGCCCGTCCATTACCTGGCCGAAAATTGTTTATTTACCGGGGACCACGGGCGTGCTCCTGATCGACTCTGCCAACGACACGTAACCCCTCTCCCGGAATGCGGTGAAACGTTAATTAATTCCCCCTTTAATTAATGCGCCGCTGTCTCCGATTTTCGGCTCTATTATACATTATACGATGCTCCCGTTTCTCTACGAGCAGGCAACTTTGCCGGAACCGTGGACGAAAAATATTTGCTCGACAATGATTAGGATGATATATCAGTGCTGCGTTATCTCGAGCCGCATTGCAGAGAAATCGCAACTCTATTCGTGATGTCGCGCGGATCTGCCGAACAGGATGAATCGCAGAACTCGTTCGATGGTAACGACATTTTGCAATCGCAGATTTTTGCTGCGTCCAAGGGAGGGGTTGAAGAAAAATCGAGAAAGTCGTAAAAAAAAAAGGGAACTCCTTCAGTGGGGAGAGGAGAACGGGTGACGTTTAAGCTTTTCACGGCTCGAAACGTCGTTATCAAGCTCGGTGACACGAAACTCGGGAAAGGCATCGTTTTCTCGCCGGAGGCAGCGGGGCGCCGCGGGCTGTCATGCTGTCGAGTGAAACTTTTTCATCAAATTTATCGAGCAACGCCTTGGGCCGTACTTCTGCGCTCTGATGCGAACCTGTTCGACGGTCAAAGACTTTTGGATCGTCGTTGCTGTTCAAAGCGCGGATCCACGCGCCCTTGCTGGGTTTTTCTTTTTTCATAATTTCGTATGGACAGTACACGGTATACGACGATAGTGCTAGGGCAAACATAATGGAGCGTTTGGAGGGCGTTTCGTACCGATTCAACGCTGTAAATGCGAGAATCGTCGGAGATTGCACGCGGACACGCGAATTCTTTTTTCTACGCTAAGGGAAACGTACGCCTTCCCTCGTACAGTTTTCTCAACCGTCCGAGGTCGGGAGCCAAAATCGTTGCCGTTATCGTAAACAGTAATTCGTCGACGGAACGAGCCGGGGCTGCAGACTCCGTTAGGTGACGAAATTTTACTGCAACGGCACGGAATCCTCGTTATCCAATAGGTCGGCTAATTTATCGTACCGCTTCCAAGCGAAACGTCCCGTTCTGTTTGCCGATTAAACAAAGATATTCGCGCGATTACAGATATTTCAAGCGTAAGCGTGAACGTCCAATTTCTGTTGTCGGAGGGCGGCGTTCCCCGACGGTGCAACCTTTTCAAAGAAGAAACTTCGAAATACCAAAAGCGAATACCTAGAGCGGAATAAGTCGGGACGCAATATTCACGCGGCGCCTACATCTGATCGGCGGGTCCAGTTTCCAGAAAATCAACCTGCCAATGTTCCCGTGGATATCCCTTTTACGTGGACGTTGGTCGGTCGGTCGGGGGACCACCAACCACGTTCTGGAAAACGAGAAAACAGCCTACGTTCGTGCCTAGCTGTATTTTCCACACGCCATCTCGATATCTTTCCCGTTTCCCCTTGATCTCTCCGCGTACAGTACTTCCTCTATGTGTAGCCTGTGCGCCGCGAAACGAAACGGGAACCGGAGCTCTCCAGACAATGGAAAAATCGAAATCAACCTTCCCTCTGACACTCGCGACACCCGCAAAGGTATCGGGAACGAAGCGAGCGAGCGGGCATAAGAGGCCGCGCGCACGAGGACGGGAAAGAAAATTCTGTGGAAGTACGACGGGGATGATGAAGTCGTCGTTTATACTTTATATCGTATGCATGAAAATTTTGGATCCCGAGAGTCACCGTTATTGCACCACGGGGAAGATACGCCGCGAGTCTCTGTGAAAGCTTACATTCTTTATGGATACGAATAGCAGCGGGGCGCAGAAACCGCGATATATCCGCCTGGTTCGCGGCTTACATCGTGTTAAGCTCGCGCCGCGGCAAGAGAAGCTTTAGAAACGTTTCTTGCGAGAGTTTCGCGCGGCAAGACGAATCGACCGAGGACCACGACGTATACTCGCGCTGCGAACTCTCTCCGTTTCTTGCCGTAGACGCACACCAGTCCAAAGGAGTATTGCACGAGCGGTAGCTCTTTGGTAGAACAGTGGGCCAGTACGGATTCATCAGCGTCGAGGAAAAGCAAGCCCGAAAATGGTATTAATATTGGGCGAAGAGTTTTGCCACGCTTCGACACGTGCGATACAAGGTATCGAGTAGAAGAACTGTCAATCGAGGTCGACCAGAAGAATTGATACGTCGAAGGCGTTGAGTCGAAAGTTCCGAGCGGGGAATCTCCGCCTCGTATCCTCGAAGGCTCGATTCCCAACTACCGTGAAGTTGAGGCTCGAAGCGCGGAAGTTTCGAACGCGACATTCTGTTCCCTGCATAAAACTTGCCAGCCAGTTTTCTCGAAAAGATAATTCGCCCGTGGCGATCGCCCAGAAAACGATTCACCGGCGTAGCTCTGTAAACGCTCAGCCGGCGAGCTGAAAATGAAATTTGTCAGTGAGAAAAACGGGCAATGTTTCCCACGCCGGAGATATCAACGAACATGGAAGAACGCGAGGATTTGTCGTCGCTTAGCGTTATTGGCCTTTCCTGGCGCAAATAACAATGAACGCGTTTCGGGCATAATTGCCGCGGCCCGACCGCCCGCGAAGCTTGTCGCCTTCGTTCTTCTTCCCTCGTCTCTCCGTTCGCGGCACCTGCTTTTTTTTTACGCGGCCGTTGTTTGCGGAACGAATTTCCTCCGCGTTTTATCGCGCGAAAAATGAAGACGAAGGACAGGACCGTGACGTTTTTTTGTCCCGTTGTTAAACATAATTGCATAGGAAGCGAGGTTGTAAAGCGAGACACTGCGAACGGGATAACAGGAAACATTTGCATCGCCGTTTCCGTCGTGCCGACTCGTTCCTATTCAGTGAGAAAAATGACTGGAGATTAGGATGGGTTAAAAAGTACGGGACCCGTGTTCGTGCCCCGTGTCCCGGTCCCACGTGTTTTACGATCTTAAACGTCTGGCTGGGGAGGAAGACGAGGTCGAACGGATCCAACGAGAGGACAATTTGTTCCACTTAATTCCTTCGAATGAACACACTCGTTTAGGAACGATTCGCGGGTAGTAGATAGATTTCAATAGTTATGGATTGCTCTCGATTCGCCGGCGGAGACGTCGTTTTTTTAAAAACCTCCTCGATAGGTCTATCGATGGCCCCGTGCAACAGGTGTACTCTGTGCTTCTTGCGCGTCACGGCGTGAAAAGGCTGCGACGAAAAAATGTCCGATAAAGACACTTTGTCGAATGAATTTCCAAGGGAGCACTTGCGAATCTTGAAGAAATGAGGACGGGGGTAATTTCGAAACGGAACTCGCCAGGTGATCGTGGTCCGAGAATCTCTCATGTACGTTTCACCGTATCCAACGAGGCACAATATAACAGGTATATCAACCATCGAATGAAACGCGACAGCGTTTCATTCCAGGCGATTTTCCATCGCGAAATGACCATTCTCAGGACTCTCAAGACTCCCATGCCTCCACTTCTCGTGATGTCAACCGTCCCTCCATAAGTGATCATCATGATAAGCAACAAGCCTTGGCCATAATTAACCAAATTTATCCATCTGCAGTCTCCAATCTCTCTAACATCAGCCGCCTTGGAATCAAAAATCAAGAGCGGCCTAGACCCCTCAAGATCACCCTCAAGTCTAAGGATGACGTCTTAGCTATTCTTCGAAACAAGAAGAAGTATAGCGGCCATTTGCTCATCAGTGAGGACCGTACTCCGAAGCAGAGAGCATATCTTCAACAACTTCGCCAAGAACTTGCTCACCTTCATTCCCGTGGTGAACTCAATAAAACAATTCGTTTTGTAAATGGTTTTCCCAAAATTGTAAACTCAAATCGTTCTAACCGTCCTGCTCTTAGTCAAAAAAACTAAATGATCACCCTTTGGTTTACTATCAGAACGTTAGAGGTCTTAGAACCAAACTGACCTCTCTTAGATGTGCCGCTGCTTCATCATCTGAACTGTATAAAATTATCATTCTAGTCGAAACTTGGCTATGTGATAGTATCAGCAGCTCTGAGCTTGGTTTACCTGGTTATAACATATACAGATTTGATAGGAATTCCAACACCAGCTCCCTTGGTATGGGTGGGGGTGTTTTGATTGCTGTTCACGAGTCCTTGTACAGTCGTCTTTTACCTTCGTCCTCGTCATGTGTTGAGCAAATATTTATCGAAGTCCGCTGCTTTCATAAATCTGTTATTATCGGCTCGGTTTATTTACCTCCTGCCAGTGACCCCAGTTTATACACCGAACACTGTCTTTTGGTTGAGGAATTACTTTCCTCCTTTCCTTCGGGCACTGACCTTCTCATTGCTGGAGATTATAATCTATCTAATACTGTATGGTCAAACGATATTCGCGGCAACCTCACTTTCTCTAATATTCCCTCGTGCTCTATGGCCGCACAGTGTAACGTTATTCATGGTTTTTTTAATCTCTTTCGTTTATTTCAATCAAACACTGTACTTAACTCGCATGATAGAACTCTAGACCTCGTTTTTTCTACTGTCAATTGTCTTCACGTTTCCCCGTGCTTGGACTACCTTATTCTTCCCGATTTGTACCACCCTCCTCTACAATTTCATCTTCCTCTATCTTGTCAGTTAGCTTCCACATCCTTTCTTACTCTTAGAGACTTTAGTTCTGCTGATTATAACTCCATTAACTATTATCTCGGTCTTGTCGATTGGGATAATTTTCTAACTAATCGGCCGGTCAATGAATCTGTTGAATTCCTTCACTCACATCTTAACTATTTAATTGAACAATTTGTTCCATTAAGAATCATTCGGAAATCTTCCTATCCTTCCTGGTTTACTTCCGAATTGATTTACCTAATTAAAACAAAGAAATGTGCTCACAAGCGATATAAACACAGCAACTCCTTTTCTGACTATCTTGTGTTTACCAAGCTCAGATCTGACTGTAAGTCACTATCAAACCATTGCTGGTCTAATTATATTAAGCGCACTGAAAATAATATTCCTAATAATATCAAAGTCTTTTGGAACTTTACCCGATCAATCAACAAATCGAGCTCTTGTCCCTCATTTATGCACCATAATAATCACCATCTCTGTGGTGACGCTTCTATAGCTAATGGATTTGCTAATTTCTTTGAATCGGCCTACCGCACTAACGATGATTGTAACCGTTCCTATAATTACGAATCAGACCTTGCTATCTCTGGCCTCAGCATAAATATCACTGAAGTTTTTAATAGTATAATCTCTCTAAATGAGAACTCTGGACCAGGTAATGATGGTATCCACCCAACTTTGGTTAAATCATGCATTTTCATTTTATCGAGAATTCTTTTTATGATCTTTCGTACGTCGCTCTCCACTGGTATTTTCCCGACTCTTTGGAAAACTTGTTTGGTTAGACCTATCTTCAAAGGTGGGGATCCATCCGATATCACTAATTATAGACCAATTAGCTTACAGAACACTTTCTCCAAAATCTTTGAAGGTATTATCACTAACAAACTTTCTTTTCTGTGTAAAAATGTTTTAATTAATGAACAGCATGGTTTTACGTCGGGAAAATCTAGTGTAACAAACCTCGTTCTGTACCAAAATTACCTTTCCAACGCTGTAGAGCAAAGAATGCAGGTCGACGTTATTTATACTGATTTTAAGAAGGCCTTTGACTCTGTCAATCATTCTATCCTTCTTGCGAAACTCAATGCATATGGAATCTCAGGTAATCTGCTTGCCTGGATCGGTAGCTTTATATCGTCTAGATTACAGATTGTAAAATTTAATAACTCTTTCTCTTACCCTATTAATGTAACTTCAGGAGTTCCTCAAGGTTCTCATCTTGGTCCACTACTCTTCAACCTTTTTATTAATGACATTAATGAATGCTTTCTTTATTCTTATTTTCTTCTATATGCTGACGACTTAAAGTTCTTCCATGCTATTGAGGATCGTACCAGTATAGCACTTATTCAGCGCGATCTTGACAATCTTATAGCATGGTGTCATTATAACAAACTCCACCTGAACATATCAAAATGCTCTACGATCCGATTCTCACGTTCCAAAAATTTCCTACATTCCAATTACAACATAAATGGTATTACTTTGAATCCTGTATCGGAAATACGTGATCTGGGTGTAATTTTCTCCTCAGATCTTTCATTTTCTAAACATATCTTAATTACATCCAGTGCAGCTTTCCGTACCCTTGGTTTCATACACAGGGCCTCTAAGTATTTCAAAAGCGTCAACACGATCAAATTACTGTTCTGCTCCTTAGTTCGGTCACGTTTGGAATATTGTGCTATTGTCTGGTCACCTCATCATCGCTATCTCTGCTCCAAACTTGAAAGCGTGCAACATAATTTTTTGCGTTTGGCTTCTCGTAAGCTAAATTGTTGTATGTCTCGCCTCGATCACAACTTTTCACCTGTTCTATCCTCTCTAAACTTGTTATCTCTCGAGCGCCGTAGAATAGTATTTGACCTTATTTTCGCTTTTAAAATATTAAATGGTCTCTCGTGCTGTCCGGATATCTTAGCCAAATTCCTTCTAATTACTTCTCGGCCATCTCTGAGACACCATTTAATATTACGTACCGAAGCTCATAGGACGGTATACGGCCATTTTAATTGTCTTAATAGAATTTTTAACAATGTCAATAGATTTTACTTCTTTCTCAATTTTTCTTCTTCTCTCACTTCTTTTAGATCTAACACTATGCGCTTTCTGGCCTCCTACGATTTTTCTGCTTAATTTCTGTCTGTCTTTGTAATTGTTTTGTATTCCAAAGGGTTAAAACCCGTGTATATATATTAATAATAATAATAATAATAATTCTCGGCGTAGCCCGTAAACCTATCGAGCAACAGGTACCGTTTTTCCCCCTTTCTCGTTCGAATCTTGTTCCCCGACCGGCGTCACGATGATTGATGATCGATATCGAATAACTTGGAAATTTAATATCAACATTATACCGGCGAAGGGGGCCGGAACGGAGATTCCACCGATTGAATGGTGATCAGGGATGATAAGTGATTCAATTTCACGGCGCACACCGATCCCAACATCGACTCCGCTCGTCGTTTATCTTTTAAACTGCGCCGAAATAAGGATGCCTCGGATGCCGCGGGTACGATTCTCGGGGCTGGAAAGTTTCACATTGTCGCGCTCGAAAATTGCAGGCGCCGAACGATTTAATCTGGCGAGCGCATCGCTGTTCGTCCATCGCGGATCGTTTACATCCGGATTCGTTTGGGAAAATACGTCGACCAAGCGAGTTTATGCGCGGATTCTGCGTACGTGTCGAAGAGTTGTCCGCTATAACGCCTGTTTGTCCAACAAATTTGCAGCCAGCGTATTGTTGATCGACGATCGAGTTACACGAGCCCGTCCATTCCGAAACTCCAGATCCGTTGCCACGATATTTTCTGAACGATACGCGGCACGCGGCGGTTTTCGACGCTTCCTGTTTGTTCGCGTTGAAATGTTAAAACGCACGCGTATGAAAAATATCGTCGCGCCGCGCGAACGTTCATCGGTTTACGGTGATAATGTCGCGGCAGGTTAATTGCTGTTTACTTTGAGGAGTACAGGGCGACGAGGCCACGGCTAATGGGCATTAGTCGGTCGCTAAGTCTCGGTGATTAGCTTATAAGCAGACTCTAGTCCGTTCGGGATGCGGGGAGATTAACGACTACTCCGGTCACTCGGCTGTTTCGATCGGAAATCGTTTAGACTACCTCAACTCTGTTCCATCCTTTGAGCAAAAGAACCAGCCTCCGTACGATCTTACATAAGATCGATGTCAACGTTACTGTACGCCCGTGGATAAAATGTGTCGCAATTGAACGTATCTCTCCAACCGGATTTTCCAGCATATGAAAAGTGTCGGAACAATTGTGCAACTTCGAAGCCTCCCGGATTAATAAGGAAATACAAAGAGTGTACTGCAGTTTAGAAGCCGGAATATCCTCCGTTGGAAGATTGAGGAAGAAGCCTTCTAAGAGAAAGTTGTCTGGAGGCACTGGTTGGAGATACAGAGGAAACGTGCCCCCCTCTTCCCCTTAACCAGCACGTCTCACCTGCGTTTCTCATCCAACCTCGTCTAGCGAGCTGGTCTTATCCGCCAGGACGACTGCGCGAAGGAAGAAAGCACGGAGCAAAGGGCAACACGAAGAACAGAGGATAAGGGAAACAGACTGGCAACCGGGATGAATCTGGTTGCAACGCGGCGGACTAGCTATTTACTGCTCGTCAGCCGGTGCGCCTTGGAACACGGAGCCTCGGAAATTGAGATTAAACGGCGTCGTTGTCTCGCAGATAGACACGAACAGCAGTCGCGGTGTTCCTTGTTAACGTTGCCATTGTACAGAGTTTGGAAATTCTGTGGCAGCCTATGGATTTGCATTTCTTATTATTCTTCTGATTTGGAGTTTTACTCGGAACAATGCACCGGCGCAAATCATTCTCAATTCTCTCACCAATTTCTTCACGCGGACTTCTTTTCAACTGCTCGTAGTTTTAACATACGTTCGCACTTAATTACACCCGCCGGCGAGTCTTCGGTCTTTCAATTTGATCGCGAACAAGGGCCGCTGAATTTCCACGCCGCTTGTGCCGCGACCTGGGAAACAATTACGTCTCTGACATAACGAACGAGAATTCGCGCGGTAACGTTTCACAATCATTTGTGAAATTCTGAAAATAAAAACCGCATCGGTCTGAATGGAGCCGCGGGCCCGCGAAATCTGTTTTCGAACAACGTGAATTGCTTCAGCGAACACCAATTTTTCTTTTTGTTCCGTGTGTCCTCGTTCCTTCTCTGCATCGTACAAGCCCGACGATTTGCTCCTTTCTATTTTTTTTCTTCGGCTTTTTGTCCGCACTTTTCAAGCACGTCGATTTATATGACAAAACGGACGGGATCGTTTCTTTCCTTAAATTGGATTTATTAGCGTCCACGAACCTCGATTGGAACAAATTCGCGAAACAAATATTTAGAGGGCACGAAACGGAGGAAAAACTCCGTTCCGCTATTTAACACTTATAGAGAAACGAGTGAAAATGAATCGCGGAAGGCGCGTCGACATTCAGCGTCCATAGCTCCCAGTTAAAAGCAGAAAATTCCAGTATTCCGGATATTTGCGAGAATCGAGTAAAATGTTTGAGGCTGGCGTTTGTCGGAGGCATTAGTCCGGTTATCGGGGTAGCTGGGAGAACGTTCGAGGCCATCCGACAGAGGAGAAACGAGAGTCGAGTGCATGGAGAGAAGCGCAAAATGTTCTTTAAGGGCAACGATTTCTGGGGCAGATAGTAAGCTGCGCTAGCGAGCTCGGGAAAATGCAATCGCGGGGAAAACTGCGAACAAAACGGGAGTTACGGGTTACGGGGAACCGGAAATGCTCTAGACCGTGGTAACGCGCACCTTGCGGGCTTTTCAGGATTCGTTGTTGCTTTATCGAAAGTAGTGTTAACATTTGGAGAGAGAAAAAATGCCGAGAGAAGTCTTCCAATTTTATCTAGAAAATTTTCTTCTCCTGCAAATACTAATTTCGGCCGGTTTAAATTGAATATGAAATTTTTCTATCGCAATTCGGGACAAGTATACTTGAAAATTTCCTTGGAAAGCTTCACGCGCCAAGAACGGTTCGCATTACGAAGTTGGCTGCGAAAATTCGTCGTTTGTACGCTCTCCTGCAGAGACGGGAAATTTTCTTAAGCGAGACACTGGGGCGAGAAGATAGAACGGAAGTTTATCGTAGGTCAACCGATGTTAACGCCGAGAGCACGCGGGAAAATTGAGATTAGACTGCGTTTCCGTGAACGCGCGCGCCCCTACGGCCACCGTACACGAGGCTGCGCTTCTTGTTAGAAGCTTCATACTACTAAGTGTCCACGAAATTTCAAGGAATCGAGGATGCCTGGTGTGGCAGCCATTAGCAGCATCAACCGCTCGTGAGATTACATTGTACTCATAGATTAGATGCGCCAGTATGCAATACCGCTAATGCTTTTTGTTACCGGCCACGATACCGGGCTGCGAAATAGGAATTTTCAAGATGCTCATGGAAATTCCTGCCAACTGTTCGCGCTATCGTAGACAGTCTATTTCGTCGGGCGAGGTAACTTTTTTCCTCTCTATGCTTCCAGTGTGATTTTCCTTCGAGGCAATTTTAAATCTGAACGGGGGCTGGTCAATGAAAGTATACGTGAGCTGAATAGAATTTGTTCATCATTCTGCACTACTTTCGAGATCGTATTCGACGTTGGTTGTCCAATAGATTATTCGAAAATAAACCGAGATAAAAATTAACGAGAAATAGGACAGGGATTAGGGAGCACGATGAAAAGAGAGACGCGGTTTCTCCATCGACTTCAAGGAAATCGTTGGTATAGATTTTGAGTGTAACGCTAAAATTCGAATTAGCAATTTTCCGAAGCTCGCGCACGTCTAGTGGCAACCTAAAAGCGCAATCCACCAGCAGGTGGCTATGCCTGGTTTCCACTACCCCCGGGATAATGCTCGAGAGGGGTGTAGTTAATATTAACAGGGGCTATAGAGGTGGCGCGTGTTGTTCCTACGTAATTTCCTACTAAACGTACTAAGGGATGCCCATGTATATTTCAAAACGGCACCCACGATGTTCTGCGCTTGTGTGGGCGGCATCGCGCGAATTTCGATTCGCAGTTCGTTGCATAAAACGGGGTCGATAATTGTTGAACAGAGTGTTTAGGTATTAGGGAAACTCGGTGGAATTACACAGGCAGACATTCGTTTAAGGAATGCTCATTGGAGCAGGTTTATTAATTGGACGTTCGAGCAGCGAAGGCGTTAATAATAATAGTAAGCCATGTCTGGTAAATTGTACGTCATCATTCGTTCCGCCGAATAATGGAATTTTGAGCGAGATAAATTTTCAACTGCGGCGAAGTAGGCTAGTCTTCAGTTCTGTCACTCGATTCTAACAAGCCTACTAATCCTAACATTTATATAGATCGGGATTACTCTGCGATATTCTTCGAGGAGCAATTATACCTGATTGATCGGGGCGATTTCCCAGGATCATGGTTTATTATTAATCGTCGCGGTTCCCGAATTTGTCATCCACTAACTATCACAGTAATCCAATCTAAGCCGGTACTATTTTACTATACGAAGAATAACCTTGTCCTATTTTTCTATTAACTACCGATTCCATTTTATCGAGAAAATTTTAAGCGTCTTCAGCGAGGGACCAGCATGTATTTTATACCCCGTGGCGATGCAACGTCTGCAACTGCAGTTAGTCGTAAGAATGTCGGTGATATCGCACATGTTACAGGATAACGGCCGACCTAGCGCGGACTTATTTCACTGTTCTATTGGATTAGACACTCGCAGTAGGCGAACGAGTGAAGTAACAACTGTGGACGGAAGGAAACGCGTTAAAGTGGAACGAGACGCCCGTTTTGGATGCCGTAAAGAGAGCACGCTAAAAGGGCAGTGTTGCACTTTTAATGTGACCCGTCGCCTTTACCTCTGTATAATATATAATTCACAATTTCGTAGCGTTTTAATGAATATCCTTTCTATGCAGAATAACCAGACACTATTAAATGCTACATGGTACATCCGATATATAACACTACTAATGGAACAAAAAATCCGAGTGAAGTCATACTCCATCTAATAGTTTTATAGTTGGAATATCTGATTGCAGCCGGGGTCGAGCATTTTATTCGACGTACGCGTGTTACGATAGTATTTTTCCAAGCTACAGTCGTTCGTCTGGGGTCAATCCTTCCGTTATGGTACATTCTACCATACTTCACGAGAAATATCATCGAGTTGATACCCCTTTATCGAACTTTGTCCTTCCCGTGTCGTGCTTTGCACGTCCCGGCCACGCTGGATACGTCCGGCCATACCTCCTGCACCCGGCGTAGTACGTGCCTGCCGACTTTCGTTCGAGCTTTCTCCCGTGTGCTCTGGTTCCCTGTACGCCATTCGAGTTGCGACAGGAGCCGCGTAAAATTCCAAAGGTATTTTTCTCCGGGAACTTAGTCTAAACGTCGTACAATTGGTCACGTTCGATCGCGGAATCGGTTTCGCGGCGCGCAGTAGAATGGCGCCGTCGCAGTCAGACAGTAGTTTGCATAATGATACGCGGACTGTTTGGAAACTGTCCGGTATTTCCTTACTTTTAATGATACTTCTGGAATTGTTAGATGAACTTTATTCCTGGAGGGGTTTCGTTAAAAGCAAAAAAAGAAGCGCACTTTATGTCGCAACGTTCTTCTTCAATTTCTACGCAGACGGTAATTTACCAGTTCGTGCAATGCATTTGAAACGTACATTAATATAGATCAATGTATTTAAAATCATTTAACTAATGTATAATTGGAAAGAGTTATAAAAGAGAAAGAATATTTAACAAAAGTGGGATGCTTCTGGCTCCAGTTTTCTTTATCCGTGAACGATATTTTCAAGACATCGCCAGAAACTTACGGATAGCTTCCATCAAGTCCAACGCCATCTGGACGGAGCCAAACTTTCTAAAATTACCGTTTGTCGTTTGCACGTCAAATTGCCCGGTGGTAACGGGTTGGATCGATGACCGTGTTTCAATAAACGATGAACGGTTGCGCGCGCGTACATTTCATCGCGGTCTAAAATATTGCACGAGAGGAGGATGCGGTGGACGAAACAGGCAGACGTTGACGCGTGAAAAGTTCACGGCTAATTGACAGATTTCTGTGAGGCACCGCTGATTTTTCTCCGGATCGGCTAAAATATCACGCCGTTAACGGTCGTTAATGAATGAAAATGAATGGGAAACGGCCGGACGATGCTTCACCGGTGACACGGATCGCCACGTGATAACACCCTAGAGGATACTTTATGGACGGTGTGCACGGGGCCATTTGTATCGCGACAACGAAACGCCAAATGCCTCGACGTATCGCCGTTTACTCTTTTCCAATACGCTTTCCTGCTTCAAATATTCTGTTCGTCCTGCTGCGAATGGCAGGTTGAGTTTTTAGTACGTCGACGTGTCCAAGGAACAGAATTTCAATGATTTTAATTGCAACAGAATACAAAGGGTGGGGTTTATCATTAGATATGAATGGAGATTACATGGCGCATCAGGGATTCGAAATGGTATGCTTGACATTTCGTATCGACAGAGAATTCACGTTAACGGTGCATGAAGTTTCCGACTGACGTATTCCAGACAACAAAACCATGGCTTGCACGAAATTAGATGCTCGCGTACCCTAAATCCTGCGGTCACAACGATTTTAACAGCACTGGGTCGGAGCGTTCATTGATCGAAACGAAAATAGAACAAACGGTGTCTAAGTGGATCTAAAACTGGAGTTAGATTTGAGAACACACGTTTTCCTTTTTCATAAAAGAAAGTGCAATTTAATATGCTGCAAAACTGTTCTAAATAGTACGAAAGATATCCAAGATGTCGTGAGTCGAATGTCGATCGACGGGCTAACAGGTTCACTAGTAATAAAGATAAATAGCTTGCCCAACATAGCTCGTTAAAGACTAATCGCCTTATTAAGGGTTTCATTCGGTCGGTCCACGTTTCCGGTTTGAATTTAATAGCGCCGCCATGGGCTTCTCGGGCCGTTTCAGTAAAGCTCGTTATCTCGTTAACGATCCAAGTGGCCATTCATCTATTCTGCTCTTCATCAAAACGGCTTGATCGCACACCACCGTCTCCCGTAAAGCAGTATGTGCGTGTTGTTAGAAACGACCCTTCGTACACGATTCCCTCCATCGTCGCGGTTCAATAAACCATGGACAATTTTGACCACGTCGCACGAATCTTTTTTAACTTTCAGTCACGATCCAGCCTCGATCTTGAGATAACATTTTTACGCCGGCCGATTCTCAGTTGAATGGAACTCGTGGAACTTTTCAATCCAGGTTACACAAGCGCGAGAAGGGTGAAGAAAATTGTTATTCCTTCAGGTTCTTCGCGATCCTTCGTTGTTCGTATCACCGCGCACGTGATTGCATCGTGGCCATTGTTATCCGCTACAGAGAGGACCGGGTCGCGATTTTGTTTGCATAAATGGAAAGGCACGTGTTAAAAATTAAAGGCGTTTCCGCTTCGCTCGCGGCTATTCTTTGTCTCGCTCGTGCAAAGCCAACGATACACGTGGTTGCTCGCGCTTAAAATTCTTGTGTACCCAAAGATTCCAGCAAACACGCGATACATTATGCAGCGCAAACGGGATTACCCTTTAAATTTGCAGGCGCGACTACGAGTTTACAACGCGGTGCTTTATGCTAAGGTGCACCCCTTATGCAGGCAGACGCATCGGCGAAATGGGAGCGGTGTAATTCGACGAAGGGCAGGCAAATAAGGGTTGCGCGGCCGTCAAATATTGTTAGTTACAAGGTCTGACCGTGAAACGCTTCTGAAACGTTCTATTCTACATTTTAATCAGGCACGGAAGCAAAGGTTAGCATTGCGGAGTCCAATTTCAAAGCTACTAAAATTCTACAATTAACATTACAGCAAGCAGATTCGACTAAAAGCTGCCCGACGAGCCTGCCTATTTTCCACCAAAGCATTCTCTATTCCCTTAGGAAACGGTGAACGGAGATTCCACGAAAACTTACGCGTATTTTTTAGAGCAGAATAGTTCCGGAACGTGTGCATATTTTCTTTCAGCCGAGCAAGGCTTGGGACCACCCTTCGTACTCTCCTCTATCCATGCACGTAAAACAAAGTGAAACGAAAACGATTCTAAGATACGCGGCGCCTTCTGAAAAAATCACCTTCGAAGGTTCGCATCGTATCAATCCCCATTCCATTCCTCTCGACAACCTGTCACCTTCTTCTTTTTTGTCGCGTTTCAATCGATCTCGCGCGTGCACGCGGGATGCATGGTGCAGAATGGCGCATAACAGAGAACGATTCGAGGAGGTTATGCGAGGTTGTGTGCATCGCGCAGAAAATCGCAGGGAAACAACACACAGAGACACGCGATAAAACGAAAGAAAGAGCGGGAGAGGGAAGGCCAGATGAGAGAATGCAAGCCTCACCTGTGCTCTGGCCGCCACGTAGCTTCTGCTCTGGCCTCTCGACCCTCTCCTCGCTTGGGGGAGGTGGCCTCTCTGTCCTTGTCGTATAGTACGGGTTGTACGAGGATGGCCACACGGTGGTCGGCCTTTTTGCTGGTGACGGCGTGCTCGGTCGTCCTGAAAATAGATTAGGACCATTCTCATCTAACCCAGCCAACTCCCTCTCCGTTGCTCCTGGTTTCCCTCTCCGTCACCCTCGTCCCTTTCCTCCCACGATCACGCTTCCATTTCTATTTATTTACTAGCCTCATTTTATTCCCCCTTCGTTCCTTTTTCTTTTTTTTTTGGTTTCATTTATTTTACTATCCCTTAACCTTTACGTCGACGAATCCGATCCTCGTGAACTATTCCGCACCATGCAAGCGAATTTCACGGTTACGGCGCGCCGTTGCAATTGTTACGAGCTCTTTCTGTTCTTTAATTGAATCGCAGCTGCGCGAGGTCCTTACCGGACGAATTTAATTCGCGTCGAGCTGCCGATGGATCGATATCGGTGTCATTGCATTTTTATACGATAAATCAAACGAACGTTAACGGCAAGGAGGGAGAGGGGGGAGGGCGTGTAATTTCTAGAAGTATTTTTCTGCTCCCAGGGACGTGGAACGAGAGACAGAAATTCCGTAATTCGACTGATCAATTTAACTGGAACAGAATCGCCACTTTTCTCCTTTTTATTAAAGTAATCCCGGTAATCCCAGCTATTAATTAACGTTTCCACGAATCTCGGAATCTCGACGACCGAGGGCCCGCGTGTCGCGCGCAATACCCTTGTACATATTCACAAAGGCACGATAGATTCCGATAAAGCAACCGCCGGAGGAGTGTCCTCGATCGCAGCGGACCGATGTTTCGAGTGGACGCGTTGAAAACATCGGTTTGATGAATTCCGGCAGCTTCTTTGAAAAGCAGCCAAGTTCAACTTGTTGCGTTTGACGGCGTCGGTCGTTCCATTGAACCGTGCGTCCCAGAGAGAGAGAGAGGGGGGGGGGGGTAGAGAGTGAGAGTCGCACAAAGTGTAGCAATGGGAAGAAACAAGGCTGAATACGATTGGGGGTACGATTCGATACCGGAATGTTCTCGACGACGATGATTCACGCTCGACCAGGTGCTCCCGTTCCCTTCTTATCGTACTAAACGTTCTGGCGCGGGATCTCGGGCGGTAAATCGTTTCGAGATGCTCGTTTCCGGGGCTTTCCGGTTTGCCTGCCCGTTTCCAGAAAGAGGAATATCGAACGAGCGCGAATAAATGGTCCGCGGAATCGAAAGTATTATTATGGAGGTGGACCGTGCGGCCGAGTTGCCGGGGAACCCGAAATTCCACGGGTCAAACGCGGCCAGATATCCTCTCGAGCTTGCCCGAGGATTGAAAGTTCGCCCAGGCGAAATACGCCCCACTCTGGGTGGGGCGGTCGAAACTGGAATTTCTTTAAGGATGCGAGCACGCCATCGTTTCGAAACTTTGCCGGAATTCAACCGTTTCGATACGACCGATCGTCTTTTTTTTCTTCCTCTTCTTCTTTACCCTCTTCCTCCCGCCGACCGTGGAATCGAGTCCTCTTCAATTCTCCGACTCGACCCGGGGCTCTCTTAACTTCGAAACTACTCGATTCGAGAATGTTACACAAATATGTCTATTACTCTAGTTACCGCGCTTCCGGATATCGTGCTTTCGTTATAACTTCGACCGGCAATAAAATAGTTGGAGCGCGCCGCTCGAGGAGGGACTTAATTATGTCTGGGGGGAAAGGGGTAATAATATATTTTTCTTTGTTTTCTAGTGAAACACGGGAATACTTTACTTGTATCGGATGTCGAAAGAAGAGTAATTAAGTTTCCTTTGTAGAAGTTGAAGGATAGCTTGTATATATATATATATACAGCGAAAGCAAAACAATGTCCAAACTGTGCTCGAGGTACACAGTTGCTGTCGAAGGCGGCCAGGGGCAATCTTTACACAGGGTGGATTGAAACTTTGCTTAGATGGTAATTTTCCGTGGGCGCGCATCAACCGGGGGTGCAATTCCAATTCATGTCCGACACGGGACCCCTATACCACTGTACGCATCGTTACCCTTTATAGACAGTTGCAGCCCTGTAAGATGATGCGCCACTTATTCCTGCCTCCATAATCGCGTGGAATATTCAAAGTTGTCCCGCGTGTGCCGTACAATTGTACGGGCCTGCGAACTTTCCGGCGCAAAATACACCCAGTGCAATTTGTTTCCGCCGTTAAGAGAATATTTATCTGTCGATATCATAATTCCGGCTGGGCCGTACACAAAATCGCTCGAGCTGATGTCTCGATTTTCCAAGGAGTTTCGTGAAAATTTCATCGTCTCGTTAACAATTTCCCAAAAGCATGCGAGATGAGAAACTCGTTCGGGCTGCAGGAAATAATTAATATCTTCGTAAGGGGGGAAACTTCCACGATACGACTAAGATGTTGCCTCGCTTCGAATTCGAGGCAGGTCCAAAAATAAGCAGCCAAGAAGGCGGCATTTACTCGATTAATTCCTCCTCTGGATATCTCTCGCTCGCGCTCTCCTTCGTTCCCGTGAAATATTCCGTATTCCCGAACGTTTACGAGTAGCGCCGCTCCTCCGCGTTTCCCGGATCGTCGGAGCGAGCTCGCGAACCCTTTTTCTTTCATTTCTGTCTGACAAACAAGCGACCCTTTAAACAGCGCGCCGGAGTCGCGGGGACGATGACAGTGGCCGGAGTGTTAAAAAGTTTTCGAATAAAAGTTTAAATACGCCCCGACGAACTTTGTTTCGCAGCCTTTGCGCCCTACCCCACTCCTCCTGCCGTTCTCTCGTTCGTCCCTTTTCCCTGTGCCTCGTGACAATATGGTCGTTCTACCATCTTTGCCGAGGTAAGAACACCGGGCTCCTTGTGTACCTTCGCGTTTGTGTACAAAGGCTCTGTCTGTATAGGGTGTACCTTTTGCTACCGGGGGTCGAGCAATCGCCACCAGCCTCGTATTTCATCCGGTTTCGTCCGCCACACCTTCGTTCCCCTCTCTCGCCACTTATACCCCCCATCCGCTGTTCTTGTTTCCATCGCGTCCCGAAGAACTTCTGGTATAACTTGTTGAAAATTTAAGGGCTCCGCGGCATGGCACCTCCTTGTGAACGCATCCGCCGTGAAACAGGATTGCGTAACCGAGCTGGGGTAATCGTGGATGCCTGTGGTTTATTCGTAGGGAACGATATAGCCTCCGACGTGGATTTTAAATAGAAATCGTAATGAAGCAGATATTGCTCTCATTAGACCGATCCAGACAAACTCTGGGTGAACGCCGAAATAAGAATTTTATTTCACACGACTCGCGCGTTTGGGGATGAAATCTTGGTCGCCGGTGAAATTGAGAGTACTTGGAGATATCGTTCGAGGTTAATTCGATACGAAACGCGAAGGGATTCGATTTGGAATTGAATCGCGCAGCTTTTCGCTTCTATGGCGCAATGTGAAGTTGACAGTGAGAGTTATGTTAGCTTTCCAAATAGACATTGAAATTCTTCGTAAATATTAATATCCAGAAAAAGATAGAGAGCAGTTCGCGCGTTAAAAGAGAGATGAAAGTTTCTCTTCCCGCAGAACAAGCACGCGGAATGTCCCGAGGGAACGGTGTATCGTGTTCGTGCGAAGATCGATCGCTTCAGGAGTCTGAAATCGATGGTCGGTTAGACGATCTTTCTAGAATACAGGGACGCATAGGCCGGAGGCAAATGCTAGAAATAATTCCGGCCTTCCTTGCTCGGCGATAATTAATTACAGCTGCTACGATCGATGGGTGTCCCGAGAGGCAACTAGTGTGTCGAGGCGTTATTAAATATTGTATATTCTCGTGGGGCTAATCCTATCCCGTCTGCGAGTGGCAGCCCCCTCGATCGAAAGGGAGAGACAGGGGTGGTGAACGGCGAGGGTGAAAGGGGAGGAAAAATTTCGAACGATCGTAAAGTTCGCTCTCCGAAAGGAAAATTTAGGGACGTGTTTAACTAGTTACAGGCTGGCACGCGTAATGGGCTCGCAGCGGGCCGCCAGCCTTTCCAGCTAGTTCAACTTTATAGCGGTGAAATTTTGTAATATGAATTTATGGCGTTAAACTGTGAACCTGAACAGGCTGGAATTAATTTTCAGGCGACTTTTTTTTCCATTTACTCTCGCCCGCCGCTCCATCGTTCGAAAAAGCACGTTGAAATTGTCACTAGTTCCTTGCACCCGCGGATAGACGCACTATCGCAACTGGCTAAGTCTACGGATACACTAGAGTCTAGGGACTAGATTAAACGACGGGCTATGGGGTGGTTCGTTTGAAATTTCTAAGGGCCACTTGTATAATACCTGCCAGTATTATACTCGCACGGCAATTAGTCTAGACTAAACATACTCTAGTTGTAAATTAAATGTCTATAATCTAGCGGGCAGAATAATTCTGTTTGCTTGAAGCTATTGTAATACGAGTACTACGTACACGGCGAAGCAAACAATTGCATACTTTTTTTCTCTGTGTGCGGTACCGAAGTACGTATTTTGCGATTCTTTCACGAGTCGACGCAACGTCCGGTTGTAATACGATCACAATAATGCAATCTGAGTCTTGCGGGCCCTGGCTTCCTCTCGCCGGTACAGGGGTAATTGAATTTTAAATGCGTTTAATTGGGTCACGGATTAAGCCGTCAATGTAATGCCTCGATATAAAATTAAAACCTTCCTGTCGTCGCGGCCAAAATAAACGTGGCATCGATTCGCGGATCGCACTCGAAAGAGGACGGAAACCTTTGAACGCTTCGACAAGTCATTCAAATATTCATGCACGCTGGCATTCCGAATCCTGCCCTCGTAATTGTCAAAATTACGAGCAACCAGTTTCCAACAGTAATGATGATAATCGAGGAAAGAAACGATCGACCGGTTGGAACGCACTAGAGGAAAATCGCGCATCAGGAGCCTGTCGATCGATACGTCAAACTCGAAGGACCGCGATTCCATTCTTATCTGGGCAGATAAGGTTCACGGCAGTCCCATTGGAAACTATTCGGTGGTGCTTAACGTCCCGCACGTGAGTTATTGCTCACCGCGCTCCGGTCATTAATTACTCGCTAATATTGAGATTGATTTCGAGTCAAGGAAGCCAACGAACACGGGCCACCGGCTGAATTTCGCGAAACTTTCTGGGGTCGCAGTCAATCATCTGCCCCGCATATTTCGATAAAACCGTGGCAATATCGCCGGCAATATCTGACTGGAGACTTGCTCCTCGGTCCCTTTCTTCAACTATATTACTTGAATTTCCATCTCTATTGTTCGCGATTTATAAAAAGCAACGATCGCACGTATTACCGTAACGGAAGCGTCAATCGTCGACCGCAAACAATTCACTAAAAAATTCAAGCGTCCTCCCAATCAGGTTTCTTTGCCGTTCAACAAATCTCTTGTGCACCGTAAGAGCTTCAGGATTACATTTAAAATGGAACGATCGAACGCGTTTGTTATATTACGACGGAGGCCCTACGATGTTGGCGAACGTGGCGAAACAAGGCTTGGGTCCCCAGTGAAAATCCGTGGTTCACAATTTGCCGGTGGCGAAAGGTTGCCGCACAGGCTTGGCGGTACGGTTCAACAATAATCCACGATTCTCTGGGCAGGTAAGGCTGCGAGGTAAAATCGTGAAGCTTAATGGCGGTAATACCGCCGTGGCCGAGCCTTGTATGGCGTTAATAATGTAACATATTGAGATTGGTTTCGCTGCGAGAACACCGGGCCGGAGCCATAGGGACCTGACCTAGGCAGTCGCCCAAGTTATTCGCGCCGCTTTAATAATACACCCGCCAATGTGCACACTCCGCTGGGCCCGTCTGATGTAAAGATTACATTCGAGGGCTACCGGCCTCGTCGAGTACCACGTTTCTACGTAATTGCCCTTCCAGCCATGCTTTTCTTTTTTGCGAACAGTTCTTTCGCGGACCAAGGATAGACTACTGACGTCAGGGCATTTCACTTTAACAGTCGTATTACTGCGACTAAATATGTATGGAATCGTGCGGGTCTATTTTCCCCCACCGTGGTTGGTAATTGCATGGAGAGAATCATTTTTCTACCGAGCACAAGGCAGTCGTCGTTGGCACGATAAGACGTATGTGGGCTATTATAGAGAGACGTATCGTTTCGAAGGAGCAGGACAACGGGTCTACCGTGTTTCGACGAAGCGCGAAGCAATCGATACGGACGCGAGAGTCTCGTCTAAACTGTTTGAACTACCAAAACAAACTCCTCGATCTCTCGATTGTCCCAATAGTCGAGTATCTCTTCGCGCAAAGTTATTTCATTTTTTAAAGTTTACCGTTCGTTCCGTCGCGAGTCGCAGCGGCGAGGGGCCGGGGCAGCATTGGCGGTGCCTGGACGCGGAAATCAAACGCGGATAATGAGTTCGACGAAGAGGGAATCGGTGATATCGATTTCGGGGTGCAATAAATTCAATGAGACGCTCACCTTCTTTGTTGGCGCTGCTCTTGATCTCCGTGGCCTTCGGCGCCGCGGATGGCTTTGGTATTTCTGAAATCAAAATTATCCACCCTTGAGGATCTGTTTGAAGCGACTCCATTGTGTGGTCGGGGACGAATTTTAGTTTGCACTGCCGATCGACCAGCGAATTGTTCGTGCAACAGAGAACGAATTTTATATTCGCTTTTTTTTCACCCAATCGGTGGTCCAATATTTTCATACGATCCTCCTCGAGCGCCGATGTCGTTCGATCTTTATTTCAGCAATCCTATGACGATAACGCGATCGTATCCCCGTCCATAGATTATGTTTACTTAGAATAAAGGTAGAATCGTAATTAAACGAGGTTCTTACTTTTTCATTATCTTACCGTACAATCTAATCGATGCCTCTGTCTCGCCCAGCGAGTTCTTGCTGATGCAACGATAATTGTCAAAGTCCCCAGGCTGCAGGTTCCTTATGGTGAGTTTCATATGCGCCCTGTAGCTGTTCTCCATGATGTTCGTCGTGTACTTCTCGTTCGTCAGTATCATCTCGTCGCCGAGGAACCAGTAGCTCATCGCCCGTGGATGAGCCTCGGTGTGGCATTCGAGCGTTGAATTCGTGCCAGCTGGTGCCCCCACCAGCTGATTCGGCACGTAGATCATCGGCGAGACTTAAATATTAAAGGGTAAGGGTCGGTTATTACTTGAAACGGCCTGCCATCCGCCGATGCGGGGCAAATAATCGCGCGCGTCGACGTTCGCGACGATTCGGTTCGAGGGAGATATTTATAGGGAATTATGAGCGTGTTATTCAACGATTTCTCTTTCGCTAAATCGATGAGCGTCGATTATGGAGATGGATAGATGATGCAGGTTAATGAGGGAATTGTGATTTCAAGGTTGATGCAAAGTGGTTTTCATTTGTTACTATGAAATTCTATCGCGGTTAACGAGCCTCGTGTAATAGAATCCTCGCTCGAAACTGAAACTCCTGAAACCCGGGATACGTGCCCATTACAAAACTCTACAACAATTGTGCAAATTAGCAAACGTGAAAGTTTAATTAGCGTGAACGAGTTCGCAGCGGGCAATCTTTTATTTCTGTTTTAACGTTATCTCTGTTTCCGTGTACTCTACGTAAAAGCATAGGTACTAGTAAGTTGACCTCGCGCTTCGGGAAGTATCGAAATCTGCGATACTCTCAATCTGTACTGCGAAGCAAGAACGAACGTGCAATAAAAAATAACGCTAGGGGAAAAGGATCCGCCCAGCGAAACGAAACGACAAGCGCTATGTGCTGCAATAACGCGGCGTGGTTTAACATAATCGTCGTATCTTTCTTTATCCATCCTGTTCCCCGACAGCAAATAGAGTTCCTTTGGAACAATTTCCCAACTCGTGAGGGCCGCCAGTTTTCGCGAGCCACGTTGACTAGCAAACAGGGTTCCGGGCAGAAACACTTTTTCCCTTGGAAGTTTCTTTCTTAACCGTAAGATTAGGACAGAGCGAGGAGACGTTCCTACTGTCGTTCCGTTCTCTCTGCTCTCCTCCAAGGATTGATCAAATGTAAATACCTGCCCGGATGCCTAGCGTACCACGTGGAAAATAACCGCGCGACGTCTGCAGTTTAATTCGACCGGAATAAACAGAGAACTCTGGGGAAACTTTGTTGCGGCTGCACGAAACCTTGGATTAGGAAGCGTACAGGCCAATCAACGGGAGTAAAGTGGAATTGGATGTTCCCTGAACCGGTAAACCAAAGGGAAATGGATCCTGCAATTTTTTTCCAAGACTTTCAGGTGATCGGGGCGAAGAATTGAGGCCACTTGGAAATGTTATTCGAAGCAGCGTCATGGTTTCGTGGATCGTGCGATTAAAACTGGCAGAAGGATATACAGCTACAATACTTCAGATATCAATACGAGGACCCTACAGGTTTCGTAAATTTTCGACTCGCAAGCAATTTCGAGATGAAAAGCTTTCGACGTGTCCCCTGTTCGTCGAAGATAAAGCGTATCGGCAAGTCGAATAATTAACGGCTACTCGAAGCAATTAATCGTAGGAGAATACGCTCAGAATCGCGGGCCTAGACGGCGCGAATAAAACTAGCGGTGAACGAACGGGGTTAACCGTGGACGAATAACACGAAGCACGCGGTGCTGCAACTATCTCTCGAGGCCGGCCATCGGCGGTATGCATCAGGTTTGCCACAAATCCACAAATTGCCAGCGCTGACCCTAATTAACGCATACTTCTCCCGATTTCCCACCATCGACTCTATCTACGCTGGCTGGCTCTCCTTCGAGCTGCCGAGGAAACTTGCCTTTCGTGCCAGCTGGAGTTATTGCTCGAGGTGAAATTACTCCGATGGACGTTTGTTGACGATGCATCGGTCAGGCGAATTTGCAGCAGTGACTAGTATAGTAACGATTCGATTTCTAATCTTGCTCCGATTTTCTGTGTCTAATGTTTGAGGCACGAAGAAATAGAAAAAATATGAAGGGAGATAGAACAAGAGAGGCAGGCCCGTTTCCTGTTTCAAGGAAAACATCTCCCTTGCTTTCTAAAGGTCCCGCGGGTCCAACGGCATCTTAATTATCCAAAGCCGAGCGCAGCCATTAATTACAGTAGCAAGGCGTACTTTTCTGCGTCGAGTTCACGGTTATTCGGAAACGGGGCAACACAGCTAATCGGATTACTCTGCGCGAAAGTAGCAAAGTTAACTTATCGAACCGTCGATGAGCTACAGAATCATCAGAATTTATCGTTTACTTTGGGAAGACGAATATTAACCGCAGCGGTATATGAATACCATAAATCGTTTATTCTGTCACTTTCGCCAGTATAGACTTTCGTCAAAGACTCGTTAGAATTTGTATAATGTCGGGAAGGAGGCTTCGTAGAGCATTAAACGAGACGATCGCGGGCCTTCTGTAATCCTGCAAGGACACCTCGGATCTGCGCGTTGATCGAATATCTTTTTCCACGGTCCCTCCCTGGTAATCCCAGATAACCGTTTCACCCCTCATTTTTCACTTGTCGTAAAAAAGCCCATTTTCCCTCGAACCGTCCCTTTTATCGTCGCCCTATCGGAATGATTATTTCTAGCGCCGATGGGTATGGAGGAATAATTTCGATCTCTGTCCCAGAGACTCGAGAAAAACATAATCAAACGCAGAGGAACCTCGCTAAAAATAAATAATAATAAATCTGTGGCGTCCGAGGGCAGTCGACTACGGGGACACTTGACGAGTCCTCGAGTATTTTAGAACGCTTAAAGTTACAGACACTGTATTTCTTTTATCCCTGCGGTGAAGAACAGGATTATCCAGTGTATTCCAATAAAACACTACCTTCTTTAAAAATCCGAGGAACCCATCCGTTTCGCTTAACAGTGTCACCCTGTTCGAGACGCACTTTCGAACAAAGCGTGCTCGATTGTCGCAAATAGAATACCCGAGCAGAGGGCTCTCTCGAAACAGCCTGGATTAAGGTACAAACGGCACATCCTCCAATGTTTTTCGAAGGGTGCCATACACCTCCCCGTCCGCCGGATAAATCACTCGGTAGACAAGGGGCGGTATTGTTGTTTTAGTAAAGGGCGTAACTCGATTCATTTTAAGAAAACGTGACTTTGATCGATACAACGCTCGTCAATTCGATCCTCCCTCTCAATCTTCGGGACATTAATCAACCCCTAATTCTCAGGTCAGCGTAATAGAGTAGCAAGAGGTGCGGTCACGGTCAGGTCTCCCAGAAGCGATCTGAAAATTATTCAAACGCGTCGCGGTAACAGAAGGGGCAGGAACAGAAAGGGTGGGGAGGAAACAAAAGTACTGATACGGGTGTTTCGTGAGCGTGAGCCGGAAGCCGGCTGTTTTCTCGCCGCTTTAAATAAAATATGTCGGCGCTCTTCTAAATATTCAGAGGACAGAGCCGAATTGTCCCGTGGCCTGTCTCTGTTGCCCACGCATACTAAGCCGGCGCCAAGTGACACGAACGAATGGAACGCATAAAAGGGAAAAATGACCAGGAGAGACGGGACGCTCGGGCTGCCCTGTATTTCCCTTGGGTTTTCCTAACGGCGCATCTGCTCATCCACCATTTCCTTCTTCGCCGTCAGATCGTGCACGGCGTTGTCGCGAGCACGCTGTAATTCGTGGTACGAAATTTGCACAATATCGCGTCGAAGTGCTGCTGGTTCTCTGGGAGATTTGCTGACGGGACGGGGGGAGTAGTGGAGGGGGCTTGAATTATAGTCTGTTTGAATATATTGAATGTAAATAGGGGTTGATTAATTGTCTTATATCTGCCGCAAGTGGGATTCATTTATTTTGGGGTCGGGGGTTGAGGAATCTGCGGCGTTTGCAAAGTATCATCGGTAACGTAGATCCTTCCCAAGTTATTATTCCTATTGTAATTACCTATCGTTAGACGAATTGTTTGGAGAAATACCATTCGTTCCCACCCCTTCGTTTTCTGTTCTTCAATAATATCCAGAAGTTACCGCATCGGAATGCCTCGTCGTTATTTCCACGTGAACTCAACGGTAGAAATTGTACAGTAAAACAACTGTGTACGCAGCTGTGCTGTGCAGTCTGCATTTTTGTTCGTTTTGCGAACAACACGGCAATACGTATCTTGAAATGCACTCACATTCGACTTCCACGGTGATTCTCTTGCTCACTGTTGGCGGGACACCGTTGGTCGCGATGCAGAGATACGCACCCATTTCATTGCGAGTGATCCTGGTCAAGTTTAATTGCTCGCCGTCGTACTTGGGCACTGAAACCAAAAGCAGAAATTGATTCAGCCCGGTCGGCCGTGCAAATATAGCGCAGCGTTCGGAACAAACAGCCGGGTTCGACATAAACGTATAAACAGGATTCTCCGAAGAGGATCGCGCCAGGTTTTACAGTCGAAAGTTTCTCGGTTAAATGAAACCCTTTTCCCGGGACTGGTCGTAAACAAAAGCAAAAAAAAAAGAAGAAAAAGAGAAGGGAATAGAGTAAACGAGCGAAACAAAAAGGTGAGGGAAGTAGGACAAAAGTGGACCAGCGAATCTAGTGGAACACACATCAATCGACAGAACGAGTTTCCTCGTGCCCTTTTTATTATTCCTCGGGAATCATCATTTGTCTTTCCCTGACCGATTCCGTAAGAGGTTCGAACTACTTTTGTCGAACACTGGAAACATCTCGATTCTTCTTTATAACATAGTCCAATGAAGCATGGTCTTTTACAATTGCTGATTATATCTTGTGCATCTCGTTCGAGCGGAATATTCATTCCTCGGATGGTTTCGCCGTAGAAATACGTAAATAGCGGTATCGTAATTTGAATGTAATATCGCGAACGATGGAAAGCATAATTGAAATCTTTCGAACTTCGAGCCGCGTGGAAATGTTCGAGCAACTTCGAAACAATCCGCGGTTAACGCCGCACGAATCCGTAGCAACACCGCGCCGGTCGAATAATTTTTAAGCTAACGTTACGAAACGTTTTCGCGGCGTGGCGTGAAAAGTTGGAGCCGCGTAAAAGTTAGTCGAAAAGTGCGGCGGCAAAAGGCTAGAGAAAATAACGCACGGTCGGTGTTCGCTGAGCGAAGATCAAAAACTGCCGTTCGGTTTCTAAGCGGTTAAGCCCTCCCTCTGTGTTCGAAATCGTCGCGGAGAAAAGAAAAAGAAACGGGTTTAAAAAAATCTGGAATCATGCTGCTCACCGATCTCGAGCACGTTTCACGAAGCGAATGTGTAAACGAACCGCTTGCGATTTTGCTTTCAAAGGCATTGACGTCGAGTCGAAACCGTGCCGTGGCCGCGTTTCATCGACGATTCCAGGGTCTCCTTGCGTGTGAAACCGACAAACGGCGGACGACAAAATATTAGAGGGGGAAAAATGAAGGGGAGGAGAAACGGGCGAGAACGTTACTGGGTCACGGGACACTGCAGTGGTAAAAGGCTCGTAATTATTATTATTATTTTCATTATCATTATTATCATTGCAGCAGCGGGAAAAATGGATCCTCTTTTTTCCACGCACACCCTTTGCAGGGTGAAACGGGAGCTCGTTTTGCTCTCGTTTCGCCTCGTTAATTAGCCTAACGCACTGGTCTGTCGTCGGGTTAACGTCGCGTTCGCGAATCCGTCGTACCGCGCGAGAATTGCGACATCGATGTTAAAATTCAATTGCGCTCGATGGACGGAAACTAATTTCGTTTTATAAATATGTATTTGTGCTGGGGGACTGGTTCTAATTAACGAGCGCTTTGTTCGCAAGGAGGTCTGTTCATTAAACGGCGAATAATTGACAGAGAACGAGTCCGATAGGGCGACGTCTTTCTCCGTTACTCGCTCTTCGATTACTATTCGCGAAACGATTGTGTTCTGTACAATTAGCCGGGCATTCGTTGCTGCTACTCGTTTGAGGAAAACTTGGCTCGCTGTAACTATGAAAGGCATGGACGAATATGTCATGCAATGCATAATGTACAAAAGGTACGGCGAGAATGAAAATTCAATTCAGGAAGCACCAAATAATTAAGGACAGGCAGCCGTACACATTCGAAACAGGTTGGAAGCAGACTGCAGACGTAGCCATGATTGTTTAATGCGCTCCGCTCTGCTGGAAAAAGTTGCAGCAGGTAATTCTCTTCCGCTTAACTACCGCAAACTCGACATCCGTCCGACCCGGGACGGTGTCCCTCTACTTTGCTCTGAACTTCGTTCGATTCACAGGGGCAAAGGGATTGTACTTTTCCGCGTGCAAACATCAAATATTATTAAAATACGTTCTTCCGCGGCCCCATCCCTATTGGGGCAGAACGTTGCAGCGGCCGGGCGGTCGGAAGAATATTTCCACAGGGATTACAGCGGAGGCTAGGAGGGGCTGTTGCAGCTCCTCGCGACATTTATCCGTGAAAATAATTAACGAGCGGCTGCAGAGGTGGATACATTAACAAAGAACGAGGCCCACTGCGCGCTGGCCAAAACAGTATCGTACTCGTTAACGGTCTTCGTCTAAAAAGATGAAGAAGGGTGAAAACCCTTCTTGCTTGATAGAAATTTCATTCGACTTCTTTTTTCTTTTTTCTCCCCAACCCTTCCATCCTTTCCGAACTCTCGTTCCGATCTCGTCAATAATTAAACCATCTGATCGAACGGGCCGATGCTTTCTCGAAATTTGTTTTTCCTCGTGTCCAATCGGCGATGCTCTTTGGAAAACAATCACGAGGCCAGGCGAATCCCTGAGCGGACAGATGAAATCGCTCGGTCCCCGCGCCGAATCAGCAATCTCCTCTTTTCACGATGCGTTCATAAATCTTTTGCGCGGCTTTATTCCGGCTTTACTCGCCTCCTAGTTGCGATTAACCCCCCCGGCCATTAGAGCGTCGGGGTCGACGATGTTTCTTTCACGAGACACATGCCCTGCCAAACTGTCCTTCCGCGTGTACGACACCGGCGACACTTGCCTGAACATTCGCGTTCGCCAAGGCAGTCGATCGATGCCAACGAATAATTGAGAGGACGCCGTGAATTTCCCTGCTTCCTGTTGCCGCTAGTTAACTTTCGATGATCCGTTTCCCTTTTGTCCGTCTCGATCGGCTTTCGAAAAAGTGGGATCATGTAACCGCGATCGGAGAGTATTGGAAAGTTTTAGAAATTTCGAATTAAGGAAAGATCATTTTGTGCACGTTCGTAAGACAATAAAGGTGTAATAAATGAAAATCTGTCGCTCGAGCAGAAGGGACACGGAACAACGATGATAACTTTTGCTTTTTTCGTTTGTTTACAGGACAATATCGACTCTCGATACAACTTCGTTTCGCCATCGCTATATTCTCCATTAATGTATTCGTCTATTGGTAACTGGAGAGTGTTTAGGGAGAAGCGACTCGTTCAAAGCCGAGAGAGATGCAAATCGATACATCGGGGCCGTTGCTAATAGCCATTTCGAAAGGAGAGTTTCATTGAAATTTTTATGCTGCATAACGGCCGACGACAGGCAGAAACTTTATTATCGGGGGGCTGCCGGTGTGTCGCGCGAAAGAATATCGTTGGAAGTTGTTTTAGGGTTCGTTTTAACATCGTTCCTCCAAAGTAATGCAATTTATCCCCCATAGAATGCAATACCGGCAACGAACGGGCGTGGAATTCGAACGAAAATTGCTAATAAAGATTAATTTTGTCCCTCCCTCTCACCCCTCACTTTTTCCCTCTCTCTCACCCCTCATTTTTTCCCTTCTCTCCATTTTGTTCGCGCCATTTTTCCCCACTTATTTCGCATAGAACTGGACGGTATTCGTAGCGCGACACACAGTTCGCCTGTTTCGCCATTTCATTTCTGAAAACGTGCCTCGCTATGCCGCGTCTGACCACGAACGGCCCACTACTACTTAGCTCGAAAATATTCAACCGTGCGCCCCAAGCATTTCCACACCACCGGTACATTTGAGAAAACGATTAATAATTCGATTCTCAGTCTAACTAAACACCTAGGCTACTAGTCTTCGTCGTCTCGTTTCATTCGTTGCCGCACCAACACGAAAGGCCAAGCGTCCCTGTTCCTCTCTCTTCGTTTCACTCCAGCATTCAGCCAACAGGGTACGCGTGCAAAAGTGAACACGATCGCGGGTAAAGGTCGCGGCTTAAAGGTGTCGCGAATTCCAGCGAACAAATGGGTAAGAGCGACTGGACGGGGTGTACCAAATGCACACGCGCGTATTAGGGCCACGCCGATGTAAGCTCGCGTATCGCCCGAAAACTTAGGGGAACGACTCACCGCGAAATGGTCAGGTCGGCCGGTCATGAATTTGTATGAAGCTTTAGAGAGGCTCGGATGCCCCGGGGCGAGGCTTCGCGGATGTTTGAACAGAAATTCCGGTCTCTCACGAGCTCGTGCGTAACCGCGTGAGGCCACTCGAAAGAGAAGGCGAAAGGGGGCTGGGGAGGGTTGCCGAAAGACTGTTGCATAAATCTTGTCGGATGATAAAGTTCCACGGCTGAACATAATCCATAACAACGGCGAACGACGAAAGAATAAACAATAGTTCGAGATGCACCGTTATAGGGCAACGGGGATTAAATAAACAGCAGACGAAAGAGCAATTGAATATTCGGTTGGTTTGTTTGCCCGGCGAGGTTGTATATACTAAATCAACGTCATAAGCGTCTATCGGGGGCGCGCTGAATTTCGGTCGTATCGGCCAATATTGATTATTCTGCCTGTTAACGTTCACGCAAACGATAACAATTCGGATTCCTCCGGCGTTGCGACCGTACGAGCACAGCCGTAGTCACGGGACAATATTAACTGTCTCTGGGAATCTACGCGATCGAATGTTTTTTATCATTCCACGCTGTGCGCCGCCCTTTGCCATTTGATCTTTCGGTCTGGCTCGATTAATCGACGACGATATCTCGATGGGCGCCGTGCAACCCGTCGATCGGCGTCTGAACGGCGAGATTCCGCCGCGCTCGTGCCGGGAATGGCTGGCCAGCTAATTGGACGTGAAACTGTCGAAACGGTGTAAACAAATTAGTCCGCTATCGGATCGTGCCGCTTAATTCGCCTGGACGTTCAATGAAAGACGATTCGCCGAATCTCTCCTTTGTTTTTTCTTTTGTTTTATGTTTTCCTTTTTTTTTTGGCACCGAGTTCACAGCTTCGACGCGACTAAACACACGGCGAATCGAATTCTACCGTGTAACCGCGCTGAAATAGCGAACTACGAGCGAAGGGGTTCGTCCATCATTATTCGACATTTAATTACGCCGGATGGACGCCGGGGTTAGCGATATTGCGACGCGCGTCGCGACGACCAGCCGCTATCGATACAATATTGACACGATTGCCGTGCAACGAAGCCTCGGTATTTATGTGTAAATACTAGCCGGTCGCAATAAATAGAATGAGGTATAAATATTGCGTGCGCGTTGGTTAATCCCGGTGCACGCTATGAAACTGGCGTACGCATGAGTATTTATACGGGGGAGGGCGCGGGGACGGTGAATTGTAACTCGTTTTTCAAACGGATCAACGATTGATCAGCGTTGAATCTGGACTGAGCTAGAAAACGGATGATATATGTTTTTTAAACGCCATGGGTCGTAATGTGAAAGTTCGGGAGCCGATAACGTCTAGCAGAATTTTGATATCATTTAATATTTGATTGCGTTTCGTTGTGGGTTTAGTTTTCTGTTTTTTGTCTTCGTTTTACGAATACGCGATGCACCAATCGTACCGTTCATCTCGCTGCAATTAAATGTACATAAACAAGGATTCTTTCCTTCCTGCAATTCACTCTCTACTCCACGCGAACTTTCAGACAGATGCACGACAGCACAGCAGTTAGTCGCAGGATCTTAGCCAGTTTCCTTTCGGAGCTGTTGCACCGGCTGCTGTAACAGCCGGCCATATACAGGACGCCATGGATAATCAAACGACGATTAACCTGGCAGTGTTATAAACTGGTCTGTGTAGGCATCTGACAGGGCTGCGCACATTTGCGTCTATTCTGAAGGAGATATAATATGAATATACTATAACTGACGGTGCGAGTTCCTAATAATTTCGGTGTCTCCTCGTTCGACAAAAATAGTACATCAATTGCGGTCTTTTTTCCCCAGAGAATCAAGGTTCAAAATCGAGAAATCCTCGAGCCCTTTGCATTCACCCTTTCGGAACGATTCGTTCTTTGACGTTCTGCCCTCTACTGTGTTTCTAGAAGCAGAACCGGCTCCTCGCCACTTTGCATTGTCACCGTGTTTCAATGGCAGCCAGTGGACGGGTCAATCAAGACCCATTGACCCGAGAAAAACCTTTGAAACGTCGGATCCAGTCCGCGAGGCAGCCATAGAAAAAAAGTTTCTCACGAATTTGCGTGCGCAAGCGACCGATAAAATGGCGAACCGATAATGCCGCGTATCTACCGGAGCGTTCCGACTTCGCAGACCCTCGATTCGCTGGCGTCGGGAACTTTTAACGAGCCTGTAACTCGGGGTGTCCGCGAAATTTCGAGCCTGTCCGTCTCGAACGGGATCAGGTATGGGATGTCGTTCGTTATGTATCGGCCGGATTTCCACGCCGTCGGGTCACGTCAAAGTGATAGTTACAAACGACGCAGGACGGTCGTGGACGGTATTATTCCACTTTGTCCAACTGGAGGAGAGTTCCAGGTGTACGGTTACGTGGAATACCATTAATTATTTCGCGAGGGATGACGGCCAGGTATAATTTTCATTGGTATTGCGTTATACGAGCCGCTGGGACATTTGATTTCACTCCCGGCACAAAGTAACACTAATCGTTTCGCTATCAAAGATCGACCAACTTTTGACTCTTTCACCGCGAGGAACGGATGCGTTTCAACGCTTGGCGATAACACTGTTACGCTTACGGATATTGCATCGCGTTTCTAGCTGCAGGAATTTTCCAAACGTGTAATTGACCTCCGCCAGATGATATTAACGCTGCCCGAGCTGCACCGAGTAATCCGTCTGTCGCGATACTGTTTCACGAGCCACGCTTTTCAGGGGTCGTGCTTTGAGCACGGTTCGAGGTAAATGTGTTGACAGCGCCGGCGAAGGTACATTTAACGAACAAAGTTGCCGGGGAAAGGGAGTCGTCAGCCGATGGATAGAACGATTTGCCGTGGAGAAGAGGGGGCCCTGAGCTCGGCTGTGTTTTCGTTCGTCGTGTCGACCGGTCGAGCTTTGACACTCGAAGTTGAAAAAGCCAGCCCACGATTATGGTCGACGACTTTAAATTTATTCCGCGGGTTCTCGTGTCTCCTCCCACCCCCGTCGTCCTTTTCTTCCCCTTTCCTTTTCATCCTATGTATTTATGATTTTTCTTGCTGCGGCGCGCTCGCCTCGCGCTTCGCAAAGGGCAGTCCGCTTTAATTAGCACAAATTAGAGTGGCAGCGGAAAAGGATCCGCCAGCAGAAGAGGAAGGCAACGACTTTCTTATTTCGTAGCTCGAGTGGTTTATCCTGATGAAAGGCTTGGAAGCTTTCGCGTTAATTTCGGGTCGGACATCGATTAATTAGAGACACCAAGAAGGTTGCATCGATTTCGATGTTAAATATTTTGCACGCTCGAATTTCGCTCGAGTACCCTCGAATTCAGTTACGATAGTTTATAGCCAACCGGGGGATAAAATCCTGACTCACCTTCCTGTTTATGGGTCACTCGGAAATTCAGGGGTATTCCCTGGTCGATCTAATTCGATTAATTTCGCGAAATAGCGGTCGCCGTTCAGCCCCGTTTCCTCCATCGCGGAAATACTGCTTCCTGTATTATCCAGAGAGAGAGAGAGAGAGAGAGAGAGAGAGAGAGAGAGGGAACGTTCAACCTCCAAGCAGAAGGACCCGTGGGTTCAAGATACATAGATCCACGCGGACTCCAAAATTCTAGCTATCTGATCCGATTCTACGTAATCTTCCAGATGGACGATTCGGTTCGACGATGTTTACTTGCGCGAAACAGCGCGACGTTGAATTTCCGATAATCCAACGAGGCTCCCGTTCGCTCGTGCCCTTGTCTGCCCAAGTTACGAGCTTCTCCCTATCTTCCCTGTGCTGTCGAAGGTCCCACTTTTTTTTTTATCGCGAATCTTTTTGCTTCCTTTTCGCAGCAGTTTGCTTCAATGCTCGTTGCACAATTTTGTCATATCAATGTCGATCACCTCGATCCACGGTATCTTTCGTTTACAGTTCACCGTTGCTCTGGTACCCATACCTTCAGCAGGGTCCCCCGAAAATTCGGTCGTATGAAATTTAATTTGTTCCCCAGCAGTGTTGCCTGCCACCGAATTGCAAGCGATTCGTTTTGGTGCCCGTTGCCAAAGAGGATCGGTTTAGCTGCAGCTATCAGGGGCAACGGTGCCACCTAAAATGTCATCGGGCTTTTAGGTGGATACAAGTTGCAACCGGAAGGACGTTTGACCCGCAGAGCTAAACCACAGCAGCTCCGTCAGTCTAACACGGCGGTCGGTTCACGTGCACGTTACCCGCGGGCTAATGTCTGCGCCACCTGGGACATCCTGACATTCGGATGCCTCGGTGTCCAGACTCCAGGACGCACGGTTCCTCCCGGAGGGCCTTGCGGATGTATACCGGCGACTGGTTTTAATCTATCTAGTTTTACGACGACAGGGAGTCCTCGAGGACTTGCCGAAAGTCGGTCAGCTTGGTTATATAGAATTATCGCGGCTACCGAAACTGGATTGTATCGTGTTAAAGTTTCAAGCACACTCTGTTACGTGTTCGGAGAGGCTGGGGATATTCGCATTCCGCGAATAACCATTTGCAAAAGCTGCCGCGATATTGACTGCGCACGCTGGACAGGTGGGTTTTATTTAATTTTCCTTGACAACAGCATCTTTACACTGCAGTGAATATTTCATAGACTCGCCACGTATGCGCGTAATTTTCCCATCTACCATCGTGGTTGCACCGCTGACACCTGGCCACGTTGCAGCAGCGGAACAGCATTGCGCTTGCGGATGCTTGTGAGTTGATTAATCTGTACAATATTTAAGAAGCAGCCGACTGGTGTAAAAAGCCCTCCGCAGCAGCTTTGCTTGGCTGGTGTTCCTCGCGCAAATGTTGCCCGGCTTATCCCTAGCCTGCACACTTTTTCCACCGATTTTTAGCGCGTTACACATATCGCGGGCACACGAATACGTTTTTCGTGTCGCGAGTTATATCCTCCGCATTGTCCCGAATTCAAAGCGTTCAATTTTGCGAAGCTCGAGCGTGCGTTACAACGGTTGGGATACATGCGCTGATTACTTTGGCAAGTTTAATAATCTGATTTCTGCGATTCGTTATAGACGTCCGTGTGTGTACAGAGAAAGCGGTTGCTACGAAGTTCCTCTGTACACCCCCTCCTGTGTTCACTATTTGCACGAACATATCCGACAAAATGCGGCTCACGCGGGCAACAGTCACGTCCGTACAAACACGCAACTGCATTATTAATAATATCGCCAGAAGAGAGGCTGAGAGAGAGAGAGAGAGAGAGAGAGAGAGAGAGAGAGAGAGAGGTAGGAAGACAGAGAAACAGAAAGAATCGTACACAGTCTTGATCAGAGTCCATTGCAGTACTGCCGTACATGGCAAACCCACCCAGCATTTTTTGAAATTGAAATATCGGTATTCTTTCATGATAAGTCGAGTGTTAACATTTACGAGCTTTTGTTCATATTTTAATGCGAACCATAATCAAATGAACAAGAATATGTATAGAAAAGCCTCTGGGGATCGTGCACGAATTCAAATGTATTCGGTATAAAAGAAAAATTGAATGATAAATGAATGGACGAGCTTTAGCACAATTTCCCGTATAATGCGCGGGCAAGAATTCACCCGAAATTGATTTTCGATTTTGTTACATTGTCGATCTCGTGAATAAATCGCTTCACGATTGCCTCCGCGTGAACGATGATTTTACGCGAAACGACGCAACGGGCGAATAACGAGCTGTATGAATAAAGAATAACTTAAATAACGAATGAAATTGCGGTCCGACGATTAAAAAGAGAAACTCGATAAAAATTTATGCGACGAACGTCGCATTGAAACCCTGGCGTATCGACGGTGCGGCGTTGTGTTTAAAAATGAACGCTCGCGAGATCACGAGAATTTTACTGATCGACAGATGTTTGTATTAGAAGCAACGCTCCTATCGCCTACACATGTCTGCTAATTAATTCACGATTTCCCGATGCTGTTACGTCCGCGTTTCGCCGCAACAGCACCGTGCATCGCGTATCCCGTACCCGCCGACGAAACGGTTGTTATTAAAATGCATTTTCGCGACAATGGGATCGCGCGTTCGTCGAATATATACCACGCAGTGTCGCTTTTAATCCACTAATGAAACTATGATCTGGGCGATCCGGCAATTTTAATCATTTCGCGTCAACCGGTCTAATCGTAACTGTGTTGATAGCAGGTGTTTCGTGCTGCACCCTTTGGCAGGCGTGTTCTATTAATTTGTATTCACTTATAATATTCTGTATAATAAGTGTTATTGCTGTTACTATTGTTGTCGCCATTATTATTATCACTATTGTTGCTATTAGTATCTCGTTCATAAAATTATACCAAATATATACATCGTATGCGATGAACACGACATTTACAAAGTTACCAAGTAACGGTACAACGGAGGTAGTTACTTAATGAAGATGCATTTTTCTTTCTTTATTTAACAGACGTCAATGTAAAACTTCCACGAGGAGTTCGGGAGTGGCAACCATGCCAACAGGTAATTACCGCATTACTAATAACGCGTCGGCTAGAATTGTTCTGCATGTCTCATTGCATTAGGGAAATTACCGGAAACACCGCCGTAGGCTTCGTTGTTTGACGTGTAAAATCGATAACTAACAGCGCAACAAAGCCAACAGAACATTGCACACCCGATACTGTCCGCCAGCACTATTTTCCTCGACTTTCTCCTTTGTTCTAATTGATTACGAGCTCGTACGTACGAAACGTTCGACCGGATTCCTAGCCAATTTACCGTCACGTTTCATTGTGAGGTTTAATCACCGGAAATCGAACATCTGACCGGGGAGCTTCGAGTTTTAACGTTTATTAGCAGAAACGACTTGGGAGGGGGCCGATTGTTCGGATTTCTGATTGCAGGAATATCAGGAATTCTGGCTTCGATTTCTACGAACACGCAATCTGAAACTCCAGTACTGAAATAACTTTTATATTGTCAATTCCGATGGTTCGCGGTTTCCTATTTCACGTTTAAAATGTTGCATTCCGTTGATGAAACTTAACGGCAGGTTTTATTCACCTTTGCTTTCCCATTCCCATGAAAAATTATAACGAATGGAAAGACCGAAATATCGATTGATATCCTCGTGGAAGAATCAAGAGAAGAGATCGTACGCTTACCTTTGTAGTGTCGATTGATGTTTATGCTTTGGCCGTCCTCCCGTTTCCACATCAGCTTCGGCGTTGGATGTCCATCTGCTTTACACGTCAACGTAATATTCTGATTCTCGCGAACAGCCACGCTGCTCTCCGTGGACAGCGCGTCCAATATATTCGGGGGAACTGGCCAGAGAAAAATTCGGAGATTAATAATAATTAATACTCGAGTAATGAAAAATTCGTAAGAGAAAATTCAAACAGGAACACACAAATTATTTGATCGAAAAGATTAAATATAAATGTTGGTACGTGACCAATTTCCAAAAAAATATAATGCTACTGATTAGTACAGATGTAAATAGTTGACCATTACAGCCGATCCACGGCTATGCGTACATGCAAAGAGGTTCAAGCGTTTCCACAAAACGATTACGTTGATCGTCTCGCGCGACAAGTTCTCATTAAGATGAATGCACGTAAAACGTTTAATAGTACCACGGTGGGACGTCGTAAGCCAGTGGAAGAAGATTAAACATGCTCACCGACAACTTGAAGGAAGCCGACCTGGCTCATCATGGGGACCGTGTTCACTTGACACATATAGTAGCCTCGGTCGTCTCGTTGCACGTTGTTTATGTGCAACAGCCAGGTCTTCTGGTTGTCGTGGGACACCGAGAACCTCGGTATCTTAACGACCACGTGTTTGTGGACGGACAGTAGCATCTTCCGACCCACGTGGATCCACGCCACCTGCGAATCAAATTGATCTGCGGTTAAACTACGAAGAATCGATTATCGAAAGCAACTCTTCTACCGCGATATAAAACGTAAAAATGTTCGTTCACTCGACGATGGTTAAGCAATCTATTAAAAAGAAATTGCGGAATGCTGATGTTAGGTTTCATATTAGCGTTCTTCGTCGTTACCACCTTTTTGATACGTAGGAATATCATATCCCCTAACCATTCGGTGCTCACGGTTCTACAAATTTCCGTTCGTCAATAGGAGACGCACCATTGGATGCTCCACAAGTGGCTGCGAACAATGCGGGAAACGAGGAAAGTTCGCAGGAAAGAGGAAGAAGACGCCAAACGCCGGAGGGCGCCGCAACGATACGCCGCGCAGCACCGGCTCCATCAGAAATGTTATGAACAAACATTATTACGGCCGTATTTTACGCGCGGCTGGGCTAACGTTCCCCTAACTAAGCTCATTCCACGACAAAGCTTATGCACTTTCAAGGATTTCTGGGTTAAACTGGCTGCTTCATCTCCCTCTCGCTGTTACTCCCAGCCTCGCCACTTCTTCTCTTTCATTTCCTCGGCAAGACTCGAGAACGCTTGGTTGCGCGAAAGCGCCACTTTTACTCGTTTTTACTTTTCGCTATTTCCCTTCTGCCTTTTCTTCGTCGCTATACTCCTGCCGTGTATTCGAGCGGCAGGGGGGTAGGAGATAGATTTCATTTAGATGGATTTCTCGGGTGCATAGTTTTTCTTCAATTCGCAGTCAACGGTTAGCTCCGATTTGACGGGATTAAAAACATAGCACGATTTAAAAAGAGAAGGTCTCACATTCGAGACACGAGCCATTGAATTTTAACGTTCGATTATTTCTGTTCCTCGTTGGCGTAGCTCACGAAGACTGCAACGAAGGCACCGACCAAGATGCTTGGATTGCTTATCGATTCAGATGGTTCCTTTTATTTTCTGCGAGAACGTTTGCTCGCGTAATTACGTAACGAACGATAGGCGAAGAGCAGGAGTCTTTCGCGGTTAGAGAAACTACACGATTCGGAAAGAACGCGATCTTGTTCTCGCGATTCAAACTTTTGAAATAAGCTTGGAAGTGGCATTAATATTACTGCTTTTTGTTTCTTAAGTAGAAGAGTCTGAGGTCAGATGATCGGCCTTAAGATATTCCTTATAGATGTTTTATCTATGCTTCAAGTAGATCCGGTCAATCTATGGTCAGGCATCCGCGCGGTATTATATTCCAATCGATCCTTTCATTTCTTCGCCAGCAGGATTATTCCCTCAGTAGTTGAATTTTTTTATTTTCTACTGAATCTTTCAAACAAGCAATGGACCAACGTATTTAATTAAAATCCTTTCCCTCAAACTTTCAAGCAACACGAATGGTAGCAATGATTGCAAACTGTACAAAGGTTACTTCGATACTCGGCATCGATCAGGGCGGATCAAATCCATCTACGATGCAGGGCCGGATTCGTTGATTTAATTTATCGAGAGGATCAAAGGAGAGGATCATATCGCGGTAGATTAAAGCATAGTTGAACTCGGTTAATCCTCGGCTTCGGGTGCAACCGAGACTTTGTTTGCGTCCCTTGTTCCCTCGTGAAACAATCTCGCGTTGAAACTTCCGAATATCCCACCCGCTGTACTAACTTGTAACGTTACTCTGCAGAAGAAACGTTTCCAGTAATATACTTATACCGGCGCTAATTCTTTAGAAATTATCAAAGGGCCAGAAGTCGCAGCGAAACTCCTGGCAGAAAGGTCGTCGCGACGCGCAGCGACGCCGGCGATGAATCGTGAAAAGTGAATCGCGCTCTATCGTGAAAAAAAAATCCCCAGCTTTCTGGCTGACGCGCAAAGGTAGCTACAGGCATTATATTGGCCTTTAAACGGTCTCGAGGAAAACCTCGCGCCGCTTGGGGCCTCGATTGAAATCCCTGGCACTGGTTCAAAGTCAGGCTTAACTGCTGCCGCGACGCTGAGAAGCGACTTTTATACCGTAGGGAAAAAGCGCCATTTCGATCGTGCCACGCTTTTGTCAGGTCCAACTTGTCTGCAAGATCTTCGGGGCAGTAGAAAATTATTAGACGAAATTATTCACAGCGATCAGTGTTTCAATATCCATTTGAACTGCGTCGAGCTGTTCTTCTCCTTTTTTCTGTAATTAATTCTGCGCTCAGATACGTTTTTGAATGTCGTGCCTGTCGCCTCGATTCTTTGAACGATGGCCATTCTGACAGGGGCGTTTCACGTTTTTATTTCAAGCGAAAATCAACGAACAGCTCGTTCATGCGAGTTACCATATATCGACGGTTACATGAATCATTCAGCGCAATATGGATACGCGTTCATCGTCCAGTTTGGCAGCTGTCAACCAAATCGGGTATGAAAACGATAAAGTGAGCCTGCAAGGATATAAATAAAGCCGGCACATAGAAGTAAGGAACATCTCCCAAAGTGAACACGGCTGAATAATTTTTCACAGTTTTACATTCGAGTGAAGAGTCGTTGGCCGATCTCGATCTAATTTCTCGCCACTTAAGTACCAAGTCGAAACTTGCCCGTCGACTTTTCAGCGAAAGGCTCAACGTAATTAACGCAATTAGTGAGGCGCGAGCGCGTTGCGTCTCGTTTTAAGAACGCTCGCGACCTTTAATTGCACGCTCGGCGTGAATTCGTTGCTTTAATAAGACGAACGTTCTCTGCGCAAGGCTGCCTCTGATCATTTCCAAATCTATCCGAAAGCGGAATCGTCGGGTATCCGTTCGCGAACGACAGCAATTATATTCGCCGAGTTTCACCTAGCCAAGAGTCACGCGTCGTCTTAATGCCGTGAATTCTCTGGCAGAATTTACGCTCATCTTGCTTTAAATACGTGCCTCGTGGACTGTCCTACAACGTCAGCACGTCGTTGACATTAACAACGAGGCCCCGTTGGTCACTGGAAACGTTTTGAACTCGTGCGAACGTGATCCCTTCATCGCGAGCGACAACAACATTCAGCGGCACATTTATGGAGCCAAATTCGTCAACGACCGTCGATACTCGTTTATTGTCCATCCAAGGAAAACGTATTGATGTCTAAATATATAGTAACGGCGTATAGGCGAGGAACGTTATGTCGGTTCTGGAAATTCGAGTCGAAATTAGCGAAACGATACAGAGAACATTTCGAAGCAGTCGTAAAATGTCTCGAAGGATATGTGCAGCAAGGATACTCGTTTCACTCCTTTTACTATCCGCTATGGCAACTGTGTTTCTTTTCTACACACATACGTTCGATAATCAACATCGACGAGGTTCTAAAGTTTTCGTCTGCGGGTAATAAGCCCCCGGAAAATTCTCAGGGTCGTAAACGATACTCGTTTCCCTTCGTTGGCAGAGCCGTTACAGTGGGTGCTACTGGTGGACGGTGCTGCAGGGCGATATTCAAAAGTGCACCGTGCAGAAACGACGAAGTGAAAGAGGGAGGACGGCGGGGCGGCGGCGACCAAAGAAGAAAAACGTAAATTGAGAAACGGCGAGAGGGAAGTTGGTCAGAGGCGAACGCGAAACTTTCGAAGTTCGAGGCTGGAAAAACTCTACTTTAGATGTAAACCGTGAACGATAAAGAATGTTAAAAATGCCGATGCCTCGACGGTCATCGCGTGGATCCCTTTGACCGAGTGCCTCGATAAAACGCAGTCGAGTTTCCTGTGTTTTAATAAAGCGCCTCTCGAATGCATCGAACTTCTCTCTTTGTTATCGATGTATTCTTCAAAGGGCGCGGGCTTTCGATGCAAATTACATATCGTCCGTTTCGAGGTAGCCTTACCGCGTTTCGGTTCAATTCTATCAAACGATCCGTCTTTGGGAACGGAATATATCGTTCAGAAATTAAGTCGCAGTGCAAGAAAAGCGCCCAAAAAATAGGGAAACGGGGAACAATTGTTGAAGTGTAGCCGAGTTTCTTAAAACAATCGGCCAGCCTGTCTACGACTTAATTAACCCCCGCGTGGACCGGGGTTGAATGGAAGTAAAAAAGAAAAAAAGGGGGAAAGAAGGCAACTGAGTGGCTGGAGAGCATAACAAGGGGGAGAATGGTCGGATAGAAAGAGAAACACGAGGCGGGGTGAAAAACGCGGGTGTTGTTGGGTGGTCGGACCGACGCGCAATTCCGACGACGAGGCGGCGTTTAGCGTCGAGTCGGAGGGTTGCTCGTTTTAATCAACTTTGTAAAAATATTCCGGACGTTTGCCGACGCAATCATTAGGCCGTGCTTGATTTCCCACAAGGTTGCTTTTATATTTCTCTACGGTGTTTAGGTTTTACGTCACCGTGCCTCCTTTACGAGCGGAACGCCCGCCGACAGCCGGACCCTTGTTTATAGGACCAGACGAGAATAACTTAGCCATTCCCTTTGCAGCCCCTGTTGGCCGTTGATGTTCTCTTGGAACACGAGAATCGATGCACGTGTTGGGGTAAAGGGTAGATCCTGTCTGGCCAGAGAAATTGACCAAAAAAGGTATAGATACTAATTGTGGATAAAATTAGAATAAGTAATGCCGAATGTTTAACGACGTTCTTATTATCGTTATCATTGTTACTTATATCGTTACCACTGTCGAATACATGGTACAATAACCAGAAAGGAAAACGGAGAATAATGCTGCAAAGTCCCCTTCAACTAATTGTACGTAATGCATACTTAACTTCGGCCATTAACAAAGGTTGAACAAGATTGAACAAGATCTTAAATCGTCGAAAATAGGAAAAAAGTTGGGGAAACTCCGTGCTGGACGCAATTAAAGCAGTGGTGTATTTCATTGGCGGAACAAGGGAAACGGGGTGAGAAGTTAATCATCCCCGGGCGAAAGTTTCGCGTTAATCGCGGACGTTATCGCGGCCGTTTTATTCGGTGTTTTCCATCGCGGGGAATAAATTTCGTGGCCAGGGCGTGTCGCGACCCCGCAACCTCCTAGATCTCGAGGACGGTATAACCTGACGATTTATCGGCATGGTAATTAAAAATAATTCTGGAGATCGTGACCAATAGCGAGCTGCTTCGTCCGGGGCGTCGACGCTGCGCGCCCTCGCAGCGGCGTAACCCGGTTAGCAAATTAATTATTAAATTCGTTTCCTAATTAGCTAATTACCGAGAGCGCTCGACCGTGCCGCCTCAACTTTCGCCCCCGGAAGAGGCATCCCCCTTTCCACCCTGTCAATAATAGAGGCTTTGATTTCTTCTCTGACTCGCTGTGATGCTTTGTTACGTCGCATTTCGTTTATAATAGGGGAAATAAATTAAGTTTTTAAACGAACAAAAAATGTCGCGGATATTAAATTATATATTGCATCTAAGGTTTACTTTTTTTCTCTGCAGTCTGATTTCTGAACCCATACGTGTCGTGCGCAATTTTTCCAAATTGCTGTCCAGAACCTCCGAGGCGAATTTTAAACCGTACATGTTCCTGGACATTTCTCCCCCCTTTTTTTTAACGGATTCATCTAAACAAAAGAGTTTCGCCGAGATTCTCGGGCTTCGTGGCATAATTAAATTCCGGGAAATTGACAAAGTCGTACGGATTCTTCATTGAGCAGCGCAGCATGGGAACGTAAAAGGACAGGTAGAGCGAAGCAAAGACTCTTTGATGCCACCGTTAAATGAATTTTTCTGGCGTCTCGATCAAAGAGCTCGAACACGACTCCCCACGTGGGACTACGTTCGCGAAACATCAGGCCTAATGAGACTTTTAAATCATCCGGATCACGATACGTGCTTGCAACTAGACGGACCGAGAGTGAGGGAGAAAAATGGCAGATCGACTGCATCAAATAGATTTCCACGAAAATGCGTGCTCGTAAAATTGGCGGACGAAGTGCGCAGGTGAAAAAAATTGATGGAACCGCGGGGAAACAGGTCCGGTTTTTACGTTCAATCGAAAGCTGTCGTTGAAACGCAGGACTCGGGGAAGAAACGAAAGGGCCGATAATCGTTAATACGTTTCTGGCAGTGGCCCGTATCGGGCAAAGTATCCCGATTCGATACGATCGTCCGGATTGATTTTATTCGCGCAGATCTGGATTGCGATTGATCGATCACGATAGATCGCACGAGACGATACAGTGGAACACCGAGCGGCAGGTAGCGAGGGCCGATTCGGCGGCGGGCGAAGAACGCGTTCGAAAAACGTAACTCTGTCACGGAAATAATGCCTCGCGTGCACCGTGGGCAATGAGTTTTAATAAAACGTTAATCTCGAGTGGAATAGCAGGGGGAACGAATTGTCAAAATATGTCGGGCGAAATTTCGAGTTAAGCGCGGGCCAGTAAATTTGCGGGGAACAATTTCGTTTTGTTTTCGAAAGTTGCTTTTTAATACCGGCGAAATTTTACTGCGCGATATTTCGATTGCACGTTGAATGAATCCGCATTTCGCATGCTGCAATCTCGATTTATGCCAAGCAGAATTTCCGACGATTTATCGAAAAATATGTGGACAATCGTGGTGGGCGATATTAATTGAAACGACAGCCCGTATATGTATACCATAGCTTCCCGTGGAAGGTAAAACGGCGGAGTCTCCTCGATCTTCTTTCGAAATCGAAAGGTATCGTCTCCGATCGTGCAGAGAATGGGTTGAGAGGGCCTCGAATTTTATTCCCGGTACGTAGCAGCCTGGAAACATCTTTATGATTCCCTGGAATAATGGACGAAGCTGTAAACGTGGGCGGGCTTACGGTTTATTGTCGCCGCATTGTAACGCTCGTCTCGTCGTTCATAAAACTGGATCAGCCGAATTATTAAAATTCTTCCCTGGTCACGCTGTCCCCGTGCTTTCGCCGGGAGATGAAAGTTCACTTTTATCTCGTCGCTCGAGTTACACGCAACGAATCGCCATCGGCGTGCCTATCAACCGTTCAAAGTCGGGACGTTCTTTGATCTCAATTTACACTTCCAATAGATTTGCGTCGCAGTTAACCAATTTTCGCAACCATACGGAGCCTCGTCTCTTTTCTTGCTACACAGGATTCAATACCAGACGATCCACCCGAAAATCCTCGGGGTGAACCCCAAATCGATCACTCCTTCGCCCCCATAAAACAAATCGTATCGCCCAATTTAGAATCGAGCTCCTATCTATTACGTTTCATTGCTCCGGAATCATTCGCGGGGACGAAGGAAGACGGGATTCGAATCTCATAGCGATCCAGGAGAAATCAGACGTGGATGGTGGAGATGCTCCTAACCGGGCACCTTGTCTTCCGGCAACTCGTCGAGCAATTCGCTCGGATTAATAAGAGCTTTTAGGGCGCCAGGAGCGTCTTCGTCGAGGACGGGTGTAATCACGTACACGTGCGTGAAGAACATGCATACAGGGACTCGGTGGAAGTTTCAACCGGTCCGGAACACGTGCCGCTCCCATTTGCCTCGCAGCGGTGCTCAATCATCGGCCGGCCAAGCAATTGCGTGAAATTCTTCGTGATAACGGGATAGCGGTTCAACTATCGCGACCGCGACTTCCTGCTGGTTACAGCGCAACGTATCGTTAGCCATCTACGTTCCCGAGTTGCCCGTTTTATTCCGCGAGAGAGATAGGGATTCTAGATACTCCTGATTTTCTTCCGCAGAAGTTTGTTAATGGTATTTATCTTGTCTCATTAGTTTCTGATTTTGCTTGGTCAAAATCTGCTTGATCGGCGAGAGGTCAAAGGGCACCGTTCACTGCGAATCACAGGGCAGGGGCAGCAACGAAAAGAAGTGGACGCGCAGAGGGAATTCATCGCGGCGACGAGGTAATAATAGCGAGGGTTAATTAGCCACGATTGATTTACGATCGGTCGGGCTCCGATTTATCCGTAGCGGTGTGAAATATTAATCGAGTGCCGGCCATTGCTCCGGGATCCGTCTGACGGTGCGAGGCCCAGTCAAATTAAATGCAAATAAAAATCCCCTGAATCGTTTTTTACTCGTCTCGCCGGGCAAAGTATTTACCGACACTCCTCGGTGTCGCGTCGCGACCCGCTTCATCAACAATTCATTTCGAACGAACGCCGACCATCGACCGATTCTTCTTTTACCTACATCGTAATCCGTCAAACCCGAAAAAGCTACTCTATACATAGAAGTCACTCTCAGCGTTGCTCAGTTCGCTAATTCTGTCGCCGGCATTAACACTGGCACATTAAATAAATAAATAATGCTGCTTACATAGAAAAACCAGAGAAGAAAAAAGAAATAGCAAGTCTACTCGATGCCAGTGCAGAAGAAATAACCCAGAATCTCCAACAAAGTCTCAAGATTTATTCCGCAGTTTTTCATCCGTTCTCCATCGTTTCCTTCGAGGAGTCTCTCCTTCGGTTCTCCTCTCCGATACGCTTGTTCACCAGTAACGTCGATCAGGCCACAGGCAACGGAACAACCCTCGAGGCCACGAGCATCGAGCTTCTTCACGGGACAACTGATGCGTTTCCAATAGCGTCGGCGGCGATGCGATGGTTGCATAACAGTGGTCCTCGATGCCGGCGGGTATACTCGAGATAGCGCTGAAGAATCTGCCCGTGGACCGTAGAGATTGCTGCCCATGGTAGAAAAGAATCGACAGAAATTACCGACACGCCAGGCAATAGCGGAGGAAGCATTCGTTGGAATCGCGGTAATGCTAATAATGCCGGCTTCCCCGATGCAATGGGGGTAATTGAACACGAGAGGATCGGGAGTCCGTGGGCTTTCGTTTCTCTCTTCCTCCTCCTCGCTATATTTATATATACGTGTACCTTTCTCCCTGTCTGTCTTATTCCAACTGGCGCGTGCCTTTCGTTCTCTCTGTCTTCGTTGAATGATTTACGATCGCAAAAGTGGTAAAAGGTTGAAGAATAATTTAGAAACACGCGTTGCACACCGTTCCATAGATATTATGCTGATCGAGAATCGCGTACAGCGATGCAAATATTTCTCGCAATTCCGCTTCTTCCTTTCTTCCCGTTTTTTTGTTTTATACCACCCCTACTATTACCATAGGACTGACCCTTTTTTTCCTCCTTTTCTTCTTGCTCTTCCGCTATTCTGTCCCCTTAATCGGCGGCTGCGCCTGCCCGTGAAAGAAGCGACAGATGAATTACGACGATAGCATTTTGTTCACGGTTTCATTAGAACGATGATCTATTCAGAATAAATGTAACAATCGGTTCTTTAGATTACCGCTGGATCCGTCTCCTTATTCGACAGCTTTCCGATTTTTGTCGACACATTAAAAACCATTGCAGGCAGATCGCTTTCACACCTGCGGGAATTGACACGTTTTCACCGTGCATCGAAACACGTGTTTATTCGTCGCGAAAGCGATTTTCACGTTTCGTCCGACGGGGGCAGGTTCAATCCGACCAGCTTCTTCGAGCACGTCGTTCCATTAAAATCGCCGCAATACAAGGATTTCGAGCGCGTCCCGTGACAAAATGTCGCGCCACCAGCAGATATTTTGCTTTCGCAGGACGAACTAGGAATCGATACATCGGGAGCAGGCAGCGTAAATATTTTAGAGCTCGGCAACGTTACAACCTCTGCGATGGGATATATTATTTACCCAAAACATTGAGTAATAATGGAGTCATGGACACGGCTTACGTCAGATCCTGGCTGTGCCGCGAATTTCTTGAAAAATAGCTTTCACAAAAAATTCGATACCGGCAAACCGAACTGGGATTATGTATTATGCATCTCTTTGGTGTTATCCATGAATTTCGAAAGTGTCAGAATTTTTCTAACATTATATCCCTGACTATTTTTTCTCGCAACTCTTTGACTGCGTTCCTCTTTCAATTTATCCTTTCTGTTCCCTTCCCGTGGTGGTTCTCCGATTGTCAAATTTTCTAAAGCGATTTCCACGGCCGTTTGCGCGTTTTGTACAATATTTATAAGAGTCAATGTACTGATATTTGTATCAAAAGGATATTGTCGTCGTGGGTGCCACGATTCGACCCAATCTTGGATTCGTAGAAATCGGGATAGGTATACTGTTATCATATATCGACACATTTCCGGTTGAAATAGTGGGGTTCTTTCGCGATTCTTCTTTGCAGGAGAAATTCGTGGAAAATTTAGATAAATCAGATTACAACTGTTAGGAGAGCTCCAGGAAATTCAGGTTACTAACTGAAATTTCCAAAGTATATAGAACGGTGTAGCATGCAGGTAGATTGTTCAATTTAATTACCTTGTAATCACCGAGGTTTTGGACGACACAGGGTAAGCTGACGTCTCTCCCCAGTGGCACGGTGACGTTGGGTATTGGCTCAGCAAACATTGGTCGATCGGAGAGGGCTGCGCAGACAGAAAATTCCGTCAGATTTCGCTCTTTTTCATATCAATTTGATATTACACCGCTCCCGGTTCAACGAGACGACGTTGAAGGCCAGCATTAATTTGCACTTTAAAGGATATGCGAGTACTGTGCATCTAGATTTCAATAATATCTGCGGCAATATTATCAGTGTCAGCGTTATTAATTCAGAATAGAACGTATTATTAGAAGTAATTCACGTCGAAACTCCGACTTGCCTTTATCACGTTTTCTAGTTCATCGCTATTCATTATTCCAAGCTTCTATTATTTTTATTATTAGTAGCATTAGGATTAATATTATCGTTACGGTAACTATTATTATCGCGTTTCCTTTCCTGGGACGTTGTAGATATTCAATCAATACGAAAAGTCTAGCGATGTTTCTCGAAAATGTTACGCGTGTCGATCCAAGCTTCTAAAGTAGCGGATGAGGAAGAGGAAAAGCAAGAGGGTCACCGCGAATTGCACCAGTCAAGGAATCCTTTGGGAAAGTTTTACGATTGGTCAAGAGTAAAGCAAGAGGCCAGTTGGTTGATCGCTCGACTGGAAGAAGGAAGCCATCGATTTCATTCCGAGACTGGATTTACGGAAAACTGTCCGCCAAATCAAAAAAAAAATAATCGTTCCGCCAATATTTCGTGACAAATATTTGACACGTAGTAAATTGATGCATTAGTCGATACGAATAAAAACAGAGCGCAACAGATTATTGTTTATCTTGAAAATCATAAAGACCTGGATTTGATTGCGGTCACTCTGCAGAACGAAGCTATTCGTTTAAATATACGTAATACATATTAAAGCGATATATGTCTTATCATTTTTCCCGTCGCCGTATACGCCTCCCTTGTCGACGAATCTGTCCATTGTGCCAGCGGAACGTGGTTTCTCATCGCGAAGCTAATTCCCAGCAGGCATCCCCGTCGTATCGATAAAAAACAAAAGTGGCTATACAACGACACGATAGATACAATAAATTATTCGCGCGGACCGCCATAAAATCGTAGAGCTCTTTTAAACTCCGATTATGATTGATTTCAAGCAGCGTCGAAGAATAACGTCGCAGATACCGCGATGATGGATCGGTCTGTGATTAACGAGAAGAATTAATCACCGTGCGGCTCAGTTTTCGCGTACTTTCTAAACGCTCGTTAGGCAGGCCTGTTCCATTGCAAATCCCCGGGAGAACTTCCGTCTTCCGGGCCCCAAGGACGTGCTTCCAGTTCGAATTATTATTTGGAGTACGAAGACGAATTGCCAGACTTTCGTTGCCGAGTGTTTCGAACGATCCCAAGAGCTTCGAGCGTCGAGTGGATTACGCGAGGCGCAGTGCCCAGAAGCCGGCTATTGAATTAATCTACCGCCTCGATGGATCTTTTATTTCATTACGGTAATAAAACGCGGCGAATGGAAAAGCTTTGACGAAGATCTGCGTGGAAACTGTGGCCGTTCGGTATTGTATTCGGAGTATTCTTAACGCTGGAGATTAGGCAAAGCGTTTGATCGTTTTTCGTTTCTCAATATTCTACGAAAATGTTGCTCGTTCAAGTTTAATCGTAATTCCTGTAAGAGTCCGGACGAACTAAAGAAAGATCGTCGTTAAAACGAGTCCTGTGCCACCGGCAGAACTTCCTTTCGTAAATCACGACATCGGACGCACGTGATTCCCCGTCTCCGTTCATTCTGCTGGATGGAAGTTGCGGTGTCGTTCGAGCGGGACTGTAAGGAGCCAAGTTTTACGATTGAGTGATATAAGGAGCGAAGTTATACGCCGCTAAGTCGCTCCATTTCCTCGTGGAAAGCCTCTTAATCGGCGGTCTCGCGTCTTTCGCTAGCGTACCGCTGTATAAGTTTCAATTTCGTCGGTGATCTGTCAATAAAATCCGCACGCTCGCAACGAGGGCTCGATGTCGACTATTCGAAGGCGATTTTTACCGCTGGCTAGAGAACAGTCTTTTCCTACAAAGATTTAGTCGAGGACTACTTTCTTCTTTCTTTTCGAATCAAATAGTTCGTTTCATTCCCCGAACGAATAAAGGGAGCAGCGTGTAAAGATAAGAAATAAGTGGACGAGACTCTACGCTGGATAATACCACTGATATCCGCAATCTGCTGCGCGTTTCACCTTATCGAGCTTATTACTAATCGATCTCTGTACGTAAATTTGATAGCGAGTTTTGATAGCGAAGATTATTTGATAGCAAATTTTTAATTACAACCACGACATTTAAGGAAACGATTTTTCGGAAAGATTTCTGTCAGTCTTTCTTTGAAACGTAAAGGAAAGAAATAACTAATTTATCTGGAGCTGAAAGAACGACTAGCACTTAGTAGCACTTTACGGAGAAAAACATTTTTCTATATACGCTTGTGCACGATCGTACATGCAATTATATAAATTTTGACAACCTTTTTTCGTATATCCTGATAAATAAACAAGAATATTCAGTGCACGACAATTTTGTCACGGACTGTATTTCCCCCACCGACGACAGTCGATTCTCTCTTCGACTGTAGCATAGACATCACAGGCAGCATGTTGCGTTTTACTAGTCGACTTACAACTGTTGGCCTAGTCGGTAGCCGCGGCTCTCTATTCATTGTTCAGCCTCGTGATTTCTGTCGACACACCTATCAGCTACCCGCCGCACGCTATTCGCCGTTTGCCAATACTATCATTTCGCTTGTTCCACGGATCGGAGTGTTCTATAGCGATGCAATATAAATATCCGCGACAGGAAATTATTAAATCGAAATTGAATCAGCGAGGTTCAATAAGATCTTTCGTTTGCGTCGTGCAAGATCGGTGATTCACGAATGAAACGTAACAGAGGGACAGGATCAGATATTATTCGAGATGACAATCCGAGGATCAGCTACAGGGACGAGAGTGCAACCGAGATGGATACGTGAAATTTATGAGACTTTTAGCGAGTAAACTGCGAACGGTGACGACTCTCGATAAATTCCTTCGTCGAACACCTGTGCCCGGCATTCGGATTCTACATTCAACGCGTCGCGGCGAAGGTGAACCATCAGTTACCAGTTTTATCATTTTCTCATCGTCGATCCTCCCACGGAAACAGAGTCCCACTTATTTGCATTTGTTGAATAATATCGAAACGTATATGCTACTCATCAGTGGTCGTGCGCGCGGTGTGCTCACTGTTTTGTAAAATTGAGAATCCAAAGATTCCGCATTTATGTGGGATAGTCGTTCCGATTAATAGAGAAGGAAAGTTGGGGAGACATACAATTTGTTCGACTGTATGTTGTATGTTCGACTGTTAGCTTGATTAAAAGTTGGTCCTTGGATAAAATCGATCGTAAAAGAGGACAAAAAGTCGATATTGTCCTTTTATCTATTTCAATTTAATTTCTGGGCGTAGATATGGCTGTGTACGCAGATAACACCGGAGAAAAACGGTTTGCCCATTGTATTCTGCGTATAGTAAAATCTATGAGAACCGCCTATTGAAGTTTACATAATCAGATACGTGTTGAAGAGTGTTACCTTACCTTACCTTACGTGGCCATATCTATGTACATAGATTAAGTTTGGAAAGAGGCGATATCGATTTCCTTTTTCTCTTAGCGTCGATTCTGTCCGGGGGTTATCTCTTAGTCAAACAAAAGCTGATAACTGGGTAGCTAATAGCTCGTTTTATTGCCTTTTCTATCAGTTTTGCACTATATTTTACACGCGTCAATACGGTGCAAAGCGGGAGGAATTGTTCGTACGATAGAAGAGTCCACACCGTTCCTCTGCAGAAACACTCGCCCGTGAAGCCAGCGTCCATCTTTCTAATCTTCTGCAATTGCACGTTTTCACCTACCGTTAACTGCATACCCATTAGCTGAATTCGTCGAGTAACGATGCACTTGGTGATTGCGAATCTGCGAGATCTAAGAGTGAAATTTGGCTAAAAAAATATATTTCAGCCTTTTCTGACGGAAAAAAAAAAATCGTTGTGTTACACGGACGGCCTAATTTACACACCTTGACACCTTCACTCCGATCTACGATTCGTAAATAATACCTGAAGTAACACGTTCTATAGTCATTGTTTCCCACCGGAAACAACAATACGATTTCCAGCCACCAGACGAAATTCGATTACAGTGCAACGATAAAAGTGGATCGATATGAAATTATGGACCGTGGGCAAGACCAGCCTGATCATCCTCACAACTTTCACGCTCACTCTGTATATCCTGTCCTTCTACTTCAACGACAGGCTGTACGACATCCTCCATCTCAGACGGATCTACGTGAGAAATCTGCCCACCACAAAGAAGATCCTATTTTGGAACACGATGTTCGGCGACGACCACTTCTACATGGGCAAAGGCGACGTGTTCATTAACTGTCCTGTGAACGACTGTTACGCGACGCACGACAGAAATCACGTGGACATACTGGACTTCGACGCTATATTATTTCATGGAAACGAGCTCGAGGCCGTCGACTTGCCAAAGAACAGGAGCCCGCGGCAGTGGTACGTTTTCGTGAACCTGGAAAGCCCGGCTAACAGGCCGCTGACCAGCCATTTTTACGAGGATTTCTTTAATCTCACGATGACGTACAGATTGGACAGCGACGTCGTGTGGTCTTACGGCACCGTCCAGGACGTGCACACTGGTCAAGTTGTGGCACCAATCAGGGACACCAGTTGGAACCGGTCTTACAATCGGTCAGGTAATACGTGAATTCTGTGACGTTTGATTGAGAGCGGTGGTTGAGGTGTACCGGGCTGATTCAAGAATGTTAAATTGGACAAATTTTCGCGTCCGCTTGAGAGAGACGATCGACGAAAGGATAAGCAGAAATATCTTTTGGGACCATCCATTTACGGTCGCGGCTCTTCTCGTGTGAAATGTTCGCTTATGAAAGGTGCGCTTCAGAGTTCAATGCTGGCAAGTGCCGGATCGGCAACTATTCGATGCGATCGATAATCGCGATTAACGTGGGTATATTCAATGTTAATTTCATGTTTACCGACGCGTCAAATCAATTCTTGCGAATTCATGATACATTACATTAGCCTTGGCGGTGTGGGGGGACGAAAAAGGGGAAACAAAGCGGAAATTTTTTCCTTTCATCTTAATTTTCCTCGAAGGATGCCTCATCTCGTCTCGCGCGTTTCGTATATTCACTGCGCGTAATTAATCCGGTAATCAACGCGCTTCTGCCTTCGTCCAGTTCGACAAAGAACGCGGCCATTTACCGTCGTAACTCGAGTAGCGCGTAACTGTTCTTACCTGGCCGCGCAGTAGCACGAAGCGAGCTGGAAAAAACATTCGCGGCGGCGAGTTTCTTCGAATTGTATTCCTGTTTCCCTTAAGGAAGAACGGGGCGATCGCCGGGAATTTAATGAGATCGCAGTGACAGCTGCAGAAACGGAAAACACAATGGTTCGATGCGTTTAATTGGCAGAAATTAAATCGCGCCCCGTAATTTATGGAAGGCAACGTAACTTCGGCAGTAAGTCAGGTAGTTATTCCGTAATTGCTGTCGGTGAATTAGCGCGTGTAAAATGGACAAAGAGAAGGTTAAAAAGTCGCGGGAACGGGGGTAAGGAAAACCCTAGGTTGAGACAATTCTTTTGCGTAACCGCGTCGTTGCGCAACGCTCGGAGCTTCCATGAAAGGTGTGCTAATTAAAATGCCGCCGGTGACTTTATTAACTGGTACGAGTTAGCTAATTTTCGCGTCTATCAATTTATACGAATGCAGAGGCAATCCCCTTCGGGTCACGTTTTCGCGTCGTGTCTGGACAGAACGAAATAATCCAGTACACGTTGAATCATCGTGTTGGTTCTAGGCAAACAAGATCGCTCTAAGAAATATTCCTTTGAATCGTCGATCACGTCACCGTCCCACTCGTTCGTTTGTACAGGTGACAAAGATATCGACTATCGGACTGCATCATTGTCAAATATAATTCAAGGCAAGACGAAGCCTGTTATCTGGTTCGTAAGCAATTGCCTCGCTAGAAGCGGCCGTCAGGAATTCGTGAACGAGCTGTCCAAGCATATCCCCGTGGATGTTTACGGGAGATGCGGCAGCAGGTATTGCTCCCGTAGCAAGGACTGTTTCGCCGAGGTCGCGGAGCCTGAATATTTTTTCTACCTGTCGCTGGAGAACTCGCTGTGCAACGATTACGTAACGGAGAAGCTGTACAATGCGCTCAGGTAAAACAATGGACGAAGGGGCGGTTTCAATGATACAATTGTCATTCGCAGCACGCGCTCGCAGCCCTCGTCGACCGATTTCAAACCGCCTGACGGACTCGTTTCGCGGCCCGAACACGTATGAAATTGTTTCGACACGTGGCCGAGCTGCGAGTGATTCCCTCTGACAAGCCTATCCTTCCTCCTGTCTGTCCCTTGCTATTTTGTTGTTGTTTTTCTACCCGCTTTTCTGTTTGCTTGTTATGCAGCGACTTGTTATGAATCGAAGGGAAACGTGGGTACTGGTTCGTGTAACAGAATGTTAATGTCCAACAGTAGCGTCGCTTCTTTTAGCTCTTTTATTATCAGTGGCATCGTGCTAACGATCCCATCTTTCTTTGAACTTTTCTTCACCTTCGCTGCTTCATTATTCATTGTCTATTCGCCATGGAGGACCACGATAAACGATGCCACGAAGAGTACTATAATGAAGGCGAAAAGGAATGCAAGAGGTGTTTAACCGAGTTGAAATGATGTTTCCAGATACAACATTGTTCCTATCGTTTATGGCGGTGCCAATTATAGTTTGTTCGCGCCACCGCGATCCTACATAAACGCCTTCGACTTCGACACGCCGAAGGACCTAGCTGATTATTTGAAGATGCTGATGGAGAATCCGCGAGATTACAGAGAGTACTTTGCCTGGAAGGAGTATTACAGGATCAGCAGCGGCGTTTCGACCGCGGTTTGCAATCTTTGCCGGTTTCTTCACGAAAAGAACGAATCTCGGACCTATAATTTTCTGTCCAACTGGTATAGTCAGTCGAAGTGTCCTTTGCAAGAACTATTGCGACACGATAGTTACGTCACACGATCTAGTTTTAAGCACAAAGACTGATTTAATACATTTCACATAATGAACTGAAAATGAGATGCTATGATTCTAACAATAATAATAATATTAATAGTGATATCAATTAAGCGAATATACGTTATCGTGTTGTGAAATGCATTCATTGCAGGATGGCCTGCTTTGTCATTACACGAAAGATAGAATCGTATTTATTGCTACTTTTTTATGGCAGTCACCAGAATGCAAATGGTATTGGAGAGGTCAGGCAACGATAGACTGTCGCGCGAAGGAAAGTCGTGAAAGTGGAACATCGACATCCGGTGTACCGATAGAAAATTTGTAACATCGGCCAAGATACGAGTCTTCTACTATCTTAACGATGCACTAGTCCCCTACGTAAATTTAAGCCAACTTAAATGTAATTCGCAGGACTGACGTCAACATGTATTACCATCGATACCAAATTCCCTTTATATTTAAATAAATATTGCAGCTTCGAAGCGTAATTAGAATGTTTCATCCATCATTTAAAGAGCCGCGACCTGGAATTCGCGAGCGTGCCATCATACTTTCTATGAAATATTCACGGGCCAAATCGTTTCCAGCGAGCTGAAGGCCGATGATTTTCATAATTTATTCCACCTTCGTTCTCGATTCGCGTTGAATTGTCAATTAAGCAACCGAACCTACGTCAATAAGAAATATTCAATTTCTTTAACTCAAACTGTTATTTCGTTCCATGTTGGAAAACGATTATCCAAAGCGAACCTGACAAATCGTTATCTCGAGAGCCAAGCATTTCACCTTAGCCCGAGCACAGAGCATGCTAGCGTACTTAGGCTCACTTCATATCAGGCGTATTTTCAACCAAGTAACTGTTCCCACTTCTAAAATAATGCCAAGGTTGTCACCTTTCACAAACGGAAAAGACGGAACTCGTTGCTTGTTCGAAATGGAAATAAACCAGTCTACCTTAAATGTGTTCACAATTGACCAGTGCTTAGTTCACCGTGCGCCACAGTTATGCGAAATTTGTCCTCTGTTGCCCTACAATTTCTTCGAAGTAAATGATATACGGCAATTCACTTAATCATAGGTATTACACAGATACTAAAGGCACTTCCAATATACATTGATTAATGTTAGGTATATTATGTGCTATGAAATCGCAATTTTTTTATCTCTGCGACGCACTAACCAAGTTATTACTTCGCCTCTTAAGACCGCGGGACAATTTCCTCAAGGCAACCGGTCAGCGCTTTCGCCATTCGCAGGCATCGGCAGTTATAGTCGAGTAACTCTAATAATTAACCATTCGCGAAAAGGAAAGCTAGCCGCTCGAAGGACTGAATGCTTTCCAACTCTTTCTCGTACGGCTCGCTGTGACCGATAGAGCCGGTAAAAGCTTTTTCTCGTCGGACTATCGGGAAAATAAAACAATAGCTAGCTGTCTCGCGCGAAAAGAAACACGTATAAGACACTTACACCTCTCGCCTTTCGATTCAACTCGTTTTAATCGAAGCAATATAAAATTTCCTCGGAAACTTTCAGTCTAAAATGGCTTCGCGCATATTTAAACTCGCTGCCTCGTAAACAGCGTTATTCGCATCAGAACGGACATAAATGGCATGAAAACGTGTTCTTGCGCAATTTTTTTCCACGATACAGCTCGCCCAAGAAATTTCGTTCGTCGGCTACTACTGCGAAGAAGTTCTGACGAATCTCGCCCCCTGTTGCTCAACCTACGGACAAGTCTGAATATAGTAGAAATTGTTTGAACGGCTGCTGCTACAAGTGTTCCGTATAATTCCCTGGATTCGCGATTCTACGTAAACGAGCAGGGTGTGCGTAAATAATTGGAAAAATGTGCTCCTGCTAGAACAATCGGCGCGGATGAATGTCGCTTATTTTGTCGTCGTGATTCGTTCTTTCGAAGCGGCGAATGGAATTCTTTCTTGTTTCGCAGTAGAATTGAAGTACAATAGTGATTCTGAATGGGAGATAGACGTTTCGCGGCATGAAATTGTTTAATATTCCGACGAAAAATGCAAGCTGTAAGCTGCTTTAAAATTGAAAATTCGTTTGGGCAAGCTATTGGTCGGTAGAAACCTTTTGAACCGAAAAAATACAGCATATAAATTCCATTTCAGTTGTTTTTTTTTCAGAGCTTCGCGTGTCACAAATTGGACAGCTTTGACGCGGATTATTAATAGTGAGAACGTTCCGTTCTATTCGGGATTTGTTCGCCGAAACTACATCGAATATTTTTCAACAATTAATTATTTCGGTCTTTGTTCTAATAAACTGATGCCTTTTGATTCGCTTCATATTTTTATTATATGTGTTACCCTGTTTCGCGAAAATCGTCACGAAATTCTGTACGATATTTTATTTATCATTGCTTACCCCCTTTTTTTTGTTGTTCTCGTCTTTCACTCATGATCAACGTACTGAACGAGACGCGAGGGGAATTCGTATTCTCGTGATCGTTATTTGTTGCACGATTCTCCGGCTAACTTTTTCCATACAGGGGCGCACGGAATTGCCCCCCGATTATTGTCATCGTGACAAAAGCGTAGAAGCTCGGGGCGAAACGCAAAAACTATTCGCGAAAGGAATAACGAGCTTCGTGCGCGCACTTTCCTCGACTTTCTTTCCGTTTCGAACGAAGAAAATTCTCCTCCCTACTCTGAACACATTTGATTAACTTCTGTCCACGGACAGTTGCGTCAACAAACTGGAACAGTGCGATCCAGCTAATGTCGCACGCAGAGTGAGAAGCAATATCGTACAAACTGAAATATGAAATTCACGCATAGAATAATCATGACAAATCCGTCAGACTGGAGCTGCGGACAGGGTCGAGAAGGAAATTAAATATACAGCCCAAATGTTAACGCAGCTAAATAAAATTAATTGTAAAAAACAGGTGAGTGTACGAAAAATAAATTTAAATGGCCAAAATAAACATTGTCATTTTGAAAAATTTTAATCTCTGAAAGATTATGGTCCCCAGTTTTGTCTCATGTCTTTTCAAGATACTACCATCTACCAGGTGGTGTTCATTATTAATGGGACACCTTGAGCAGAACTTACGCGAATACCATTCTCTGACCCTATCAATTAATAATTTCAAACGTACGCATGAAAATTGTATTAACCGATCGAATCACCCCCCTCGTCCGTTCAACTTCCTCTGTGGAAGTGTAATGTTCTGAAACACCCAGCTGCCCGCAGAATTACCTTCGATTCCGTTACCATCACCATTCAAACTTCCGGTCAGACTGGTGAAACAGCTTCATCGAACTCGCCCGTCCCGAAGAAAGAACAGGAAGAATCCCATCGGAGTAATCTGTCAGACGCAGAACGCGCGTTAAGAAACCGCAAGCACTCCGACAAAGATCGATTCGATGCTCGACTCCGCACACCCCTTAACGAGCTACGTCGATTACTGCATTAATAAACGATCGAATCGCGATAAACCGAACGACCATACCGATAAATGCTCGAAATAGATAGAAATGGTCGAATACGAGCGTTTCTATAGGTAATCATTAAAATATTAACGTTATAAAAGTACTTGACCGCGAATTCGAGGTTTGATGATATAATTTCTATGATATAATTGATCAGAATCATAAGTGGCAAAATTTTCGGCAAACCGAAACGATGGCTACGAGCGTAAGATTGAAATGAATAGAGGATATGATTCCACAGGTTTTACAATTTTGATATTTGATCAGTGCTAATTGATTTCACTCGTTTATTGGTTAAAGGGAGTTGTCGTTTCATTTGGGTATTCCGAAGAAGATTATATTTTATTTGAAATGTTTGATAGTTCGAATGTTTAGGAAAAAAGATAGAGGAATTTTTTTGCCCACCGAAATTTTCTAGAACTTTTGACGAAAATGTAATTTTTCAAATAATATATAATTTTGTGGGACAAGCATTCTGTTCAATTTCGCAACAACAGTTGAAGCAAACGAAGAGCGAGCGGCGCTAATTATACCGTTGCACAGCGTCGAGAGCGATGAAACAAATTACCAGGAACACATCGAATTGCACAAATCGTAACCCGCCAATGTATTTGATTATTACAAAGTAAACGGAGATCGGGGTTTCAAAGTTGCCCGTTGATGGATCACCGGCAAAACTAGCTCGTTATTTCGTGTAACCCGAAAGTACAACGCCAGCAATTTCCTATACGTATATACGCGCGTACTATGAGCATGTGCGCTCGACGTCGCATTTATATCGACATTTAACAAATGTGACATTAATTATTACGATGTAAAGTGCAGCCCGGCTGTTGATCGAGTATCGGAAATTTCGACAAATGTTATTGACACGCGTTCGATTGCACCTCGGTGGAAAAAAAGAGGGGAAATTGTGAAAAGAATGTTGGAAACTCGACAGTAGAAAAATTCGAGGGGTCGTTTGTACCTCCTCTCGTTTGAATTTCCATATCGCACACCCAACTTTTACGCTGCGAAAAGAAACAAAAAAGAGGAACAAAAATGCTGCACCGATGGGAGACAGTGATAATCTTCGTTTTACTCGATTTGGTTGCGTTTATTTAAAAACAGCAGTGCGATGTCGTTACAGATAAACGAATCGCTCTATACGTTTGATCGAGCCCCGCGGAAGCGAGGAAAAAAACACTGGAACAATGATGAATTCATTGGAATTATTATCGAATTACCGATAGGAAATTGTTGATTACCAGAGGAAGCAGAAAAATCGAGGTTCGGTGAGCAGGAAAATATCAATTAGAAGCGATCACTCGTGACCGAATTCTCGAGCCGAAAGAAATACGTTTGCCCCAGGTGAACTCGGTAATTAGTGAAAAATTCAAAGTGCAATCAATCGGCGGGTAGATAGGTACGTTCGTTTAACTTGTCTGTCGACGCCCGGGAGAGTAAATGGGAGGTTACCGCTCTGCTCTATATCCATTCTATGTTTCCCCATTATTTGTTTCATTAATGGGCCGTTCTGTAACGCTGAACGACTCTCAAGTTTATCCACGAAAGAAAACTTTAAAGAATTTCCACTGACCCGCGTGGAAAAATTCTCTATCTTGCCAGTAATGAAATGTATCACCAGCAGTTAATGACTCATCGACGCACGATGACTGCGCTTTAGATACCCACCTAACGACCGCTACACATCAACGCCTTGCGGCCACTAGGTACTCGTGTTCGTTGCCGAAGCGCAAACCCGAACGCCGCCCTTCGTTCACGGCGAAACAAGTGCTTCAGAATCGCTCGATTCCCGTCAGCTGGTTTCACCCAGAAGGTTAAGGCTGCGAGCGATAAACACAAGGGGTTGCGGGGTGGAAACTGCGAGGGCAACGGCACGAATCACAGCGGATGGATATAAAAGGAAATTACTGGTCTCTCAGACGCACTTCGAGCCACCCGATGCTTTTCCATTCCCGGCGTTCGCACCGCGCCGCCCCATTTTCATCATTATACCCGCACCCTCTACTTTCCTCTACTTTTTTCCCCCGCTTCACCCGTTCGGACTTTCTCGTCTGCTCGCCGCACTCGTGACCCGATTTACAGATGTCCCACGCAGGAGGCGTCTGAAACTTTGCTGACGGAACGGAGAACTGGCTTGGGCGTAGCCAAGGGGTCCGTCTGGATAACTGAGAATTTAGAGATGCGGCGATTAGTGTTACTGAACGGTAAGAAAGTTGTATCCGTTGCAAATAATAACGAGGACCCCGTGGCACGGAATAAAAGAATTCTCTTTTGCCGAATATAAAGCGAACGACGAGCATAGAGCCCCTCCAATTATCACGTTGTTCACGAGGTAACAAGTAGCAACATCGTGAACCGCGAAGGGCACAATCCTCCAACGTATCATTCTCACCCTATCCAGTATTAAGACGTCGTTATCGTTTCGAGCAAAGCACGGCCTCCCCTGGATTTATCATTGTTCGACTCTATCGTGCGAAGTGGCAGTAAAGCTTGGGGATCAGTGACGGTATCGTTTCGCCGGCGGCGGCCCTCTTCTTCTGTAAGACCGTTTAACGCGCCACTTCGACCCTCTTCTCGCCCTTTCACCCTTTCTTTCTTTCTCTTCATTTTTCCCGCCCGCCTTTTTCTTGCCACTAATTAACCAAATAAGCTGACCGCGAGCATCGTTAATCGGCCCGGTCGTGGAACAAAATGCCGAACAGGTACCGAGAATATTCGATTCCGGGCGGATCGATGCGATCCAAGCGGCGAAGGCTGACGCCTCGTTTTCTGTCTGCAGCGTGCAACAGCCGATTAATGGAATTGATTGGAGCCACGCGTACGAGAGGATATCTCTGGCAATTAATCAAATTATTAAGCCGCGTGCGGTGCGCCGAGCCGAGTGTTGTTCCGCAAATATCGGCAAGGCGTGACCTGGCGATAAAGAGAGAGAGAGAGAGAGGGACTGTAGGCGGAACGAGTAATTATCGTCACTTTGTCGGACAGGCTAACCCATTCTGTTTTTCCTCTACGTCGTTCGATTCTCTAAGACACAAAATGACCAATATCCAAACAGGAGATTCGAGTATCAATCTCTGTCAAATAAATTCACCCAACCGTTCAACGACCAGCGCGTCTCTCGCCCGAGCGCCAAGAAAATCCAGTTCACACAAATCCGCCTCGCATTCCCCTTAAATTTCATAACCCCCCGCCAGCCGGAAGTTTCCGCGGAGAAAATAGATATTTATAAGGCGGCACGCGTCCGCGGGGCGGCAGAGATTTCGGCAGATTCCGCGAATATGCGATCAGGCACGGTTCCAGCGTGGATCCCGCTCGTCCGTTTCGCCGGCGAAGTGAGCGGAGGTGTCGAATAATGGGCTGAAAGGGATCGTGGAACAGGGACGATGGGGGGATGGCTGCAAGGGAATTCGAAGGGGCAAGAACGTCGAGGGAAGAGTGACAGTAAGCTGTTCGTGGAATGTCTGCTCGCGTTCGCGAAATTGCCAGTAGCAGAAGCTTTCGAGGACGCGACGCGACGCGTCTGCATCCGAACGAACGCGAGTGTATCCCGCCAGTTGCATCTGCAACAGATAGAAGACACTTTAGCCGATACGTTGCGCCACGTCGTTGACGTTTCTCGGCTCGATCCGGCCGACGATAATTCTTCGGGACGCGTCGACGACGACGGCTGACGGCATTATTTGCTTTTAAGGGAATCACCGTCGATATGGAATTCCATTCGGATCTCGAACGGGAAGCCGCGGTGGCGTACGAATTGCAATGTCGAGCAAATTTGCAATATTGATTGGCCCTTCGAAAAAAATAATGGGAACGTTAATATGCAATTTGATCGGAATTCGTCACGCAACGCCAATTAATCGAGCATCGTTTTACTAATTTACCGTGCCCGTAATTTCACCCGAAATCGGTTGGGCTCTCCGCGGAATGAATCGGGAGGTATGCGACTTTCGAGTCCCGAAATCTAGCGGATACACGGGGCAGCCAGAGTATCGGATAGAAATGGAAATCAATGCGATATACGTGCACGTTAAGGGGCAAATTTTTATGCCGGCCGGAATCGTGAACTGGATTCCTGTATACGCTCACACACACGCGCGCGGTTAATATATTCCGCATCATTTGACGCTACGTAACACGTGTACCAGGTTGAATATGTGATTCGGTCTTTGTGATTCACCAGTCCGTCCATTCATTTATCCATCCGTCCAACACGTACCCCAAGATGCATCCAACTCTTGAACGTGCAGCGAGCGCGTCGCTATTAATAAGCCGGTAGCGTCGAATCCGCGAACCCTTAGAAATACCGCCTGCGAAACTGGGGCGAGCTAGTGCTTGAATCCAATTCCTCGTTACTTTTTCACCTGAATCTATCCGTTAGGGCACCGATTTTATTAGGTTTCGATGCACGTAGATATACTTAAGTCACGATAGAATTGGAATTACAGCGGACACAGAGTTTCGGTCCTACACATAGCGAATTAATGTCAATAATATTAATACGGGAGCATGAACCGTGTGCGGTGTTCACATAATAATTACCCGCCGTAAATATTTACTGGCGCCCCGTTTCCATTTTAGTGCTCCGGCGGTCACGTCGAAAAGAATGGCCAAAGGAATCGCGCAAGGGGCAACGAAAAAAAAGTATCAAGAGTAGCAGGAGTAAGTAGCCGCATAAATTGCCCGGGGCGAGTTGCCGGTACAATGCGACATCCAAGCGTATGGCAGCTCTCTATCGCCAATAACTTAGGTCCTTTCATATCTTGCCAATAATTCGTCCTCTAGCCAGCGGCGGAACAGAGCGGAGGGTGGCCAGGCTACGAGGGGGCAGATGGGCGTTCTTTCGGCCAGGGAAATTTATCCGGCAGATAAAAATGTCTGTTAGAGTTTATATAGGGAGCGGCGAAATTTCAATAAAAGCCTCGATTGTAAAGTACAGATAGAGAAGGCCGTCCAGACGTTACACGGGTCAGTGAAGCTCAAAGTCTACCCTCTCCCCCCGCTTTATCGTCCCTTTCTCGAAGAGGGTGCCTTCTCCAAGAAGTTCCTCAACCCCTTACAACCCCCCTCGAATACGGCACGCCCCTGGTGCAGCGTCGCGTTATCGATACGCGCCCTTCTTCTTCGATACGGAATCGTTTCTGTTCGAGTCGGGTTAGCCGGTGTAACGTCCAAGACGTTTGCTCGGGGGATGTTCGAGGGTGTGCCGGATTTTGACCGTCCGGGACCGGGGTCTGGTCCTGGTGTTGTTTCTGTTTGCAGAGGATTGCTAGAATTTGTTTGATTCGCACGATTGCTCTCGAGTGTCACCTAATAGAGGGGCGACGGGGTAGTTTAATGGGTGCACTGTTTATTCTCCGATTCGTTTGTTGTCTGAACATTATTAGACGGTGAAAAAGATCCCCAAAAAAGACTACGCTCTCAAGGAATTGAAAATTCTGTGAAAGGAGGCAGTAAAGAGTTTTTACGGCCGACGGAATTCGTCATTCGGAATCAATAAGCGAGAAGAAAAGGTGTGCTCGGTTTGTCGCGTCGAGAACAGTGATTCCGAAGTGCAGTAACGTTTGGTAACGCTTCTAACGGCCCTCGAACACGTGGTCGTCGTCGCTCAGGGTGGCGAGCCTTGAATCAGCCCGCTAGTGCTATCAATCCTCCTCGCACGTCCGCTTTAAGACCAGCCATAAAGTCTGAATCGGGCGATTTAACCGAGGACCTCCGCTCCATTCCTCCTCGATGCTCGGGGGACACGCTCGCGACGCTTACGGTCGATCGAACTGCCGGTCGATGATAAAAAGAGATATTTAAGGGGAATTAACCGAGTGGAGGTTTACGAGCAACGAGGATATCGTCCCTGCGTAATAAGAATCCAAGGTGTGCATCCGTGAATAGGGGATGAAATCGAAGCGAAAGAAAGGCGGCAGTTCCCGGAGCTGTTCGACCGGGCTAATTACAAGTTTTAAACCGTGTTAAATTGCGGGGGGGAATTAATATAACAGTTCGGGAGTGAATTTCGTGTTTGCGTTTCTCCTCGGTCTAATTGTTAGCTTCATTGAAACTAATTCAACGAAAATTCTGGTAGCTCGAAAATTATTACATGTAATACGAAATTTCCAAATAGCCAAATGAAGCAATGCTTGTCGAGGAGTTTCTAACATCGTCGAGTACGCGAATGGTCGGCGTACTCTGCACGCGGGGTGTGGCCGCGCGAGAAGTGGATAATTAGTACGGTCGGTTCGAATAGTCTCACGCAGGATTAATTACGCAGGCTGCGATGTACGCGCGTAACCACATACACAGCTGAACACATAAATATTGAACGTAACACGTGCGCGTGTCGCCGCCGACGCACACACGCGTCCGCCCTTATATGATCATCCATCTAGTTATAGACACGAGATAATACGTCAATTTGGGGCCCGGTGTGCTCGCACGTGACTGGACAAACTTACCAACGCTCTGCGTATAGGTGTACAATACAGTGACCATTTAGCATTATGAGCGAGTGAATGAAGAAAAGTTACCTGTACTGGACAAATATCAGTGAACTTTTGTAAATGCAAATAAATTGCGACAAGTATCACAATATTTTTTTAAGCTTCCATTCATTAATAATAATAATAGTAATAGATACATGTTCGGAATTTCAGCAATAATGTACCCAACGTCCATTGCCCCTAGGCACCGTTTCACTAATTATTGTACAGCAATCAATTTATGCTTCCCATGCAAATACATTCCACGTTAATTAAATCTGTGCTGTTTCACGTGTTCAAAAAATTTCCCATTTCATACGTGCCGCTAACTGAAGCATCTTCTCAAGTGCGTGTGCAGTGCGTGCCGAGTCGCCAGGTTGTGTGGGCGTTTATGCAAAACCGTGTCATCCCTGGAACGTTCGAGATTGTGTGTAGCGGTTGTACCATTTGGCGGTGTCTTGTACACGCGTTTTCCTAAGGTGAATCGTTCCAGTTACGTGTAACGACGAAATGGTGGATAGAGGGTGTGTATGTGCTGGGCCAGGGGCACTTTAGACCACGATTTATAGGACATTAAACCAACACGCGACCAGGCAACCGCCGCTCGTTTCGAACTCTTCTAGGCTCGCGCATAAATATGAGCCTCCCTCTTCCGGAAGGTAATTCTCCAGGTTCCCCGAAGGAAGGATTTTCTCGAGCCTCGAATCAATGAAACATACCCAGCCTCCGAATATTTTATGTTCCTTCAATTTTGTATTCTATGATCCATCGTTTTGTATTGCACATTTGGATAGGATTATTTGTCCGAACTTTGGGATTATAAATTTAGTTTTTATTCAAATATTGTACCGTTTCATTTAGATTAAGAATAATGGACAAGGCGCTGTAAATAACAATTCCGCTTCCAAAGATACGATTCTCGATCTTTATCCATCGCATGATTCACGTTTACGAGCAACCGTGGATCTCTTTCCACGTATCTTCGTTACGATGATAGCTCTACATGTTAGATTCGCATTTTTATACGTCGATGATGGAGAATCGATCGCTAGGGGGGATTCTCTGGCGGGCCACCCGAAGCAAGCAGGCCGAGTTTGCAGTCTTGTGTATCGAGTGTATTTACCATTTAGGAATATCTATATTCTAACCGCGAGGCAACGATAAAACATCGAACGGTTCGTTTATTAAACGATAACAGCTATGGGGCGCATCCTTACAACCGATTGATGCATACGGTCGTAAAAAAATATTCGAAAGCTGAGCGAATTGCAGCAAACCAATTATTTTTTCCTTTTCCATTCGGAAAGGGAAGCGCGCCGATTTCACAGGACCGTGTCTTTTATCTCGCACGCACTGTATATAAAAATATTACAAAAAAATATATATATGGAGAATAGAAAACAATTTAAAAACTGTGGAAAAAGGTAAACAAATGTAAAAAGGAGAAAAAGGGAGCGCTAAAAATTGATCCTTGAAATCCCCATGCACTGTGCCACGGGGGAGCGCTGTTTGTTCAGCACTACCGGGTTCGGGCTATTTCCAAAGGGAAAACAGTAAACGGTTCTCGCGTGGCGTCCACTTGCGGAAAAAAATGTTTCGACCGGTTTAAAAAAAAAAGTCTGTTATTCTTGCGCCGCCTCGAGGTAAACTCGTTACCGCGGTTCCACGGACAGACGGAACGGTTTTTCGTCCGCGGCCGCTTGATACAGCAATTACGATGTGGCACACGCGTGATAAAACTCTTGGGGCAACTTTTATTTTCTGCAGAAAGCGGTAGAATTCGAGCGGACGGAGCGACAGGACAGGATATTTGGACCAGCAAGTCAGAGAGACAGATTGAAAGAGAGACCAAGGGGGGACGGTTACTGGACCCTAGACTCTTTGGTCTCTTGTTCAGTGTCCGCGTGTTTGCACTGAATCGGTCGTACGCCGGTTTTCCAAATAGAATTTCAATCGGGGATGTAATCGCTGGAACTTCCGAGATTCCACCGGCTGAATGGCACCTATAGAAGTTTCATGGGGTTCCGGGAGTGAAAGTTTTCCCCGCGTCCGACGTTGTCGAATTTATGAGCTGTTTAATTAAATTCTAACGCAACCTCTTTTAGCTGCGATGCGACAGATACGATGAATCGGCGGTCCTTTCCTCTGAATGGCCCTTTCGTTTGGTAATGTCATGTTTCCTCTATTCATCGAACGACGCGGACCATTCAGTCGAGCGGTTCAGTCTTCTTTAGAAAGGGTTAGACTTCGGAACCGCGGAAAAAGTCGCTCCCGCTGGATTCGGGATTGAATCCAGTCGATAACTATCTCGTTCAATATAATTTACCGTGTCGAGCGCAAAGTAGCAAAGGGAAGGTCCGTGAAGTCTCCCCTACAGCGAATGTAGTTTACTGCAAACACGAAGCTGAGTGCATCCGGTCAGGTAGGATCGACGAGGAGGATTGTGTTCCGAAGTACGTGACGCAGGTAACGAGAATCAAGGCTTTCGTCGTTCAACGAGCCAGCCGATGATGAGTCGCGTGGAAGGCATTCACGCGGTCTGTCCCCCGCGTTGCGTTGCGTTGTTTCCCCGGTTGATCATGGCTCGTCCTGTCCGAAAGAGCCTTCTGCTTCCCGTTCGAAATCGAGTTTGCAACACTACGATCCCCGTTCTTTCCATTCGTACGCCAGTTCCGCGCGCGTGACCACGTCCCTCGAAAGTTTTCGTCCTTCCTAATTCGACCAGTGTGCTCCCTTTCCTTTGGACGCGATTCGTCAGAGTTGTTTTCGAACGTGGCACGACGAGAAGAACGAGACGGCTAGACGCGCCCCGGGCGTAAACGGCGAGCACCGTGACAGAAACGAGTTCCGGAGAAATTGAACTACAGAGCATGTTAAAGTTTGTCCAGATAAGCTTGTGGAAAGTAGACGGCAATGTTGTCGCGAAGGTTCCCGGGAACGAGGCGAGCACCCGACAGTGTGCTCCCTGGAACGAGCTTAAACGCATCCTGCACGGTGGAAGGGACGCAAGAATGCGGGAGGAAAACGAACGGAAAGCTTGTGTATGTGTTCCAGGCTCCATTACTTGAATTGGAGTGGGAATACAGACTGGTCCCTGCACGGACCCGCCATATTTCGGACAAATGTTCGCGCCCCTCGGCCGGCATCTTCTTCCAGGCGTCCCTGTCTCTGCTCGCAATAGGAAAATACCGGGTCGTTCTATTTTCTTCTACTGTCGTTCGTTGTATGGCTATTTTTGGGATGGCGCGACTTATTCTGCGGCTTTGCGTCCCAGACCTCTGTCTGCCGACCAGATCTCACGATTTCGAAATTGTGGTTGCTGGCGGTCGAATATGTTTGGCACGGGTCCGTTTGGTGGCGGATACTAGGCTGCTTTTTTAAGCAGAGGTGGTCTAGCGGTCGTAGCGCTGGCTCGCAAAGAATAGGTAGATCTCGCGTGTCCACGTAAGGCACCTCGAAATTAATTTAAAAGTTCGTTCGCGTACGGCACTGGAGGATGACCAGGGGGAGAGGCGGCACTTCCGCTGGAAGGAAACATGGCCACCGAGTCCGTTACTTTCGCCCATTGACCGCGCTTCCCTCAATTTCAGCCTGCCCTCGTTCTCCCTGCGAATTTCAGTGGCCACCCTTAACGTAGCAACCCTACAGTGTTCCAGGAAACTTGGAAAATTCTCCCATTGTGTTGCGGATCGTAGTAAGTGTGCGCGATGAGTAATAAACGTAGAAAAGTGGAAATATCTGACATCAGATAGACACCTGTATCGATATTAAACTTGAATCCTACAGTGGCACTTGAAATAAATCTCTACGTTAAGGTGTTGAAATGTATGCAACAATAATCCCTAGAATATCTTGAACACATCGCAATCTTTAATATGTAATAATATAATTAAATGAAGATCCATTTCGATTAGCGTTAAAGTGAATTTCCTGAATTATATTTAGACACCCCAACGGCACAGCGGAATCGACCTCGTAAAATAACTCCAGTCGACATTAAAACCAATTAATACCCAGGTCATTTCCATTGCGGTTTCATCGTTCAGGTTCGATCGGATCCACCGATATCGACGTTATCTCGAAACCGTCTGCTATCTTCCTCCGCGTACGTTCTCATTCTATAGCGCCCCTGCAACGAGGATATTGCACAGAGACGTAGAGCGCAAATGAAACGGCCCTCGTATCGCCTTAAGAAATGTACACACGAATTCGAGGGTGTATGCATGTGTACGTGGTCCGTGGGCTGGCATATGCTTGCACTAGTTCCAATTTCTGGCTTCCGTACCCTTCGAATTTAAGGAGCTCGCTATCGCGCTGCTATGATACGGATGGCGCGGTCGTAGTTTGCACAGGAAGTGCATGGAATAAATTTATTCGTCAAGATATATTGACTATATATTGACTATTTTTGTGAAATTCGGTACGCGAGATTGAAAGTACTAGGAGCTTTCCAATTTTTCTTTCGCTGACTTGCCTTGTTTTATTCAAATCTACCGCATTCATTTCTCATTTCATATTTATTAGGCTTACAGCATTCTCTTGAGAAAGGAAAATAATAAATACTGTTTGACAATGTAATACTTCGATTCTCTTCGGTGTGACTAATGTTTCAAGCAGAATGACTATATATTTAATCGATCGAACCTTGCAATCGCGTGTCACGCGTCACGAGATCTCTCTGTTGTTCCAAGTATCCCGTTCCCAAAACGCAACCCTCGCTCCTGTCCAAAGATGCCCCTCTTGGTGCCCTTTTCTATACACCCTTCGAACGCGTCAACAGATATTTGAACAGGAACAGGTGGATCCGTAAGGGAAAGCAATTAATCATCGACGCGACTCTCCCCTCGCGCAACACCTACCTAAGTATATTCTACCATCCTTCATGATTTCATATTTACTGCAATTTGTGCGGGTTCAATTTGAAAAGAATGACGAATCGTCACAGGCGAGCAATTCAATAATCACCAAATTCACGTCAAATTGCTTCATTTATCCAGAATCGCAATGGACGTGCACGCAACGTAGCGCACAATAGACTTTCAATCTCCTGCATTTTTAAAGAACTTCTCGAAATAAAACGAAGGACACAGGGGAGAGAACAGAGACGAAAATGAAGGCAGCGTTCCTTCAGTGGGGTGCACGTCAATGACGAGACCATCTGGCTCGCATGGTTTCCGTCTTTCTCGCGGAAGATATTACACGTTCCAATTGTACACCTGCCTGTGTGTCTGCAGGGTTATACATCGTTACCCTGTCAATTTTCCTTCTTTTCGCGAAGCGTGTAACAGCTGCGTGAAATGGACAACTGCGTGTCTCGATAGGCTTAACGATGACAGGGAACGTCGACGATTCTTTGTTACTGCGAAGGTAGCGACGAACTGTCTTCGACAAATGTAATCCTGTTGACGCACGTGGACGGTGTCTCGATAAATCGTCGATGAGATATAATCATTGAAATATTGCATCGCCCGAAATATACGCGTGAGCGGTGGGACACGATCGCGTGCAAAACAAATAAGAGTGATATCTTGGCGAATTATGTTGAGAGCCTTTTCAGCCGAGATTGAATCCCATGGAGGAGCCGGAAGCGACTGCAAACACGAGACTCTTGTTTGTCGAGACCGTGTGCTGTTAGCTCGCGTTCCCTTCGCGGAGAAACGACACTCCTGGTGTACGAATTTCGGCTAATTTTGTTTTGGCGAGAATTGTTTCTACGTGTGTTCGATGGCGAGGGAAACAAAATATATATGTAGAGAGGGAGGTAGGCGTCTTCGCGTTGAGAGGTTGAGATTGCTTTGTCATGGATCCCCTTTGGCTGAATCGAGAAGGGGAGGATTTGGTGTAAGGGCTCTTGGATCGGTTTTATTTTCTTTATGGCTTCAGTCGAAACCCGGCTATATCGTTGAAACCGTCACGGTGACTATATTAAGTTTTATAAAGTCTGATTTAACGCGCTGTTCAACGGGTTTCGCGATACAGCGTCGTGGCAGTGCTATTGAAACTATATTTCCGGGTTTAGATAGCCTGTTACGGACCTAGGGATCTGGCAAGTCGTAAAGTGACCAACGTGTTTGCGGGACAAATTGTGCAAATTGCTCACTGGAATTTATAAACTATGGCGAAATAGGTTTTAAATTTATGATAATTCTCTGCCCTACTTCCCTAATGAATTGTATCAGTTTATAAAAATACATCCTCATCCGTTCGTAGATACCAGAATGTCCCGAATAAAGTAATATATCTCAACCCGTTTAATATTTTGCGCGTTTCGCGGAGATCAATAAACCTACATGGCGCTGTCGTGAATATAGTAAATGCACATGATTACATCGGTCGACATGAATACAGCCGATAATCCGGGTACCGCTCGTTTTAGCAGCCCCGTCGATCAAAGCCATCCATTTTTGTCCAGGATTATTGGAGGCTGGTTTGTCGGATCCTAATACGTATCCGAAGTCTGGCACAATGCGAGCACCGAAAATAGAGAGGAAGAGGATCGAGTCGCGAAACGAGGTTGGATCGGAGATTCCACGAGATCGCGAAGCTCCCTCGGAGACGAAGCTGATACGCAAGACGCAGCCGCGGCTGAATTGTCATTGCTCGAGTCTCAATCGGAGATTCGTATGACCGATGAATCGATATGGTATTGGAATTTAGCGGAGGATGATGGGAAGCGTATCCGTTCATAATCCGAAGCTACGAACGAATCGCTGCACCGATTCGATCCTGCCAATTTATTAGAGAAGTATTTCGCGTGGAAATAGCATTGACACGAGCATATCCCGGACGTAATTGTCGTGAAAAAGTCGCGAGGGGTGAGAATATTTATGCGAATATATTAAAAACATCGACCGACGGTTGAACAAAAAAAAAAAGTCGACGGTGATTCGCGGACGCGTTCATGAAATTCCACGAAATTGCATATTCCTTTCTGACGGGGCCAGCGGCAGCGATTTGAATGTCAAAGATCGGCCGGCCCTTTTTTCGCCATTGATTTGCCGACTGCAAATTCCACGAGATCGAAAAGTCCAAGGGTGGAAACACGGCCGCCGTTTGATTTATATTCGGACGCAATTAACATTTTCCACGTAAACCGTCCGCGATTATTCGACTCGTGGTATCCAGCGGAAAGAAAGTGGGCCAACCTGGCAGGATCAAAGGGCTTTCTGAATACATTTGGCCCATTTTCCGATTTACCGAGAGCAACTACTTAATGGTGCGGCGAGGCGGTCTCGCTCTACGGATATTTCATTAAAACTTGCAATCCGATTCAAAATGGGGACGAAAGTAGTTCGCGTTAAAGCTCGCTACCGCGGCCAGACGCCCTCTGTTACGCCAACTTTTTCGGGAAGACGAAACGGGGAATAATTGTTCCAATAGTGGGACGGGATATTTGGTTTTATTAAACGAGGCGGCGGTTCGATTTATGGAACCGCAGCTACGCGAACGATGTATCCGGACGTTGTAAATAAATAAACGAATAGCCGATATTGTCGGGTAGCGGAGATAAAAAATTCATAATACATCTGGACATGTCTTGCACCGGGGCGCATTAAATTCAAAGCATTCTAGCAGCGTTGATTGACGACTTTCGCGAAAGTTTGCCGGTCTGGTACGTCGACTTGCCCCGCCGTGAAAGGCCATTACTATTTTGTCGTTGCAACGCGAACGTGGCTGCAGCAAGTACTCCATGAATATTTTCTTACCTGTCAGCATCAACGCTTATCAGCCGAATCGAATGCACTCGGTATTATTCATACGAAAGTTTATCTCCAACGTCTGCACGCGTCGCGCGACAGTTGCCAGAATGTTTCGCGTATTTCCAGATACGTGATTCGCCCCAAGAAACTAAAGGCGAGATACCGCGGTTTCGTTCTCGTACAATGTTTCTTCGAATTTAACGTGTCCCTCTCCGCGAAACTCGGCCATCGGAACAATGTTCGTTTTCGCCGGCCCGATTGAAACGGCCATCGAGGGAATTTTCCTCGAGCAAATATTTCTTCGCCCGAAAGGGATTAACGAACGTTCTCCGAGTGTCACGGATCAATTCGGCCCCGTTTAATCAACCGGCCCCAATTGTTGCCGGTGAATTAAGAAATCCCGCAGCCACGTATTCCCGCGGAACTTTCTCTTGAAATAACTATCACCGGCGCGTACAATCGTACAACGTGGACGATTCGGAGACGAAATCGAGTTAGCATCGGGGCGAATGGAGGAAAAGCCGGGGGAAACTACGAGTAATTCCTTGCCCGTTGAGGGAGAAGCTCCGCGTTCGATTTGTACGAATACTGGCCGAACTGGAAACGCTTGGCCAAAAACCTTCGGATCGTTGACGAGGGATCATCTAGGTTGCTTCCCGTAGAGTCAGCCGCGGGTTTACAAAACACGGAGCTTCGTGATCGTGGCTGTTGGTACAAGCGGCAAAAGTTTGCGACGTTCTAATCGGCGTGATTCGATTAGAAACCTTGGTGGGTCGGTTATTAAAAGTGTTTTCCGCGAACGTTTCGAAAATCTCGACCGGCCGTATCATTCGACGGCGGGACATTAAAATCACGTAGAACTCTGGGAGGATCACCTGTTCCACATTTATTACGGGAACGCGGGTCGGTTCTCGAAGAATATGGAGATGTTCCGGCGGCCGGCATTTCCATTTTAATGCCCATTCCGAATGTATTCTCGCGCCGCGGGAATTGTAAAAAATGCAACTACCCCTGGCCGTCTCATAAATTCTGCCGCGACCATTGTAACGACGTTTAACCCCTTCGAAAAGGATTCGCAATTTCGGTCCTAAAATCCTCATTTCTCACGTCACCTAAACGGCTCTACTATAAAACAAGGAAAGGAAAAAAACCAAAAAACAAAAAGTAGAAGGAAAATACAAGCAAGCTGTTGGCAACAACATCCGAAGCTCTATGCTTCCCCTGGAATCCTTCTACAAGTTCACGAGAGTGAAACGATCACTGTCGCGCTGGCCACCGAAAGGATGATGGCTCGTAATAGGATATTTCGAGTGGCAGGACCGTTTCTTTTATCGGTGCTCGCATTTGAATGCAAAGTATTATTCAAATGGCAACGGCTTCCTCTCCCTTCCTGTCGCTTATTGCTCTTTCTTGTTCCCTTCGCCTCTCCGTCCCATCGTTTCATCCCTCTCTGTCCCTACCCGGTCGCGTATCGTTCCTGCGCCTTCTATCATCTCGTTCCGTCTCCCTTCCGTACCCCGCCTCCATTCGATATCCCTTTCTTCCCTTTCTCGCCGCGGCGCGCCGGTTTGCACGCAGCTGAGACGCCCCTGGGACAAGAGGCTTCATTTCCTGATATTCAAATGCGCTCAAACATCATACCCGGCCATCGTGTGCCCCGTGGAGGCGCCACGCCGCGGTTTCCGCGCGGATAAGCCGCTTCAACTCTCGATGCACGCCGCTGCTGCATCCTACGCTCGCACTCCTCTCTTTCGCGCGCCTCCATTTCACACCGGCCTTCTCCGTTGGCGTGGCTCGCGGTGGAAAATGCAAATCGCCACCGTGAGAGCAACGGTTATGAAATCGTAAGGTACGTTCTCCCTTTTCGGACGGATCCTGTTATAACGGAGGGTCCCCGGCTCTCCTGCTTTTTTTCCCTTTTATTTTTTACTCCGCGGAATGGTGCCGGTCACGATGGTCGGCGACAGAGTTCCGCGGTAACCGGGGAGGGAATAGAATATTAAAAGTGGATATCGGGGAAACGACGATCGAAGTGGGAAGTAAAATCCAGAGGGCCACTTTCCTTCGTGCAGAAAATTGTGCCCAGTAACGTTACAAGAAGGGCAGCAAAGTACATTGGCGAGGGGCAGTGGCCGTTAATTCGAACGAGATAATCGTTCGTGATTTGATTCCGGTAATCAAACGGAAAACTTCCTGGCACTCGCGACACCATGGAAGTCGACGTACGATACGAACGACCTACGTGCGAGTTCGCGTTCTTCCCGAGTGCTTCGCGTGCACGGAGAACTTTCCACATTCTTTTCCCTTTCCCCCGTCGAAGTTCGAGCCTGTTCCCCGACGCGTCAGGGGAACGAGTCTATATCGACGCGTGCACGATGTTCAATATGCCCGCTGTCGAATCGTGCAACCTTTTATAGTCTTCCCCGAGTAACCCGTTCCCCTCTCTATGGGTGGCGCAAGGGCGCAAGGGAAGGAGGGAGGAACTTGGAAAGAAAGTAGCGTGAATTAGAGATGATCCGAGAGCTGAAGAGCGTAACGCTGCAGCAAGGGTGGAGTGCTGACTTTTCCGGTCGGCTTTGCGTGTCCCGGGGACCGGCATGAGAATGGAAAAGCTTCGGGATACGACGTACAAGGAACAAATAAGACGACGGAGACTCCGGGGGAGAACCGCCGCGATTTCTATGGTAGCAGCTTTCGTTGGATAGACGTGGAAGGAGTATTGAATCATGAATGAGACGGACGACGACAAATTGGAGGCTCAAAGCGACCATCGGTGCAACGTCGCGCGGTTTATTGTCCGCCCTTCCGTGTGTAATCCGGTTTGCACAGATGGAATTTGCATACCCTAACGGGATTCCAGTTTCGTGGATCGCATAGTCGTTCGGTGGTAATGCAATAAGTTGCTGTTTAATCTCGTTTAATTAATTGATCGTCGCGTCGGGAAAGAAAAGGGCCACGGCCTTCTCCGTTCGTCGCCCGCGAATTAAATCCGAAACGGTGAAATTTCTGCCCCGCGGTCGCGCAGCAAAGAAAATTTGTCAGACAAACAGTCGCCACTTAGAACGACACCGTTCATTCTTTGTTCCCGCCCGAAGCATCTGCATTCCCCGGTCAAAATTCAGCGAGCTCCAGCCCGACGGCTATATTTCACAGGGGCGAAGGGTTCACGGCTCCCTGTTTCTGCTGAGCGGGGACAAAACTTTTTCCCCCCCGCCCGTAAGACGTAATTAATAATCCCGGCTATGGGGGTGCGCCCGGGTGTCTTGGTAGGTAGAGGTACAATGGTGACGCTAGCTATTCTCGCGTCACGGAGGCAAGCTTCAAGCATAATAGAACGAACTCCGTAGAAAACGCGAAACGAGAGTCACACTGTCGTCCGTCTGCGTGCACTCGCGGGCCATGCAGCGTGCACGCTTTTACGCAAATTGCCGTGCGATATTCGCACGAGCTTTAAACCGAATTCATAACGTCGGACAAGCTGCATCCTCGAAGTATTAAGGCATTAAAGTAATTGTTTGCAGTCGAGATAATACGAGTGAACCGGACACGGAACGCGAATAATTAATTAATGCACCTGCTCGTAAATAACGAGGCCGGGATACTCCAACGTTTCACTACCCCCCCCCCCCCGGGTGCACCGTTACCTGTGCAGGTTTCTCATCGTTAACCCTTTTCCGGGCCGCCGATTTTCTCCGGGAGAAAAATACAGATTCGCGTTTCTTTATACGAGTCGTAGGTAAACGGCCGTGCTATCTGTAAAAGCGACCCCTTTCTCCCTGTCTCTACTCTCCTTCTGTCTCCGTTTATGCATGGCACGGCTGTTCCAGGTTAGGCTGCGAGGATTAATTAGACCGATGGCAATAAGGGAATCCAGCGGAACGAAATATGCAAAGTAGGAAACATAAAGAGGAAAGGAGGAACAACTTTGACCGAATCGCTGGACGTTCTCAAGGGCGTTGTTGAAATACTCGATCCTCAGTGCGAAGTTTGCACTAAACTCGACGATATTCGACCGTACGGAAATTCCGTGAATTTGTCCCCGTCTCGACTTCTTTTGCCGCGAGGTCAACCGGGACCCGTAAACAATTTTGGAAGATTATTCATTCGAACAAAAATGATTCGAGCCGCTCAACTGTAAAGTTCGTACCGTCCTATCGCTCAATTTCCACCGCCAGTCGCCTTTCTCTTCCCGTCAGAGCACGACCCCCTCGAACCTTGCCCAACAAATAGACAATGGAACGCGCTGGAATTAGGCGACGCAGTAACGAAAGAGCAGATGAGCGATAACAAACTGGAGGGGTCTCGCATTCCGAGATTAGTTTTCGTGGCCCGGCGCAAAGGGGCCACCTGGAGAAAAGAAACGAGTCTAGGTCACGATCTCGTCGGCCCTCGAACAAGCTTCCACGTGAACGAGTTACCACGAAGTGTAGGGGGAGGGGGGATGAGTCTGTTAGCGATGGAAATAATAGGACCGCTGGAAAGTGCAGGCCGTGCGACGGGAGCGCCAGCGGGCTGCGAGTGGTGCTCGAAACAGTCCATGAAAAAGGGCAACGGAGACGTCGAAGGAGAATGGTGTACGAGAGAGAGAGAGAGAGAGAGAGAAAAAAAAGACGTCTATCAAGGGAGAAAAGCTTAAAAATGGAGAACGACGACGGAAAGAGCAGAGGGCGGAATGAAATGAACTGGCCAGCATTGCGGCACGCTGAGTGCGGAGAAATAAGTTTCGGGGTGTGGAGGGGTGATAAATCAGTGAGCTTCACGAGAAGTGAGAACACGCTTGCTGGACTGCGTGTAGCGAGCCAGTCACTGTGAAGACGGACCGTCGGGGAAAGAAAGGGGAAACAAGAGGGCGATGGTGGAACAAGCATGCAAGGCAGGTCGCTACGCGCTAGGAAGGAGACAGGGAGAAGTGTCGGGAAGAATGTGGATCTCGTTGGTCAGGTTCTCGCCGTTTAACCCTTTTACGCGGCGTCAGTCACCTACACACGTGAACTTGACCGGGCTGTTATGGTCGTATTGTGCGAGCCGCGCTCTCTGGAAAAGGTATAAAGTTGTAGACAGAGATGCTGGACCCTTTGATGTGCTTCTGAGAAAGACCTTGGGGTGAAAAAGCACGTCGATGAAAGCAGATGCTCGTGGACACTTGTATGAGCATTCAAAGTAACGTCAGCATAGATCGCGAAAAATATTTGCAGTTGCTACAATTGGAAATAATGGGAGAACTTTTGGGTCTTCTATAATCGAAGTAACGTGAAAGATCGTAGAGAATATTGCGGTTCCATAATTGCGATTTTTCAATTCAAAATACCGGGTACTAACACTAAGTAATCTGGACCGTTTTCAAAACGGACTCACCGTCGTCTCGAGAGCGTGGAGCAGTTAACCCAACCGGTAATACCAAAAAGCAGACTCACCTGAAAAAGAAAGATAAGCAATTGTTAAAATTAATGCAACTTGCGAACAGCGAATCGAAGGAACAATAAATGTAGAGAACCCGAGTAGCGTGACGACTGATCGTAACGTGTTTGCGTCAGGCCGTAATTATAAAGATTTCCAAGTTAATCGGGTAAGGATAAAATTAATTAGCTAAATTAGCGTCTTTGGACGTTCCATAATTCCCCTTCATTAACGGGGTAAACTAGAATACCCGGGCTGGCACGTAAATACAGAAAAACGCGTGTACATGTACATATTCAGAAATTGCATCTCGCCGTTTCGCAATCGGGCAACGGGAGGCCAGAGATGCGAGACATTTTTCCTCTGGAATAATTTTTACAAAGAGCGAAAGGCACTCGCGCGCAGGCTTGCCACACGCTCGCCGCTATATCTGCCTTTTCCACGCGTAGCTTCTGCGGTTTCTGCCAGTGGTGCACGCGGTCTTCTCATCAGCTCGAAATACGAGACCTCAAAAACCGTGCCATCGCTCTCCCTTTCTCTCTCTCTCTCTCCCCTGACTGGCCGTGGCCAGGAAAAATCCACGGGAAAATTCGCGGGGTATATTCAAATTTCGACGGTTCTACTTCTGTGCACCCCACGGTATCCTACTCTTCTCTCATTCCCTGTGTCTCCCGTTCTGTGCGTCCCTCGCATGTCTCCTATCTTTTTGCCCTCTTTCTTCTGGCCCAATTTATGTTAGTGCCCCGGAAAATCTAAACGCCACGCGACCATGATCATCGCGCGTATTTTCTTTCCGCGTGAACGTCACAAGAAAGGGGTTGGTAGAATCTTTTGTTTCTTTTTTTGTACGACTGCAGAGATTTATAGGATTGTCGGTGCTGAATATAAAGTTCCAGCGATCCTCTAGCGTCTCCGTGAACGAGCGGAGAGATCTGAAAAATCATTCGACAACGTCATAGTCGCAATTGTGATTAAAATAAAGCGCTAAAAACATATGACAGGAGGCTTTAAAACGTTAACCGTTTCAATTAGTCTTTTTGTCTCTCGAGCGTCATCGAGGCGGTTCGAATTTCGAGTTTGGTCAGAGACGTCGCGACGCGTCGATTTATATCGGTCGGTGGAAAAATCACGCGATCCTCGGTGGTCGATGATCGGTACGAAAAAATCGAACGAACCGTCGATGTCCATCGACGAGGGCAGCCCGTGAGAGGAATCGTCGCGGACAACACAGAGGGGAAAAATATTTGATGAATGTCGACGGGGATCGTATAGCCGAGTTACCGTGGCACCCGATGAAGATTTTTCTCACGTTCGCATGTCCGTGATCGCGATTTCCCAAGATTTATATACGCGCAGCCCTGGGAATGCGAACAGAGGGACCATTGATTTTCCGTGTCCCTCGATTTCGTTAATTTCCTTAGGCTATTTTTTTCCTTTTTCATTTCGTTCAACAGCACGAAGGATTAAAAGTTTTCCTTCCACAAGTCTTGCAATTAGACCAATTCTAATTTCCCTCGTGCACTTTTCAACTTGCCAGCTTTCTCCGCGGGAGTAAGTCATTTTGAAAGATAGATCGTTCGGAAGAGGAACGAGAATTCCGGCTTCCAAAACGTTCACGAAATCTCTCGACGTCGGTACAATAGAATGAGAGGAGGGAGTGGGCGAATCCCGGGAAATAAAGAAAAGCATGAAGTGAGTAATACGCATATGCATGTAGAAGCGAGGAAAATAAGGTAATGGAAGAGAAACAAGAGGGAGACAGGGACGAGAAAGTAGTGAAAAATGTTCCGCGAGTGGCGTCGAGGGGTGCGTATTTGAATTATGAGATTTAAATGTGCCGCAGACGTGGTTAACATCGGGCAAGGTGTAGCTCCACGCTGTGTGTACATTACTGTGTGCCTGTGCTTGTTCACCATGGCTCTCAATTTCGTAACATTCTCTGGTTCCGTGCATTAAGCGCGCACGCAAGCGAAAAAGTGATTAAAAATGGAGAACGCAAACGAACGTGTCGCCGGATGAAAGAATAACGCGTCATTAGAACTGCTTGGATTCTTCTTCCGTGAACACAGCTGCGCGTATGTCATGAAAACTATGATGTGCACGAGTTGCTGGTCGACGTTCTACAATCATCCGTCTTACTGAAACTCCACGACGGAACTTTTCGCTGGCGGATTTCCATTTAACATGTTGCTGGAAATATTCGAGGGTATCGGAAGTTTCTATTACTCCCTTTTGCAAAATCATGTAGAAATTGTTATACGTACAACTTTTTTGCATCCTCGTTTCACTTCGAAGATGAATTGCGTAAACTCCACGAGGCACAACAATTTACAAAGAGGAACGATAACACGGGAGCAGGGCGCAGATACGAATATAGACGTGGATGGAATACGAAAGGGCTGGCAATCGCCGCGATAGGTCTCGCTAAGGAACCGTCTTCTCTCTTCCATTCGTTCGTTCCCGCGAAATTTATACGCAGCTCGAGTAGAAAACCGCTATCTTTTAATTTATGCGGAGTCCTGGGAATTTAATATTCTTGGATCGTCTCGGGCGCGTGCCGCTACCGACAGTCCTTCTCGCAGTCGACCAGTCGAAGGAGAGCTGAGGAACGAACCAACCAACCGAAGAACAAGACGCAGAAGAGGAAGTAAAAGAAGAAGAAAAAAAATAGTATTGATGGCGGAGAACGGCGCAGTGGGGCACGAAGAGAAGTTAAAGGAATCGAGGACTGCAAAAGTCTCAAGGGGCCCGTTCTACTAGGGCCCAACGTTCGCATTGCATGAAGGGTTAACGACTCGAATGAGGAATGCCAGCTACTATCCTCTCGTTTTCTTTTATTCATCTCTCAACCATCAAAGTGCTGGCATCTCTTTGACGACCAACTGGTTCTGTGTCGTTGATGAAATTCCGGTTTTACTTTTCGACTAGAGAACGACAGACAAATACGCATCGGTATATGTATGTATCTCAACTATCCGGTGCTTATTGAATGGATCAAAGCACCGTTCCTATTAGAAGTACGAAATTCTGTTTGGTGTTGAGGCGCGAAGGAAATTGGAATTGATACCGATACACTCGCAGCGAAATATTGTATACGCCAGATGGCTAATTAGGGTTATCGCTATCTTGCGGAATGCAGCTGAGCGCCGTTGAAATGTTGCTTTGTTTCCAGTAGCAAAATCAAATACACGCTTGGATTACGCTGAATTATATTCGTACTTCGGTAACACGGTCGATTGCTGTTCAGTAATTCGCTTGAAATAATAGGGCCACGCGTTACGAACGCAACCGTGTCGCAAATAACGTTGCGCCAGCGATCAGAATAAAATAAGGGGCACAGTGAATTTCCCCGCTGAAGCGCAATCGATCGCATTATGCCGAACGATTGTCCGAACGCCGAATGTAACGTTTCTATGGGACGAAAATATTTCAAGCAACTCCGACAAGGGTGGCCGAGCCACCAAACTCAAGAATCACAGTTTCTCGACGTACGGTGCACGCGTAAATCAACGCACATCAGCCCCGTCGAAAGGGGATTGCCAGGCTAATTAACGACGATGCCAGCACTTTCGGCGTTTCTTTCGTCGCCGCTCGTTAAAATCCGCCATCGCGAGAGTTTTCGCGCGGAAAGTCACCGGGTGAAAAGCGTCACCCGCACTGCGAATTAATATCGCGAATTTACCGGCTGGTTCTTCTCCCTTTTTGTACCACGCCAACCATGAAACCGTGCTGGCATCCCTTTGAGATCTTATCCAATCCGCTCGCAACGTCGACGACGAGACGAGACCTTCGAGCGTCATTTCGGACCGTATAATTGCCACCAGAAGTAGGGGTGAATCGAGGGGGCGAGTCTCGCAAGATGACGGGTAGAAAATTCCACGAGGACAAAGAGCAAATAGCTCGTTCGTCGATACCCACTGGTTCGTTTTGGATCGTGGCGACCGTCAAATTTATTTCCCAGGTGTCGCGCGATTGTCCAGCGAACCGTATCGTCGAACCACGGGGAACGTACGTGTTTAGAAATTAATTTCGAGTTCGATGGAATTCTGCGCAGACTAAGGAGGAAATTATTAATCAAGCGGTTACGTGTACTTTAATTACACGTAATTGGTCATCCCGAGCGGCAGTTCTACCAAGGTAGAATCTTTACGACGAAACTTTCTTTGTCTTTCACTCTTTATGGGCCAAGTTTCCGTGCTCGCGGAGACGCGGCACGAATTTAGACTTCTTAACCAGCCGCGAGCCACGTCTCAGAGTATTAACCCAGTTATTATTTCTGCATTAACGTTACTAAGTTTCGGTATCCTAGTGCGCAGTAAAAATGTCATCGGAATTAAATGGTCATCCTTGTCTTTTTTTTTTTTTTTTGCCATAAAATACAATTACTACGGCGTATTAGACGTAACTGTGCCACTTTACTATTGCATCCAACTTAACGTAACCCGGTTTAGTTAAGGCGAATGTCAACAAAACTTTCTAAGCAAGTTGCTTAATCTACAGGTTGACTTAGTTACAATTGATACAAGTTGAACTAAACTCTGAGGAGCGGCTGGATACACACGTACAGTTACGGTATGGCTATCATCCTGGCCACGTGAAATCCCATCGTAAAACTGTATAAAGAAGAATCGTTTTCCCTACCAAGCGACAAACATCACGGTTAATCTCATTTATCTCCATTCCGCTTGGATTTCAAAGTCCAGCCACGTACGTTACGCTAGTACCGGTTTTTGTTTTTTTTTCCAGATCCTCGGACGGATCTTCCTTGCCAAGAAGAAGAAGAGTAAGAAGGAAATGCAATTTCCCAGGCTCTGATCGAGCCGTTTCCGCCGGCCACTAATAACCTAATTATTATTTTTGCATTAAGGCGCGAGCAAACTGGCGTTCGGGGCCGGGACTTTTCCAGGGCGAAATTATTCCCGAAAGAGTCAGAGCAAACAGGCGGCGCGCTCATTAAGGTGGACGTCCTTTATGAAGAGGGAAATGAGGTCTTCTATCGAAGAACCACGCTGAAGAACTGGAAAAGGAGATAGAATAATCGGAAGAGGTTCTCGCGGCTTCCTCGCTTTTCACCGCCACGTCAGTTACAAGGGTGTTCTAGTCCACGGAGCAATTATCTTTCGCCAAAGTGACTCGACAGTCTGCTTCGAGCGTCGCGAACGAATTTCAGTTAACTGAATTTTTCTTATCGCTTTTGCGCGTTGGGTCCCCGTAGTTTCTGCCTCTGGGCGAAATTGAACAAGAACGCTGATAAACGCCGCGCTGTACTACCTGTCCGACTTTGTAATTGAAGAAGAATCGTGGAAGTCAAAGATAAACTTTCTTTTGCAACTTTATTTCTCGAAATTTCAGCCGCATATATACATATATAGATATATGTATCTGTCTTGCTAAAGATTTGTCGATTTTTAATTTAAAAAGTGGCCACGGCATTCCTTGGGAGAATACACGGATTCCTTTGCCTCAAATTCAGACAACAATCCATTTACGTTGGATCGTAATTTAGATTCGTTGGATCCGGCTGGCCAGGTGTCTGCTCGAGACTCTTATCTCTTAAATATCGTACGATAAACGTCGCGGGCTTAAAGAGGAAGACCTTAATAAGACCGTAATGATTCCGATAGAGTGTGAAATTGAAAAAGTAGCCCGACTCCGAGCGAAACCATTAAATCGAGCAAGCAGCCTCAACCTTTCGATCGGATTGGCTAGAATCATCCGGTTCCAGTAAATTGAAAGTATAAATTACAGATAAGGGATGCAGGGGCGAGGGTGGCGCGGCGTGATGGCCCAGGAATGGCTCGGGAAGTCAGTCAGTTATGCCTCGAGCGTGATGCTCGTACCAATCAAGCCGATTTGAGTCAGACTGGCCTGCTCGTACATCCAGATATCCCTGCGGAACTACTCCTTTCTGGACGTCTGACTGTGTACAAGTTGTACGTAGTCACGCCACACGGTATGCTTGGCACGATGCTTTCGACGTAAGTGGAAATATTTCAGGGCCCGATGCCATTTTCGGGAGCTGCTCGAAACTCGGGGGTTATTGGTCTATCTTGTCTCTTGGGAAGTTGGGTCTTTGAGAAAGATGCACGGGACGAGCTATTTAAGGGGCTGCGAGGAATCATCGCGATCATTCGTATTTCATTTCTCGTCAAATATTCGTATCCCCTTCTTGTACATGAGAAGAGGGGCAAGGAAGGAAATTCTTGATTATACATTTAAAGAGAGAGATATAAATAATCACGCATTTGCACAGTTTATTTGCTCCGCGAAATTCGATTACACTGCTAGCTCGAGGAAGGACGCCAAAGGAAAATTCCGTAATGCTCAGGAATTCCGCGTAGCATTTTCTCAAATAAGTTTAGACGATCCGCCAGCAATGGGCAAATAATGGCAAACGAATTTCGTTCGGCTGTTATCAATAACGTGACATCCAACGGAGTATCAATTTAAGCCAATCATCCGGCTACAATGGAGAATCTCGGGGCTTCGGTATTGTGCATTATCTGATCAGCCCGATCGGTACCGACGATGGTTCTTTCTGCGGCAGAAAAAGTTCCGGGCGTACAGATAAAATATTCAGAGCGCGTCATCAGCCCCGGTCTGGAAAATTAGATTCGTCCGGAGTTGGAAAACCTCCATTACTATTACGCCGCTGGGGTAAAGTAATCCGAGAGTGAGACTCGTATAAAGCAAGGAAAGCGTTTATATTTTCTAGATTTCAAGGTACGCCGTTGGGATTCCTGTCACCCACTCGTCCGTGCCGTTCGGAAACAATTTTTGCAAGAAACTAAACGTGACGGGAATCAAAATTTCCATCGGCGCCGTCTCCTCTTTCTCCTGTTCGCGTTTGATTATCTAGGGCTATTCGTATTCGTGCTACTTCTTTTCTTCCTCTTGTTTGGTAACGCCGTTCGGGTTGGTCATAAAGTCTATCATATCGTTTCGGCAGGTTACTTCGATATTTACGAAGATCCGCAACACCGGACGATATTATGAGGAGCGAAAAATATCATTGTTGGTTTTTATAGCGCGCTGTAGGGTGCGTGAATTTATGGGAAGAGGGTGGCGGGAATAGGAAGGGGAGCCGAGACCGGTTACTCATAAATACAAATAACTGGAACATTCGGAAACGTAATAGCTACTTTCTGGGGCGGACTCCCATCCTAGGTTTAGACTTGGAATCAAAATCAAGGCTCCATGAAATATGCTATGCCTTTGATTGCTCCAAGCTCGATTGAACATAAGCGAATATATCAAAAGATAGCGCAGATCAAGTTCCATTTGATATTCCCGTTGCTTAATTGCGAAATCGATAAGACAACTCGAACAGATTGTTCTACAATTCGTTGCCCCATCTTTTTCATACGAATTGAGCGAAATTCCTTTCAACAAATCGATACTGGAAATACCACATTCCATAATTGCACGATACCCGCACAGGCTACGTACTATCGCTGTAAGTCATGAAATCTCTCGCGAGTCTCAATTAATTCCCGAGCATCTCACCATACACTTTAGCACGCAACCCTTCTCCACGCGTCGTGACGCGTCGACGCTGTTACAAGAAGCGAACTATGCTGAAATTCAGCTCGCGACATACTTTCGTAATTCATCGTCCATAATTCACGATCCGTGGCCCGTCGTCGTCTTGCAAGCCTCTGCGTGGGTGGTCACCTTTGGCCCCTTTGGGGACTATATTCGTCTAATAAACATTATGGAAAGCACTCGAGATGATACACGACCGCAGTGAAATTACTTTAATCTGTTACTGCGAGGGAAACGCTATGCCGAGCGTTCATATGAACGATGTCAGTGGTCGAATGGCGAGGTAATGGGATACTACACTCGTGACAAACTTTGCGCTCTAATTTTTGTTAGTCTTACTGTGAGCCACAGATAAATCGAAATCGAAAGCGGAGATGCACGCAATTATTTAATAGGACAGCTGTTCAATTGTTTCTTAACTTCGCCTGAGTGTTTGCTATTATTTCTAGATGTTGGCTGAAAGGGTATAAAAAAAACGGAAGGCCATAATGGAAGCTGTAATTTCTGTTCGCCTCGTAGAAAGCAACAATTCCCCCGGGGCGGACAAACGCTCGCCCGTTACCTAAACTCATCGCGTTTATTTATCACGGCGACGTTTAGCCGGCTTTTAATTAGCTCGGGAAATGCATCACTTTCGTTACACGGAAGCAAAGTTCGCGCGGCATATTTAGAAAACGGTGGAGCTAACTTTCCAACCCCTCGTCGATGCCTCTAACGACGCCACTCTAGCCGTGCCCCGGCAATTCGAAGCGTTTACCCGCGATACAATCGCGAGACGCCATAAATCTAGATTAAAGTCGACCGGCTTTTAATTAAACTTACTTCGTTAAGGGTAAAAAATATTTCACCCCGCGCTTTAATCGCCCCGAGCGCTGACCCTCGACCGTTGGACGGAATTTCACGAGCACCAGCTTGTTCCGTGAAAACAGTGGGGCAAGGTCGGGCTTGTGTAGAAATTAAGACGCCCGACAACACCGGGGGAAATATCCAATCAGTGTTAAGCGATAAATCAGGGAAGAAGCGCGGAAATAAATCTTTTCAGGCGGCGTACTGTCGAGTTGCGCCGCACCCTATCGGTTAACCATTAAGCTTCAAAACGGTCGAAATTGATGAGGGCGGGGGAGAACGTACGAAGGCGTCGAATTAATAAATTCCAAAAGGACAGGCCGACGAAAGTCGAGGGTCCGTTCTTTCAGGGCGGGCACCGAGGGAAAAGGAATTATCGAGGCACGCGGTCGCTCCGCGAGGCATAAATGAATCGAATAAGTTTCGAGGGCTATTAAAGTTGAAATTTGATTTACTACCTACCGTCGATTACAGGGCTGACTGCTGCCTGCTTGCCTGCCTGCCGGCCCGGATAAGTGAATCGACGAACTTTGACTTTGCACTTGAGAATTTACCCCCTCCACTTTTGCGAACAGACACGGGTACACTAGCAGATGCAGGTGATAGAGATGCACACACGTACACGCGGTTCAGCGTGGGGTGGAAGGAACGGGATCACACGATCCCATGGATAATTTGCTTATTAAATTACTATGCCCATCCGACCCGACGAACGAACATCGTGCGTCTACTTTTCGTACGCGTATTAGAAGTATCCCACTTCGTTTAAAGGAATATACCGCGTTAAATAAGTATACCGGCCGGAAGCTATCCATTATGCCCGCCGCTCAATTTGAAACATTAACATTGAACTTTAGTTGATATTCGCGGCGCGACTACGTATCAGGGACAATCCAGTATCGATATTCCGTCGAGGAAACACGCGGGGATTTCCAGCCCATTCATAATTGAAGAACGAAGGGCTGGTGTGTCCCTCTCCGGGAACTTCTAAAGTAAATAACAGGCGCTGGCGCGACTGGCCCCTTACGTTGAAAAAGCTTTTCTCTGTAGCTCGTGAGTAACCATTGCCCCGTGAATAGCAAATGCAGTTAATGTTGTACACAGGTGCATGTGCATTCTCTGAAAAGTTCGCTCGCTCGGTAATACGAACGAAGGGGTTGGTTGCTTCGCTCGCTTGTTAGCAAATAAATGTCCGGCCACGAATGTTGATGGTATAGCCGGAGTCGGGGTAGTTTGTACGCCCGGATCGGGCGAATTTTCCGAGGGTTCGAGTAAGATCTGAAAGGCAGTCACGTAGCGAAAATTTTCGTGCCCCGCACACCCCCGTCCTTCGTGCAGCAAACTAGTTCACCCTCGAAAAAACGGGGGATCTTCGATTCGGTTCCCTCGTTTCGAAATCTCTCGTCGCTCGCAGACTTCCGAGTCGGTGTTGTACGTGGAGATCGCCGTTCCACAAAAATGATCCACTCTCCTAGGGTCATTGCGTAATAAATTTATCGCTGATTCGATTTCATCCCGATCTATCGGCGGAACGTGACAGATTTCCCCTCGGATTCTTACAAAATTCAAGGGAATGATTGCTACTCTATCTTCGTATACGAGGAAATAAGGGGGCAAGGGAGAATATACGGCTCCTGTCGTAACGAGGATACTAATCGAGATTCTCGTAAAGGGAATTAAGGCCCGGCGCTCCGTTCAGTATTTTCACTATGATTAAGGGCTGCGGGATAATATGATAATCGTGTAACACGGGGCGGCCCCGTTTACGAGCGGACAATTTATTTTCATTTCATGATTCGCGTGCGCTATCGCCGGCTGAGTGGATGGTGCCAGAGTTGAAAGGCACGAGATACTTCTCATAGGTAATTCATGATGATGAATTCGATGCTCGATTATCTTCTGTTTGCCTCTGTTCGATTGTTATGGAAATGCTGGAAAATCGTAACGATGATCGTTTAGCGAGTGAGATGCGGAGAGGCGCATCGGGACGAGCGAGCCGCGGCACTGCCTCCGCGGCTCCGACTAAATTTATGGGGGTCCGTCTCGTTTTACATAAAAAGAAAAATAACGCGCGCGGAACACGGGGGTAGAAGCTCGTCTGCATTAATTGGTGGCGCGTGTATCATGGGCTGTTTACGTGGCATAACGCGATACACCGGACGAGACAATTAAACAACGGGAAGAACGAGCCGGAATCGCGCCCGAGATAATTATCATTCATTTTCGAATAAACGTTCTCAGGTTGAAAGATGCTTCGTTTTCCTCGATGCTTTCGTAAATTCAAATATGCGGATGCAGCTCGCCATTAAACTTAACGGGCATTACCGTTCCTATCATTTTTTATTCATTTGTGCAACCTTGAGTTTCCCTTTATTCTGCATAGATCTGCGTGTAGAAAAATCACGCAAATCAGCACCGTTCTGTGCAGTAAAACCGAGCAAATGGCGAAACCTGCGTCGAGTGACACGAATGGAGAACGAGGCGTCGAAGCTGTTCGATTCGGGTTCAGATTAGACGAACGAAGAAGCGAAAGGGTGAGGCGAGGTGACAAGTTTCCGGTTGACATGGATCGGGAGCTTGGCTAACGAGACGCTGGTCGTACCGACCGCCGTTCGACCAGCAGTCGCGTGCTGTAACAATTATTTCAACTGCGACAGCGATCGCCGAGGAAGGTGTTGGAAAAACAGAAGGGAACGGTGAAATGGCTGAAGAAAGCCGGATGGAAATCCGAGTAGACCGTTACGGGGAACGACGAGGACAATAAGAGCAGTCGACCACCCTTTTTCGCAGCGTCTCTTGGCCCTCGTGAATGGGGCAAAGTGGTACGGAAATCGAAAAGCTGCTCCTGCTCTTTTTGACGCTTCAGACGATGGCTGAAGGGAGACGGCGGAGGCAGAGATATCGCCCTCCCTTTGCTGCGTTTCCCCGACGAGGGCGAATGCTTTCCCGAAAGAATTCCGAAAGGTGTGAAAGTTCCACGAACGACGGTAATGATTCTTCGAATAGTTCCTCCCCCGTTTTGCGAGCTCTTTCAGCCCTCTGTGTGCGCCAGAGGGCCCCGAGTGTTTCAGCTGTAACGATAACTTGATTCCTCCATGTCCCATCTATCGACTACGATGGAGTTTTCTGGGAATCGATAACGAACGAATTTTATTGGTTCGTCCTGCCTCAATGAAATTCAACCCCATCGATGGCCGGGTGGAGTGAATACATTATGGGGAGGGTGGGTGTATTTGGGTATGATTTTTTTAGCGACATGTCTCCGATATTCTTTTGAAATTATGGAAAGCATTGGAATAAATTCAAGCGGGAAAAATAGAGCGACACTATTGTAGGTTGAATACAATTTTTAAAAATGCTGGCTCACTTTATAAATAACGTAGACTGGAAAAGGGTAAACTATAGAAATTTCTAAGTATTACAATGGTGCAATTTCCTGTTCCATTCAATTTTGTTTAAATACTCGCATAAATTGTAGAGTGGTATAATATTATTTTACCGGAACAACATGTTTCATGAAAAAAGTTGAACCATTCAGTACCTGGATATTTCCAATCATTTTTTCCCGGTGTCAACGAACTCCGACGCTGGTAACGTACGATAAAAAATCAAACGTCACTGTACTCGTTAAACTCGGCCGTCCCGCCAGCGAAAAAGACAAAAGAAAAGGGCCGGAAAACCGGGTGGGAATCCGGTTCGAGCATTTTAGCTGCGGGAAGAGGAACAATAAGAACGGTCAGAGACGGTGTATTCCCTTAACCATACGGAGGGGGTGAAAACGGTACAGAGATCGAGAAAATCATGTTCCGGTGAACGCTTTTCATGTTCCCAAACGGCCTCATTTTTTTCCAGCTTTGCGCATTAAAACGAGCAGCGATCGCTGGCAGGCGTTTACCAGCAACCGTTCACCCCTGTACTATCAACCCTATCCAACGTCACCGTGAACCTCGACATCTGACGATCTGATGGTTCTCATTCTGTAGCTGCGATTCGAATGCCATAAGACTATTTAAGTGCTGAAATAGTATATAGTATAGCTTAAGACAATAACATTTCTTAGTATTGATCTCGTGAAACGTATTTAAACGAGGCGAGTAAAAAATAATATTGTTATTGCTGTTATAATCGCTGCGAAACTCAAGTGAGTCCAGCTTTTTCTCGGGGGAAAAAGGTGAACCCGATTAAAAAAACGAACAAACAAAAGCAAACACCGTGGAGCTTCCTCCGCTCTTATCCTGCTTCCCTTTACGGGCTACCATTAGGATAGTTTCCCCTAACTATCACCGAGAAACTGCCACACAATTTCGCAAAACAAACTAAGAAGCAAACAAAGCGGCCGCTTGTTCTACGAGACAAACGGCACAGGGGGATGAAAGGTCTGGCCGCCTTTTTCACGTCGCCCTCTTTCACGCCACAGGGTTCTCGGATTAGGGTGTAACAATAGACGTTGCTGGAGGGTGACGCCGTAACTTAAACAGCACACCTACCGTCGCGTTTCCCAGTTTCTGGTCCCAACCGTGGAGCAAAAATTAATATCGATAGCCATTAATTTCCCCATAGACTTCTTGCCCCATGTTTCAACTTGTACAAGACCCTCCAACGGTTGAAAGAATCGTTCGATTTATTTAAACAGCGCCAACCCCGTAAATCGTCATATGAAAATTAACACAAACGCTGAAGCTCGACTTTGGACAACGCGTTTCGACGCTCGTACGCGAGTGGCCATAAATTCGTGGAATATTTCTAGAAAACGGTGAGCCTCCTCTACGCCCGGAAGGTGACATTTTGCTGGTATATACGCGCACGCTGATTGCACGACAGAAAAGTGTGCCGCATCGTCGAAACGCGAAGATTGACTTCGCGCGAACTTCTTATCATTCGCCGCGCAAAGTCTCGCGGACTCGCTTTTTTCCTCGCCCCCTCCCCACGCCCTTCCATTTCGGCGGGAATTACTTTTGTTGGAGGACTGTCTGCGACGTCTATTTGCCGACTGGAGGTTGGAACGATTCGAAAAGCGAGTTCGAGCCCGGACAAAGTCTCCGAGAGAATCAACCACCTCTCACCCTTTCCATCCGAGCGTAATTGCTTTTTCGTTCTCGCCTTCGCTCGTTTGATCCCGTTCCCGGATTTTTTTCCCCCCGCTGTTCGACGGCGTGCCTTCGCGACGGAATGTCGCGGAAAGATTTTTGTCTGCTGGCTTGTCTTTCGCGAGCTAAATACGACCTATTACTGCCCGTCCCAAGGACGCAGCACGAAAACGCGGTTCATTTGTTCCAATGAACGACTCGGCGAGTGGTGCGATTCTTCGTCCAGGGCAATAACGCAACTCTGACGGAAGTTGGATCTGTAACGCGGAACGAGGGTAACGACAACGTTGCGACGAACAGAGGAAGCTTGAGAGACGATTTCCGTAATAAGGTACGACCAGACGATCTGTAATCGCGTATGAGCTTGCGGTACACTAAGTGGTTGCTGGAGGGTCCATTTCGGAGACTCTCGACGGAAATTTCTATCCGTCTGTACGGCTGTACTTTCAATCGTACATTTGTGGTGGGCATGGAGTCCTATAATTATTCCAGTTTCAATCTGCAATCTATTACCGTGTAGTTAAGCAAACCAGATATACGCTAGCCTGTTTATTTTAATCAGACGGTATACTTTCGACCCACATAAACCTGCGTCTATTCACCAATCGTCTAACGATAATCGAGTTTGCCAGTTCCAACGAGGCTTTCGTCTGATTGTCATCCGCGGCCCTATTGTTTTCAGCATCTGGATATTGCGCGTACTGCATAAATCTTGTCCCGGGGTACAATCGTACACGGTGGCCACATATCGCGAGATATCGACGTTTCCTTCCCTTTCGGCATTTCCTTTGACCCCCTCATCAGTTCCCATCGTCTCCGCGATACATTATCACGGCACGTTGCTGGTTAAAATCCCCTCTCCTTTCGTCGGTGGAACTGTGACTGTATTTAATACGGAGGACACGTGGAAATGTGACGCGGCTGTTCTTGACAGAATAGGCACGAGTATTGTGTAGAACGATACCCCGTCGGAATTAGATTTAATTAGAGCGGAGTAAAATAATCCCGTCGCTTGGTTCACGGATATTCTCCTTGTCCGCTGTATATTCCACTTGCAACGGTGGGAATAATAATAATTATTATAAAAATAACATTCGTCAGCTAAATATGGGATGCAATTTAAATTAGAAATAACTACTCGAGACTGTAAATAACCATTCTGATTTTTTGTACACCCTTGCGTATCAATTAAATTTTGTTCGATTTAAAAAAGAAGCTTCAGACAGTCGGTAACTTCCCAAAATACCTGCTGTGTTTGAAAATAAAAGAGAACGGAACGATATAAATATTTCCATCGCATAACGTTCGGGGTACTGCGATCACTTTAATCTATCGCTCATTAGACGCGTGAATCTAAATATCTGAAACGTATGTAGACAAGAGAGCTATGGATGCCGCTAATTACGAGAAATCAACCGGCGCTGCAGTCTCTCTGAAAAAAAGCAATCATCTCGCGGTAGCCTATGCTTGGCGTCCACGTATCGCGCCAAGCGAACGCACGATCAGAAGAGAATCGCTGCGACGATAACGATGTTGCGGCGTTTCCGATGAGAACGAAGCTTTGTTCGACGGGCCGGAAGCGGATACCGCTCATCAAGAACCATCGGTCCGATCTACAATGCGAGTTTTTCGCTTCCATCGACCAAAAACGAAAAAGGGTTGAAACGTTGATCGCGATGGAAGCGAGAGAAACCGAGGAACGAATCGAACGGCGTTAGAGCGAGAAGAGAGAACGGAAAAGGGGTGCAAAAAGGATGAAAGGGGGCAGAGAAAGAAAGTGCAAAGAGTTAGAGGGCGAAGAAAGGGAAGCGTCTCTGTGTTCCACTGTGCGTTCCACGTTAGGCATCGACAGCGATTCCGGGTTCACCGATGCGATTAATGGCGGCAAGATCATTTGCCAACCCCTTTTCTGTACCGGCACTCCCTTTTACAGATGTCAGCCATTACGACGAGTGTAGAAAAAAAGACGCGGATGCTGTAATGACTTCGATCCTTCTGGGTCGGGGCTAGTGGTTACCTGGCGTTAATGGTTCTCAAATAAGCACCGCCACCGCTCACTCTCGTTCCTTTCCCATTTCAACGTAGATCCATGGCACGTATAGGTGCACCAAATATTACTTCCAAGTTGACGTTGAATTTATTTGCAAGCGACACACGGCAAACCTACCGGACGTATTTCAGGAATCTCTGCCTGAATTATTCGTGCACATTAAGATTCCCCAAAGATCTATATCCACTTAAGACAATCTTACGCCCGAGGATGTGGGGATATATTGGAGCGGCTAGATTTAATTAAAATTTAATTCGGGGTTTTCACTAATCCTCGAGTTTCAATGCTGCCAAGCCCTGCATGTGTCCGCGCCGACGTTCCTCGGACCTTGCCGGCTGACTGAAGTCGTCGCGGGGGTTGATCGGTGGTTCTGAATTGCTCGGGGGTCGTCGCGATACCGGATGGCGAGGGCTTGACGACGACGAAGGGCGAGGGGATTACCGCTAAAAGCGTACAAATCCTTCGTGGAACGACGTTGGCCCAGAGAATGCGCTTCTGCACAGGACGAACGAAGGCTGGTTGGATGCGAGTTGCTAGTTTAGGCCGTCGCGTCGTCGCAAGCCGCGAAAACTTTCCAGCAGACGAAACTCCTGCGGGCTTCTCGAGCTCGCGCTGCCGTGCCTCCCTGTCGTTTCCCGGAAAGGCGCCGCGGCTCGACGTTCGTTATTTAACCGCACGTAAATAATCCAACGGGAAAGTTAGGGCGAGTTTGTGATAATTGGCCCGAGAGCCCTCTTTGATACTTCCTGGGGGTGCTTAACGAGGAAGATAGGTGTTGGGCTAGGTTTTGTATTCCGTGTTTCAAGTGCGATGATTCCAAGGGTCGGATTCAGTTGGCTGGCTGGACGAAACGTAGCTGAGAAGAGTATTCTAGAATTTCGTTTTTTTCAATTTCTGTACGGGCAATGTTCGAGCTGTATTAATAGTTTTCAAATTGTCTATTCATTTTTATCTCCGATAGTGTTTGTCTATTTATAAGTAAAGAAGCTTCCGGTCACGGGTAATTATCTTAATAGAACGAATCAAATTGGAACAGGGGTAAAATTGGCCCGGAAGATATTCTGCTCATCGCGGGAAATTCAAGGAATAGCAATTCTTAGACTACAGCTTTCTGATAAAACAGAAACGTGTCAGCATTTGATACAGTCGCCGTGAGGGATTTATTTAAAGGCTGGTGAATCTTTTCCAATTTCAATACCGGCGTAGTTACCGCGAGATATAGATGTCCGAGCGTAAAACTGACCTAGCACGATGCCACTCCAATAAGATCTTGGCCAATAATAGCGGCACTGGATACGTCATTGGTCAATATCTCGTACACGTGCCACCGTAATGTATCGGCATTTTGCAGTTCCATATTGAACACTTCCAATATAGGGGAATCGGGGAGGAGTGTGCCTCGCCTCGTTTTCTCCGGCTAACTTCGTTTATCGTTATTACGTTCGCCATGGAAAAATAGCTTACGTATCGGGAACTTTCTTCTAACGGGTCTGTTCCATCGTCGATGATCGGATCGCTCGTGATTCTTTTCCAAATTCCGCGACACGTCCACGGCGATAATTCCGGGCAAATATTTTAGCAAAGGGTGGAATGGGTGGAAAAGTGGAATACTCTTGTTATTCGCGGTGCAACAAAAATATTCCACTCGAAAGACAGACAGACGGCATCATCGTGCACGGTGCTAATCGACACGGCGGTATCGTTCCACTCCGGCAAATAAAGAGATCTACACTCGTGGCGGAAGTCTGGATCAACTAGGGGTGAAAATCCCGGGAACTTTCCCCGTTGAGTGGACCGGGGCAAAAAATCTCGCTCTCAATCACCGTGGCTCGTTGGAACTTTTCCCCTGGAAGCAACAGCTCGAGCCGGTCGGTATTCCAAGTTCAGGAACACTGACCAGCTTCAAGCGTGAATCGCGTCGAGCTGTCCGTTACCCATTCTATCGCGCACGTACATGCCATTTCTCTGCTTGGGGATGCATACATATAGCGGGCCGGTCGCGAGAGCTTTTAAATGTAAAACAGCCGGCGTTGAACGATGACACGTAGCCGGAGAAACGGGAGAGTAGGAAGTGTGCGAACAACCAGAAGCAACCGGAAGCGAAATAGCGAAAAGGGATGGAAGGAGAAAGGGTCGGAGGGGCGGAGAGAAAGGTAAACAGGGAAACGAGCGGGTGAGAAGGGGCGACTCGGGCGTGCTCGTCGTCCAGCGTTCTCCATTTTCCCACGACACACACTCTTGTCGACGAGAAAATGGAAAATACAGTCGTTTTCTGGCGGGATGCTTTATGAAATTTAATAAATACGGAATGAATCTGCCTTGCAACCGGACAGCCAGCGCGGAACGAACGAGAGACATGCACGGGAAGCAAGGAGAAGGAGAATACTGCGTGTATCGTGGAGGAACTAGAGGAGTTCGGGTGAAAAGTCTCGCTGTTAAGGTAGCTCGTTGGCCCAGTTTTCCCTGTTTCTCTCGTTTCTCTCGGTTCTCTTTTGCCCGGTCCGCGTGTTTGTGGTGGCTGGTATCTTGGATTTCGTTTTCGTGCGAATTCTTAAGCTTTCGAAATGGGATACTCTCGCGCATCCCCTTGCGTACAATTTGCGGGCTTATAATTTGCACGATGTTGCTTGCAACTGGACATTCCGGAACGGAAGTGTTTCTCTTGCGTAGAACACTGAACCGCTGACAGAGTAACGCAGCGAGAACGGTGTTTCTCGCGTGTCGACGAGGGTAGAAAACTATTCAAAATTCGGGGATAAAAATGAGCGAAGGAATGAATGGCAAAGGTAAGATCATTCTGAACGAAGTCGAATTTCATCGAAATCTCTCGGGTGCAATGTTTTATGGAATACGGATGTATTTTAAAAAGGAAACAAGGCGGCTCTCGTGTTTCCGTGTTCTACGCGATCGTGTCCGGCTGCTGACGCTATTTCGAATGCATTCGCGGAGGTGCACGTGCCTCGTGGTTGTTTCGTTGCTGCGTGAAAGAAAAACCGCGGATAAAATCGAGCGTGATCGATGGATTAATGATCAACCAACGAACACTATCGACGTCGGACGCATGGATTTTAGCAATGCCCAAAGAGGATACGCTGCGCTGAAAATTCATTTCCACCGGACGACAATAAAGTCTCGAACCGGTTAACAAAAGTTCTCGATCTGAACGCGATGGTAGAATGAAGTAGATTATCCATTACTGGCAAGCAGAAAGCTGCGAGCTTCAGGGGGTAAATATTTGACGAGGACAAGTTGTAGTCCTACGCGCCATTACGTCCCCTGAAAACTTCAGCGAAACTTCTCGGGCCCATCCGGGGAAAGTAATGTGCATTTAGCTAGCATAAATAAAAACTCACCTGCGGATTCCCTACGAGTGCTTACATGGCGCTCCCAGCCCCGGCCACTTCTTAACTTCATCGGACGCTTATATAAAAATCCCTCAACTTTTTGTCCCCTTTTTTTTAGCAACGATAATTTTCTGTCCCCGCGTTTTCACCGCAGTTGCGTTCTGAATCACGACAAAATCGGATGAATGCATATTTCACCGTGGCACAGATTTTTTTGTCCCGCTCTATATACGATGATTCCGCAGAGGAAACAAAAAAAGAACAAAAAAATAGAAATCTGCCGATCCGTCGGTTCGGTCGGGGGAAAAATAGCGAAGGCAATATAAATTCGTTAAATAAAAGGTATCCTGCACGCGATTCGACGTCGCTGTGTCGCGAATTCTGAACGGAGCGATTGCAATTTAGGTCACGACCCGCGAAATTTCCGCAAATTCGCGTCATTTGAAAATATTCTCGTCGATCGCGGGCACACAAAAATGTGTGTTCCGTACGAGCCGAACGATAATCACCATCTATCCTTCGTCTTTCCTAGGAGTGCGCAGCGAGGCGTCCCTCACTTTCACGCGAACGATAAGGTCTCGAATAATGTTCCGTCACGACGCAGACGCTACCGCGAGCACAATGATTCGTGAAACGCACCGGCGCAATTTCTTCTTGGCGAGCAGCGCCGGTAATAAGTTGTTGCCGCTCGACGTTCCCCTGGTTCGTTCGTGAAACTTCGTTTACGTAGCAACGTCGAACACCATCTTGCCGCGAGATGCATTAATTATTTGTGAAATTGCGTATTCGCGAAAGTTTCCAAACACGGGCCGGCACGCGGATAACTCGTTGCCCTGCGCCGGCTAAATTGCCTGTTGCCCGGAAGGTCGCGAAACGAAATTAATTGGCACGGTAATTGGAAGTGTTGATCTATGGTTAATGTAACGAGCTGCTCTAGTCTGAATAATTGCGTTCGAATCGGGACCAAATTGTACGGCTGATTGTGGGGGAATAAGAAATTGAGAATTAAATAGGGTGTGAAATAATGGTACCCGTAAGCTAGGTTTTTAGGGCACGTTGCTTGAGAGCTTTACAGTAGTTTAGTCAGTAGTTTCGTCGTCATCAGCGGAGCACCTATATGATTTTCAAGCAGCAAATAATTTGAATAAAACAGTCACAGTGAATTACAGCGGTACACGGACAGCATTAAATTATTTTCAACACGATTGACTTTCATTAGAGCAAGCTCAGTGCGCTATTAAATAAAGTTCGAATTAAAGCACGTATTAGTGGAAAGGAAAAATCCAATGCAACGGACTATGAATATTTTCGTAATTCGTACGCAGAAAATTAAGGACCGAATATTTTTCCATGGACTTTTCGGAGATCTTCTATAGCACATTGGACAAGTTCCACAGGTCCGCCTCGTCCGTGGTATAAGAACAAAATAACGATATTCACGTTCGCGAAATGAGGAAATGAACCCGTCCGTGCGAAATGGAGGAGAGAGGAGGTCTCGGAGAGACGTGGTCGCCTTGGTGAACGGTCCGTTGATTCCAACGGAGGCGAAACTTCCCACTTTGCGGTTTACTGGCGATAAACTTAGAATTTCTAATGGACGTGGACAGCACAGCTGCCGTTGGTCTTCCAGTTCTACTTCGAATGACTTTTTAAACTTTAGATAAATATGTTAGCGAAATACAATCAACGAACACTGTCCGAGGACACTCGGCATACAACGATTCCTCGCAATCAAGCCACCTTTGAAATGGAAATAGAAAAGAACCGCCGCAATCGTGTCGGGCGTACATTTTTCCTAATGAAACACTCGATCCGCTCACCTATGAATTGCGGTTTAATAAACGTGAAACGCTTTAGAATTCAATAATGGCGCCCAATTCGGCTAAACGTCATTAGTCATTAGACAACGATAATAACCTACCCCATTGATTTTCACCCAGGAGCTAATATATTTCGACGATTTAAAAGAATATTTGTTTCCCGTCAAATGAATGACAATTCCCGAATCGAGTGGGACAAATAAACGGATGGCCGATTCGACAGCCATACAATTTCGCGTGGAACCAATCAACTAGTTGGGCCATTGGATAAGGTTCGTACCATTTCTCGACTGGTACGAGCCTTTTTACCCCGTGCTAGTCGTCTTTCGCAACGAGATCACGTCGTTAAGCATTAACCGTTGCTCCGTCCGTGCGTCTGCTCGTTTTCTTGCTAATGGTGTCGTTAAGGTGTACGAAAGACGATGGATTTATGTGGCGGAACGCTGCTATCTAGCCAGCTAAGGAATGGCCAAATATACGTTTTCCGGAATCGTTTGTTTCTTGCTGCAATTTAATCGAACGATGAGTGCCACGAACCACGAGAGGGGGATCGATCCAAGTATTCGCAAAGTGCACAGGTTTGGACAAAACATTGTAGATTCGACACAACCGGCGATTTCGATAGCGAAGATCTTCGCGTTACTTAATGCCGAACGGAACGACGAGAAGAAGCTGAGAAAATCGTCCACAGAGGACCAATACCAATATTCTCCCGTCACGAGTTCGACCGCCTGTTTATCCACATTTTTCCTCGTCCCCTTCGCGGTTTGTTACGCCTTACCTCCCGTTCACCTTCTGGTTTGTTAGCTCTCCTCGAAACCTTTACCCTAACCCGGTGAAGAACAGGGACTCTATTACCGGCCCCGAAATGAAAAGTTGAGAACCTTTGACCGTTCAGCCAGTTTATTGCTACACGAGAGGGGTGCCGCCTGGCACAAAACCACTTCGAAGGAAAACAGTTAAGTTTGGCACGACAGCCTTCGCCATTCCTCTCCTTCGACCGCTTTCTTCCGGTTTATTGCCGCCCAGACTAGAAACTACTATCGGCGGGAGGCTGCCGATGGCCACTTCATAACTGACAGTTCTCGGCACTGATAAACCCTATAGGTGGAAAGATTTCATAAGTCCCGATACAGTAATATCAGAATCGTTTACTGGAAGCGTGACAAACGAGGCTGCAGAACGGCGAAAGAGAAAAATAAATATGTCGAATATATTGTAATATGCAGGGCACAGTGATGTATTCAAGAACTATCGCACGGAACAGCGAGCCTACTTTCCGTGAAACTGGAACACGGTTTAAGACCACTCCCCTTTAGAAACAGCTCCGAGGCAAAACAAAAAGTCAACGATAAGAATAATAGCAGAAGAACTCTCTCGCAGGATGATCCACGTTTCACCGTGGAACGCTAAGTGACGCAATTAAAAGTTGCATAACTCAATTAGGAGCACGATTTTTCCGCGGCGTGGCGCAATGAAAGGGGGACGACGATTATTAAAACATTTCAATGGAATTTTATTTTTTTTCCCTTTGTGAGAGAAGAATTCAGACAGATCGATAGGGGAAAGGAAGACGCCTGGAATTGTTATCCGCTGTCTAGCTGGAATGTTTCGAATTGCGACCAGCCTGCAGCTGCACTTTGTCCCGAGTCACCACCGCAATTGTGACTACTTACAGAGGGATGAAAGTTCTCCTCAGTATTCATTCCAACCTTCGAAAAGTTCTCTCGTTAGGCAACGATACTTTGGCCGAGCAAAAACTGCGAGCCAATATTTCAGAATGTACCTGCTGTTCTTGAGAACCAGTTACATAATGCGGATACAAATCTTGCAGGAAAATGACCAATGAGCTCTCAAAGTAGAGACTTTGCCCTTTGAAATGAGCCTAGCCGGACTGCCGTACGATTTTTTTCACCATTTTATCGCACTTTGAAGAAAAGTGAAAGACCGGCTTTCGAGTAACCTAAGCTACATCACTGGCAGGTTGCATGGCTTTATTCAAAGTGGTTGAAAGTAGTAGAAAAAAACTCGTACATCAATTTATCTGTGGTCGTTGTAAAGGGGAGACTTCTAGCTTCCAAACCCCGACGATTTTAGTCGTGAAAAAAAATTCCTCGGAACCCGTACAAAATGTTTTAATTTGACTAAATTTTGCAAAAAAGTGCCCACAATATTCCATCCCCTACAAACTAGTATTCTCAACGAAAATAACATTCTGTTAATTGGAAAGTTCGGTTCACCGTTAACCTCGTGTTCTCCAAAGCGTGGCGATTGACACATTATAATATTAAGTGAAATTAAGAAGCCTCGGAGCGGTATAATCGGCGAACCCCACAGCGATTATGCGCCGGCTACGGGAAACCGGAAGCAGATAAGGAAGTACGGAGCGTGCATCCTGCAATTTCTCGAGTGCACACTCACGACCACTTGAGTAATTTAGAGGTACTTTGGCGTGACGTATTTTCGCTCGACGGAGCGTATGATCAATCGGCGCAAATGAGTGTGTATAAATTCTGAACGGTGAGCTTCTCATCTTTGCTACGAGTTATTCGTGGATGCGCAATTAGCCTCGCCTTGTTCGGTTGCCTTCAATTACAGCCGTGCTCTACCGAATATTGCCACCCGTTTTTCTTTTCCCGGGTTTTACTTACAGGTCTCCTTGGGCCTCTTTGTTTTCCGCTTCTTTACTCCGTTGGAATTTCGTCGATGCTTCGGACGAATTACACCGGCGAAGGAGAGAAAATATGAAAGAAGTGGCGGAGAACTTTGACTTGGTTGTAACACAAATGGATGGAAGCTTAACGAGAGAAGTTTCTTAATCGACTCGGTGGACATAAATTCTCAATAACTTGCAAGAAATAACGAGGCAAATTTGCAACGAGTAAATGCCGGCGATGTGACCCCGTCATGGGGGTGTGCGGGAGAACGATCACGAAAATCTTAATTAAATGTTAGTTAAATGTAATTGTAATGAAATACTGAGTAATATCTGCGCTAATAACTAAACGAATTATTGCACACTCTTGTGACGCCTCTATTACGTCCGAATGTTAAAGAACAAAATATACAGACTAATTATAATGAAGATTCACATTACTACAATTGCGTAGTGGGTTAGACGCAGCCTGGGCGTACCTCTAAAACGCAAAATATAATGGCAACAACTTTAAGGCAAGGTTAACGAAGGTGCTGAAAATTTCTTAATCTCCCACGCGAAATAGGCGAACAGACACTGTTGGGTATTCTGCACGCTAGTCGTGAAAGTTAAACACGAAGGGGGTGTGTTCAAAGAACTCCCATCAAAGGAGCAGCAATGAAAAGGGATGAGAACAGGGGGGGGTGGTGAAATTTCAATCTTTCACATCGTTGATGCTATAGTAATTTCAAACTATCTTTTCTATCTTCCCGCCATCAATTTACCTCGAAAACACTGAATAGCGTTTAAACCCTTTCTACCAACCCCATCCCTCACCCTACCCCGCTGATACCAGACCACTAACTCCCGCCATGTTTCCTGTCACTATCCGCTTCAGTTCCATCTTCGCGGTGGCTGTTTCCCCTCCTCTCACGGTGCTCGTTTTAAAGTTTTAATCAAGTTACTTTCTTAAGCGCGACAAAGATACTGCACCCGGGCTTGCGAGCAGCGCAAACTGCGCTAATTTGACGTCGGATTCTGAACGAAGACAAAGAGTCGCGAGCTGGCCGAAAGATCGACGGAGACGGACGAAACTACTCGCAACGTTTGAAAAGAAAGGAGCCTGACTTCTTGAAGCTGGCGAGAGTTGATCGAGCGAAGTCGGTGGTTTAATGATCGGTTCCTGTCTGCTTGACAACGATAAAATGTCGTTCGCGAAGTTTGAAAATTATGTCGCTCGACTTTAAATATCAAAAACGATCACGCGATTCCTGTAAAATAGCCAGCGTACTTTCCATGAACTTCTGACAGGCAAAGCTCGGCGTGAAGGCAAACGAATGTCGACGAAACGTAGTAACCTTCAAACATGCTCGTCGCTTTCGATTTGTCAAAGGTCCTCTGGATCGCATCAATTCTTCCTCCCGCAATTTCCCATGAATTGCGGTCTGCACTCAACGGCAATAACCGCTTATAAAGCGTCTCTTCAACAAAGTGCACGCGCGTAGTATCCTGTGGCGAAGAAACACGGGTAGTAAGGTCACGCCGCGACGAAACCATAAAGAATTTACGAGAAAGAACGGGTGCTCCCCGTCGCGACGTGGCAGCGTACTCTCGTGGGCTTCGTTTACAGGCCACCGGGACCGTCGTTACAGCGAATCGTGACCCGAAAGGGCGCCCAAGCGAGACAGACACTCGTCGTAAAAAAAAAAACGGAATCCGCTTTGTATGCCCCTGACCGCTCGCAAATCGGAAATTCCGCGACTCCACGGGACAATCGACTCGTAGACTTCGTAGGATAGATCGTGGAACGGATAGAGATCCGACGTCTTCTCCCTACCAATTGCAGAAGATATCTCCCCTATCTACGGATCGAATATTCCTATTCGAAGATTGCGACGCTCTCATTGCTTTCTGATAACTCTATAAATTCTGCCACCGATAGCATCTCAAGTAACTTATCCTCTCGCGTGCACGAGGATTTATCGTATTAATACAGCCGCCTGCAAAGAAGTGCTCGAATAACTAACTGCTACAGGGATGAAGTTCGCCGGAAATAGTACGCGAACTCTTAAACGCGAGTCGAGGACGACGCGATGCGAAACAGTAATACGCAAACGCCGCTTTGCGCTGGTATTAAATCAACACGCCCGTCAATCTAACGAAGACAAACCAAGTTTGTCAGCGCAGCCAGGTACTTGCGCCTGTCACTGACCTACCAGGAAGTTCGTCAGGTAGCCGGCTGGCTATCCGAGGCTACTGATCGCGGTTACACAGCGGTGGACTGTCAGTGGCCGGACGACAAAGGGGGAGGCAACAATGCGGATGTGATTAATCTGCAGTAATATCGTCGCAGCCACTCGCGTCTTCGGGCCCGTCGGGCAAACGAGACGAGACGAGACTGGGAACGGAAAGAGGGACGATGATGCGAGACGAAGAGAGGCTGGAGATCTGTGGCGAGCAACGAAGGCCCGTGAACAGTGAACGAGGCGGGTGATATTCGAGGTTGTAGCCCTGGCGATGGATCCCGGCACAGCCAGACACAAAAGCCTTTGAACGTGAATCGTTTCGGACGCTTCGTACACTGGACGAGTGCGTGAGCTGGTGTACATAATGCGTATTGGTTAACGAAGACGTCGAGAGTCGCGAAATTGCGCCTCCCTTTCATTTGTCCCCAGCGTGGAAAGTCCACGCGTCGACGTTCCTTTGACGCGAACCACGTCAAAGAGGGGCGCGCGGACTGGCTAGTGTGCTACTTGGCGATTCCAGTCGACTCTTTCCGACGCGCACTCACAGACGGAAAGTTCGCAAACGGTGGCCACTCGAGGGAAGAAAAGAAAAGCCTGTACGCCCTTCATTGCCCGTTGGAATTATTTTTAATCGCGCTCGTCGTCCGACAATCGTTTCTGTGCAAAATAATCGAATGGCCGAAACGGTCGGTCGATTCGTCCAGGTTTAGATTGATAACGCGATCGGGTTGCAGCACTGCGAGCGGGATCAGGGCAATACGCAACGCGTTCGACGAGACGAGGGCTCACCGAGCGAAATAAACCCGGGGCCGGAGGGGCGGGGAATCGTTAGGCAATAAATCGGCGAAACATCATCAGGCGCGCTGTCCCTTGCAATTTAACCGGCAGCCGAATAAATCCGGCTGCTGAAAAATTAAAATGCACCCACCGTGGGAGACAATAAAAATCAGCGGACCGCCGCACCGCCGGATGCCATGATGGCTGCCCTCGCATTTGCAATTCGTGATTTCGGTATACGCACGTCATCGCGCGCCACCCGATTTCAACGGCGTTCTGCGTTCTGCGTCCTTTACGCTGGGAAACGTTCGCGTTTTATACGGCTCGCTTTATCCACCGTATTTTTATATACTCCTCGAGCCATTGACTTCTGGGAAGGTGAATCGGCAACGTCCATATTTTTCGTCGACCGTCGTTCACCTTCCCTTTGGTCATCTTCTTTTAACCCTATCTTCTTCCCTCTCCGCTCCCGCGTCTCCCTCACTCTCGCCGTTTCACTCCCCCTTTTCGCACCATCCCTTATTTTTGATTCTTCATCCGTAACCCTGCTTCCCTGTTCACGCGTGCATTCGAGGCACGCGCGGAAAATCTCGAAATGCCAAGGGAGGGAACGAGACGGCGGATAAGCGAGAGAGAGTGTGCAGCGTACAGCCACCGACACGTTTCATACAGGTACGCACGGTTGCGCGCATTACGTGCATTTATAGTCGGGATGGAAGGGGCGGTCTTACACGTACGTGCGCGTAAAAAGCGTTTCGAAAATCTCGTCGGGGGTGGGAACGGTCACACGGGTGGGAGAATAACGCGTTGACACGCGGCGAGAGCGGAAATTCCAGCTCGATCCGTGATACGTGTTCCCTTCCGTTGCATAAAATTTCGACCCATTTCGACCCTCGCCGGAGAACAGAAAATAGCTTCGAATCGATACCGTCCGCTGCGTGAACGATCCAAATCTGTATAAGCCGCGGATCTAGTTGCAATCTGAACAGAACGGGGTGGAAAGATAACGACTGTGACCAAGTGGTCGTAAGAAATAGGTGGGATTGAATCGAAATGATTACACGGAACGAAAATTGTTCCGAGCGAAAACTGTCTTTATACTATGCACAGAACTACATCATTAGCGAAGTAATCACGTTTTCTCGTTTGAACGGCAATTTCACTCCGACTTCGGGTGGTCCAGTAAAATTTAATTTCCAGCCGGAATAGTGAAACGTGGCCCAAGTGACACGGGAAACGTTTATCTTATTCGTTGCCGAAGATTTATGCGCTGAAAAATTTCAGCCAGTTCTTTTCTATCTACAGTCAGGAGGTATACAATTATAGTCGCGGTAGGGTATTTCGCAATTCGAAACTTTGGAGTGCATGCACGCGCAGGTGCACGAACGAAATCAGCCGAATATCGCAGGCGCCGCAAACTATCAGGCGGTCTAGTTTATAAGCGGACCATAAAATCAGAAACGGCCCAGGTATTCAGACACGGAACTCTGAATAGTTCCCGTGCGCGGATCGCTGGCCATTTTCATGGGGCTGGATCTGTCGTCGTTGCGTTCCTTTTATACGATTCCTACCTACGTACCTATTACATACCAACCCTCTGCAATAGAGAAGGAGCGACGCGAAAGAGAAAGGGGGAGAACGAGAAGTGCGCACGCGACACATTTCGGAGTCACTTCGATCGGCTCTCCCGATTTGACGACGCTGAATTGGAATTACCACAGATAGAGATGGGAGAGCGAAAGGATTGAAGGGACGTCCGGATTGGATTGCCCAGGATACGAATAGTCGAGCAATCGCGAAAAATTGTCGCGAACCCTGTGTACTTCTAGTGGCTGATATCTGAATATCGACGAGGGAAACTCGCCGTGTGAACTGCTACCAGCAGCGTCACGGAACTTCGATTGGTCGAGTCAATCAAAAGTTCCTCGATTTTTTGCGACTCCTCCGTTCCCAGGGAACGGAACAGCTTCGGGGTAACTTTAAATACGAGCTCGGCCCATTGACGCGAAACTGTGCGACTCGTGAAAATACGTCGAACACGAACCAAGAATATAATATTGATAAGTGTTCCCGTTATTAAACCACTAGATTCCATTCTCCCCGTTATCCGTTCCAGAAAAGAAATTTATTGTCCTTACGTACGATTCGAGTGTCATGGAAAGTTCAGCGTTTGTTGCGCCGCAACAAGGCAAGAAATTTCCTTTCTACGTCGTAGAGGCGACGTTACGACCAAAGAAACGACGCCCGATACGACGTCTATAGCCGTCGCGAGGAAGCGTTTCTTCTCGGTGGAGGACACTTTTACACGGGACCGTCGCGTTAGGCGGCTGAAAGTACTTCCCCCCGGCGTGGAAAAGCATCCCGGCCGATTGTAGTACGGCCTGCATTTTCAATTTATTGCCCGATACGCCGGCGACTTTATGAGGCCGGCCATTCCCCGGCCGAGATATTTCACCATCGAATCTAGGCGTGTAAGTGCGCCTTGCCAGATGGGAGAACGTTCGAGGATGAAACGCGGGTCCGTAGAACTTCACGTGCTACTCGAGTTTCAATTAATTCGAGGCTGCGGTCCCGTTTGTTTGCGCGGGCTAGTCGGTTCCACGCGGTCACAAAATAGCCACCCGATGATCCAACGAGCTTCCGGTGCAATTGCAAACGTGTCTCGTTTGCTTTTCCAGCAAACAATCGACGCTGAGTTTCGACGAAATTCATTTCTGCCGGGCTGAATCGCGCGGAAGTGGGGAAAAATTGCTCGCTCGCGACAGCAGGCGTAAAAATAGGAGCGAAAATATAATTGTTAATAAAATCGGTTAGACGGTTGCTAATCTTTCCACTCAGTGGAGTAATTGAGCGCGTTACGCGACAGCGATCGAAGAATTTTAGAGCCCACGGTAATTTTTTCGGAGATCGATCTTCGTTCACGGATGGTATAAAGATTTTCGGTTTTTAATCGTGGAAATGTGCAATCGGCAACATTTGAACCGTAGCAGACATTAGTGTCTCCTTCGGTTCCGGGCAGCGAAGACGATTCTTGGCCGTTGTGCAACGCGTGACGATGACGTACTCCGGCCATCGTTGTAAACGTTTGAACACGACGGTACACCGGAACACGGAAACAGCGGTCGACATTTTTGAGTGCACTTCCGTCGACGGCCAGAAACACACGTAACGGCGGAAGAAAAATATAGAACGTCCGTGGGAAAACGGCCACGTAATGCCCGGACGAGAAGGGGTTAAAAACAGTCGAGCGAAAAAGGTAAACAAGCCCGCGTTGCCGTGTAACATCGCTGGTTAACAATGCGAAAAAGGAACAAAAAGGGGACAGAAAACAAAATGGGAAATGTGGCCGATACATTTCACGGTGTACGTAAATTTCCAACAAAAGAAGGGGCTCGTTTTTACGCTCGAGCAGACGGTTCGATCGGTGAGACAGATTGGAATCCTGTCGTTGAAGCTTCATCGAAATCACGATCGTATCTACGATCCTGAAAAAAGGGAAAAAGAAAATACCCCTCGTAGAAGAATCGCAAAAAAAAATTACATTCGTATTTATCGAAGCTTTCCTATAGGAAACCGGAGCAGCGTGGAGGGGCGAACACGGGGAGGGAACTCATTCCATGTGGAAGCAAAACCGCACGAGCATCGACGATGCTTTTAAAGGAAGAATATTTCAAAAACGCTGACGGAACTTTATCTTTCCGATTTCCGGGACCCTATATCCTAGACGAAAAGCACGTGGGTGCTCGAGGAACGAGTAGACGAAGGGACATTTATTCCCTGGTTGTGTATACGAATGTGTGAGTGAACGGCGAAGAAGGAGATGGCTCATATCGTAGGACCCCCCGAGTGTAACAGCGTTCACCGCTACTCATATCTCGCATTATTGGAATTTAAGCCACATCACTGGGTTACTGCCGATGCGACGGCTGCCTCGTCAACCCCGAATCGACGACATCTTCGTCGGGCTCAGCTTCGATAACGACCAAACGGGAAAGATATACGCTTAAGGGACGCCTGAGCCGTCCTTTTCATCGTAGACCTTTATTCTATTCAACTGTCTTTCAAACGAGGCAAGGGGAACGAGTGTTAGCGACCGTTTGGTCGCGGCCCGAAGTGAAATGGGACGTCACAGCCAGACGATGCCGGCGAATCGATAGATTTATTTAGAATTATCGGACAGTAGTCTGAAAACGTAGCTTCCTTCGAGTCATTAATATGAAATAAAGGAGGATACAGAAGTGGATGCAGAAATATCGTAATATCGTATCCTCGCGGGCAGAGGGTCGCCGGACAGAAACTAATGGGCATCATTAATTGCTACTGAATCGCGAGCAAACATCGTCCAAATTGCTGCGGCATCGCCACGATCCGGCTGGTTTTCAAATAAATGGGCAAACAATCTTGGGGACAGGTCGGTCGGTTTACCTTCACCGTGGACCAGTTTCCGCGGAACGTTTTTCGAGTCGGCCACGTCCGTGGACGTCGACGTTGGTGGTAGTAAATTAAATCTGTCGGATTATGAAGCGAGAGAGGAGGGCATATATGCATAAGGACGGTTTACATTCGATTCACGGGCGGGCGGCTATCGTTAACCTCCGTCGCGGCGAAAACACACGATTTCGTAATGGAAATTCGCGGTTCATATTTCCACAGAGGGTTCTCGTCGTTTCGAGGGTCGATCGTCGAATCGAACGGCGTTTGCACGCGATCAACTCGCCGTCGCGATCAATCGGGATAAACGCTGCTTCGATATTTTCGACCGGTATTTTGCAAATATTTCGTGGGTGGACCGGCACGTCGGTTTTGCTTGTACGGTTTTGCGAACAGTCCTCTTTGGTAGGCGTTATTGCGCCCGGAAGTTCATGGAGAAACGGTTGGGGTAATGCAAAAGTATCACGGTTGGGAAACTTTTCCTGTAAACTCTTATCCTCGAGTCCCGATGATCAGCTGTTCCCCTTTCGCTCCCAGCCCCCTGTTCTACGGATCTTTGGCGGTATACGGCTCCCGGGGGGAAGAGACTATCGGGTTTCCAAGGAAAATCGAAATTACGGCTCGCTCGTAACTAGACGACCATCTCGATTGCGCCACTGGGAGTCTGCCACTTGGTTGACCACGTAGGATCGGTATGAGTACGACCTCGAGTGTCGTTTGTATCGAGATGTCGCGATGATTAAGTGTCGCATCAACGACAGGCGATTAATTGCTATCGTACTCGCTGTCGAGGAAGCACCACTTTCCCATTCCCTGGCGGCTTGAATACAAAAAGCTGCCGGTGCCGGAGAAGCTGGCCGTCGCTCTCAGACAGGAAATTAAAGGGTGGAAAAATGAGAGCATCGATTGCATGCAAAATCTAATGTTTAGCGAAGCGTGGGCATAATTCGCAAGGATTACCTGCAGGTTGTTTACCGAGGTGCAAATTTCATTAAATTCAGAAGTCCTGCTCCTTGAATTAGCAGGTGAATATCGGAAATAAGAAACAACGTACGTGCAATAATTAGAAGAATCCGACTTAACCCGATGCACGAATCCTAAATAACTAAACGACATTAGACGGAAGCTGAACATACCTACTCGACTCAATCGAATTCTGTACATGTGCTAGGATATGAAACAAAACGAGATTCGACAGAGCATCGAGGGTGGTACAGCGAGGTTCGGTACGGCGGTCGCGAATAAAACCCCGGCTGCTTATTTATTGCTGGCCCGTAGCGCACATATCTGTCCGTACAATCTTGGCCCGAACTGGCAGAAAAAGCTGAATGCACGGGATACAACCACGTAAAGGGGGTAAGGGACGCTCACGTGCTCACGGCACGTTAAACTTTCAATGGCTCGGCTACTTTAATGCCATGTGGAAGGTGTAGCAGCCTCTCTGCCGCAGCCATCGTGGGTGGAAGAAGAAATGGAGAAGAAGGAAGAGACGATGTTCCCGTGGTCTCCTGGCTCGGCTGTGTGTCACTGGTTACGTGGTGCACACGCAAAGGATATCCTCTGCGGAGTTCCTGACCCGACTCCCGGGGTAATTCGACTTATTATTCATGTTAATTTACTGCGCATCCCTCCTACCCCTTTCACCTAATAAACACGAGCAACGCACAACGAGCCACTATAAATAAAATCCCCCAATTTGATTCCTAGGGACAGGAAATGCTAGAACAACGAAAGAGATTGATGTATGAGTAGGATCGCTATTAATATTCGAACAGAATTGGTGAAAATGAAGGTAACCCTCGGGCAGATGGAAACGGCATTGTCACGTGTTCACGAGGGTGAAAAGACGATCGAACCCGTACGGACTAGCTGTCTCCCTTTCGTCCTGCATCATCCTAGATAGAGCAACGGGAGAAGCCGGCCTCCAATTCCGGTTATTAGGCCCTAAAATATCCCGCTATAACCAGTCGTCGAGCGAAATAGTGCCGGGGGTACAATTTGGAGGATCTAGGAAGCACGACGGGATCACGATAGGGTGAAACAGAGGCAGAAAGAATGGCGGTGGAACGGAACGAGGAGCAAGAAAGTAAAAGCGAACGATTTCGCCGTGTCGTCTGTCGTCTTTTCAAGCCTCGCCTTACCGGCACAGGTAACTCGTCCAACCGAACTCGGACCGTTCCACGAGTTTCCAGGCTCAATCTGATTCCGACGAAATGGATACAATGTCCGGAATCTACCACGAGCCAGTTCGATAGGTCCGACAATATCGACTCGCCCCACCGATCCCATCGCTCACGGTTTGCATCCCATTCGTCGGACTTTTTCCTTTCCGCGATTCTTTTCGTCGATTTTCGCCGACGGGAGCAGCGTTCATTGTACGCAGAATCGTTCAATGAAATCGGCCCGTGTAATATCAGACTGGCCCGATGGAAATTGATCGGCTCTTCGCCATCACCATTCACCGAAATTCTTCGACGACGAACGAGGTCTATTTAGAAACAGAATGCATCTAATCGAGCGTGCGTCGCGCTGCTTCGGGCTTATATTCCTCGTATCCGTCGATACGACTGCGACGAAATTCCAGTTCGGTGCTTGCACCACGATCGAAACGTTCTTGCGTGAACGGATACGGGTGGCAGATTTTATTCAGGACGAGCGTTGTATCGTTCATTTGTAATCTTCCTTTATAATACGAGGATGGAAGTGGAAGAGCAACAGGCGTATCGGAATAAATATTTAAATAAAGAGGACAAAAAATTAATTAAATGTGGCTGCCAGAGCACTGTTATCGTTAAACGAGAAATAAATTCAGCGAAACGTTCGTCCAATATTTAGCCATCAACGAAATCGATTAAACCAATTTGATAAGCAATGGCGAAACTCAATACTGCAACGATTAATCGGAATCAAAGAATGCCTTTAATACAAATACAAAGTCGAATAACAAATCCCCAAATAAGTTTCAACAAATATTCATAACAGTTCTTTCGTGCTCCCGTACGAACGCTGGCGAACGATTCAAGGAAAACTCTGCAATCTATGCAATGCGTCGTTCTGGCGAAGCAAAAACATCTCCACGCTTGAAAATTCTACTACAATATTAATCGCGATGCATACAACTCCGTTAAGCGCGGAATTGCAAGCGTTAAGAACTTAATCACGTTGAAAATACGCTTTAATGGTTGCCACGATCGATCAGACGCGTTCAGATTGTCCATCAAAATCTGCGTGTAATAATAATTATAATAGCAGCAACAGAAATAATGAACATCGCAAAATTCTCCGACGGCCTGTTCCAGGAATCGCACGAACGAAGAGGATTACCGTATTTTATGGACGAAATGCTGAAACGTTCTGTATCAAGGATAACGTCACATTGGTCAGGATTTGGATATTTAAAAAGATAAAAACATCAAAAGGGTATATAGAATTCGACAGAATAGTGGTATTAAAATCAAAAACCCTGGCCCCGCCAGAAAAATGTCACCGAAGCGAGAATAAAAGAAAGGTTCGAATTCAGCCCTATTTCTCTATTCTTTTCATTATATACTTTCGGGGGAGCGAAAAACGTTTTGCTGATTAAATCGCGACGCGCTTGAAAAATCTCGCATGAAAAACGTCGAGGTTTCGTACGCGTTCTATCGTTGCCGACGGGGGTCCGTCATTAAAACGGTGAATAATATTTCGTCGGGAAGGCTCGCACGTGCGTGCGCGCGTGCGTGTGGTCGAATCGCGTGACAGCACACGTCAAACGAGCGAATTACGCGGTCGAGGGCAGCGTATTTCCTGGATAAACCAGCCGTGACGAAATTTTCAACTACCCGCGGCGCACCGACAAATAATGGCAATTTTCTGAACATAATGGAATCGACTGATCGCCAGACGCAAGCCCGGTTTATCCCGATTCAAATATTAAAGCCATGATTCCACGCCGATCTTTCGCCCCGTCGCAACCTATCGATCACCGCCGAATAATTCAATAAATAGCGCAACAGCACGACGAGATATTCCATTGTTTCTAAAAATATCTACGCGCCGGTCAAATGTTTACCGAGCCGCCGCGTCAGATCGAATCACGTTCTCTGGCGGGGAAAATCGGAAAATTGAAATTTAATCTCGAGCCAGGTCGGGCGGCCGATCGGTCGAAACTAGAGACGAAAGGAGCAAACACCTTTCTGCCTCCCTTCAGCGACGAATTATCCGCGGCACGTACTCTTCGAAGGAGCTAACCGTACAAGAAAGACGCCCGTGTGGTTGCACCTTCGTTGTCGTTATTACCAGCTAGCTGGGTACGTGCAAACACGCCCAGTCCAAGGAGCGAAGATATGAACCGGAGGGTCCATGCCGGGTGAACGGCGAAAATTCTCGACGCGTGGCAAGGAAGACGAGAAACGGAGAGAAAGGAGGACACCGTGCACGCGGTCGATAAAACACAAACAGAGATAGCAGGGGGGAGGGGGGACAGCGCATAATGTAAATGAAACCACCTGGATGGAGGCGGCACCTGCATATTTTCCATCTGCATCGCGGAATACAGATATTCAAGAGGCATCTGCCACCCACTCCTATCCAACGGCCAACCACCCTCGACTCGACCCACCCCGCAGGAAAAAGAGGCGCAGCTCTCCTTATAAAACCGAACTTCGACAGTTCCGTTCTCCTCTGCCCTTCTCCTTTTTCCCCCCGGTTGCAGACTTCGAGAAAGTGGTACGTGGGCGAAATTTCAACGTGACGAGAATACAGTGTCCCCGGCTAGTCCCCGTTCGCAACGTCTTGCTACCCCATCTTTCCGATGCCATTGTACCACCACCACTCTCGTCCACCCTTGGCTGGTTGGCTGGCTGGTATGTTCGCTAGAAGGCATCTTCTTAAACTACTCTGGAGGCGGGAATTCGTGAAATATTTTATATAAACGGGATATCGATTAAAATCCGCGGGCTGTGTGCATGAGTGTGCGTTGAGGGGCGGCGGGGACTGGGAGTGCTATATCCGAAATGAATTGCCTGCCCTGAGCCACTTGTGCGCTCAGGAGCCGCGCTTTGAACCCTTCTTGCGTGCTGTAACTGTTGCTACTGTGCTGGCAAGTGTAAGAGCTGAATTGTTCTTTAAAGATGGCCGATTAAGTTGATAACTAGAGTGGTAAGTGAAATTGTCATCGACAGTAATTCGGTAAAATGGCAGGAGACTAATTTTATTATGTCGCGCATTGGTTTCGCTGTTCTCGCTGAAACAAACGCATCAAGAGGCCATAAAACAGTGGATGAATTGATAACCTCGACGAGAGTGTGATCGAAGTCGTACATATAAACCCAACGAACCCAAAACGAAGCGGAAACTGCAGACGTTCGTTTCCACCTCGCTTTACGGCTGATCGTATAAGCAATTTTACGATACACATCCTGCGGGGGAGTTCCGTTCGAGCTCTACCGAAACGGAAAGTTAGAAACAAACAGTGCGACCCAGATGCAGCAAACCGCGTCCTACCGTAACGTGTATCGATCATTCCCAAACTTTCAGCCATCGCTTCTCCCCCGTTAGGGAGAATCTTAGCAGCTTCGTAACGACGTCGGCCGATCGTTAAACCGGTCGTTGTCGACGAGCCGCTCGTTTCGCCAGTTATATTCCGCGCGAAACGAAAATGCAGCGAAATCGCATGGCTTCTAATTAAAACCGATGAAACGAGCCGCCGCGTGTAAACTACTTGCGCGTGCAAATGAACGTCACGTCGCGAGAAGACCGCACGGGGCACGATGGAAACGTTCCGAACGTTTCCATCGTCGGTGTTCAGGTGCACGACGAAGGAGGAAACGTGGCGGAGCCTAGCCGTGAAACGTGACGAATTTCCTGGGTCATTTCGTGTCAACGGACGGAACGTTTCCAATTCCTGTCGCCAGGGTCCGAGTAAGTCGCCGTAGACAAATTGAAAAGCTGCTGGGCACCGGTGTTTCCACTTCTATCGGGATTACTTCGCGAGGAATAAAGAGGATGAAAGGAGCGGGCGAAAATTGCAGTAGAATTACCGAACAATCGGCGCACAGTATGCAACAATGAACGATCAAGCCGAAAGTGGTTTCCCATTCGAACGGCTCGAGATAACAGAAAGAAAGAACAGCGAATGGGGTGCAGAGGGAAGACGGAAACGTTCCTGAACGCGGCACGACTATGCTCGACGTGGAGATTTTGCACTGGTCATCGCTTTGCCCATCGTTTTACGCCACCGAATGCTCGAATAGGAGGCGAGATTGCCGAAGTGGTCGACAGCCAGGCTTCTGAATCGAAGATTAATTGCGCGATTCACCGGCTTCTGCCAGTGGCTCGAGATCCTCGTGGCTTAAGCAGACACGATGAAACACTTTCGCAGCCGCGAGACCGGCCGACAGGCGGAAGAGGAGCGGCTGCAACCGCTACAGCCCCGGAATTTCTCAAACCCGAGTGGCTATCGTTTCCGGTAGCATGGTTATGTTAATTACACCGGTACAGGGATCCTTGAGTGCGCGTTTACTGGCCGCGAAATCATGTTGCATGCACGCGCGCGTTATTTATCCGGCAATACTGTCGACACGATATGTACAATATTTTAATGACTAATGTAAGAATGGAAAATTGAAATGAAAACGAAAATGCTGCAAACTGACGTGTGAAATTAAAATTTCTAGCCTTTTTTTCCCAGAAAGGTACACGGGCGGTCGAAGACGGAGATACATATCAAGTGGACAACTGAATCGTAGCTTTTAAACGGGGCTGCGGATAGTCCGACGATCCTTTAGTCTCACGGCTTCCAGAAATATACGAGCGTCTGGGGTGTCTGCGAGAATAGGGCGGTGGGCGAGCGACTTTTCGGCGGTTGACATGAATTATTCGGTCGGCTGGGGCGGGCTCGATAAATTTCTGTAGCCCTCGAGAGAAAGTATCAAAGTTCGTCGACGAGAAGAAAGAAAACGCAACACCTGTTAACTACGTGCCGCTGCTTATGGCATTAAGAACTTACTTTAAAATGCTATGCATAGCAAAGGCAATCTCGGGGCACGGCGTATCCCATTTGTCTCTTTCGTTTCGCGCGCCCCACCTTTTTTTTTGTCGCCTGGTGAGGCTATTCGCAGTTTGTATTATAATTTCGGCATTCCTTTCGCCTGTTATCGCGGACCTAGTTGGACGCGTCTAACACCGTGCGAAGTATTTTATAACGCATTAACTTATACCGTGAACGGCCATTCGGAAATTTCGTTGATCGATTAATCCGTTCCCCTCGCAGTGTATCTGCTTGTTAGAAGAGCAAATATTAAGTAGCAAAGTTCGAGTGGCTGATGAAAGACAAGAGGCTAAGGGATTGCGTCAATATCGTACGAAATATAGCGCGTCGTAAAACTCGAAGAGCTCGGTTTATTGTGTCGCACATTATCGGCATTGTCTCGACTTATATTAAGTCCCGGTGCTATCGGAGCAAAGTTCACTCGCTTTCATTCGAGCCTCTGTATTGGACGGTTAACGACGCATAACCGGTGATCTCAAATCTCTTGGGGAAAAAATTCACTGCCATCCGGAATAATTCCACAGAATTTCCCAAACTAGCCGTACGACATAATAACATTACCGCAACGATTCCGCCAACTTTCCCTCGAAATGTTCCCCACTGTCCGATCGGTCGTGTATCGAAGGGAGGATAAAGTTTATCTTTCACGCGACCGTATCACCGTGCCACTAGCACTGCTCTCGGTTTCTGAGTCATTCGCGGTACAAACAGGTACTGGTAAACATTCAGATCAATTTAAACTCAGATCTCTGTAAGCACGGTATGACCGGTCCGAGTACCGAGCCAACCAGCCACCGAAAAGGGAATAGGAAAGTTTCGAATGCGTGGCGTGGCCGAACTGTTTGCGGAAATCTGAAGAAATTAACGATCCAACCAGCCCCTGTCATCGAGTTCGTTCTCTTTTAGATTTTACAAGCGCAATAAGGTCGTGCCTGTAAACCCTCGGTACTGTCCTCAATAAGTGGTCCCCGTACTTTTTACCGCCGGCGATATCTAACAGGCGTAAAGTGTGTCCTGATTTAATTATCGTTTTAATTAGAACGGAGGGAATAAGTTGCGACGAGCCGATTCTCCTTACACTTATTTCCTGTTTACCTGGTGTTTATGTCCTATTCTCGTGGGAACAAACCCTTCATGCAATTTTTGAAGCTCGATCGGTCGCGGAAATTTTTGTGAAATATTCTACGGATGCGCTGAAAATTCTGGAATATCGAAGCTAAAACAGAAATAATGAGAATTTCGTGGAATTTTCAGAGAACGGTAGAGTGTCAAGTATTTCGAGAATGGGACAGTGTAAAACCCTTTTTTATGACGCTATCGAATGTTTACAAAAATATTTCTGCCCGTGACATCTGCAGAATCCTATTCGTAAATTGATTCACGAGTACAATTGGAAAATGTAGATAAACCGCGGAAGCTGTAAATTACATTACCGTGTAATATTATTACACGCAGCCATCAGTCGTAAATAAATAATATCGTGATAAAATTAATAAAACTCGCGATGTGCTGAAATCAGCAAGGATAGGTTGCGCATATCAATCGCGCAGCCACCCCATTTCAACCACCTATAAATACCCTCGCTCCAGAGTAGACCAGTCATTTCTGCTGCAAGCGCGCTATCGATTAGTCCCACAAATATCGATAGTCAAAATCTATCTCCATTTTACAATTACACAAATTACTTCGCTATTGATACCTTTAAATAGCCTAACGATTACTCATTTCCACGATTGCAAGATTAACTCAGTACAGTTCTCTATATTTCAACAATCGTGCTAAAGATTCCAAGAGTCCCCAGCAAAAAATATATCGCACACGAGTTGTTATATTGCTAAAATAAATGTTGTCGATTGACCAGATTGGTGTGCTAAAGCGCCGAACTTGTTGCGCGTTTATCTTACGACTTCGATGGGGAAAGGGTTGAGTTCGTTTATATCGAACACAACGAATAGCTGCCCTAAGGAAATGTCTTTTTGTCGCACAAGTGGCCAGGTTACGTTGCCAACAGCTTGGCCATATAGGAAGCACCGGGTCTCGTCTGATCACAGTAATTAAACTGCGTCGGATATGGTTAGTGCTTGAACGGGTAACTATCTAGAAACTCCATGTGCCCGGTGCTGGCGCACAGCCCTTCTGAAACTTATCCCGGCTAAATAACCATACCAGTCGGTGGTGCTTAATTATAGAGATGAAAAAATGAAACGACACACATGGGAATGAAAAATACTCTCCCCATACATACAAAACGAGTCAGCTACATTGCGGCAGTAACACTTTGCTAATTAAAAACCATCCGCTAATTAATGAAAAAATCAATACGAATTAGCCGCCGCGAATTAATCTAGTGAAGCATTGCAATGTCTCTGATTAAAAAATGGTGAGACCCTGTATTGTTATTTTTTTTCTCTTTCACAAGCAGGGTCCCGTTCGGATACCTGGATGAATCGCCGGATCAGTTATCAGAAATACCCGATCGAAACGTAACCCCGTGAATAGATAACAACTGGCGGAGAAGAGAGGGGCAAAGAAAACCGAATCCAGCAGGATAGCCGGAGAAGGAACGATAGAAAAGAGTAACGGGGGAGGGGAGAAGATTGGATAGCAAAGGGTATAGAAAAGTTAGCGGAAGAGGTTCGAGGATTGCGCGTACCCGCACCACCCTCTGGTAAACTAGGGGTTCCCCGACTCCTGTGCCACGAATCCACTCCACTTGGAATCGTTAGCGCGTCTCTGATAGCGGCGAAAAGAATAAAAGTTGTCTGAAAGTCAGACTCCGCGGGAGGGATCCGGCTTTTCCACAAGTACTTGCGGAGCTGTATTTTTTACGGCGCTATCTGGCGCACTCGCGGTCTGTTTGCACTGGGGATGGTGTAAGTAAGGGTGAGTTCCTCCACGAGGTACTGGGCAAACCTCGTGAGTGGCTGGAAAAACCAGTGGAAGAACAACCGCCGACCGGTGATTAAGTTACTGTTCGCGCGTGAACCTGTTAAACGTGGTTAGATATGGTATCAAACCAGTCGTCCCTTAACTTTCGGTCCGACTGGCTATCTAGAAGTATCCGGAAACGTATCTTTCTCGCATTTCCGTGGATTATTAACGCAACCCTTTGACAACGTAACGGAACCACGAATATACCTTTCTCACAGGCGGTTCAGTTGGAACGATTCGTAGTTTGCATCGAATAACGAATACAATTAAACTCGCGGCGCTTTAACGGCGTTAACCCGGTATACACTTTCATTCGGCTGTCCTACGTTATTTACAATATTCGTTTCGCCTTGAATTCATTAATATTTCATGCGCGCGCCCCGACGGCGTTCCCCGATTCTCTGCAGTGTGGCGTCGCACGAAATTGAAATTCTCGCCGCTTGTCGTCTCAACAGGCAGAATAATCGACGATCAAACGAACCGATGCAAAAAAAACGGGACAGAGAAACGGGGAGAGGGCACCATTTGGAATCCAACTAATCGCGATGATCTAGCGATCCCGTGAATCACGGAGGCTAGAGTCGCGTCGGGAACAAAATACAAAAAAAAAAAAAAAAAACGGAAGTAAAAGAGAAACAAGCAAACAAACAAACAAACGATGGACGTAATTTCGCGTTCGCACGCAACAAATTCTGACGCGACCCCATAAACGAGTCCAGGGTCGACGCGTCCCTTCCGGTCAATGGTGCAGATCCCTTCCACATGCTGTGTGTTCGGGGCATGTTCCATTCGCGACAGAACATTCATTTCCCATGTGAACCATGGCTCACCTGGTGCATTCCGTACGATTCTCTGTTTGGCCCGCAGCGAAATGTAGGTGTCCTCGCGTGTACATACATTCGCTCATCCCCAATGGCCGACCCTGCCACCCTCCGGTCCCGTTCCAACAATAAATCATAACTTGGTTGCGTTTTCTTTTTAAACCGCCCGAAAAGAGCGTCGCCGGAGCAGATGGTTCTTTTTGAAGCAACGTGCCGTGACAAAGAGGATCATATTTCTCCGTGGAAAGGAAGTACAAAATCATTCCGCGACTGCTTTACTCAACCACCGCGTGCTTGGCAGTCAATGAATTCATAATTAAAGAGACGGTTCCCAGCCACGCTGGAGATTTATAATCTCTAGAGGGAACCTGTCAGCCCCTCGTAAATCGCTGTTTAAAGTTTCACCCTCGAGAATTTGATCGAATTTGACGATTTACGAATCTGTCCCCCTTGAATTCATTTCCTTCCTAGCGGATTCGCTTCTTTCTCTCAATGCCATTTCGAAAGCTGGTTGCGTTCGCGCAATTGGGAAAAAGTTTCATCGGTCTACCAACGTTCCCCAACACGCTGGTGCTATGTCCAGCACGCGGGAGAAAGGACGATCGCGGTCTACCCGCTTGACATACGTTTGTATACTTGCATAATGGTCGGTAAACATGTATTCTATACCCACACCTCGATGCAGAACCGAATACACGGACACCCGTCTACCGGGAATTGACATACGATACGGGTAATTATACACGGGGACACATCGATAATTAAGTCAAATGACGGCGATCGTTCGCGAACAGAAGTGACGTCGGCCGACGAGGCGCGAACCTCGAATAAACATTTCAAGACTTTCAACGCGACCTCGACTGGCTGTCCGTGTCGTGCATAGTTCAACAATTTATGCAACCTTCGGCATCTTACGTCAGGAATATACCGATGGAATAAAAAGGGGAGATGAGCGGTTCGAAACGGTGATTAATCGCGTGTTTAAAGCGGCATCGAAAAATGGAGACAGAGACGTCGAATAATCGAAATCGTCCGAGGCAATCTTCCAACATCGATTCCGCGCACGCCTCGTGTCTCCATTTTCATCTCCGAAGCGACTACAATAGAGGGAAGTGTCCAGGTTGGACAATAAATCAGAGAAACTGACGGCGCGACGGAGCGAGTAAAAAAGCAAGAGCATTCCAAGACTTTTCATTCCGAGCCTCAAGGATCCAGATAACGGATCGAGCAACAGATACATTCCAACTTCGATCTACAATAACGCGCACACGTGCGGCCTGTTCGCGTTACTTCGTTCCAATTCTCGCCCCGACTCAATCGATACCACGTTTCCAACACGATCCCCCAAACGAGCCCCTATTTCATGCCGAAAATAATGATTCACGAGTCACGAATTAAATACCGGCGGAAAACTGGAGGCAGGGGCGAGGCGGGAAGTAAATATTCGGTTCTGTGTCTTTCAATCGGTGCAACATTTCACCTGTAGGCGGTCGGAATACCCCCATTTCCCGTCGATAAGACCACGCTTGCGGAGCACGTGCATCGATTTCGTACGCGCGAGAAGGCCTAAGTCATGCGTGCACGAGCTATCGTAAATCTCCTGTAAAACACCGCGGTGTTCCTTCCCTAACGAGGAGGTAACACGTACGATCGGTCGTTGCGCATATACGTATACACGTGCAGAGTATCCACCGCTACGGTAAACGGCGAACGTTGCAGATAAAGAAGGGCCTGGCAGCCACCCCGCGACGGGAGGCGGGTCGACGATTCATTAGGAAACGCCGTATCCACGGCAGATAAAAAGATTATTGCCATGGCTAATTTACGCGTACACCTGAATCTCCCTGGGGACGATTTAAGCCGCCTTCTCGCGGCAGACAAACCGTTCGAGCTTAAGGGTGAATACCAAACAACCGAGGGGGTGGCAAATGAATGCGAACGACGGTAATTTAACGTTGATGAGGCGGCACGAATTACTGTTGCCATTGATTTATTCTAATAATTTCTTCATAAACTGTGAACGTTATGGAAATAAACGTTTGCCTATAATTCCATCGGCGGCTAGAAAAATCGTTTGATATTTTGCTTCGCGATCCACTCGATAATCGCCTTTTCGTTGAAAGCCGGCCATGAATCCTGAATACGGCGTGTCGCGTCGCGGTTTCGGGATTAACATTGATTTAAATTACAAATTTAACTACCCCGGAGTGCCGCCTGGCATTCTGGGTCAACCATGGCGAGTGGCAGCTATAGGTGAGATGGTTGAAACAGGCAAACTGCTTAAAACACTCGCCGTCTTCAGTTGCCCAAGGAGCAACGGTAAGTACGACCAGTTCCAACCCCTTTTACCTCCAACCCCCGCGAGATTGTTCGGATAACTTCTCTTTCTCACCCTCTCTCTCTCTCTCTCTCTCTCTCCCTCTCACGCGGCCACGTTGAAACATTAATTCCGATAATGGCATTAGCCGCGTGCCCTGTCCGGCGCCCCGTGCACGATTTCTTAGCCGTCTCGCTTCCTTTTTTTTTATCTTCGATGATGCTTCCGATCACGCGACGCCGCGCCGCTTTAATTTATCCAAACGATCCGATTTTTCATTGAGAAGGTACCAAGTAAATCACCATTTAACGTGCCACCTTGCGGTTCATTTTGAAAGACGTTCGGAAGACTGGCTTCAAGGAAATGGGATCTTCGCGTACTATTCAATATCCGACTAATTATATATTAATCCAAGACAGTACTAATTCCAACCAAACCGTCTCCGCCGATAGAATACTTCCGCGAGAATAAACGGTATCAGTGTGACGCGATCCCAGGTAACCAGCAAGTAGTTCACGACATTAGGGTTGTCTACAGCCATAAGTTTCACCGTTCCACGTAGGCGGGCGCCTTGAGCGAGAAATATGAACTCGGTAGCGATAGTACGGACGCCTTGGTTCTCCGTAAAACAACGAGCACCACGTGCAGCCTGGAATTCCACGCGAGACACCCTTAAAATTCAATTATGGCGCCATCAACGACGTCATACGTCAGACGGGTGCACGCGGTCTTTGAAGCGTCGCGGCGGGACATGATTCGGCGATAACCGCGGAGACGTGCTCATAATTACATCCGCGACGGAGAGAACTGCTCCGAATAGCAGTCGTGACGGTGGCGTTATTATTACAGAATTTATCGTCACGTATGAACGCAGATACGCGCAACGTCTGCTGACGAAAGGCGTGCCAGGGGAACGCAGCCATTAGCAGCCCTCGGCTGACGAACGAACGTCGCAGCAACGTTATCGTTCTTTCAGTTCGAGGATAGCCAGATATCGTAAACCGCTGCGATTCTTTGTCAGTATACATATGAACCTGCTAATAGGAATAGTACGGCCGGGGGTTGTCGAGGCTTGTATTTAATACAGTGATTGAGCGTATCTAATAAAGTCGGGTAATGAACGAAACGGAAGAAGACCGATACCCGAGGGATTGGGAAAGTAGTAGAATCTATTCATCCCCCTTGCCATTGTATTACTAGGTGTTTCCCTTTTCGTTGTCCAATTAAAGTGGCTAAGTGTTATTCTCGGTCAATTGATTCGTTTGGCTTTATGGCACTACCGTTTCGTATCCCCTCGGCCCCGTCATAATAAACAAAAAGGGGGAAACTGTGGCACGGTTTAGCTGTATCCGTGGCAGTTAATTAAAATGAAAAAATGAAGAGGGTGAATATCGCGGTCGCGCCGACGCAGGGATTTAATTAAATCAACGCGCGATAAATTCGAAATACGTATTCTCAGCGTCGACGTGGATATATCCTGGGGGTTGATACCTTCGTTCCTTCGTGACCGCGTCCTTTCCCCAAGGAATCTGTCTGGCGGGCGAGATTAGGGGCGAGATTAGGAGGACACAGAGCTAGCTGCAGGCGCGAGAACGGCGATAAATTCTCCTTTGACTTTATCGATGCCTTCGCCCTGCGGTGAAAGTCGGCTCACGAAAGTACCGTTAAAAGGCAACATCCAGCCCGGGGATTAGGTGTGTATTCGATTGATCGAATCGCCCGGCTCTGACGATTATTTGTCTTCTTGGCGATTACCGGGATGAACGTGAAAAGCCGCGCTTCTCTCTGACAGAGACACACCATCGCTGGTGGGCGATGCTACACGAATGGCAATACGTTCGGGTAAGCATGATATATGGAATCGTCGTGATATTTTCTATGGAGTCATTGGATGAATTGGCTTTTGAATCAGCGGCCGGGGGACATTTCACTGAGGCGACGTCGGAAAATGGCGGACGACAGCGCGGAGGGAAATAATGCGATTGGCGGTCGGGGACCATTTTCGAACGATTGTCGCGGAATATTTCTTCATCGACTGGCCGATACTTTCGTGAAATCGTTGTATGAAAATTGCCGTATCGATTCGTACCTGCGCAACATGCCGTGCACCGGAACAGTACGGCGAAAAGGGCTTGCACAGAGATGAACTCCGAATAGTGTAACTCGGTTTATTTAACAGCATCCCTACGGGCATGCACTGGAACCAGAGTTGATTGCTCGTTTCAAAGAGAATAAAAATGTTATCGCGTAGAACGTAAACAAGTCCCTTAAAATCTGTCGAAATAATATGGGGTCCTTTTATGCTTTCGTGCGTTCCAAATTCATGGAGAACGTAGTACCGGAATCATTTTAAACTAAAAAAGTCGAACCCGATTGCACGGGTTACTACTAGATAAGATTAAACAAGAATAGGGTAACATTCGTAACGAAAGTGGAAACGTAATTGGAATAATAATATAATCCAATTCAATACATCTCGTACAATTCCAGTGATTGATCATTCGAATATGCACTTGAATACTGGAACGTGATCGGTGGCGAACAAACGACGAGCAATTCGGGAGAAAAATTTCCTGGCGTCTCATTGCCGCGAACAATCAATGGTCCGGTGCTAAATTAAAAAAAGGTTTCTGGTAGACCGCGTTCGAGGACATAAACTCCAATAAAGCGCTTTATGGAGAACCGCTTGGCCGACCGATCGACCGTTAGTATGGGCGATTCGTCGCGATTTCCCACGAGGTTCGTCGCGAAACGAGCAAAACAAAAAAATACACGGAAAGAAAGCTCGATTCGTCCCGCGGATTTAGCGGTTCCATCGCTTGGGATATGCAAAGCAGCAACGAGATATAGGGTCGACCCCGGTCCAGACCATCCCCTACCACCGTTTCCACAATTTCCTTTTTTTTCCTCTCCTATGCAACCTTTCCTTGTTCGATCTACCTGGGTGTTGGCGCCCGGATACGTGCGCATATATGTGCGAGGACTCCTGGCGGCAATTTTTGTTGGAGAAAACGCTACTTTAGCCCCAAACAGGCTGAATTGAAGCTCCCGCGAGAGGACGAACACCGTGGATGGCAAGTTGCCGGACAAGAACGACGAAAAATGTTATTGCATCGCCCTTGAGACACTTCCGCCCCATTTGCAACAACCTTGAAATTTTTTCTTTCCACCGAACTACACCTGGAGACTTCTCTGTTCCCACCGGTGTTCCAATTTTGCCGTGTAAAAAATCGCAACGGCAAGCCGCGGAAACATCGAAATATGAAACGGTCAATCATTTTAAAAGGGGGCGAGTACTCGTGATTTTACAACGTCCACGCCGCTGTGCAGTTCGATTCGCCTATTTCGCGGCACGTTCGAAACAAAATCTCCTTCCGCAAAGTCCACACGGCGATGAGATGGCCGCGGATCGCGGTGTAAAATAAAACTCGTCATGCTCCGCAAACGATCGAACACAATCGCGGACGTTGCGGCCGCTATTGCGCCCAGAATTGTTGGCCGATCCGAGAGCGGCGACACAGTATGATTAAACTTAAATATTGAATCAAGTCGGAAACGAAATGGAATTTACTTTCCATCGTGGGGATTAATTAATAAAAATAACGGAAGCAATCGGATTAATTTACATCGACGGGGTGAGCTTTCGGGGTGGCTCACCGCGAGCGATACTGAACGTTTCGATTTCAACGTGCGCAACGTCACGTAGTTTCGGAATCAAAGTGATACGCACGTTCGCTATTATATCGATTGTTGAAATAGCGTTGCACGAAATAGGAGGGGCAAAATTGTTGTGAATATCCGCGGACTTCTCCTACTTTACTACACGATCTTTCCGTGGTGCAAGTGCGGCCGGTTGCGCGCTGAATATACGGTATCGTTATTCGATCGAAGGCCCTTGCGGAGGAAACGAGACAACCCGGAACTATCTAACGAAGGGAACGAATGAGGCAGCGAGGAAAACGGTAGAGACTGACTAATAAAGTTAGCCAACGCGTATGCATATGGGGCGGCAACCGGCGGCCAGCGTAAGAACACACGATCATGCTCTAGAGCGAGTTTCTCCGTTGCCATTTCCATCGTCGAAACAAGAATAAGCACAAATTTCTCGATTCGAAGACTGCTCAATTGCGTGATCCAAAGGGGGTTCCTCGAAATCCATACGGAATTAATCAATCGACAGAGCTATAGGTCCTTCGAATTAATTGAAGAAAAGAAATATTTCAACGACAAGCGTCTACGTTTCCGAGTATCTTAAATTCAGCTTCTACCGCGTGCCACCTTGTGTATATCAGGGTGATATTGGAGGGGCAATGCAGGAGGCGAAATTCACGGAATCGTAGAAGAGATAAGAGGGAAGGGCGCAGGGAGCAGATGAGATAGAGAACAGTCGGTTATACGTGACTATGGCGGACTCGGTATGTCTATGGAAGGTTGGTGCACCGCACCTAGGCGCCGTTCCTCGGAAAGTACAGTGGCAGTAATGGTCTACTAAATCACATTATATTGTTTCTTGAGGGGGCAAGAGAGGGCGCGGAACGTTGGGTAGGTCCGCGGCGAGCTAGCAAAAGGCCCGTTGCTCGTGTTGTCTGAGGGAGCTACTAGAAAACAAGCGGCCGCCTTCCGCAGCCCTCCTGCTAACCGCTGCCCGCAGAGATTGCGGAATATATGTTTGTACACACAGGTGCTGTTATCTACTGGCACGTACGCAGAAATAGACGTACCTTCGAAAACCATATTTCCCTTGCACGCTGTTATCTGCGAGGCGCCGCGGAGCGTCGGGACCGTGAGACACGGATGCAATTTGAGAAACGTCACGCGAGCAGACGATATCGAGAATTTTGTTTCCTCGCGACGAATTTTGTCGGGGAAGGTTGGAACGTTTGCGGATGGCAGTCGGGCGGTAGAAGAAAATCTGCGGAGATGAAGGGACGTAGATACATGTGTCTTCCGGGGAGAACGGTGTGATGTAATTCGTTACGACAGGATTACCGAAATTGTGACGAAGTAGCCACAATTTTGCCGGGCCCGGTAAACAAGACGTTACGGTTGGCCATTCCGTGGAACGCCTCCACCTAATTTCACCGGAACGTATTGCGTGGGCATTTTTTTGTTACGCGAAAACACCGGCCGTTTCTTTATGAATTATTCGGGGGCGCCGGATAGGCAGAGGGACGGAACGTTTCTGTTTCGGAAGTGAAATGTAATTTTTACTTCTAATATGGACGCGTGGGTACGATACGGAGGAATGGCGCAATGCATACGATATTTCTAGGAAAATGGTAAGGGGAGAATGGACAGAAAGGTCGACGAAAGATTGTGAACGAGTAGTGCGAAGTAGAGACCGGAGGAAAATTGGTGTAGGAATTGTTTCGATACGTTAGGAGGAGCGGAGAGGAAAGAATTAATAAAGGTGATGAAAGAATGAAAGAGTAGGGTTATTGTTTTCAGAAAATTGCGAGGAAGATAATAATCGAACGAGGCTAGGACATTCCCTTTCGAATTTCTATGAGAGGCAGCAACAGCACTTCGATGAAAGCAGCTGGCATCGACGTGAAGGGCGACGATTCTTTAATGCAACTAGCAATCGCAACGTTTACCAAGCTGAGAGGCGTGCATCCCTTCGTAATGGAAGGAGCTGCCCATTCTACCCTGCTCCATTGAAAAGTGACGCAGATTGCAACGAAAAGGGACATTAAACCTAGAAGTGGCGCCATTGACAGAGATAGCAGCGTGGAGAAGAACAAAAAACGAAAAAGCGGAACGGAGGAAGACGAAGATGGCGTAGCTCTAAAAGGAACGGAGATAAGAAGCTGGCAGGACGAAAATGTCTAGGATACGCTGGAATGGAATGGAGCAGAGCAGAGGGGTAAAAGGTCCTAAGAGGGGGTGAAGAAATAAAAAAAATATGAAAGGGAAAGAAAGGCGGCGATGAACGGACAAATGGAAAGGAGAAGGAGGAGGAATCCGTTCGTGGATGGTGAAGGAGACAGAAGTAATAATGGTACGATATTTTCACTCGGTTTTTTGGTTTTATTTTATAGGAAGGAAAATACGCTAGGAAGCATTATCTTCGCGCTGGCCGCGAGAGGGATGGAACGGAGTGAAAACAGAAGGCACCAGACATCTTTGAGGCCCTCCCTTTCTCTCCTTACTCGACCGAGTCAAATGGAAAGGAGAATATGATTTCTCTGTGCGAACGTTTACCGAGATGACGGTGCTCGTTGTGGGCGTCGTCTTAAGGGTGACACTGACTGCCCCGCGCGTACCTCTTCCGCTGGAGAGTGCTTAGCGAAATACGAGAAAAGCTACGAAACGTGTACCACGTGAACGGCTGCTGGGAGCAAAATAAATGAACGCAACGAGATAACGAACGGAGATTAGAAAGATAGAACACGATACTTCATCTGACGCAAAAGAGCCTCTGCGACGAAAGAAAAATTTACAAAAATAATTGTTAAATCTTGCGCTGTCTTCTTTCGAAAAATTAATGAAGATATGAGAAGGCGCAAATAGCGAAATAACAAAACGACGAAATAAGTTTCATCATCGTCGAAAAAGTCCCTCTATCTGGTGAAAAAGAAGAACCAGAGGAAAACGAACCGAAGCAGATAGCGGGAAGAAACGCTCGGACGAAAATAACCTAGAGGAAAAAGGAAATTTGGAAACGACGACGTGAGAGAAACAAAACAACTTGCTCTCTTGTCTGCCCAAGTAATGACAATTTCCCCGAAAATTGAGGCGCCCCCTAAACTACCCTGCTTTCCCCACCCCGTTCCACGCTTGCCACCTTATTACATAACGCGCGTAACGTTTGTCTAAAGCGTACGATGGACGCGACACTTGGCTGTATCGCGGGCTACTTTGCGTCGGTGTGCAATAAATGTCTGGCAAGTTCGAGGAACGGCTTCGCCTTGTCTCAACCAACGAACCGGTTAATTACCGGCTAGAATGCGTGCAACCAGCGCCGACGGTTCCCCTTACTCTAGAGTAAACCAATGTGAACGAGAGCTACTACAATTACGTCCCGATCGTGAAGGAGTACAGTTTCATTTGAAATTCGAGCAACTCCTGGCTACGCGGAATTCGTGTAAAAGTTAAAACGACGAACGTTTAAGCGCAACAACGTTATGTAAATCTGCGCGCGTTAATCGTAAACGTTTTTCGGCTCGCGGTTGGGAGACGCAGCGGGGGCGTTAGTTCGTAGTTAAGGCGGTGTGTCGCCATGTTATGTAGAATTAAAATGAGGTTGCGTCTACCGCAACTGCCGCAGTTATCCGCAGTGTCTCCTCGGGAATTCCGAGGTTACGCTCTCACGAGTTTCCAGGAGGCGTGTGATCGGCGACTTGTGGACACTCAGAACACTTTGGCAAGTTTGTGGCGCGGTCTTAACGAAGCGAAACCCGCTGCAAGTGAAGGGGAACGAGACTGCCGTGGCTCTCCAGTTAAGACACCCTTTATATTCTGATTCCCGTTGAACGTGTCGCGGTTTGTTCCCCGTGCACCGCCCCCGTCCCGCTGCGATACGAAAATACGGATCACTTTGGAGTTTCGAAACCGGGACGGTAACAGCTATCGCGATTTAGTTCCCCGATAGCAGAGCGAAGGGTGGTGATTATTGTTGCCTTTTGAGCACTCTTAATACTTTTCTGACTGGTCCAATTATCCCCCGGATAGTTGCCCCCGTCGGATTTAATATGCACAGGCACAGAAAGATTTAACGCGGGCAAAGGTGATACTAATGAAACGCTGCCGAGTTGGGAAAACTTCTCGTTTATTATCGAGTGTTTTCCGTATTATCTTCAACCGTATTATGATCTTTGAGCTTTTGTTTGCCCTGTTTAATCTGTTCTACGATTTTCTTTGTCCCGTCTTTGCGGGCGCGTGGTGGCCTCTTCGATTTCATTTCGAATAGCTCGGATATCCGTGCACCGCCCTTATTACGGGAGTTTTAATTAAAAGTCCACGATACGGCGCGATATGGCAAACGATCCGAGCGAAATGTAGACCGAAGTTACTCGACTTTCCTATAGCTGGGCTTTTTTAAGAGGCTTGCGGTGAAAAGATAAAAAAAAAAAAATCGAAACACCTTAATCGAGGCACGGACGAGATTCTTTTTCCAGAAAAATATTTCCGTCCGCAACGTTTGCACGAACGACTATATACGTACGTGTTCGGTAACGAACGTGCGTTTCAAGCAGCTTCTCCCCGGGGCTTGCGTGCACACGCGTACGACCGGCAAAGTCTTGAAACATTTTTCGACAGCACGAAGTCACGAGGCAGGCCGAGCTTTATGAAACGCCCACAAAGCGTACCGCATACTGTTTACCCGTTCCGTTCTAATTTTTTCGCCCACGTCCAAGCGTTTATTGCGCCCGTTTCATCGCATCGCCCGTCATTTCGTTGACGCACCGAAATTGTAAAAAAAACACCCGTTAATCGTCGAATCTATGCGCTCCAGTTACGAGAGAGAGTCCGCATTTCCCACCCTCTTTCCCACAGTGCACGAGATATTTCAATGATTTCAGTGTGAACAATCTTCGAACGATGACATCGTTCTCCAAACCACCCCCATTCGTGAACCACTGAATGCCCAACCGAAGCTGACATGATACTGTGCCCGATATGGTCCGTATAAAATAATCAACCGGGAGGTCTCGATGCCATTTCAGGCACGTAACCGTAAAAATTCTGGATTCCGCGAGTTCGCGCAACGGTATTTAGCATGGTACCGCGCGGTTTCCGATATTCCCTGCCGCAGATCACAGACACGAAGGAAGCTGAAATTTTCTGCCGGGCACCGCGAGCCCCGTGGATATCCATCGGGGCTGGCTGAAACGTTCTCCAAATTCCTGTCTGCTTCGTGGCTATTTGACAGGGCCGTTCCGCCTGTTGGAATGGCCGAACCGTCGCGTCCTGATCATCCATCGTGAGTCTCGATAATTCCCATAATTTCAATCGAGTGAAATTTGCCCGGTCTACGGAAGTACGGAGAAAGCGGATTGACAGCGATATCGGCAAACGTTAATCGCGTTACCGCCCGTCGATTTATAAACGAATCGCGGCGTCCGCGAGAAAATACGAACCGTCCCGTCGCTTTCCTTTCCACGGGATTGCGAATAAAGTTTTGCTGCGCCGAGCGTGCGCGAAATAAATAACTGATATTGGAGAGCGAGACTTTATTAGGAGCATAATGTAAATGAATCGATGACTAATTGCAACAAATGTATCGAAGTATTCCAAGTGTTTCGTATAACATATCAGCACTCCAATTATCCGCGAGACTACCCAGCAACACTGTTCGATGTGCAATTTTAGTTGCTGGATTATCCGCAACCGTCTATAAATTGGCCTGCCCCAAATACTACATAGGTACTGATGCTCCGCAGTTATATGACTATATTACTAGAAACAGAAACTGTATCTTCAATGCCCGAATTAATTGGGGAATAACCAGAGCGGGCAACAAAGGGAAAACTGTTTGCGTGTATCAGTAAGAAAGGACAGCTATTCCGCGGAGTGGTTGCTGGTTTTGGGGGACGGCCGCGTGTTTCGTGGGACAGTTTGCCTGCGCATTTGATGGACAAGTAGAGAGCAGCAGAGTAGCTTAATAGCAATATTGGTCACTGTTAACTGTACGGTCGTAATTAGACCCGTGGCTATTGGTATTCTGAGGGATTCCTGAAGCAAACCCCCCGCAACAGAGCGCAGCGCGACATAATTTACCGAAATAGCTGGACGATCGCGGCCGGCATACCTTTGACAACGTCATTAAATGGGCATTCTGCGGTTACAGATACGGCCGTCAGCCCAATTTTGTGCGACAACAAAGGGCGAAGGGCGAGTTCTAACGCCCTTTTGTCGATAAATCAATCCCCCGCGTGCCTCGCGATCCTTTGTCCATCGATACTTTCGCGCCAATCCCTTGGCCTCTGTTGCACTTCGACCATCGAACGCTCTGTTGCCGTTTAAAGGTTGCAGAAGAAAACGATATTGGAACGTCGACGCGTCGACGCGACAAAGAATTGCTGTACGATGATTACAGCAGAATGAAACTGCCGTGGAGAATTTGCCGTTTAACCCCTTGAATCGCGAATCGGGTCTACCCCTCCGTTCGGCCCGTTTCTCTGTGACCTCGATTTCCGTGCTGATTCGGGCTGCATTACCGGAAGTGCTTTATTTTCGCCCTACCCCCGCAGAACGGATACCAACCTTTTCGTTTCACTTAACAACTCCGTGGGTAGCTGAAATTGATTTCAAGCTGAACGACACGAAATTGGTTGTTTTAATTCCGCCCGGAGTTCCATCGGCCCGTTGTTGTTAATATAAACGACTCGAAGTTTATACACTCCACGCAAGTCCGGGATAATTTTCAATCTGCAAACACTCTTCTGATATTCCACGATTCATTTCACCCTCGACTGAAACGAATTCGGACAAAATTACTCGTACTTCTGCTTCGTTTTACCTATCCAATTCCCGAGAATCCTATATCGCCAGGAAACATTCTGAACCGAAGCGTGACGTGATCGGAGGGTACTATTTAACGACGTCGAGCAAGCAGAGAGTCTAGACGAACATCGGAGGATCCGAGACGGGGGGAAAAAAGGCGACACCTGGTCTGGCTCCGTTTACGGAGCACGTAGTGTCGCAGTCAAGGCTGACCTACATGTGGGCTGCACCACTGTCTGATCCCGTGTAGACCCATTCTCCTGTGTCGGCTTAGCGAGCACCGCGAGAACGTAGCCTGGCACGACTGGTCTGCGCGAAAAGACACGGTCTCGTGTTTTCCTCGACCGAAATCCCCTTTGACCGGCGTGGCACAGGATCGAAGGAATCCTTGATACCCGTGTGCACAAACGAGGTTGCAAATCGTTGGATTATACGGGACGTCCATGGGCGGCCGCGGTGATGTTTGGCGGCATCGATTTTTCGCTGCTGAAGACGTTATCTCGATGGGTTAAGAACGTTGAGAACGTGAAACGGTGAATAATACAATTGCTTGAAACCATGGGAAGCGTAACGCGTGTTAAAGGGTCCCCGTTCTGACATATTGGAATGTAGTTAAATAGACTATGCACGAGCATCGATGTTCACCGAACAAAAGAACTGGATCATTAATTGAAGCCGTGAGCGGGGCCAGTAAAAAGCGATACGGCACAAAGGGTAGCGAACGAGAAGGCAGAAAAATCGACGTTATGTGACGTTCGATTCAATAGGACCGTCTGTCGCAGTAGTCTCCAAGGATTTTAGTACGGATTATTCCAGTACCTGTCGTTCAGTCACGGTACGACTGTCGACAAAGGAGGCGATCGATCGAACCCCTATTTTTTTCCACCCCTTCGCCGCCACTCTTTTTCTCTGACTCGTTCTCTCTCTCGTCGTAAATCGCGGCCCAACAGCTCCCCGGTGGATCGGTCGATGATCGAGAAAGTTTCGCAGATTGTTCTCACTGTGTTTGTCTCTTCTCGCCCCGAGTACGTTGATCATGCCCCTCTTCAAATAAAGCATTTCCGTTCAGATATCGGAAACAAACGTATCGTGTACCCTCGACGCGAGCCGTACGGCAAACGCCCGCCCGGCCCTCCATTTTATATCCACGTAGACGCGTTTATACGGTTCCAGATTCAAGCAGCACCGGAGGAACAAATTCATTGTCGATCGTCATCGGGGACCCGATACGATATTACCATTTTAACACTCTGCCTGCTGATTCACGCAGCAAATACATCATTTCAGACATTTCCGGACGCCGTCTTTTACCGTTAACGTGTAATGAATCTCGTCGCGTCGTTATCAAATAGTATAAAAAAAATTGCGGGTTCGGTCACACGAGATAATTTCATTTACCGCGGTAATACGATCACGTTGCCAGGGGGGGAAACGGGAAATATTCCTGAGCGCCGTGCGCAGTTAATAATTTTATTAGTCGCCGAAAGGTTTAAACATCGACCCCCCATCGTCGCCTACATCCCAGTCGTCCTAAACTCTCTGAACGTATTAACGAACTAACCGTGTGACCACGTACCTCACCTTCCGCGTAATCGGCCGTACGAAGTATTCCCCAAGCGCGTTGGAAACTTTAACAATTATATTTAATACGATACAGGTCCGGTCGGCTGACGCGACGAGAAAAGGTGTTGCACGGGGAACGTTCGCGATGGGCAAAACGAGGTGGAACAGAAATAGATAGAACGGAACTCCTATTGCCAAGAGGTGGAGATACAATGTGAATGTAAGTGGGAGGGTGCAGGTTGGGGGGGGGGGCGTCATAAGCCGTAGATACCGGAGTCACCCACACCACTTCGAAACTCATCCCCCCGTGTCTCGGCCGCGACCACCAACCCCAGGTGAAATCTACCCCTTTTGCAGCCCCATTCCGGTCCTATACTCCTACCACCTAGCCTACCCTCGCTCCTGCACAGCTATGCGGCGGAGTCTAATCAAATTTAATAACTTTTGTGCTATCCGCGCACTATGTCCTCTAGGTTCACCCCCCCCCCCATGCCACCCACCATCCTCTCCTTCCGCGTCCTCTCCCTCGCTCCATAGGTACAGATACATGGCTGTCCCTGTCTCTGGTACTCGTTTAAAGCCAGACTATCCATCTCCCTTTCTCTCCGGTACCCGTTCGTACGTTCGTTCACGGGCTGTATCCACCAACTCCCTCGGTCTCCGTCACGTTATAAACTTGTGGCTCGCCCAGCCGAGCTACTGAGTACCGCAGATTTATGACGGGGACATGTCAGACTCGCTGAAACCAGCCCCGATCTGCTCGTGACTTCATTTCAGAAGGGTTTCGCGAGTTCCACCGTCTCTGCAGGGCTTCCACTTTTTTTTTCCTCCTCCTTTTTTCCCCACTCTGCCTGCCTGTCTGTCCGTTTTCGGTCATTTCCGCGAATATAGCGAGCCTCGCTTCAACGAGACGTCGAGTTTCGCGATAAATCATGATTAACCTGAGTCGCCGCACGACTGGATAGTTTTTCGCGGCGCCGAGTCGCTGAACGTTCCTTCCACGACGTACCGAAGGACAGGTATCCTCGAACGTCGGAGCAAACTTTTATCGTAACAGAAAAGTACGCATGGCCCGTTCAGTGCTGTGGCGCGAACGGTGGAAGGGGTTACGGCAGTGTTAGTGCAACTGGTTAACCAGCGGAAGATTAAAAAGCGAGAGGAAAGTGATGGATTAAGGTTTCGGTGTCGGAACGAACCGTGCCACTCTCGAAGGTAGGAAAATTTCGAGGATTCGCCGGCCGTAAATTAATATCGAGCTGGAAGGATTCGGATTTAGAGGGTGGTAAGCATTAAATTCGAAAGCAGAATAGCCGTATCCGGGGTTTCAAACCCGACCGCATGCCTATTTTGTAGCAGTTAGAATGGTGGTCAATTCTCGTCCCCGGCTCTCTCCTCTCCTATCTCTATCCCTCTATGCTGTTTTCCCCCCAACCCACTGAACCGCCACTGCGCAACTCTGTCACGGATTTACCGATAATGTTGCCGGCTATACCTGTGCAGGGTGGACAGACACACGCACGCACAAACATAGGCAGATCGACCAAAAGGGAGCTCGACCGGGTATATCGACCGGCCAGTAACTACAGATTAGTGTTATCAGAGCGTAACAACGCGAAAGCGTGGTTTACCTTGACACTGGTGAAACGCAAGATCGATGGCGGATAGGGGTGTCGCGAAAGTCGACGATAAATTGTTCGGTTTATTTAATGCCGGTACGTGGTTCGTTCGATAGGAACGCGTTGCACTTCGATTTTGCCTTTTTTACCATTCTAATTGCCGTGGGGCGGAGGGGTAGAAAATTATTTGCACTATACGTACGGTGAAACGATGAAAACGAACAGTACTGTATCCGCAACAGTTAACACTACTCAATTACAATATTTGCCAAATGCAATAATTATACGTCTAACAGCAAGCGTGCACATTTTTACGGGTACTTTTATACCTTATCCTGAACATCGCACATAGATTGCAATTTACTCCGACCCCTGTAACCCACCCCTGAAAACGATCAAAAGTTCGTCGACGCCCGAAACAACCCCTAATTGCGATTGATAAATCGCGTGCAACCCTTCCATCCCTGCGTAAGTAAAGTTTGCAAACATTATTAGGCGAATGCCATCCATGGTGAATTCATTGTCATGCATCAAGCCCGCGCGAGTTTCTTCATCACGGGGCTGGTATGTAATCTGGGATGCGGCTCGAATCAAGAATGCCGGCAACTCACGGGGCAGAATATTCGTTAGAGTCGACAACTGTAATAAGTTTCATCGAATCGACCGTCCATTGTAAACACCCAAGTCGGCCGGCGCGGCGCTGTAGATTTTACACCCCTTCGGGCAGACGTGGATTGTTGCGGGACACCGCCGCTTAATTACTGTGCTACGCGTAATGGACGGACATTTGCCTATACGAGTTACTTTGCTACGCGATAACGGTCATTACTGTAAATTGCGGGCTTAATAGTTTTAAAATATCCTCTCCGCGCGAGCATCGGTCACAGCCAGCTGTGACGAGGATATGATTCGGTGCGCTGGCCCCGCTGATGACACCGTAGACCGACGGAAACGTGTTTAAACGTGGTAATTTCGTTCTCTTTTATCTCGCTGCCGATTCGAGTCTATACAGGATGCATTAACATTGTAGAGGCACACTCTGTGCACAGGCTGTTGGAATTCATCGAAAAGAATAAAATAAAATAGCGGTGAGAGTGTATCTCAGCACGGTAACAGAAATTGTTTCAAAGCTAGAATTTAAATGTACACGTAAGTGTAAACACTTCGAACTTTGTCCAATTTGAGTTGGTGAATGCAAACGAATGACCGTCGGTTTGGGAATTGAACTTCGACGAATTAAACGGATGGATTGTTCCTGGAATAATTTGCTCGGCGCACCTGTACCTTCGTATTATCCCCTGTATAAAATCAAATGTAGGCGCGTGTATAACGTTCCTCGACAGGATGAAAACGTGACGATAGAGGTGAAGGTTCCGAATGATCTATGGGTGTAACAAAATTCCGAGACACCGCTTATTGTCCGAAGTGTCGAAACGAAATCCATTCGTGTTCGTGCACTTGAATTCGAATCGCCGTTGCCCCGCAGAGGGCGATGCTCTGGTGTACGTAAATCGACGATAAATCTGCCCGGGCTGAGCGTTGATAGCATTCGAAATGAACGCCATAAATTCATTAAGCGGCCGTATCTGATATGGAGAGATGATCTGAGAGAGAGTAAGAGAGAGCAGAAACCAACAGAAGGAGAGCCTACGACTGGGAGCCAGAGTCAGACGACGTAGTTTCCTGATTAGAAATTACGACGCGAATTCGCCTATCATCCTGAGAATATAAATGGCACACCTACACCGACCATAATTTGTATTTGGTACGAAAAGGAGCATTATCGGTTTTCCCCGTGCACGGTCATTTTCACGATTTTCCATTCAAAATTTGCGCCGCCCGCGAACGAACCGTGCGAAATGGAACGACCGCATCGATTACGTATAGAAATGAAAATGCACGCGAAATTCTGCCTGGGTAAATTGAGTCGCTGCAACAATCGCTAATGTCTCCTGAGAAAAAAATTACGCCCGGAGCGCGTTCGTTCGTGTATTCAGAGGGACGGATGGGTATGGCTCAAATCGCTTCCATTCGACGCATCTCGTATTCTAAGGTATCGCGAGTCTTTATACACGAAAGCGAAAAATAACGAACAGAACCCGAACGATATCGATGGCGATGTTATACCTGCCCGCTGTATTTTCAGCATCGACGTCCCACGGGGAACGACGCGAAAGCAGCTTCAGACTGCACATTTCACGGTATCTACGACCCGCGTGCCTCGTCGCACCCTCGCGTTTCATTTTATTTCGAACAATGATATCCACGGGAGAATCATAAATTTTACCTTAGCGAGAAAGGTGTCAACGGATACGCGCATTCGGATAGACGGGACCAGTCTAGTTTTAAACGTTGATTTATTCACGCGTTCTAGGAAATTCCGTGCTTTAAAGAATATCCTACACGCGTCTGAAGAGTACAAGCAGGATTTTAAAAAGGCCGCGAGGCAAGTTGAATCTCTAGAACGATTGCAGGATAATAGGACGGCCAAGAACAATGTGAATAATGAATAAAATCCTGGCTCCGTCATTTCTATCCCCCTTTCCAAGATTGGTTTAATCTCGTTCTTTCTGACGAGCTCGTAATTGTTGCCAATCCGGCGCATCGAGACAAACGAAACGGAGCGGGGCATCGTTGGGCCGGGAACGGGAGGAAAAAGTAATTCGATTTTCGCGTTTTAAACGCCGCGGAATACTTGAATCGTTAGCATTATACGCGTAGTTAGTGCAAGCCGGAGGATCCGATAATTAATTAATTATTCGATGCCGTAGGAGCGTAGAATTCGGCCTGGACAGAAACCAGAAACCTCTGGATGTTGGCCGGCCGCCAAATTAGCTTATTAAATTAACACGTTCGCCCGAGACTTGGCAAAGATTTCGTAGCTCTTGAGAAAAGTGCGGCATCTTCGGCTTGGCCGTAGTCCTCGGGAAAATACGGAAGCAGACGTTTCAATTTGAAGATGATTTGTGAAAACAACTGCGACTAACACCCCTCGTTCTTTCTGTCCCATCGTTGAAGTGAAATTTATACCCCAGCGTATGGAACGACGAATTTCAATTGAAATCAATTTGATCGTGTCTGTTTTTCGAACGAAATCGCGGTGAACGAGTCGCGAACGAAAAGTGTCGAACAACGCGTATTGTGCTGCGTTAAAATACAAGCTTCGTTCCGATGGTTTATCGAACAAAGTGTCTATTACCTTAAAGACCGTTGATGACCAATTAGTCGGAACAAAACGGTGCGATCCACTTTCACGCGGATCATTGTCCCGATCGTCGACTTTTACAATCGGATTCGATCAATTTCCGACAAATACGGCCCTTGTACGTTGTATTTAGCGTATTACAACTGGGCACCGCGTTCGGGCTGTTGTTCGAACACGCCTCGTAACAGATGGTAACAGGACGGTGAAACAAAAACGACCGGCATTCACGATATTTCAAATAGCTTTTTGATTTCCACGCGATTGCTCGACACGGTTGAGTCCGCGAGAGGACCGTTTAGCCGTCGAATGTCGTCGCCATAATCCGAAATAAAAGTCGTTTCATTTGGTAAATATCGTTGCCGGTGGATTTCGAATACCACCGTGCTCGACGCGAGCACGGTCGGAACAAAAAAGAAAGAAAAAGTGGTCGGCTGCCGCGAAATATACGGGGAAAAAATCGAAATGTAAACGATCGAGAAATACGAATGGCGAAATTCCGTGAGCCGGAAACACGGTGTCCGTATAACTCGCCGAATATTTCGCCTTAAATAAATAAAAATGTGCAACGTCGAGACTCTGCATGGCGCACGACGAGTTATCGACACAAATCGACGATGATAAAAGCGAACTCAGTTCGAGGTAACTGAAAATAGAGCAACCAAGTTGCGACACGAAAAGCAAAGAGTTCGCGGGGTCGTGCAACACCTTGCTACAACCTGCTAACGATTAACTGTCCGTGCTCGCGATGCAGCGATAAAGGACAATAGCGCGTCCGGATATCGTTTTAGTTGTCGGACAAATTCAACGAGAAATGAGATTCCAGCCATCGCGTACGGCGCACGATTTGTATTATTGAATTAAATGTGCTTTCCTACGCGTACGTATATGACGACGTAAGACGCGAATACATCTGGTCGGTCGTGAAATTTAATCTGTATCGCGCAAATTCAATTTAAATTCCGCGATTTTCGCCGGGGATTAGGGAGGGGGTCACGTTTGCACGGTAAACCCGACTAAATTTAACCGGCACCATAGCCGTTTCCGCTCGGTCCGCCAGGTTTTCGTTTAAATTAAATTCGACAAAAATCTCCAGTGTAATTTTTGCTAAACGCTCTAACTTTTCGGTGGACATCCAACGAGAGCCAAAAGGCTGTGACTATTTATGTCTTTTTTGTTTTTTGTGCAGTCCAAATGTTGTTTAACTTTTGCCCCCGCGCGCAGGCGGACACGCGCGAGGACCTTGAACACTTTGATGCTCGCAACTCGAGCATATTCTCGGGCGTAACACGCTAAATGGAGGTCGCGCAACTTTCCAGTTGTCGAGCAGCTTGAATACCTTCCAAGTTACATGGCGAACGGCGCGCGTGCTAATCGAGTACAGCAAGTTCGTCAAATTCGTTGCTCCGAATAGTTGTCGCCCTCCGGGTAACAGGCAACGCGTCGACCAAATGAGATTCGTTTATCTGCCATTTGAACGTGTCTACCATCCGGCTGTTCCCTTCGACGGCCGATCGATTTTGCGAACTCGAACTTCAATTTTCGTTGTCGTCGAATTAAAAAGAAGAAATAAAAAGAGAAACAATGTTGAACGGAACAGAGGAAGAGGAGGAGGGATACAGCAATCTGGGCACAATTTACTTCGGCGAAACGCGTTTCCAGATTGACACGGATGTAGCCAGTATTTTTACGACAGAAACGATAACGAACGCGTGTCGGAAAGATTAATCGTTTTGCGTCCCGGAGACCGGTACCTATCCCGCGCCCCCGTATCGGCGTTATCGGTAATCGATTCGGCAATTTTACGCCAGACAAAACGCCAACGCGTCTAAGGTTAATAAGTAAGCCGTGCATTAAGATACGGATACATAGCCGTAACGCTACACGCCTGCGGTGTATGCAAATCCTGACGTATAATTAACGAACATTTTCCGGCTGATAAGCGAGCCGTGCTGCCGGTAATCTTCCGGCCAATATTTCCCTGGGAAGAAACGTTTCGCGAGGGAAACGTATCTGGCCTGTTCGACTCTGTAAAAGACTCTAACGACGTCCTCTTCGCAAGAAGTTGCTACTCTTTCTTGGCGCGGCGAGATAGCCGGTTCTTTAATTCGCTTAGCAGTCATTACCGGTAAGAGAAGGCCCGGCCAGAAACTTTTCCATTTCATTACTCTATCTACCTTCTTTCTTCCTACGTTCGTGTCCCCCGGTGTGTGTTGGCCCCCTTTCATCTTGTTACCATCAACTTTATTACTTTGTCCTCTTTCGACGCGGACGGTCGTAGGCTAGTGGAAGCTGCGCCACTCGTTTCGGCTCGAGTGGCGCTACCTAACTTTCGGCTTAAATCTTTTTCTTAGCCTAGCGCCTTCGTTAACTGGACGCAGGCAAGAACGGCCCTTCAAGGAAAAAGGGTTACACGGTCGGCGATGAAACTCGAGGGATGAATTTACCTGCTGCCGCCGTAAGCCCCACCCGTTGCAGGCGCGCGTTTAATTAAGGGGGCTTGGGTCAAACGTGGACGGCCAATTATTTTTTTACGCGACGATATTCTGCGACGTGGGTCCGACTAAAAATTCACTTATGAAAGATCGGTAGGAATTGTGTGCCATCAGGGGACAGAAAAAAAGGGGTTTGTACTTGTAGAAAATATTGTTTCGCGGACGGAACGCAAGATGAAACGTCGAAAGGAACCTGCACAACGCTTCTCCATGGAAAGTTGATGATTGAAGTTACGATTCTGGTCGAGCGTATGGTTGCTTCTCTCTGTACCAGCGCAACGATCTCTGTTCGAGTGTATGCGCGCGTGCACGCCAGCGCTGCGCAAATGACGCCGGGTATAAAATATTCAAAGCCCAGCGCGATAATGGTGGTGCGTCCAAGCATATTAAACATTCAGTCACGTAACTGGTCCACCGTCGCGTCGGGTCGGGCCGCGCGGTGCAGGTTCACGTGGTAATTCAACTCCCGAAGTAAAGTTTCAGCCGCGAGATACATCCCGCGGTATAAACTTCGTGAAATTACACTATATCAAACTCCGCTATACATATTTATTATTTAAGTTGCGGGCACTTGTTCACGGGCGCAAAGGAACCACCGCTTTTGTCCCTCGCCGTCTTGTAGCGTGTTCGACTGGGACTGAGGGCGACGGTCACGCGTGTTTCTCACACGAGCGAAACTTTTTCGACGGGAAACTTCTTGATAGTCAGGGGGCACGGGCTACGCTTTGATCCAGTTAACTTCGTGCACTTCTTTCGCGGCTCGCTGCGTCAACGATGGATAGACAGTGGCAATAATGCCCATACGTAAATCTAGGCAAACGGGGTGGAAAATGATGTCTGTGGAGTCACGCGTGTAAAACTGTTAACTGTTAATTTCCTACGGCAGCACAGCCCGCAGATGTTAAACGTCACTTTCGATTAAGCACAATTACCGTGAAAACAGTGCGATATGCGTGGAACCGCTGCGCGTCTGACTAAGCGCCGACTCATACTACTTGCACCGCTTGGCTGGCGTTCGCGTCACGCGCATACCAAAGAAATCGTCGACTAACCTTCACGGCCGTGCAAGAAATCTCGCGTGAATTCTCTCGTGCTCGTTGCGGTGGGCGCGCAATAATTAAAACTGAGGTACAGGGTTTTATTTGAATAAAGGTAAACCCAATTAATCTCGAGTGTACCGCGCAATTTCATTGTTCATGCATAAGCGTGGAAAATTTAAATAGTCCAGTCAAAAAGAGATTAAATATTCCATTACGTCGGGGTTGTAGCGGGCATCGGTACGCAACGAGTTCCAGCGATAATTCAGCCGCCTTGCCGCAACAAAGTTTCATGCTCGACGATAGTGTCCCGGCGCGAAATTATAGCTCGCGTCGCAGGGCCACCCGCGCGAGTATTTATTAAACGGCTGTCGTTAATTTCGAAATTTAAGAAGAAATAGTATCCAACGAAGGAGAAGCTATCTATAGCAATAAGTAAGGCGTAAGTGGCCTGCGGCCGTGTCCTTAACGAGCCCGATATTACCGAAGTAATTAGAGACGAGAGCTCGCTCTCTGGATCCCCCGATTCTTTTCCTCCCTTTTTCTCCCCCCCACGCTGGCAGTAACCATAAGCATAACCATTAGAATCTGTTACATTCAACGGAAACGCCATTGGCTTTCGGCCGAGCGTGGCTTATGACCGCGCTTTTTTCTCCTGCCTTTTTTTCGTTAATTCCTGCCGAAATCCCGTGGATACTCCGTCCATGCGATAGCGGCACAGGATTCGATCGTTATCGTTACATCGTGATCCTCGTTCACGGTCATCACGACTTACAACAGGCGAAGCTTTTAACGCCTTCTCGATACGGCCCGCCGTTAATCCACCATACAGAGAGCTGGAGAAAGAATTTACTAGGGCCGAGGAAATTTTTACCATTAAAAAGTCCGAACGTTTGTCAGCTATTCTCGACGCTCCATTGCTATGGATAATATTCGACGCACGATTGGAAGTTAAGGGGTGTAGACGTTCGAGGCGGAGCGGAGATAGTCGCGTGAAAAAAAGAAAGGGCAAATTGAATTGACCGCTTCCACCGCGGCTTAATTTCGCGGCAGAAGTTTTCCGAGGTCCTCCTTAATTGTACTCTATATTAGCAATGTAAAAGACGGTGCGTTCGAGGCCGGGAAAAGGATACGGTCTAATGGAGGAAACTTTGCAATTTTCATGGCCGCCCCGGCGAAACAATACCGAGTGAAAACGGAATAAAAACCGCGCGGCGGTGCCGGGTTAACTCCGAGGACTGTTAAACGAAGAATATGTATCTTGAATATTCTACACGGTATCCCTTTGTCGGGGGGAAGAAAGTTGAACACGAGTTCCGCTGATCGACGTCCGCGAGTATCCAAATGTTGCTTTAACGGCTTTCCGCTGAATTAGTCAGTAGTTACAAGCCCGACGGTCTTGCTTGTCTTTCGATTTCCATTCTCCAACTTCGCTGACCGCTTTCTATTGACCCGACCTCCGCTGCTCGTTATTCATGGTGTAACCATAGACGGCGCTAAGGGTTACGCGCGATACCACTTCTCTCCGAGACAATATTTTTACGTAGGCGTTCCTCGCAAGGAATTTCGAAGCCGTCAAGAAAAACTTATACTGGTACCGGGATTTATCAAATCCTCGAGAGACCGGTAATATTTGACACACTGATTTTACAACCTATTAAACTCGTCGACGGTCAACAGAAGAGTACTCGAACAGAATTTTTAAAGTGGCTGACTGCCGTTAATTCGAAAATATATGTCCGTACATCCGTACATCCCAGCTCGAATCGACCAGATGGCAATCATTGATTTTTTTTAAATTCCCCGTCTGTCTGTCTATATCGTTTGCATGTAGCGCATAGAAATGATTTAAACTGTCCGATGGTAACCGTACGCCGGATTCGTGTTTTAAAATGACTGCGAAAACATTGGGCGGGGGCGCAAACAACGGAGGTATCGAAAACGCTGGTTAAAATTCATGTCCGACAAGGCGAGCCGAATCCGTGAACCATACCCGAATGAATCTATTAAGTCCATTGAATCGATGGTGTCGGATCAACCTCCAAAGTAGACTAAGACAGTCTTAATGCCGCCGCCGTGCTTAAATGCGGCGAGCCTGTTTATCGTAGCAACAACGAGGCAAGATTACTCCCTCCCATATCTATTAAATAACTCCCGTCGTCTAATCCAGAGGCTGCCGTGGAAATCGCAATCTCTTGACGAGTCACGCATGGATTTTCACAGTGGGAGATTAATTAGCACGCGCAGCACGTGCAAGCCCGACAGCATTGCCGTGCATTTCCGTGAAAGTTTCGGATCGCAAGTGACTCGATCCAATATTCGAACGAATGGCAAACATTGTAGAGATGGATTGCAATTTTTGGAAAAAAAAAAACGAAACAAAAAACGAATCGACTTAATGGAATTACATCGACGCCAGGATTAACCATTCCGTTGGTCACGGAGGCTCGTTTGCATTGCAGCCCGTCCGTGTACATACATTATCCTGTCGCTAAGTGATGCGAGTACTTCATAGCGATGGGAGTGCAGAGACACCGAAAATCCTCGGTACACGTTCGTCCTGGTGACCAGCTGAGTCGGGGGACGTAATTTATATTCATTTAGTCGGTCTACCTCGGCTATACTTATACGAGTATTGGACAAGTATCCTCTACCCCCTGTCACGAGAGTTAGCTGGGGGTTACCGTCGCATCGAGAGGAAAACTTTAGCGTGGAAACAGCAGCACCAGCACCAGCACCAGCACACCCCTAGATTAATCTAAGACTCCAGACGTTCCAACCCTCCACCTCTCTGTTACGTATCCCGGTGCACGCGAGTTTCCTTGCCAGCTTTCCTGGCTCGACGCAAACAGAGCACAGTGAAATTAGTATTTGTTGCAGTGTTATTCAAATTAGCGCGAAGAAGTTGCCCAGCCTGTCTACGTTTTTCTTCGCATCAAGATTCCCCGTCGTTTTCAAGAATTCACCAAGTTCCGGACGAAGCTGATTCGGCACGAGAATGTTAATCCTTCGTCGCCGTTGTCGGCGCGCTGCTGTCGCAGCGCTTCGTTCGAGGATTTCGCCGAAACAAAGATACGACTGACGGAGATTTCAAGTTCGACGATACATGTCTCCGTGGAAGTAATAGTTGAGTCATTTTACGTAAAGTTCCGTCGACGGCCCACTTGTTATTACGCAATTAAGGCTGGCAACTTGTTCCGCTAATTACGCGAATTGCTGGAGAAAGTTTCGGTGGTTATTCGACTTCCGGCCCCGCCGCGTGTACACTCTTGCTTCTTTTCCCTCCGCGTTCCGCTTCCGACAACGAGTAATCTTCCGACCCCGACTGGCGATCATATCGAATCTACGGGACGAAGCGACGCGTGCGTTTCTGCGACGCTTCACCCCGCCGGTCTAGTTTCGTGAAAAACACGCGCAATAATGTTATTTGTTTCTGTAAACGGGAATCCTTCTCCGTATGCCGCACTTATAGCAGCAAGATTGATCGTTCTGCATTATTAAAGCCAGCCTCTCTCGTCGGCCAGCCCAATAACTGTCATGCGAAAGTCATCTGTTTTCACTTGTTCGCGTAGCCGGCTCTAACATTTTATTAAACTCGCCAATTTTTCGCACACGCAGCTGCGCCCTTCGTGATTCGATTTACACGGCACTTTTTCAGCACAGTGCCGATAAATTCAACGCTGATTTACGTCGCTTTGCCTTTAATAAACCGGCGGCGACCGAGCAAAGGAAAGTCAACAGGTGAAAGGGCTCGGGCTCTTGTAGTTTCGCGGCCTGTGGCGCCGAAATGATACAACTAATCGTTTTGCAAACAAACCCCCGGCTAGAAATTCCCGGAAACGAAACAACGAAGCTCAAAAAGCCGCGGCATTTTATCGTACAAATTTGATCCCGCATTCATTTCCGTTCTCGTCCATTCTCCCCTTCTTGTCCAGCTTTTTCGGTTATCCTCGCCGTTTCTCGCGAACCTTCGTTCCCAGCTTCGAACAATTCCGGCTATACAAAAAGCTCGTTTAAAGCTCGAGTACTCCTCTATATACACCGCGGTCAAAGAATCGTATACGGTATTATCGGGCACAAAGGGCGTCGTTACCGCTTACAAATTGCGGATGCACATCGGGCCGCGGCTACCAACGATTCAACGGTGTGCCTCAGAATTCGACGCTAAGCCGGCTTACTGGACTCTCCGCTACGATACTCTCCACCTGTACCGTTTATGCTAACTGACGCGATGAGCTGCTTTGCATTAATCGTTTTCGAGAAGTTGGCCCGGGCGTCGACCATTAACCCCGACGATTTTCGCGTTCGTCCAGTACTCGCTGTCTATTTTGGCTATTGAAGCCAAGGCTGGATGAAAGCCTAAACTATCCTGCGTGGGTTCGACTCAACTCTTCAGCCGTGTATAACAATCGATGTTTGATCTATTGAACCGGCTCTCCTTCAATTGAAATATTATCGGTGGCAATTGTTCGGCTCGTATTTGGATGAAGAAAGCAATTCATCATTTTTCGTCAACAGGAAAATGCAATATTTACGAAACGTTTTTAAGGGCTCAAGATATTCGGCCGTGAAAAAGGCTTGAGGATCCCGAGATAAATTTTCGAATGTCCCTGCGAATGGTTGAATTCCATAAGCGAATCAATGGCAAGACATATGGAAATAGATCCCGTTGGCTTCGCTCCATGGCACGCGAAGAACAGTGCGCCGTAGCTAGGCATCCTTTATACAATTAGAGTTTTTGCACGACGCCGGAAATATGGACGCGAACGAGCAAGGAGGGTCGTGCGAAAAGGTGAGCAAAAGGAAAGCGCAGAGGGAGGGGTGCTCGCGGAGGGTGAATAATAGTCAGGATAGAATTGTTCCACCAGCAAAAAGCCAATCCATCCCCCCGTGTTATCGGATGGCGGAGACGCTGGACGAGTAGCCAGACGCTCGCCCCTCCTCGTGAAAATGCTTCTACCGTCGAAACGATCCTCCCAGAATAAAACAACGAGCGTGCACGCTGGAAGACGACTGCGCGCAACTGCAGTTACCTAGAATAGCATCGCGAATACATCGTGGATCGGAAAATTCTGCGCGAACGGGACGCGCTGGCTTTCACGCGGAACGGAATGGGACCCGCCGCGTAATTTTCTGACGCGTCGACTCGATGGATTTCGCATGATTATCCCGCTATTGAAATATATAAACGCATTTAGCCCGAATATATCGGGGATCGGCGCGGGCCACTACATTTTTAATAACCGTGTTATCGGTCACCCCGGAGACTTGACGGCAGTTCGACGAACGAGAAACGATTCGATCGAAGCGATGTGGACGCGTTAACGCGGCCCGCATTTTATCGTGTCATTCGCTCGATTTTTCTATTACACCCGTGGACTGATACTCTTCTATTCGCCTTTTTATCCCCCTTTTTTCTCTAACGATTTATATCCCACGAGATCGGCGGACGAAAGGTGCTCGACCGTTCGTAACTGAACTACAAAGGGAACGATTGAAAGTAACGGGGAATATTCAGACACGTTCGTCGAGCGGGCACTTTCAATGAAGCGTTCGAAGAAGGTCAGAAAGCGTGGATGGTAATGAACTTCGTGCATTCACCTTACGAATCTAGAATGGAGTCAACGTCGCTTCGCAAAGGGTTCAAGTAGCTTCCAGACGTAAAGATCTCCGGGGCGACGTCAAAGTACGCTCGTCATAAATTATGCATTAACGGCGGCATTAAAGGTAACGCGGCTTCAATTAAAATGTCCCGCCTAACTGGATCACCGCATTGCGGTGCACCCCTGTCGTCCGATTCACCGTCCATCTTCTATCATACCTCGATATTCTCCACGCGCGAACCATTAATCGTAAATCGCCGAACCGTCTCTATTCTGCGCGTCACCTTTGGCCCCGGCCTCCTCGCGGGTGTTCGAAGGCGGTCGAAACGCGAGCACGGTCGCCGGTTCCGCTTAATCAGCATGGAAAAGTTGTCGCGGAAAATTCGACGGACAAAAGTTTTGTGTCTGCCGTGTCCGCTGTCCCTCTCTCGCGTACGAAACATCGCCGGTGATACCGTAGTTACGGGCACTAATTTCGGCGGAATAATTGCGAGAACCAAGCCGTAATCCTTTCCAAGCCTCCAGAACACACGGCTCTCCGTCGTGCTGTCAGACGAGCAGCCCTTCGTGGAAAATGATACGGCGTAACGACGATGACACGAATGAGTCTGGGGAGAAAGGGAACGGGAGGGTGAAATAACGTCTAGAAAGGACGCCGCAATTAAACATTTTGTTCCTGTTCAACAGTACGGCACAACCAGGGGCACTTGACCCAGATGCCAAGTGTAACGTCGCTTGCACTTTCCCTCTCCGACCTTTTGCAATTATTCTGTCGTAATTTGTCATTGCAAAATGACGAGTGGAGAGGGGGGGGGGAGGGATTGGACGAATGGCTGGAGAATGGATAATGTTATGCTCTTGTGGATTTTCACGGAGATCCTCCGTGCAGCATTCAATACTCTCACATTTTTCGCTCTGCAGTAATTGTGCACAGGTGTGCACCTTCTTGCGAACTAATTGGGCGGCTCCGCTCGTTTCGCCAGCATTTCAAGACTTTACAAGAAATATCGATCTTTTTGTTTTCCTTTTTTCGGCCGTTCTTCTCGGCCCCTGAAATGTTCTTCGCGCACAGAGAAACTGCGAAGCCCGGAATTCGAGGAAAGCTTCATTTTCCAAGATTTCCAGTGATTCGATCTACGACGAATCGATCGAGCGCGTGAGGTATTAATTAAAGGTGCAGCAAACGGTCGTTTGATCGTTAGCAGGCGAAGCGGAATTCGGACATGATTTTTCACCGGTTTCCACCCCCCCCAGCACGTAGGAAGAAATCCGTCTTGGAAATAGTTTAGACATGTCGGGAATACTTCGCGTTTCGGCCGTCGCTGCATCGATATTGCATTTCAAGCTTGAAGGAGATTGAAAAGGCGAAATTAGAACGGCGCTGCCTGTCAATGATCGAGTTTCTCGTGATATCGAGAACAAGTTTCCAAAATGAAAAATATCAAACCCCTAGACTCAACAGAATTAGCCAGTATTCAATGCATGCAATGACGCCCGATCGTTTGCAGCGTTCCAGAAGGACGGCTGCAAGATTTCGCGAACCCAAAAAATTGACAAAAATTATTCAAAAGAAAACGAGGAGACAGCGCACCGCGAGCAAGATAAGACACGGTCCGCGGGTCTCGAGTTTCCACGCGCCACGTTAATTTCCACGAGCCGCACAATTAAAAACCATTAAGCGTGCTTTTCCCCGACTAGTTTTACCAAAATGATTCCCGCAGCCAGAACCGTATTCCCCCGGAAGGCTCCAGCCCAGCTTTCGAAGGGAGTGGAATTAAGCGAGCTCCTCCAGCTGCCGTTTCTCAACGCCGAATCGCTCGCGAAGGAAATAAAACCGTTCAAAAGATAACCCACTTCTCCGCGGGGTAATCGCCTCCATAAAACCGGCACTGTGCATTGCGTCTGCGAGATAAAAATTTTTACAGATTTCGCGTGCGTAGAAAGCGTTCAACCCGGGCGCCACGGAGGCGTCAGGTATTAACGAACAGCCGGCCAGCATCCGGAAGCAGTAAAATCGTGTAACAAGCGGCGATAACAGGACAGAACGAGCGAATTTACGATTCGCCGCGCGGGAGCCGCAACGGAGGCTCGTCTTCAAACGAGGGCTAGCCGGAATTCGCAGGGCGCGAACGAAGAAAAGACGGATGCATCGAGGAGGAAGATGAATGACCCACGAAACGTAGATTGTATGCTCGTAACAAGGGCGATGCCTTTAGACGTGCCGAGCCTATTCATATCGAGGGCGTGACGGATGAAAAGTAAGTATTCTCCTTTCTTCTTGTATCTTCTCCAGATTATACAAATGTATTTCTATACATACATCTCAGAATGCTTAAATTGTTATATTCGAATTTAATTAATAAAAATGTTTTGGCCAAATTATCGCACTTCGAAGGAAAGATCTATTTGTAACTGAACCAATTATTGATCATTAATTGCGTCGAAAACCCGTTCACGCTGTTTCCGTCTGAAATTTTTCGCCGACGAATAGACAGGGAGCAGAGACAGTCGCTGCTCGACTATACGTGGCCGCAGATGTCGCATCCTCGTGCTCGTATAGGAGTTAGATCACGCGTGTACGTGGATACGTGCGTAGCCGTATAACTAGGCAACGTTGGTGGAATACGACAATAGCAATTTTTCCCGCTGCTTCGTTGCTGATCGTCCGGTCGAGATATAGTTAATGTTCGAGCACGAGCAACGACGTCGCCTCGGAGTTCCGCGAATGCGAAATTATTTGCACCGGCGATAGCGCCGATGAATGCCCGAGAACACGGTGTATTATTTAAATTTTTATCGCGTTCGGTCGTCAGCCGGTTAAACTACCTCGGTGCATCTAGCTAACGTTGAGTATATTTGACGGTTGAATTTGATAAACGTTCCGGGTTTTAACGTAAGCAGGTATAACTGGTTGCAACGAGGAACAAACAGTTATCATTATCGTGTAATATAAACGCTGCTTTCCCCTGGATGCTTCACGACTTCTACGAGAGACTTCGCTTCTTTTTCAAATTGCACGATATGAAGAGGTTCCTCGATGGCTTCCGCTAAACGTATCTAGAGAGTATCGACGTTTTCGAATTCGCAAGAGTAAGCGATCCAAGCAAGTATGCGCGTCTCTGAAGAAGACACGAGAAAGGTATGGAGTCCCTGGTGGAGTTAAAGAGCACGGCTGGTATCGTTGGCTGGCAGTTTTATCGGTGTTTTAAAAGTGGGCCAACGTCGAACATCCATCGTTGTGCCCGCCGTCTCTAAGAATACCGCGCCACGGATACACGAATTTCTCGTGCAGAAATTTAATATTTCTCTTTTCGGTAGGGAGCACGGAAATGCCATTAAACGGGTCGCGAGAAGCTAGCATCCCTCTCTCATCGAATCGAGTTTCGCAAAGGCGCCATCCACCCCCCCCCCCCCCTGACACGGTACACGCGTCCCGAATGCCACCTAGAAGTTACTATTTCATGAAGTATGCATGCCTAGCCACATGTGTATGTGATTCCATATATATCTTGCAACGTCCTGCCACCCACGATACATAAAAATATGTTTGAACGGACACGGTCTGTGTGCCGGCGAAGATGCGGCAGAAATGTCGCGTGACTGCGGAGGAGGCAATGAAGAAGGTACACGATGATACGAACGTGTGAGACAGCGGCAGGTTTTAGAGAGAATGAAATATTTAATAAGCTCAAGTACATATCTGGATGAAATCCTATAGAGCAGGAAGCAAAACGAGACCCAGGGAGAATAAAAGCACTTAACGAAAGTAGTGAACTTTCTTTCCTGAAAAATCCAAAAGTAGTATATTTGCGATTCAGTAACCCTCGGATTAACTACTTCGTACTTCAACCATGAAACGCCGTTTGAATTAAAAATATCGTAGGAAGACGAAATTTCAGATACCGATTGCCAGCATCGTTAAAGAAAATAGCATTCAATGTCAAAAATCTACGCGTTGCTCCAGAGGAATTCTCGACGTTATACGACGACTCGCGGAGCGTACTCGAGCGACCGCTGGTATCCTTTTACGACTCGAGTAACCAGCCACATTATGGTGTTTGCTCGCTCTCGCGTTACGCGCGTCACATGGCTGTCGCGGATCTCATTTCCCAGGTGTATCGACGCACACGTGTCCGCGCGTAACGTAAGGGTGAACGATACCAACGACAACCCCCTAGTTGTTCCCTTCAAATTGTAACACTTTTAATAACCACGGCGGTGCTCGCGCAATCGTACCTGCAATCGATTACACGTTCGTCGAAAATACGTTACAAAAGCTGTCCCTTCTCTGGCGTCGTGCTCAAAGGAACACGTTTCCGTTGCACGGTTATCATTTGGAATAGGCAATTACGTCTGCGACTTCAGGTAAACCGTTAAATGTATTTTGATCTCATAGTCGCCGGCTAATGGTTTTAACCCAGTTCCCGAAGCTTTCGCGCGGCTAACTTTCCGGAGAGAAGAATTGACTTTCCCAGGGATAATGCAGATTATTTTCCCGAGAACACTAGAGAAAGGGAATTATTTTGTCACCCCGATCTCCGCCGTGGCCGCGATGCATCTTTGCAATTCTGTTTGCCTCGGAAATCAATGGTGAAACGGAAGATTCAGGTCTGGGATATAGAATTCATTGAAGACAGAGTGGAGCTCCGTTTAACTTTGTCCTATAGGAATGTATATTTATACATTCTTCTCAATTATCAAGAAAAACAACGGTATTGCGTACGCCGATTTGTATTATCCCCTTTGCCTACGAAATAAGCCTCACGTTCTCTGAAGCAGGCACGGAAACCTCGACTCGTTTCTCTAAAAAGACATTCGCTCGTTAACAGTTGTCGAGAGAACGATCGTCGTACGTGTTCCACGCAGAAGAAACACTAGCTAGACGGATGTTTCTTGTTTCAGCCCCTGCTGCGCCGTGTCTACTTTCATCTTTTGTACGGCTTCGTTTGCGCGGCAGTGGAAACGAACGAGCGGCATCAGTTATTTGCGATGCAACGTGCTCTATATCAATTACAATATCGTTGCCGCTGGCAGTGTAATCAAAAATTGCATGAATCGAGAGAAAACAGATACACGGTTCCGGGCGAAATTTCATCAGTTTCACCGATTCAACGCAAACACGTTTTCCGCGTTAATATTTTGCGAATTTCGTCCGCGCGACGCAACGATATATCTGTCTCGTTGTTTGTATCCCCGGTGATATTTTAAATAGAAGACGAATATGTCGTTGGATAATTATCGAGGCGGGGGGCGGGGGAGGGTGGCTCGAATTAAATAAAAATCCATCGGGTACGCAACCGGGACGTTCGTATCGCACCTCTGTGTTACTATAATACGATGTAAATCAAGTATGATCGCGTGCCGTGCACAATAAATGGACACATAAAGCCGGCTATTCTAACGAGCGGCTTTTTTCGCCCGAGTGTGCTCGACAGTCAATGGCATTCATTCGCATTCATGGTTTTCAAAGCGACTTTTTGCGCCGTCATTTATGCTCCCGTCAAACTCGCGCTAGGAATCACTTTATATTTTCCACGTCGTCGGACCGCACTTCTCCGCAGGCATATCGAATTCAGACCGAGTGTGTTGTGACGTCGCCGTCATAAAACAGCCCCCCGGATCGCGAGCTTTTCATGCATTTGCAAACTTTCGCGGGCTACTTTCGCGCCCGGCGACCATGATATGTCCCCCAGTGCATTCGAGTTTCTCTTATTTCTGATCGGCGCGGGAATGAAACAAAAGGACAAAGTTCCTCTATTATTCTTTTTCTCTTTCCCCGTTAGTATTCACGAGCTCGCGCCTTTATGAAATATCTGTCTGCACGTTGGACACGTCGAAGCAGTCGCGATGATTAGAAAAGATGCCGATACAGGAAGTGTATTTTTTTTTCTTCCTTTTTTCTAACATAAAATTTCTTACGCGATCGTTCCCGTCAATAGGTGTAAACGAATAATATTTTTAAGGCGTTCAGGTCCACGGTTCGTCGCGAAATTCGAGGTTGAGCAAACCACCCTCCTTGCTCGTTGTTGGACAAAACTGAGGGGGCCAGCCAGGGGGGGGGGCTGCTTGCAAAAAGTTGCAGCGCGAGCTGACAGGGTGAACGAAAAGTATACACGTGTGCGAGCAGGTGTGTATACTGGTCCGGGAGTTAAGTGGCGGGTACAGGCTCTAATGTACATTTAATGTCTCAACTTTGAATGCGAACCTGCCCGACGCCAGAGATAACATCTTAAATATGTTTTTACATTTACGCGACGGACGGGCCACCCTCACTCCTCGGCGACGAGGGAAGGAAAAGAAACGTGGGCAAGCCGAGCACGCGGTCCCCAGAAAGAAAGTTTTTTAACGCGACGACCGCCGCGCCCCGGAGTCGTGGAACAACCGCCAGGTAAGGTACTTTTTCCAAGGGATTTCCACGTTTCCCTCCGTTTCTCTACGCTATTTCTCTTTCCCCGGCACAAAGGCTACATCAAGAATCTACGATCTCGCTGTCGACCAGGGGAATACCAGAAGTTTTTCCATTCGCTGAAACGACGGTGGAAAAGACGCAAGCACGGCCGACTCTCGTTCCCCTCGTGCATGCGATTTCTCGCTTTCCACGTCATCTTTTTTCCTTCGATTTTCAACCGCGATTGTACGTGAAAAAAAAAAACAAGAATTCGCACAGACCGGTGACAATAGAGGACCTACGCTGTTGCGAGATCACAAAAGATCACGAATACATCGAGCAGATCCCCGATTCTAAGTGGCGCTTCGCAAGTGAAACATATTGGAAAGGCAAACAAAGTGTATCCTCGAATTCCGGAATGCTTTATTCTAGCACATTCGTCGTCGATTCAACGTTCACCGACGACGCGACGCTCGTCCCGTGGTTTTCTATCCCCCGTTCAGACTTTCCTATTGCAGTCGACGAGATTCTCTGTTTGAACTACTGGCTCGGTTCAAAGTAAACCCCGTCCGTAACTACCAGACGATCTTTTCACAGAGAAGTATCAGTGTTTTCATTAAACAATCGACAACCAGTGTCGAACTGTTGCTTCAGCTTGAAACGAAATCAGTGAAAGTCGAAAGAAATCGCACGTGGATACTACTCTGCTTCTTTCTTACCGGTGCTATTCACAATATTATACTGCTGCCACCGCGTTCGAGCACCGGTGCTCAATAAACCGACGACGACGCCGGGCGTCGTGAAGACCAAAATTTTCCCGCTGCAGAAACACCGATGGGTTCGTTCGTATGCATAGCCGGCTATGTTGATTGGCTGTCGCGCAAAGTCCCGCACTCTCGCCAACAAAGTCATCGCACACGATGCATCGGCTGAACGCCTCGTGTCTCCCGCACCCTGCCTAGTCGACGGATGTTGCATACGCGTTGTATTAATATGTATTTAAATTAGGTCCTCAAAGCGGGACCAAATTACGGCACCACGCGATTTACCTGTCGAAGTAGACGCGGCGTCGCGGTGCACAACGCACTCGATACATTTTCTTGCGGCTGATGAACAAAATCATCGATAAAATGAGGAAAGAAGAGCTTGCAAACTACGGTACATAATAGGAGGTAATTTGTAGTTTCGTCGCCTTAAACGTAATGACGAGGGGCGGCAATTTTTCCTTTGTATTCGAAGGTAACTAAAGGAGATACAAATTGCAGGTCGCGCAGAGCTAAAGGTGGTTCGCAAGAAAATCGTTGGTCGAATCGTTACAACGTCGCAGTAATTTTCTTTCATCAGGTCAGTGGAAGACTGTAGAAAAAGGAGGAGCTAGCATTTACCGTGCAAGGACGACAAGCTGAATTTTAACCAGTCTAGGAGAAGTACAGTCTAGATTAAACAGCTCTTTCTGTGAGACACCGTAAACATTCGAATGTAAATTAATTCACTATGCAAATGTGAGAAAATAAAATACGACCGAACGGCACGAATCAGGAATTGATTTAAAAATATATGATTTTTTTTCCAATGGAAAAACAATCTTGTTTTCGTGATAAGCGCAATCGACGAGAGCAAACGTGCAATTACATCCAATGGTTTGTGCAAACTTCGGATGTTTTGATCGTCGATCAAATCAAACACGTCTATCATACAAATTGTCCATAAACGATGCATGGTTTCGATTCAATGGAATAATAAAATCTGCCGCTTCCCTTCCGTCTTCCTTCGTTTGTTGATATTTAATCATTAAATTCGTGGCGAAAATAAAAGTAACTAACACCTCGGCCCCACTACCGTGCCCAGGTGATACCAAAAATGATCGCTATCGGTAAGATATCGGTGATATCAGCTAGAACTTCGAAAGTATCCATTGAGGCACCCCGAAATTTACCTCGCTGCACTTTAATATGTTTTCTTGAGCGGGATGGCACCATCATCCTATTGAGGGATAATTACGAGTTTCCAACGCTTGGTTGGCCATCTCCGCGATCTTAAGACCGCAGCATTGCCCTTTCCCCCCATTGAACGAGCTCGAACCGATAGCACGAGAAGATGTTGCACGCTGAATGGAAAATTGATTAACGCCACCGACACTAACGCGCAGTGTGTTTTATCAGCGGCAACTGATAACCCGTACTTCTTCGTCGAGTTACTGGCACAGCGGTCTCTCGTATATGAAGCGTGCTCAGTCACTCTCTTGCAAAAGGGAATTTCGTTAATCGTGCGAAATTAAGCGAATAACGAAAGCGTCGCTTGATTCGTTCGTTTCGAAACAAATATCACCGGGCACTTCAGTCGTACGATTTATCGTATAAGGAGCGTACAATGTACTTCGGAAAACCCCCTTTCCTCTGCGGATGCTAAATTCCATAGAAGTCTGCGGCGCGTATCTAATCGAAATATAATACTAATTTACTTGATATAAACCACCATTACTATGCCCGGTTGCAATTATTTACCCGACCATTCGTAGCTGCTACACGTTTCCTTTATAATTACACGAATTCCATTAGCACCGGCTGCTATACATAGATCTAACGCGCTTTACGCGAATCACTTTTCTTCGCCCCGGTCCACGAAATTAGAATAGATTTCCGTATTTTCGCTGGAGTTAAAACGAAAATTACGATCGCTGCAATTGGAACGTTTTGCGCTACACTATATATGTATGAAGTGAATAATGAGATAGCAGTCGCCTTGGAAAAGGAAAAGAGAAAGTTTGAAATGCGAGCCGAAACTTTCCGCTAACTTACCTTGGCACATGATGGTAATGATGTGGAGTATGCTGATGGTCAGATACCGTCTTCTTCTATGATTGTCCGCCATTTTATCGCACTTTCCGCGTCTCGATCCTCGTACCTTATCTGCAACAAAAACGACAACAGATTGTTAATATTCAACGCCCCCGTGAATCGGATACTTTATCGTACTTCGTTCTAAGGATTTCAAGTACGTGTACACGCGGATATAGGGAAGAATACCAAGGGATCGATATTCCGGTTTGAAAAGGGCTGCCTGGCAATTAATAAATAAGTCAGATCTGTAATTAAGGGTACGATAACAGGGTACAGGTATCCCGCATGGCAGGAATATGTAAATACGCATCCATCTAGTCTAGAACGCACTTCCGAATGCATATTGCGCCGCGGCGGTATCGTTGATTCGTCGATACGTCGGAAATCCATGAGGCCGTGAAATCATTAACGCATGGCTAAGTCTGTGTAATAGAGAGACGCTGTAATTAACGAACACCCAATGTTAATCAGGTTTATTGAGCTGCAATATATGTATAACCACTCGAGGAAATACAGACCCCATTCGCGTGCAGTGAACATCTACGGAGTCTGGTATACAGAAATCGGTCTCTGAGATGGCTCGATGAACGGGATGAAAAGGGGAAAAAGAAAATAGAGTGGAAGGGATCCGAATATTTTTCGCCAACGGAGGGGAGGTTATTGAAAGGAACGCGGTTCGAAGTGTGCTAATAAAATTCGGGGAAGAAGAATCTGATGAGAGTGGAAATGTCATATAGATAAAAAAAAAGATAGTTTCGCGATTGTATATCGTCGTTTCGTTTAATTGCCGGTCGCGGGGCAAACGTTGAATCGAGGGAGACGTGCTTCCTAGATATACGGGGACACGGAAAATCTAAAAATAAATTTGAATTCTCAATTCGACTAATTAACGAATGTATAATACGAGAGAGTTCCCAAATTAAATTCCACAACGCAGTTTTTTGCTGACGCGAGCACACAAGTCGCCGCTGATACGAACTGCTCTCTCGTGACCCGAGAGGCCGATATTTCGAGCTAATGATTAAAGTAACACCAACCTCGGCTGAATTTATTTTATCGTTCACTCTGAGGTGTCGCGTATTTCGCTAATTACTTATTATATACGGTTTCTCATTGCGCCGTCTCGCGCGAGAGCAACAGCGTAAGCGCAAGCGAGACCGAGGGAATAAGAAAAGAAATCGAAATATGGTCGGAAGTTTCGTTAAACTTGAAGTTTGTGTGACCGTTCGTCTGTAATAACGCTGGAAAGCTTTCACTTTTATTATCGATTCACGAATTTCGATTCGATAAATATTCATCCGGAAAGCGTGTAATTTTTAGTAGGTGCTAAATTAACGTAAATAAAAAAAATGAATGTCACTGCTGCAATACTTGTTTCCCCTTTCGCGTATCTCCTCGTCGCGATACGACATACTTTCTCCGCCGTTCCTTCGTCACGAGTCAACTGTACAAACGATCTCTATTTTCCCGTATGCAAAATCGCGGCCGAATAATTCCAGTCGGCTTTAATATCTCCGAAAGTTTCCGGGGAGCCGTGTCTCGATTAATGTTGTTTTAAACAATTTCACGTCCGGCAGAGTAGCATTGTCACGGTGATTTTTTTGTACCAGCTAAAACCGAGGCAGCAGCTACTCGAACGTTAAGGGCCGTGGCCGTGTAACTTGATTCATTGCGTTATTGCAAGTTTTACGAGTTAATTAACGGAGATTTTTAGAGTAATATCACACGGGCACGTCGGTAAAGCGGCTCTTGTTATTACATCACGCTTTTACACATCCACGGCGTTGAAATTACCGCGCTAACTCCAGCTATCGCGCTCGACCCATAATTAGTAAACTCGGTTAACGACGTGACGCCCGTTCGCCGACGCTATCGTGGCCCTTGCATTTTTTTTTCTTTCTCCTCTTTTTTCTATTTCGTAAACTCCTTTCCACGCTGCAAACAGCCCCCTCGTAAGTGTAAAACGAGGAGCTTACACGCGGGGCCCGCGGCATTATCCATCGCCCCTTTCGTTCGTTACGGATTTCCGGTTAATAAACGTTCACGAAACACCGGCATCGCCGGTCCACAAATTTGGCCGAGCTTCCGAAAGCGTAGAAGTCAATCTCGCGTTTGGTATCGATTCAACGCGATGCACGTCCAAGCGTCGCGACGTCACGCGAGTCAGAATGTAAAAGTTCAAATTTACGACTGAGCGACTGCTTTATTAGCTCATACATCGGCTAAGCTTTCGATACGTAATTCAAACAGGGACTTCCATCAATTTCGTTAGAATCAGCCATTACGATCTTTCCTACCTGCACCCCGGCGCAAAAATCCTGGATATTCGTACTCGGAAATGTTTATCGCGTGACAAATATATTTAACCGTGTTATCGCGTTTATCTAACTTACTACGTGGAAAATATTATTGCGTGACCTCTATTAACAATTCACTGCATTCGTTTGTTGGCAAAAATACGTCGGATAGTAATCGCCATATCAATCATAGTGCCGCACAAATTTTGTATACAATAATTATTTCCAGCACGGGATATCTATCCGACACATATTTAGTCGATAAATGATCGAACACGTTGCAGGCGAAAACTAAAAAATAGCATCCCCGATTCCCGCGTGCCGCGCTCAAAAAAAAAAAATACTAACGATACGTTGTACCAACTTCCCAAAGTAACGCGGACGCGCGTTTAATTCAATTCGATTCAGGTGTCCAACAACTCGCGATCGTGACTGTGCAAATCGTGAAGGAACGGGCTGGGATCGGTGACAATCAGAAAATTGTCCGTACGGTAAGCGATTATTATATCGTTTTTACGGGTCTGTTTGCCATTAATTTGCGAGCGCCCCTTTACCGGCGCCGATTGTTTAATCCAATTGGACAAATGGCCTTTAGCTTGGCTCGTAGTGAACGCCGATGCGTCGGTTCGCAACGGGCTGCTGCCTGTCCAGATTTACGAGGCGATTTACAAATTGGCGGTTATTGTGCCCAGCACGGAAATCAAACTGTCCTGTAAATCAAAACGTCTGCCAGCGTTCATTAAACGTCAGGCAAATCCCGGAAATCGGTCGGTCGTCGCAACTCGGCCACCGTTTTGTCCGCCTCCGATACCGCCTCCATTTGCCCGCTCTCTTTCTCGAATCGCGTTTCCGTTTCCGCTGCTCGTCTCCGCACTCCACACACACGTACACGCGCACGCGTGACCGCACCAAATTCCCGCACGAAAAGTCGTAAACCATTTCGGTCGCTTTGTTTTCCGCGGTGCAGCTACGCGCACAAGAAACAACGAAATAACCGTAGTCGAGAGCCAGGAGTGCGTCGTCGAAAATAATTGTTTAATCTACGCGTTCCCGGCGTATCCAGGTCCGGTTTGTTCGCGACGTAGCAGCGCCCCATTTTTCCGCGACAGCGACCGTTTAAAACTTTAAAGGCATTACGTCTTGTCCCGCTTTCGCATACGAATGGGAATGACTAAAAGAGTAAGGGAGAGAAGCGCGTTTTGAAAGTCCAGTGACCGAGGGTAAATTTCGTTGCGCGACGAATTAATTTATTATGACTTAGATGCTTAATATATGTAGCAGAAGTTGCTTCACATTTTCAACTTTTAATCACTTTATTTGCTACCATCTGATTTATACTTATGAGACGTCCCATACGTATAGGACTTTTCTATCAAGAGCCTTCGGTCTAACAATTTTCCTGACAAACTTGTCGAATGAATTTAAACTTTAAACACGTTGAGAGCGCGGGTATATAGGCGTATATATAAATTGCAACTTCCTCGCGAATTTTAAAACATGATATATGTACTTTTGAAATAGCCCGCATATACAGGGGAGGATAACGATTTGTGCAAGGACGTGAAATTTAATGATAGGTTCGTGCGAATGATGGAATAAAGGCAACCAAAAAAATGTCCCCGTAATTGCGATCGTATACCGGAAATCACGTCTATACGCCTGAAACGAGCCTGCTCACGTATCGCGCCCTATGAGCCTTTCCTTCCCTTTTTTTTTTTTTTTAACGGTGACATTACTATTATCGTTTACTGTTGCAGAGACGCAACTGTGAAACACAGCTGGCAAAAGTGTATCGCGACGATCCACTATCGTACAGTGTCACCGATCCAGATAGAATTTCGCTTATCTGCCACTTTTTTCTCCCGCAGACTTGGTTTCAAATCAGCGATTTTTATCGGCTACGCGAAGGGGGCAGAAAAAAGGAGAGGAGCAGCGAATCCGGTTAAAAATCTCCGCCGTTACCTCGAAATTGATTTATGAAACGAAACTATTTGCAAGATGAAACCGTCACGCGAATCCCGTCATTGGAAAACGAGATCGCTTGAATTTGGGCGCGTGCAATAAATATTAATAAATAAACAGGTGGATATTAGACGACCGCGGTAAAATAACGGCAAGACAAAATTGAAGAGATACGCTTCCAGCATTGATTCCTTATCCACATACTCTCGGACAATTCTCTAAATGCTCTTTCGCGTCACGGTTTCGATTAAGAATACTGGAAGAACGTGACAGTCGATATTTTTCTGAGAACAAATTCGGCCATTCGTCCGGGAACATATTTTTCCCGGGACTCATAGTACTAGATCGTGTCGAACTTGTTCGGGGGAGAAAGTTCGAGAATTGACGATTATTCGAATCAACCGACATTTCACTGGCGAATTTTGTGCACCGCTGTCCAGTAATTTTCCTATTTGGGTCAGGCAAGATGACACGACCGGTGTCTCTGGCCTTCCGTATCTCTGCTATTTCGCCGTGATCGTCGACGAGGGTAGAAAGAGCACAGGGGCGATATCGGGTCAATTGAAAGTACCAAACGCGAGGAAAGTCTGCCCTTTCTTCTCGACGTCCGCTCAAAAATTGCTCGAAATGCAGGCTTGGCCAAGAGAAATTCGAATGCCCGCAATCTCCATATCGAACGTATCAGTCTCGTTTGTTCTAGACAGACAACCTGCTGTCCAAACTTTCATCGCGACTTAAAAACAGTCCAAGGCGAAAACGATCTGCGATAACAAGTTCGAATCGAACATTCCTGAAATTGACACGACCCGCGGAGGATCATAAATTTCTTGTTAACAGCTGGTCGAATAATTCCTCGTCGATTGTTGCGTTCGCGATGCAACGGCAGCGAACCGCGAATTTGCGGCAAAACTCGGCGACAAATCGCGAGGCAAACACGGCCGCGGCGCGGGCGATTGCGACAAAACGTTCGTAATTACATTCCGGAAGTCGAGCAGGTCGAAAAGCGACGTAGCGTGCGTTCACGGTATCGTTTTGTGTCTTGGATAATTGCCGACACGCGATCCTGCCACGTACAGCCCGTTCACGAATACGTCGCGCGTTACACAAACGAACGCGTCGTTTCACGTGCACGACCGACATTCCCGCTCTGCATTCCGTAAAAATGAAATCGCCGTTAGACCGTGCTTCACCGGCGAACTTGTCCAGGTGAAGTTGGGAAGTTTCGCGATTCGAGATTCAACGTCGTGATTGAAAAGAAGAAACTAACGTCATCCATAACTTCGATAATAGCCAAGACAATCCGCTCGGCAGGTTATTTATCTAATATTAAAAGTTCTTAACTACCGACACTCCGAGAGCAGCATAACCATGGCGACGAGCGAGGCTGAGGATCGTGGAGGAAGAAACAAAACGGGGGATAAGAAAAGCTGTCGGCAGGAGGGGACGAAAAGAAAAAGTAGAAGAAGAAGAAGTATGATGAGCTCTTTGGCGAGAGCCTCTTTGGAATTTGGCGAGCGACCGGAGAATGGGCTTATTCAGATCAACGTTTCTTAACGAGGAAAGTTGTGCTTACAGGCAGCTTTGTGTATACCTGAACAATCCAATGGGGCAAATCAAAGAAGCCGGTTGGTGAATTATTTTTCCACGGGTCAAGATAACGTTCGCTTGTACTTGACCGTATCGCCTCCCCTTTTCCGCTCCTCTTTTCACCTGCACCACCTGTATACATACGTGTACCGGTGTGAACGGGAAAGGGAGAAACGTTTGAACGTTTCGTTCCTATTGCTTCCCCTTTTACACGCGTATTCCACTGTACACATATCGATCCCCTTTCCTCTTGGACTCGCATAAAAATTCGACCGAAATCTCTTTACTCCGGCGGGTAGGCGTGAAACGTTTTCCCGATGATTGCACCGCGGCGGCTATCTCATTCACGACACCGAGGGTATTTCCCCGCTGGGAATACAATCATTCTTTGTAACGCAAAAATGTGCATCGGCAAACTCGAGCGTTCTTTAACCGCTAAGCTTGCATACTGTCGCGGAACGAGGGGAATGCCGCGGCTACACTTCTCGGCGATCGGCAACGTATATCTTTGTAACTGTAAGAGCACTTCGACTCGAGCACCCTCGAGGAACCGTTTGAAGTCATCGAAAGAGAGAGAGGGGGAGAGAAAAAAGAGATTGAGAAAGGGAGAAAGCCAGATGGATATAGGGGGTCTAGCGAGACGGGTTGCCGATGTTTGCGTCGAACGGATTCAAAGAGAACACTCGCCGCGAGAGGGGAGAAAAAAGAGAGAGAGAGTTTGGTATGGAACCAAGCATGGACAAATGCTGGGAATCCATTAGACGTCCGATTAAAACTTCGCGATTTGGCCTACGCGTCTTTTGACGATTCCATAAAACGTAAGTCTTGGTGAAGGCGTAAGGGTAGATACGAGTTACCTCATCGAATCAGTCGAATTACACGTTCGAGAGCACCTGCGAATCCTCTCTTTCGTTCGGTCCGCGAGCGATACCGCGCAAAGTAAATAGAGACTCTCGTAAATCAGGAATATTTAGGGGGCGGGCTGAGCGTAATACTAGAGCAATTGGAAATTTTGATTTACCACGCTTATCAAGAAAGCCCTATAATAAGTCTCTTAAAAAAGCGCACCTACAAATCGTCCATAACTCTTCCCCCCCGCGACAAAGCTCCAAAATCCCCGATACGTTAACCCGGTGTAGCTTCGAAAGAGAGATAGTACGTACTTTTTCACGGCAGTCCGTGGATTTCCGGGGACATATCGTCGAGGATCCTCCACGAGCCACCTTTGATTCCACCGGTCAGTCTCCGAGACCCGATATTAGCTGTACGACAACGGCTGTCTATGAAACATTTATTTCACTGCACACTAATCGGTCGAACGTTCTATCGAAACGTCAAAGTATTCACTACGCGTCCACCAGTGTAATATCGATCGTTACGAGGTTGTGGATTTCCCCCCGATTTAACAGTACAGATGCATCTTCAGTGAAGTTCCTCCGATTTTCGACGAAACGACAGCGGCACTGACTGCGTCCACCGTGTCCCTTTTAGTTTCTCTATTTCGATCGGTTATCTCGCGCGGACATCGTTTCGCGATTTCGAAAAAAATTTCATCGGCAAACGTCGGCTCCTTCGCGGGATGTTTGGCGCTATGCAGGATGAGATTGATGTGAAAAATTGTTGCACGCTTTATCGTTCTTAATCAATAATTCTACGGTTGTCTGTCGCTGTTTTTCTATTTTTCCCACCCCCTTCGTTGCCGGTACGTTACGATGGCTATGCTTGATTAATCGATAACGATAACAGTTCTGCGGCCCGGGGTGCGATCAGCGTAAACCGCGTGCAACGGACTTCGATAAATGTAGCTGGTTATTTATTGGTAAAATCATGCGTGTGGCACACGTAACACCGCGATAGTAGTAGGAATGCGATCATTCGCACGGCGTCGAGCCTCTGATCACCGGTGCACGATCGATGCGCCGGAAATATTATAGTTCCGTTACGGCCGGTCGCCGAGCAAACGATCGCTGATGATCGTCATAAATCTCGGGGACGATTTACAGGCGGGCGGATTTCGTGTACAAATCGACGTACCTACGACGAACGGGGCTTATTTTTACTCAGGTTCATCCTTACGTCGCTGCCGATTGCCATGCAAACGGATACTACGATTTACCGCGACCAACAGCACTACAGGAGTCGTGTTTTCAAAGTTCAATACGCGGCAGACGGATTCTTAAGGGGGCCGGTTGTTAGCGAAACATTTAAAAAGAAATCAAGCGACAAGTCTCAGACTGTAACAATAGTTAACACCCAGGAGGCTGTTCCGAGATGATGGTCTCTACACGTTCCCGTTCCAATTATAAGATCGCCACTTCGGCACGTCCGCTCACCCTTGCCTGTCGATGACTCGCTTCACCGTCAGACCTTCAAGTATTTTACCTCCGATAAGAAATTCCGTAATCCTACCGATATCACGACTCTACCAAAACTACTCGACAACCTCTGTTTCCTTCCCTCTCGTCGTGCCAACACCTCCATAAACGGCGAACCCCCGTTTACCCGAACATCCGAAAGCAAAATACAGCGAGAACCCTCTAGAACCGTGCAATAATTCATACAAAGAGGACGAGCTATCGTCGTGCACGGACAAGAGGCGTGCAACCGGCGCGAATAAACGTATTCCTGCCCTTTTTTTCTCCCTGTGACGAAACGTACCATGCACCGGTTCGAACTGAACTGATCGAAAATTCGTTTCTCTCCACGTTTATTCCAAGGGAGCACTTGTCGATCCCCCGTCGGTCCGGAACCATGCGAAGAACCGCGAACAACGAACGAAACTCGGGGCGACGAACTCCTCGAACGAAGCACCTGCACCGTCGCAACTGTTCGTCGGAACGACGTGGACGACGGTTCAACACGACGACACGCCGCGGTCGACTAGATCGTGGTGCGACATCCCGAAGCCCCTTTAACCACGACGAGGCCACTGCTGCTGAATGCTGGCTGGTGCTGATGGTGGTGCCGGTGCTACTGCTCTAACCGCCTCGTATATGCTACACGGCGAGCACGGACACGCGCGCCTGCCTTGCGCGAGCGCAATACCCTGCGATTCCGGCAGTAGGGGTTGTTTGATGCCTGCCTCCTTCGAAAATTTTCTTCCCTCCTCTTTTTCCTTCCTTTTTGTTTTTTTTTCTTTCTTTTTTTGTCCCGGCGCCGCCGCCTGCCCGAGCAGATTTCCGAATTTCGGCCCGAACCGGATGGACGTAGATTGCGCGTCGATTGCGCGACGATTTTCACCCGGTCCTCGCGAATTGTGCGGACACGTATCTTAGTTGAGCGTGGGAGGTGCCATTATCGTTGATTATCGTTCATTATCGTTGATTGTAGTTAAATATTGAAATATTAGTTGGAAAATGGGGCAACTGTTCTCCGACATCTCTTTTGGGATAATGTATATAATGTATAATTCATTGATGGCCGATGAACAACCGTGCGATATACGTAGGTGGTTGTGCGACATCTTTCCATAATGCGGATGTTTAACGAGGCAAATGGAAAAGGGATATCGAATGTTCGGTGAATCGTTTTGAGAACGTTGAATGGTACTGTCGCGTATGTTAAGGAATGTGTAGGTTACGGGCATGGCGAAGTAACAATGTCCAGCACACGCCGATCGGGTGGCAAGCAACTCGTAAGTAATTTCTTGATGCCCGCTTCCAGAGAAAACGCTAACGCGGGCTAACAAAATTCCGCGACATACTCCAGGTGTGCATATTTCTCTATATTCACCAGCGTCTCTGCTACGGAAAGTGTACATTATTGACGCTGGCCAAGAATTGCGAATAATTCTGAGCGATTTCATGAGCGGTCGCGTGTTTTTCCAATTTCAACGATGCACGATTAAATGTCCCGTTTAATTGATACATCAACGGTAATAATATTTGCTCGGCTCGCAACCACGTCAAATATTTGAATATCCGAAGTTCGAGAAGTTCATGTAGATTTTCCTGTCTAATAATATACGCGTACATCTACGAACGAAGGTATCAATAACGCGGGAATGAAATATTATTTCGAAATGTTAACTTGGCCCCGTTTATTTTCGTGAACAGGCAACGCGGGATTTCCTCCTCGAACTTTTCATATGATCGATGTTTCCCGTCAGCTTTGAAAATCTCCCAGCTCGCAAAAGTCCCAAGTTTCACGATGGGGGATGGCGGTGCGGGTCCTCGGTGAAGACTATTTGCCGAGAATTCTCGTTGTTCAAGGAACTTCGCGCAAGGAGAGAACGGGACAGAGGAATTCGTATAGTTACGCTTGCACACCGCGAGCGCGTTGTTTCGCTAGCGTTGCGCACGATATCGCGTTTATCCGGCGTTGAAAATTTCCCTCCTCGCGATCTTCCGCGTGGATTCGAATAACGGGTAATCCGACAGTGTATAAACGTGGAAACGTATCCCCAATATATCACAGATAATAACGTTCTCGTGGGCGGTGACGAGAAGGGTGTTACTTTCCTTCGAATTTCCTTTCGTTTTCTTTTCTTCCGCGTGACGCTCTTCGTTCGTTCGATGAGTCCCGCGGGGCCATAAACACGCGTAGCTTCGGTCGTTAAGTACGCCAGACTGATGGGCTATCCACGGAACGTTCCTCGTTACGGTGAGGAACGATTCGATCGAGAATCTGCGGCGAATATTCGAGGGAAAGGTCGCGAAACCTTGGCGGCGTGATTTTTCAAGAGAAATACAGGGCAGCCTTTACGACGCGAATTTATAAAAGCAACGCCGCGCACAAAGGGGCGTCGAGGTGGGAAAAGTTGAGCGAAGAAATTCAGGGGAATTCCCAAGTTTAATTGGAAGAAGAGGATCTAAGTTGTTCCATCTAGCGCGAAAATGTATTACGTCCTTCTAACTGACGTTACAAGTACTTAAAGTGCCATTACCTATTCATCTGGAATAATGCGCGAAGCGCGAGGAAAGAACCAACGAAACGATTAATCTTCTCAGGCTTCGCAACAAAATATTTCGCCCCTGCCCGATTCGTACGTAAGCGCTTGTCTTCCGAATTCTTGCGAATGCTAAAACGTTAGAAGCAGGCAGGCGGAGAATCATCGAAAACCGCAGGCGTGCGGTGCTTGGTAAGTAGTAAAATCCAAAGTTCCAACCGACAAGCCCCTAAACCGCTCGTAATTATTTCCTTACAAAGCAAATTGCCTGTCACAGGGCCGCCCGTTTCGAACCCCAGCTCGTGCAATCGCATCAGGTATGCCGGAAGCACTTCGAGACACTTCTCTGGAAATGCCGCGTGCACACCTGTCTCTGTGCCTCCGCTCGTACCAGGTAATACCAATTTGTGACACGTAATCCTTGCTCCCGTGCGTAAGCACGCGACACGCAGAGAGACGGAAAAGCTGCCCGCGTTTCTATTCAGGTACGTGTCTACCAGCACCTCGACATTGTATGTTCGCCTGCTGCGAAGCTTTCGATTCAGATCGGGAGGGTGTACAGATGCTTGTGACGAACGCAACTGCGAGGCTTCTCGGCCAATTGCAATTAAATCTTGAAAGTGAATCCCTTGTTGTCGAACGATTCGGGTAAACCGCGGCGCGTGCGGTCGTTATCGTGTAACGCTTACAAATTTGCTACCAGAGGATACGGGATAAATCTCCAGCGGGGAAATTAAATGTTTTGGCAAACCGGTTACGGGGAGGGATCTGAACGGTTACACCTATCCTTCGAAGCAAACTTCTGTTTGGATACCTTCGTGGAAACTTACGAAGTCTGCTCCTGATGTACACTTTCTGGTGCAGTATAGACAGTGCGTTATGCAAGTGGTCTGATGCAATTAAAGAAGCTCGTAACCGATACGCGATTCTCGTGGACCAACTTCCAAAGTACTCCCATCGATGGATTTATGGAACACGAGTGTTTCGATGCAAACTTTTATCGAGGTTACGAATGGGATTAGAAATGTCGCCAGATTCACGGTTTTGTACATTTCTAAGCGTGCTATTCAATTTGATTAAAAATCACCCTCTTTCCATTACGAGTCGCGCTCGTTTCACTGGGATTTAAATCAATTTAACCGTTCCAATAGTCGAGAATCGCTCATTATCAGTCGTTACGCTTTTTCCTTGGTACGCTCGGCGTTACCTGCATTCAGCGACGAGGAATCCTCGACGTGCGCGTAACGAATTTTCATTGGGGCCGAGCAAAAAGCACAAACGCCATTTCGAGCTTCTTCATCTATAGGATTTCATTAGCCGAATGCGTTACATCGGTACGTAACCGCAGCTGTACTCGCCGGTCCAATCTCCCCTTTATTTCCATGAAATTCAATGGGATGGCTCGATCGCGGGCAAGGGGATCTCAGGAATACCACCCGGTTAAACGGCAGCACGAGAACGGTATTCGAAAGAAATAACGTTTCGCATAATAACGATAACCCGCGGCGACGCGAATAATAGTTTAAAGATCGTGAGCGTAGATTGCGATGCGTAGACTGAATGGTCGTTCACGTAGATAAATCTTTACTCGAGGGTAACGGTCCCCTTAAATGAATACTTCGCGATAAACCGTCTGTTATCGGAGGAAAAATTGTGCGAAATTATTTCTGAACCGTTCACCAGAGCCTTGCTCCAGTATGGGGTATAGAAAATTTCGACCGTTCCCCAGCTATCGAGAAACTCTGTGGTCTACCCACGGCTGGGTCAATATAATTACCCTGTGAAGTAATTAGTTGATACGATCTAAGAAGATAAGTTGCCCCGACGAGACAAAAGAATGTCAAGCGCTCTATTATACGTAGATCCCTCCCGTTTGACCCATTATTTTTATATCACCTCGTAAACTGCATACCCCGATTGTTGTAGAGTTATAGTGAACGCAATCAACGAATATCATCGGCGAGGTTACGAGGAAACTTTTGTGTTAAGAGGGTTCTAATTTTAAATAACGATCTCTGTGTTGCTAGAAGTTCGTCGAAGCGAAAATCTCCGTTTGCCTCCAAATAATTTCGCATCGATTATTCAAAATAATTTCGGACAGATTGTTCAAAATAATTTGGCACAAGTTAACCGAATCCTGTAATTTTATAATTTCATCGCGGCAGACGAGTACGCGAGCCTAGAACTCCACGGCACGATTTATCGTAGAGTTAGAGGGAACGATTGTCACTTCTAATTTACTATAAGTTGATCTTGCCAATAGCGAAAGATCGATATCGTAGGTTAAAGATAAAGCGAATTAAGATTCAAAGCGCACGTCGCCAAAGTTGAGGTACGACCATACATACAGTCTAGATTCCACGTAGAAGGCGAGCCACCCTGAATCCTGACAACCTTACTAAAATCCTACGCTAATTCTCAGCCTTCACGCGCGTCCACTGAAAATTTCAACAGCTCGAAATACCAAGGGTAAAACCTTCCCGATTCGACCAGGGTAGACGTCAGGTTTCGAGGTACAAAAATTTCCAACTCGCGTGAACAATCAAAATGAAAACAATTATTTTAGGGAAATTATGACTTCTACAATCGTGCCCACGGTCCGCGCACACTGGAACGTCCACATGGCGAATTTCGTGGCACGTGATCCGCGGAAATGCAGCGTAATAGGAAGAGCGAATAACAGGTTGGATGTTAACGATGGAAGGAACGGCGTTCGTTAATTATTTACAAGTTTATCGATGCATCGAGTGCAGCGTCGCGTAAAGTAAAATTGACGTGAGTCACGGTTAAAAATTGACGAGCGGCTGCTGCGGACCAATTTCTTCGTTCCAGAACGATAATTTGCAGATTCGCGGATGGGACGTTCGAATAAATGTAATAATTGAATCTAGCTGTCAGAAATCGTTCCGTTCTTGCCAGGAGCTCCCTTTCCTCGGCGGCGTTTTATTTGGCACGACCCATTTATTCGATCCTTCTAATATGAATGGAAAGTAAATAAATAAAAAAAAAAAGAAAGACAAAGTGATAACAGATGCTAATGCTTCACGATTTCTTGGAGAAGGATCTATCTATCGTGGAAAAGGATTCGTGTTTGTCGCGTGAACAGATGCGAAAGCGAAACTAATACAAACGCAATGCGACGTTCAGCTGATTGAAACCGAAGGAGGAAAGAGAGGAAGGCAAAAGGGAAACACGCGGGTGGAAAATCGCCGAGCTATGCAGGTTGTGACGTGAAGCTGAGGCAGTCTTCAAAACTAAAAGGCTGTGGTGGTTGCTGACGTTGTTGTAAGTAACAGATAGGACTGAGTAATTGCTTCACTTAACGAGAAACACGTTCGGCCTTTGCGTTCGTTCCCGTTCTCGTAGAATCCGATATTAACCATCGTACTGTTTGATATACATTGTAGTTCGGTATATTCGGTGCTGCGTGCATTTCGCAAGCTCTTTTCGTTATTCTCGTTTGTCTGACGCCTTCCTGATCTCCGTGAACGTTCGAGGGCCTTCGTTACAATGTTCAAGGAATTCCACCCTATGGAACGTGCCCTTTTCCCGTTTCGAATCTAATGATACACGATTTTTGCTCATCCTCGCGAACTTTAATTATATACGTCACGCGGGAGCATAAGGCCACGAGAAAATCCAGAAAAATTATTTTTCTCCTGCACGATTTACGCGCAACATTGCATTCGTTTTGGGGTATTGAAAATATACGATGCTGTACTAACCTGACAAATAATAAATAACTCGTACGCGTAATGTACTACGCACAGTTGAGAGGAAATATATATAATCGATAACAAAATTAATAACGCGTGCCAGTACAACGCTGGATTGTAATACCGAAGCAAGGAATTTTTTACTCTACGTAGTAAATGTCAAAAATCCTAACTCAATCATCGTACTTGTTCAACAATTTTCTTATCAATGGAAACGTACAAATTTAAGGAACGCAAATTAGGTCGAAAAAGTCAATTTGACAATACGTATCATTGCGATTCCTTGACAAAGCAAATATTAATATATATCCATTAACAGACACGGCTTGCTATTTTCATTCAAAATCATATGTCACGTCTCAAGCGGCACAGATGTGTTTAACCATCCAATTGGGAGATACTGGAAAAATATTGTTGGTCAATAGTCCATACTATAGTTTTCCTTCGGCAGGGGTGGAAAATAGGGTGCCCATGGCTCCAGACGTGGCCAGCACGAATCCAGAAGTAACTCTCCCAATGAGGGGAGCCTCGTAAACATATGTCCCTCATGGGGTATTTAATTCAGGAACACAGACAGTGCTCGAATTGCCGAGTTGCCCACCTCCCCGTGGCCGTCGACGTAGGTGAGCGCGAGAAAATATAGTGGAGTAGGTGAAGGAAAGCTGCCTCCTAAAGGAGCGGCCACGATCTTCCTCAGCACCGTTGCTTTTTCCTTAGACGTAGTAAATACTGAAAGTGGAGGCTACCTCAGGGACTTTGCCACTCCACCTAGTTTACAGACCCTTCCACCTACTCCACCTTGCTTTTTTTTCTCCTTCGTCGGCCCAGCCGATAAGGAGTCAAGGAAAGATTTTACACTTGGGCGAAATGTAAAAAGCGCACGATGGTCTTGTTGATTCAACCAAGTACTTTTGTTCCTACCGTTTCCTACACCACCCGTTAGGACCGCGACACGATAGCGTGATTCTTCAATCATTCAAATAATTGCCTCTGTTACACCATATGTACCCAATATCGAGCGAAAGTATTATAATTATAACGGAATGGAAAATTGTCTAAACGAAGGCATACATATTTTTAACTGCACTACGTTCTCGCAAACCCAAGCGTAATGCTTCAACCTGCATGAAGCACACGTACAGTTGTAGACCCTAATTCGAACTGTAAACATCAATGAATACACCCGCACGTCCATCTGCACGCAAGAATCGGGCCAACGTAGAACAATACCTGGATCTATCTATGCAGAACCGAGATTCGTGTATCCTTACTCGTTCTTGTCGCGAGATTGGGCCAGTGGACGTAACCTCGAACCTGGTACCCCGTATAAAGGCTCGGTGCGTGTGCTGGTCCCGTTTGAACGAAGGGAACACAGTCGACCAAAGAGGGGAATGATGGGGGTTGGAAACGCTGGAACCGGGGGGAAACAGTGCCCTTAATACCGAGCAGGAGTTCAAAGGTGGACCCCGCAACAACGCATCTAATTACTTGCTTCCTCCGTGGTCCGTGGCACAGCGAATTTACATCTTGTTTGTTCAAGCACCTGTAGCAAGCTATACCACTATTCTCCCCCTCCCCCGCCCCCCACCGATGTAGATTGGATACTGCCTATAAACAAGCAATTGCCTTTGACTCCGAATACTCTGCTGCAGAAAGTCTAACCGCCACAGAGCAGCAATATCTTGCGCAGGTTCGTGTCGTGGCCCCTAGGCACCCTGATACTCTTTCCAGGTTGTGGAAACTCGTGGTCGTAGTATGTAGTCCGTTGGGGGGTTGGAATTTCTCGGGGAACTCCAGCTTTCGACGGTATCGGGGAACGGCGACAGTTCCTTATGCGACTAGGACTGTCCAATTACCTTAGTCAAGTAGGATGTTCAAAGATCAAGGACAATATACGTATGCATTGTAGTACTAAGTGTTGATGGCATCTATTAACGATGGGGTCATAAAACTCGTACCGATCGCTTCGGCGTCTGCTCAACAATTGTATTCCTTATATTTTGTAAGCACCCCACGGCGACGCTACCCTTCTCCCACTTTTCGTTTGCGCGTCACTCGACCCCCTACGTCATCGGAATTTTCCGATGAGCCATTCCGCCCCCTCAGATATTCTACAAACTTTTCCTTCGCATACCTACTTCGTACTTTCACTTTTACGACCCTTTAAGGATGCAACGCTCGCGCTTTAGAATAGCTACGTGCAATCTTAAAACTACAAATATAGTACTATGGAAATTTACGTTACAATACCCAACTAAAATAATGGCGATACTTCAGTATGAATGCATATGTCTATGTACCTATGCCTCAAAGTGCAGGGAGTGAAAACGAACCGAGCGATTTGATAGTATGCAATAATATAGTGTGGAATGAAGTATATTGGAAAGGAATGAATGGAGATGTTAGAAATTTTAACGATAAAAGATAGGTCCAAGGCTTTTCGGTAATGTAGGCCGCAAGCGAACAGAATCCGCACCGACACTGGCTTATTTTCCTCATCCAACCATCCCTTTAGTTTCGACCCCCAAGGAACATTGAAAGCTCTTAGCAGATGCAACATCAATGAAGCTGCATGCTCGAGCGAAGACGCGCGTTTCATTTATTTCTGTGTCTTTCGTTCTCCTCTCTTTTTTTTATCCTTTGACGACACTGGGAAAGAAATTATTCCTTGCTACGTAGATGCGCCGTGCGTGTTCCTTTGATACCATCGATTATACCGCATGCATTTATGCGAACAATCTCTCACGAACTTATTTATAACATCGGTTGCTGTTCAGTATGAAATAAAGAACGAACTATTGCTGATTTATAATCAATTTATGATCCCTCTATCTGAAATTCGTTTCTCAACAATTGTATTGCAAAAACACCCATTGCACGGATAAGGAACAATCGAGGTCGCAGTGTCATTTCGGCAACGGAATCAATTATAAAGTTCAATGGAGGGAGACGCCTGCCGGATTAATATTCCTAAAGAGCAGGTCTTCACAGATCACAAGGACAGACTAACAGTGAGCCGTGCCCGGAGACAGAGTGTAATCAGCGTGAAATGTTTCTTTCACGACGATCTTGCTCATACATTTGATGCAGTCCATGTACTTTTATCCGTTGGGCTACAGTGGCGTAGGAAAACGCGAAATTGCGAAACGTCGTAGACGACATTATTGTGCCAGCCGACGATCACGAGCGAACATTACGTTCCTGATATTTCGTGACGCGTTTTATTCCTTTATTTTTCATTCATGGGAAATTCAATAACCAGGGTCACGCGAACGCAGCGCGGAACACCACGATACGAATCTCTCGTTATCCCAGAAATTCCCGTTCTCTTAAACAAACCGAATGACGGATCCGCGTAGGCGCTATAAAAATAATCGATATTAGAATTTTTCTTTGAATTCGGCGTCACCCCGGCTACGTGACAATTTGTAAACCGAACAAATTCACGAAACACGTGCTCCGGCGAGGATTTCACGATCGATAAGGGAACGCGTACGCGTTTTATGGGGTGCACGTCGAACAAGAAACGTACACGGTACGGCTTCAATAATGTTATGAACGTTTATCGACGTCGCGACACTTTCTATGGCTCCAATTCGATTGCGGTTAGCCACAGCTATTCCGATTTTTCCGTCGCGAAACGGGGCCACGGTGCAGCAAGTGAATAACTAAGAAGTCGACGATAAACGAAAGTTCATCAAACACCTGGTTGGATTCATTTTCCATCGCAGCAACCGTCGTTGCTTTTTCCGCGAGCTACGCCTATGCGTGACTCCTCTCCCTGTCATATTTTTTTATCCGCCAAAAATGTAAATACGCGCGCACTTGTATTGGACACCGCCGCAAGATGCGGTCATTTTCATTAGACCAGACGAGAGATGTTAACTATTCTCCGGGGGTGAAAGGTTTATCTCTTTACCTGCTGGCGTTTCAGCTGGAAATGAAAATGATGCTAAATATGTCTGGAATAATTTTTTACGATGCACCGTTGTAAATTTTACGTCGTCGACATTTCCGATGGAAACGTTTAAAAGTGCACAGGCACGGAAAATGAAATCCGATCGGCTATTACCGGCGAAAATTATTTGGCGTTACACCGCATGTGCGAACGACGAGCCGACGCGACGGCGGAACGTTACACTGAAATCATTAACCTGAGTTGACTGCAAGCCCGTGCAGTCGATTGGACCATAATCTAGCGTCGCGTAAACACAGCACTTTCAATCATATTAATGTAGACGCGGCGCACCTGAATCATTACAATAAATGGAATAACAGATGCTAGTATTCGGGGAATTTCACGGTGTACGCCACTTCTATCGAGCGTGGGCGTCGATTGTATTCCCACGAGGCAAAGGTGTCACATTCGACTGAAGGGGAATCGCTTTTTCGCGAACGTCTCCGACACTTTCGTTGTTAACTTCAATTACTTTTGTTCGTCGATTAATGTTGACAAGTGGCAGTTCAATTGTTTCCGCGGCTAGACATAATTTTCTGTCCGAGGCGCTCAGACGATATTTAGCGAACGGATGACGAGTAGAATAGGATCGTAAGGAAGCGAGGCAAGGAGATATACATAATTGGTCGGAACACGGGATGCCCAGTCACGTTGATGCAAGTTATCCAATATACATTACCTAAAGCATGTCGAGAGACAACCGCGTTAACGAATTGTCGTGTCGTTTCGCATAATGCTCCACTGCGGTGCCGTATCTTCCGTTAGTTAGAAACGAACGGTGCGGCGTTAGAATTGGAAAAGAATTGTACGGTCTCGGTTACGGTCGGGTTAAACAGGATAAAACGTATCGCGCTGCCGGCGTTAAACGTTGTCCATCGATCCGCATAATACTGTATTTATCGTTGCAAACGAGAATATCGTAGGGCAGGATGTGCTGCCGAGCACGGACGGTATACACCGTGTATAAAACATTCGAGGAGTTGAAGAGTTCTTAATCGCTCGAGAATAAACGCAAGCTAATACGTCGGAAAGACGTTGAACGATTAAAGATAAATGATTTAATCCAACGATACGGGAAGGGACGAGCTGCGTTCTAAATATCCCCGCCGCGCCGCGGTAATTCCAAGATCGATCACTGGTTAATCTGATTTCCGCGCGAAACGTTATTCCATTTTCCAAGCGGATGCTTTCCGCGATCATTGCGCCGCTCCTCCGACGCCGTTGGATTCTAATGCGGAAACTGACACGCGGGAATACGTCTGTGGAAGTTCCAGCGGCCGTGGAACTCGGCAGTTTCGTTGAGAAACGGAATGAGGACCTTATAGAAATGGATTAAGGAGTTTAATTAAGTTGATTCAACGGGAGCGGCACAAAATTTCGCGATCCGCCCTCGACGAGCCTATACATTGATTGCCTCTCATAGTCAACCCGACGCGTGTCGATAATTTCAACGGTCGCCCTTCGATCGTTTTACTGTGCAACCGCTGGTAACGACGATTGTTCGATTAACGCGTTCGGTAAGAAATATGTCTAAACATTTGTGCGACAGTTATTAGGTGAAAAGAGACGAGAATGTTCCCTTTACAGGCACCGCTGACAAATTCAATGCTACGGATCGATTAATCAGGATCGATGGAAATTACCGTCTGTCCAATAGAAGCAATTTGGCCAATCTCATATCGAGATTTCGTGAACCGCGGGACACGCTCCTGGCTTTCCTTGTATCTCGCGTGACGAAGGAATATCTTCGACGTTTGGTCGAAGCTAATCTAAAAACGATGGCGGTGCTCCCGGTGTAACGATCACGGATTTTCTTTGGTTTCCCGGGTTTACCGGCCCGTTATCCTCTCCCTGAACGATTTCATCTTATATCCGTCGGGATTAGAGAACCTCTGTCTCTGACCGTTTCATTACTCATCCTACACGCTCTCTGGGTACGTGTTCGTTTTCTGTTTGTCGCTTCGTTTCTCCCTTCTTTCTTTCCACGCCCGTATCGCTGCCGTCCGTTCCACCTTTCCTTTCTTCTATTTTTTTTTCTTCTCGTTTTTTTTTATATTCCACGTTCCCCTTTTCTCTGCAGTTTTCCCACCCGCTCTCTGTCTCGTTTCTCGCGTCCCTGCCTTTCATTCGGTCGCACAGTCAGTTCGCAATATTGTAATGCGAGGCACAATGCGTTGCACCCGAAGAGATACGACACGATAAAGAGGGAGACGCATCGAGCTTAGAGAAAGATTAAAAAGGGGAGTAATACGTCTTGCGGGATATCTCGCGAATAACGAGACAATAGCGGGCGGAAGATGAAATTAATTGACCGATACGTTCGCCATGTTCCTCCGTCGTTCCGACATTTATTTCCTCTGCGGTCTATTAAATCGATTAGTTCAACAATCTTATTTCAATGAACGTTTTCAAACAATTCATGCTTTGAGAAATCTTTTACTGTTCCTAACGATGTAGTGGAAGGATGCTACATGATAGAATCAAGTAGCCTTGTACCGCAAGCCCATTAGCATTCGATGGGTAGAATTTGTTCGTTCAATTCGAATCGTATCGGTAAATCAATTTTTGTATACTACTGCGAAGACTTCTTGCTGCACCATTGTGCGTAATACGTGTAATGTCGTCTAATATGTATTACCGAAGCACTGTAACAAACTCTTAGCATCAATTAAAAAAACGCACAGACCCTACTTCTACGATCGAGTTAAAGTAAGAATACAGCCAGTCGGAATCTTATTCCTTCCACATGCCATCCCTCGATCAACTGACAGCAGAAACGGACGGGCGAACGAAGTATATAAGAAAGGAGGATAGCAGCCGCGCGTCTTATCGATTTCTTATTTTAACCGACGCGAAAGGGCTGATCCTGTAAATGGATCAAGTGCGCGGAACGTTTCCGTGATATAAAACTTCGATACACTTAGGAAAAGTTCGGCTTGCACTTTCTATGCAGCCCCCGATGCGCATCCCTTTGAGATTTGTTTCGCTCTCTCTGATTAGCCGGACGCGCGGACGGAGGCGAAAGCAGCCACTTGAAGGAAATCGAAATCGAATCTATCGGGTAACGTAAGTAGTTCGACGACGACGTCCACGCGATTTCGATGCCCGATAAGACGTCGTGAGCGCGAAAAGTTGTTGAATCTCCAGAGGAATCGGCCGGCTCTTTGCCAAAGGTATACCTTGGAGCGGGCAAGGGCCGATGTAATTAATAAAATTGTCGCGAAAAAATTAACGTCTGAGGAATTGTGGACGCCTGAGGGGCATCCACTCGTATTCTGGAGAATGCTCGAACTCGACAGAAATAAATATTCCCGACGGGAAAGGACGCGAAGGGGGATGGAGTTTAAAGGAACGGAAGAGCCGCGGAAAGCGTATACGAACGGATGGCTTCCTCGCAATGGGCCCGGTAAAATTTGCCAAGCGGCCAGAGAAAATTGCGATGATTATACGGCACGTACGGCGCGAGGCGCACGAGTGGAAGGGAGTGAGAGAAAGGGGGAAAAAATATTCCATAAAGCGTAATGGAGGGCTCGCAAATATTTATCTTTCGGTAGGTCGGAAGCTGCGGGAGAGGCGCAAAGAGCCATGCGAAAACGTTCCGAGCCGGATGGCCCTTGTCGCGGCACAGAAACGTGGAAAGTTCTCCTGACACGATTATGGCGCTCGGTGACCAGAAATAATTTCATTAGTCGCCCCGTAAACTCATCCAACAGTCCGTAAAGAAACCATACGCGTGGGAAATATGTACTTGGGCATATATAATCGCGCGCACCCGCGGACGCCTTAAACCCCTTCCATGCGCTCCCACGGGAACTCTAATCACGCTACTTACGTTCCTGTTGCATAGACGTGGATGCATGCCATCGGTAACCACCGGCTGTGCACGTGCGCAACATCGATGTCTGTTAAGGTGAATGGAATGATTCGCGCCACCGAGCACGCTTGTTAATGAGCGAAACGACGGTCTACACGGAAGTTAATGGACGTACATCGACAAGATTTCAGCCGACCTCGAGGAGGCTTCTCCGTTGCGCGCACTATTTGCCTCCTGCCTGAAAAATTTTAAGAGGGCTCGAGAAAGTTTCAGAGTCACGAGGACGGAGAGAGAAAGAGAGGGGCAGAGAGAACTTATTTCGCGTTGGGCACTCAAGTTAAGAGCAATGTTAGTTGCAACTGGATCGAAAGGGTTGCAGATGTATCATCCCAATATTCGCGCGAATCTAATCTTTCGCGATCAGCCTGCCACGGTAACAAGTAATGGAACGATGCAAGAAAAGCCCAACGAAATACTGACAGACAAATCCTTGCATTTGTTCGGGGGGCTCGTTGCGGTTGCCGAAGTTAGCCGCGGATATCCGAAATTTGGGTTACATAAGCGCCGTGGCAAAAACTTACTCCCTCCTCCTCTCTCTCTCTCTCTCTCTAACTCTTTGCGAGCACTGCTGGAAGTCGCGTGGAAGAGACGAGAAACGAGAAGAGCGAGAAGTAACGAAGACACGGTCGAGAAAGAGAGAGGAAGCAGGGACGGATTAGAGCAAGTAGATCCGCAAGTGGGTGCCGCACAATCGTACCGCAGAAACTGAGTGTAGGGGACAAAGAGACGACAGACACCTCTTGGTAGCGAAAGGGTGGTAGGACACAAGGTACAGGAGAGCGTGGCACGGAACGAAAAGGGGCAAGAGAAACCGAGGGGAAGGATCTCGCAAAACATACACAGCTGAAGCTGACACATCCTCTGCCAGTCTACTGGCTTTTCTAGAAGGTAGAGACGCTTACTTAGTGACACACGCAGCATTTTGCTGCCGGGGCTGAACTTTCTCTCTTCGTCTCAAAGCCCATTTCTCCCTCCTGGACCTCTTTCTCCCGTTGGGCCACCGTTCCTCCCTTACCAGCATTCTCCGCGGCATTGTATTAAACCGTGGCTCGTGTTGCGGCCTGACAAGAGGGCCACACGAGTTATCTTCCTCTCGTTCCGTCCTATTCCATCTAACGACGGTACACCCTGAGCCCTTCCACGGTCTCGCCCTGTCCTTCCGTATATTACAGTCCACGATACGTTGGATTATTCAGAGAGTAATTTAAACTACAGATGCCAGATATTTCAACTGTTTCGGTCTGATCGATCGCTTATGCCCGGGCGAATTTCACCTCTGTCCCGTTGTCGTTTATCGTTGCGCCGATGTCGCATTAATCAATATCGCCGTTGTCGATTATATTAAAGCCATCGGCCATCGACGTATGGTCAGTTCGAAAAAATACGTCGTAGTTCACAGTTTGCACCGGTCTGTCGCCGGTCGCTGGGATAAATCCAAGGGAAGGATGACTGGATAGAAAGATTTCAACACGCGTGCCAGGCCCTTTATCAAACCCTGCCCTCGATAGCAGTCCTCTACCTGCTGGTTCCTGACTTGTTGTCAAGTTTCAAGATGAACTCCCTAACCGACAGGAACTGCTTTCAACCCTTATCAAACGCGTCTGATTCTGACACGCGATTTGAATTCTCCGCCTACCCGCGGAGCGTCGCGTCGTCGCGGCGTTTTAAAAGCGTAACGCAGCCCATTACGTGTTCTGGAATGTCTGGCTTGTCGATATGCTGGATGCAAAAGGCTGTAACGATTATCCGAAATGATGTATTTTATCATGGCGCCTGAAGCACAAACGAGACAGACGGCCGAGTGTGTTGCAAATCCCTTCAGATTATTTATTAACGTCAAAGGCGATTATTTCACGCTGAAGGGCTACGTTAAAAGGTGTACCAATTAAAGGGGCAAGGTCCCTTGTCCTTTTCCAGCCATGCAAATGACACACATTTACGGCGCAACTGTGTATACAGTACCTCGAATTAACGAGGCTCTTCTCGTATCTTGGTATTATTACGACTTTAAGTAATGCAGCGCATTTAAGCTCGCAGTTACGCCCGCCGTGGAAAAATCTTTTGTTTCCCTCCTGAAACGTTTATACCATCAAACCGTAATAGCGTAACGTACGTAAACTTGTAATTAACTATTATACAACCATTGAACGAATCATACGTTTTCCCCTACCGTTCTGTACTTCTTTCGGATTGCATAAAGTATCTGCCGCGTACGCGATGCGCGCGTTACGTCATCGTGATTGCGTGTTTGTACGGTGTCGTTATTGTTACGCGGGCGAAACTGGTATGCAAGAGAAAGCAGCATATTGCTCGTGAGAGCAGATGACATTTTTCTCAGTCGAAACTTTTCTTTAGAAACGCTGGGCGAATTTTTCTTCGGTTCCAGCAACCGCATCATTCCGTACCCTGAACCAAACCATTCTCCCCCTGACGCGGAGGCAGAAGCGTACATCGAAGCTAATGGCGCGACACTCGGCTATTCGTCTACACCCGACGCTTTTCCCTACCACGGCCCTCTCTTTTTCTTATTGCCGTCTTTCCTGGGAACTCATAATTCACGCGCAAAATTCCGAACAAAACTCCATAGAATTTTAATCGTCTATTTCGAAACACAGCATCTATCGAAGATAAGACTGGTCCAGCACTATTCACGAAAAATTGTCGAGCGTAAAATAGAAATATTTAGTCACGATTCTACTGAAATTCATCTCTCAGTCGCGAGGATTATATTACGATAATATTCGCAGAATCGCGGCACGCCGCGCATTAGAGAGATAAGGGGATAAGTTCGATGAAACTCTTCTCAGTCCCTGAATGACACCTTTATGTTTCCCGCGGATATATAAAAATGTCCGTCACAAGTCAGACGGGGCCTGGATTATTTCTGCGGTGAGCCGTGCGAGGAACACGCGACCGATGTTACAAACGGTTCACTTATTTATCGCGGCCCCAAGCAAACTGATCGTGGAACATGTTGTGAATATTTCACGCGCGGATCGTGCCTTTTTCCCTTCCGCCGTTGTTCCCGGCGAATCCCTTTAGAAATTCTTACAAAGGGTGTGTAAAGCCAGCAACCTCGATTCTGGTTTAAAAAATTGAAAGACCATTTCGCGCGGCTCCAGTCTTTCTCGAAGTGCGGTGCTTGAACTACTGCGGCGCAAGATGCTGCCTCTGTTGCTTTTGCTTCTGCTCATTCGTCACTTCTCACCTGCCATTGGATTCAACATACTTGGAATTTGTCCCAGCACAAGCTACAGCCACCAGCAACCGTTTCAAGCATTGATGAAAGCTTTGGCGGCTCGTGGACACAATGTCACCATGATATCGACCATTCCGTCAAAGGTAAGCACGAGTTCTCGATCTTCAATTATTTCTACGGGAATCGTCGTTCGGGTTTTTTTGCACGCTGGTAATTAATCGATCCCCATTACCATCCCCTTTCGTCGCGGAGAGAATCGTAGCAATTTCGCCGCGTTACATACGATTTCGACCGTTATCGTTGAACGCAGCAATTTATACGCAACACAATTACGGTGGAACTTCCTTCATTTATCAGCGTTGGAAAAGTTTTCAGAAAAGGGCGTGAAAACGCTTCTAACAAGGTTACAACGAAGGTTTAATAATTCAATAATATCGCGGGACCGTAGAGAAAAGTTCGAAAGATATTTCAGATAGGTGTTTGACTCTGTGCTCCAGTTGGACCACGCGTACATACGTATGTAAGTATGTATGTATGTACCCCTCGTGCTGTCTTCCCACGTTCAACCGGCAGTTCATTTTTACTTCTCTTTCTCTTCTTGTCCCGCTCTACTTCCACTTTTCTCTGGCCCCGATCCCTTTCGCGTCCCCTTTCTTTGCCCTCTCCATAAACTCCCGTTCAAAGTTACGCAAACTTCGTTCGACTCCAATTTACCCTCACTAACATTTCTTCTTGTTAAATGCGTCTCTTTGTGACACGATGCTCGCCGTTCTTCTTTCCGCTCCTTCTCCGTCTCCTTTGTTTTCTCATCCTCATCGTGAAATCAGGATTTCCGTTGGTACACGAAAATAACCAGAACCGGCATGGAAATCAACGGGGGGGTGTACATTTTCAACGTGCTTTCGCCGTGGTTGAAACTTATGACCAGCGCCACGCGTAATCTTTCAGAAGGCGATCAAGAACTACGAGGACGTCGATTTGTCGTTTTCCTATAGAAAGGGCGACTGCACAGGTTTGAGGTGCGTTTCCCTTGTGTAATACTTTGCGCGAAGAATTTCACGGAAGTGATTTTGTTAAATTATCGATCTTCCACCAGGCACATGGGAGCATTCACCCTCCTGCATAAGAACATGCGAGAGGCGAACGAGCTGTGCGAGGAGCAACTGTTCAGCCGGCCCATCGAGCACCTAATTTCGTAATACAAATATTAATTTTATTTAAGACCGTGTACTAGCGCGGCTGTAAAGAAAAGATTGTGGCGCGGGGTAAAGAGGAAGTTCATTTCGTACACTCGTTAAAGCTAAAAGAATATAGTCGAAGAAAAGTGCTCTAACGTAATTTTCTGCCTTGAGCCGTACGAAATTACCGGCATCAACGCGCCTCTGCCTGCATTTCGTTGCCCGAAAGGACGAGAAAGAAAAAAAAAAAAAGAGAAAAGAAAACACTAGCCAAAGAAATGACTGTAATTTCATCGCGTTACAACTTCATCTATATAAAGCTAATCTCGAGATCAACGCACGGTATTCTCTCTGCCCCAGGAGGAACAAGACCTTCGACGCTGTGATTATAGAACAATTATGGTACCAGTGCTATTACGCCCTCGTGAAACATTACAATTCGCCGGTTCTAATCGGCTTCTTGAGCGTCGGCAACCTGCCTTACGTCATGGACTCCGTAGGTAAGCTTGGCACGCAATTGAAAATGTAACAGGAGTACGAAGGAAACGAAGGTGAACGCGAGGCACGCTGTTTTACGATAACGAACACCTCTGACCACGGTGTCCGAGCTTGGTAGTTTCGTGTCGTCTTTTTCTGTTCTATTCGTGACCCGCCGCGGCTGTGAGAGTCGAAAATTGACGCAAATTGTCGGTGAACTAGAAAGTGCGAGCAATCGGAGAACTGGACTTCGTAAAGGATAGATCGCTAAGTAGTGCTTCAGCATGTTCCGATTTGGCATTAAATGAGAGGCGAGGTGACAATCGATTGATCGATTGTCTTGCTAAAAGTAACCAAGTACGGTTTGTAAATGAATGATATTCTCCTCAGGAAACCCGGACGACCCACAGTTGAACCCCGACATGGCCTATCCTTTCTCAAATAAAATGAGTCTGAACGAGCGAATCTGGAACACCCTCTATACAACGTGGACCAGAATATACTACAAGTACTGGCATTTGCCGCGGGCTCAGGAGATCGTTAACAAGTGGATGCCTGACATCTCGATCCAGGACATCGACAGAAACTTTAGTCTAGTGATATTGGGAAACAATCACGTGTTCGGGTATCCGAAACCGCTGCTACCAAATGTGATCGAGGTTCACAGTCTCCAAATCACTGATAAAAGGGAACCGTTGCCCAAGGTAGGGAGCGGAACCTGAAACTTTCCTATTAAGCCGTGAAACCGTTGAATTTATCACCAATAAACCCACCGGTACCGCTTGACGTATTCAAAATTCAACGTTTCCAATTTCTACGCGAAACTGGCGCGTCCTGGAAGTTGGAAATAACCGCGGTTGATTCATCGACGATAGATCAAAATACGGTATCGCGAGGCTTCACTAGAATTCAGTCAACGATTACAGCTATTATTCCTTGCGGACCGTGCAGCGTTATTTCGCGCAGTTTTGCCGTAGCAAGGGGTAGAATTGTATATCGTTGGCAGGTCGAATGATTTCTCCGGGGGAAAATACGTAGCACTCTCGCAGGTAACCAGTATAGGGGAAAGTTTACCTTCGACGTTGCGACGCTGCGAAAGTAAAGGTCATTGCTATTTACCGTCGCTCGTTGTACCTTTTATCCCCCACACGGACTAGAAGGGAGAATATTCCACGAAAGCTATTTCCAACCCCTGTTTCGTTTCAACGTGGAAGAGAAATCCAAACTCCGGCCGGCCGATTCATTTTACTTCTATCCCAAACGATCGTCGGACGGAGGTTGAAAATTATCCTACTGCGACGTTCATTGGAACGCTGGGGTGTATCATTATTTTTTTTCTCCTTTTTTTTTCTTTTGCGAGATGCAACAGTCTCGAAGCGCAATGGGGTCCGTGTGTCACGTGGACTTAATGCGAAGCATTGAGATGCAAAACGTGATCGTTATCCACGTGCGCGCAGATTCCAGCCGCGAATGCTTGGTGTAATTAATACTGTGGGCAATTGCAACACTTCACGTGAGACGCGTGTATTATCGTTTCGACGCAATCTTCGCGAACCATAATAACTAGAAATCCTTAAACCGCTTGAACCGTAAAGCGTGCAACCGCTTGCGCACTGCCAATGAAGTGATTTCGAATCTAACCGAATTAAATTTCTCTGTCGCGTTAATCGTAGGAAATTCAAGAATTTCTAGATGAAGCAGAACACGGGGCGATCTACTTCTCTCTTGGTTCGAATCTGCAAACTCATCAGTTGCCAGTGGGCCCTTTGACGGCATTGTACAACGCGCTGGGCTCGCTCAAGCAAAGAGTTCTATGGAAACACACCGGAGACGTGGCCATTCATGCAGCCAACATCAAATTTGTGAAGTGGGCTCCCCAGCAAGCGGTTCTCGGTAAGGTTATCGAAGGCTAAGCTGACCCCTTCGCTTCCTCGCGGCTCCTTTGAACGAACCATAGATTGACCGCTTCGGGGATATGTCCGTTTTATGGCCAAGCTTCTGGCCACCGTTCGCGTACACACACATGAGAATCGTTACTCGAGACGACTCCGATACGCCTCGAAGCGTGATAGGAAACGAACGATATGATAAATCGGGCCGTAACGAGCGCATAATTCATTTCTTGATAACGCGATGAACGCTGAATTGTACTCGTTAATTACAACGGCTTTCGTTGTTCTCGTTGGAGGTTCCCCTGCATTTTTCCACCGGCAGAAACTTCTTACACAGTAGCCACCGTACTCGTAAGTACGTGTCTGTTCCTTAATTTCCGCATTTTCGTTTGATTTACGTTCATACACAACTCGTCAAAACTCGTCGCGACGGTCCGTTCGTTAAACAGAATTCAACGGTAAGTCGAGGCTTGCACAGATACTTAACGAAGTTGCCGCCGACTTTGCAGGTCCTTTCATTTAAAAGGGATGTTAATTTTCTTGGCTCGCCCGAGTGCTCCGTAACGATCACGTCCACGCTCATTTTTAAACGATCGGATGCTAAGTGCGACTCGCGTGCGATATAATTACAACTGCCAACTTTTCCACTGTTGCCCGGGGAAAATGTTCAGAACTTGTCAAAGCTCTCTCAACTCTCAACGAGAAAATGTTCTTCTTACGCATAAGAAATAAGTGCTTCGAATAAAAATTCGTAACCGTCGAGTAATTTTGCTGCCACGATCATCGGGTGGCAACGTTTCCTCGAATTTTTTCGAGAGGAATATAAACGGCACACTAGTCTATTGATCGGTAAAACGATGATCCAGACGATTCATAACGAAAAGATAACTCATGACACGGCGGCGAAATTCTCCCGGGAAATTCTGACAAACAACTCCGCATCGCTCATGGTAACGCCCGGACTCCATGCAAATGCAAGCAAATGCAAACTTTCGTACGCATTGACAGACAGGTTACGTTCACCGGCCCCTCTGAAGCCTGCAGTAGAAAACGTATTAAAGATGGGAATACGAAAAGCAACTAAACGGCGTCAGACGAATAATGGGAATTTCAATTAAATTGCCCAGCACGGTTTACGTAGCTCCGGAGTTCAGCACCTTTGGTTGCAATGAAACTATCAACAATGAACAATATACAGCACCCCCTATAATTAATTTTTCCAATTGTCCATCTTCTTTTTGAACATATGAATAGTACAAAAAATTACAATCCACAGATTTCTCAATTGCTGAAATCATTTTGCACTATAATTATTTAAACAGTCTTCTACATTTTTCGGGATAAGTACAATTCGCATGAAAATATCTCTTTGTTTCAAAAGCAAATACCGCCCCCCTGTTTTGTTTGTACGCACTTCCGACAAAGTTTTAAAGCTGATAATACTCTGAGAGGGTTAATCCATAAGGGTACTCCTCTACTTTGGCTCGATCTGTGGTAATAACATTACTTTTATATGCAGCACATCCAAAAGTGATGGCCTACGTGATGCAGGGTGGATTGCAGTCGTTGCAAGAGGCAGTACATTATTCTGTTCCTGTAGTCGCCATTCCCTTTTTCGGAGATCAACTTTTCAACGCACGTAAAATCTTGGACGCCGGTATTGGACTTAGATTGAACATCGACACTATCACCGAGGAATCCATCGTACGAACCCTCACTGACGTTATAGAAAATAAAACGTGAGTAAATCGAATCGAGACAATACTTTGAAATGCCATCGAGGCTTCTCGAAATAATTCGCACGGCCATCCATCAAATTGTTGGTGCGACGAAATCGATCCGCGACTTGAACAATTATAGTTTGTGCTCGAGGGAATTTCGTATGGACGCGTCTTTGTGCTTGCAGGTATTACGAGAACATTAAGATCATGTCCGAAATTGTAAAGGATGAAATGGTGAAACCGATGGACAAAGCCGTTTGGAACGTGGAGCATGTAATTAAATTTTCCAAGTGGGGGCATTTGCGTTATCACGGCCATGATATACCAATAAGGCATTATTATGAGACGATGGCAATGCTTATCCTTCCAGTGATTTTAATATTGTTGTGCGGAGTTTTAGTTTCTATCCATTTTAAAACCATAATGGAACGTATTTCAATACTTTACGCGGCAAATCGGTTAAACGCTGCAGCAAAACCGAAATCTCAATAGATACTTGAAATTAAAGTAAATGAAGAAAGAAAGCATTGATTATTAAATGGTAAAAAGAATAGATCAATGAAATTCTTACAAATTTCGCACAGATATATCCGAATATATTATATATAATTGGATACAATGACATTTTTAGGGAAAAGTCAATAAAATAATTTGTAGAAATTATTTTCCATCGCGAATAGTTAATAAACTTTCAAAGAAAACCATTTAACAAATTCTAATTTTAAGAATATCGTTTACTGATAAACAGGGGAACAAGTTTACCAGCATGTGAGAAGACAAAAAGGTATCGGCGGAATGTTTAAATTCGTAGAAGCAGTTGTAAATGAAATTTTCATAAATATTCAAAATTGATTAATGCATTGTGCATTGGAAAATTCTCTGTTCACGCGCCGTATGACCGTACTTCCGCTACGTCACTTTTACGCTGTACTAAATACACTTTGGCAACAATAATATGTTAATACATATTCATTTACGATTAGCGTACTTCGCAACAATAAATCTATTAGTACTATCTGTAATAAACTATTAAAAGTTTATAAACCAGGATTTATCTACACTCGCTTTTATAGAACTCCTACATCGATCACAGCCTAAACTTAACGCTGATAAGTATAGTTCACATTTACCTATAGATACTTTACTGCATTAATTTTTATATTTTAGTTCCTACCTCCAGGTATTTCAATTAATTATTTATAATTTTCTATCAACTATTCTTGGTTTCTAAATTTTGAAGGAAAGAATGATTCATTTACGTAAAAAACGAATGGTTCAGTCGGTTTTCATCGAGGCAGTACCGTCAGATCACTTGTGTATAACATTTCAAAATAAAAATATTTCAGGGCGACGGATTAGAGATTCTAGAGGACAATATATTCGCAATTTGTACTTTGTATACAAATCGTCATACCCGCATGTTAGTATAGGCAAAGACAAGATAATATGAATAGTAAAATCACCTTTTGTACTTCCGTGGCACGACGTGACTGCCATACCGACTAAGAAATCCGGCTCTGATTCGGGCGTCCTCTGCTCATGTACACTGATAAGTTGAAGCACTGCTATTTATTAAGTAGTGTTGGGGCCAGGAGTCATGGAAAAAGCTATTTTTGTTTGGAAATTGTCGCCAACCTATTTAACAAATGATTTGATTTAGAAGCGTGATGAATCACGATGAATCTTGAAGTTCTTTCGAGGAAGTTCTGATCCTGAAACACATCAAATTTTGATAAGAATTCAGTGATATTTATTTAGGAGAAGTCATGGTAGCCACATTCAGAACTACCATCGAAGCAATCACCTTAGGCTACTGTTTCCGTGGCTGCGTATTCCGACGACTATGCAATTCACATCTCTGTGATGCACGTCGTATAAAATGTACGTGGAATTGGCTAATTATTATTATTTTTGCGGCAATCGTTCACAAAACGGCAAATCGATGAAGTTTAATTTTTCCGTGTATGGCGTACAAATATTTTAATACAACTAAACGTTTCGCCTCCACCATAGGACGAAATATTCCGGGGAACTTTACACCGTGCATATGTATACTTTATAAGATACTTTGGCTTTCTGAAGGAAAATCAGATAACAGCTGTGAAATAGCTTTCGATTGTTGTGCATGCAATTTCAATCGCATTGTTTTGGACGAAATATATACGTTCTCGCCTTATCAACAACCGGCATTGCCTTATGGAATATGTGACGTTTAATACGAAACATTAATAACGAAATGTGCTGCGGAGATTTTCATCTAAAGCGACAACATATCAAAGAGTAGAGCGATCGGCGCTATCAGAAAGTAATAAAAGAACGTTGAAAAATTGAAGCCGTGAAAATTGATATGAATTGAACATTGTGTTTGACTCTGTCATATGATTACATACAAGCAGTAGGCAAAAAACTCAAAAAATGTTCCACCTAATTTCATTTTATTCTGAATCGAAAGGTCTGAGGGCCTCGCTAAATTTACTGATATAGATTTTGGATGTCTACGATTGTTTACTACTTTACATATTTTATATATTAACTCCCATACTATAAAATAGTTGCCAATGGAAGACTGCAAACAAAGATTATCATGAGCATAGTACTTCTTTGCAAGCGGACTATATATATGTATTGTGGTCAAGTATGCTTTACAATGTGTCAATTTTTTTTCATTCACACCAAAGTATAAGAACTTATTATTATAATTATTATCACTACCGCGTCCAATCGTCAATTTTCCTTGCGCAAACCTTTCTTCGCGTGCGAGCGTAATTTAACGAAAAAAACTCTGCGCAATTACAATAGGGTTGACAATTGCATGAGGTATATAATAATTGGAAGTCCCCATATAAATAAAAAAAGTGGCATGCTATGGCTGGTATGAAGCGAACCTGGGCACAAAATGTATAGCTCGCTTTAAGAAGTAACCTCTTTACTCGTTAAACAACAATTCCTATCCGCAAATTTTGTTATCGTACAAACATTAATGCTATCTCTAATTTGTAATACAAACTAATTTAATGTAAAAGGTCTATTATCTAAATAATTTTGATTCAAATTTATAATCATAGGCAACCAATATAAATATGTTTCCCTTGTACCAATATCCGGTACTGTCTAATGAACTAACAATAAGTGACGTACAAAAAGAAACATTAGCTAAAAAATTTGCTGCTGACTGAAAATATCGAGATTTTCTTTTAAAGGAATAACAGTTCAAACAGTAGAGCAACCGGTTCTATCACAAAATAATAATAAACCGTCGGAAGAATATAAAAACGAAGAACGACTCAAAAACAGGATTTGACTCTATCACGTGATGATATGAAACCACGAGGAAGAAGAGATTCCTACCAATTTCTCCCTCCGGGTAATGGGTTTTTGCAAAGTGGCAAATACTGTCATACTAAATTTACTGACATACATTTTAGTTGTCTACGATTATTGATGATTTGAATGATATTTTTTCCTAAAATAAGTTGCAGATCTAAGCTTTCGTCGTACTAATGAATGCTTCACTGATTTCCATATTATAAAATTATTTGCCAATAGGGGACTGCAGGAAAAGATTGAAACATGTAGAGAAAGATTGAAACATGCAGAAGAAGAGTGAAACATGCAGAAGCATGAGCATAGTGCTTGCTTTCCAGCGCGCTATACATACATATGTATTATGTTCTTGTACGTGTTTTAGCATGTCAATTTATTTTTAATTCGCACGAAATAGCAGAACTTGCCATTATTATCATTACCATGAGCAATCGTCAGTTTCCTTTGCGCAAACCTTTCTCCACCTGCGAGCGTAATGCTTCAAAAGCTTTGCGCAATTACAATAGGATTGGCTGTTGCAAATCGTATATAATAATTAGCCGTCCATGTATGAATAAAAAACTTGTCGCGGTAGAATCAAGCAAACCTGAGCACAAAATGTACAGCTCGTTTAAGAAGCAAGCACTTTACTCGTTAAGCAGCAGATCCTATTCGCAAATTTTTTCATCGTACAGAAATACTGTTGACGGCTCTAATTTTTAGTGTAAACTAGTTTAATGTAAACCGTCTACTAAGTAAATAATTTAATTTAAACAAATAATTATAGGCACCCAATATAATGAACTTCAGTAGGGTAGTATTTGCCAACCAACGAAAACTCGTTACCCAGAAGGAGTAAAATAGTAGGAATCTCACCTTGTAAATTCAGTACATAAGTTATGGAGCTATCATAGTGGGCTAGGGAAAAAATGAACTTACTGAAAAATTCATCGTAGAATATGATAGTGGATGGGAATTGTAGTATACAACTGAAGACTCTTTTCAACAATTATAGTGAGATGCAACATCAAGTTGAATAAATGAAATATCTGTTTACATTGATTCCAATAGGGTTTTTCAGAAAAAATTACAATCACTGCATGACAACAACCGTTTCGCTTTGGCAAACTCGAAGCTGCTCAATTAGTTTGCTCCGACCACGCGCACTAAAGAAGTTAATGACGTGTCGGAATTATACTTGAAACTGAGTTTAAACATTTTCATTTAGCAAAATGCGATCATCACGCCAGTCAATTTACGTTTAATTGTACTAAAATATTTATACACCGTAAACGCAAACAATTGAATTTTCCCGTTTTAATGTTTCATTTGTTAACAAGGTTGTTAATAAAAGATTGTCCAACAAAAAATAATAATTAGCCAAAACCATGTCCATTTTATACGGCGTGGAATATAGAAATGCAAATACATAGTCGTCCGAATACGCATACACTGTAATCGTAGCCTTATACAGCTTTTAATAGCTGCCTTTGGTGACTCGGGAACCAATTTGAGCATTTCATTGTGGTCGCAACGCTACTTTAAAATCGCGATCATTTATCAACGCAACACTAAATGAAAATACAAGAAAAATATTTCCGATGGAAAAATATCGCGGTACTGAAAATGCCAATTAAAACCTGTGTAGAATAGGAACACGAAAATTATTATCGCAACGCTAAAAGTAAGTACATATCGCAAGTGTAATTTAATATAAAAGTTACTCTAATTCAAGCGACGATATACTTAATCGCGACTCTAGTTGCAATCGCGATTTGATTTTATTCGCAACTCTAATGCAAACCGCTTTTAATCGTACGTAACGCTAATAAAAATCGCGGTTTGCCCAATACGATGATGAGTGCTGGAAACAATAAACTACAACTACAGCATGCAAAAGCGAGCATAGTGACAAAATAGTAACATAGAATGGCTCTCCATCCAAAGGATGCAGAGCCATTGGTAGTTGCCCTCTTGAGCGACAGTTTGTCGGGCCTCTTCGGCTTTTAGCCTCTTCTTTTCTTCGGGCGCAATGCCCGCTGAAACTTAGTCTAGGCTCGAGACTCTATTCGCAAACAAACAAAAAAATAAAATAAAAATCTAAACCGCGTAGCTAAACGGTACACACGTGGACGAATCACGACCAAATACAATCGTAAAAATTGCGATTACGGAAAATCGTAAAGATTACGATTAAAATTGTAATCGATCTTCGCCTACACGCGCAGCCTCGAGCATAACGTAGCACGTCCGTTTCGAAACCAAATCGCGATCACGACCGCGAAGGACTCGAAAAATCGATAGGCAAAGCCAGAGGCGAACGCATTTTCGTTCGCGCCACAGCTTCACCGTCGACTTTTCAAATCAAATTTCCTGAAACAGGTTGAACACGCGAAATACCGCCTACCCGATCAGAGACTGTGTCAACCTGCCCGGCCCTACCTACTTATATCTATCAGGCACACCAGAAGGTATACTACCTATCCTACCTAGACCTATATTTCAAAAATGGCAAAGCATTCACACAAACACACCTCATTCCACGATTCTCAATCAAACACCCGGGTGCAAGTGCCTACACTAGAGGGACGTCCCGGGACGCCCCCGACACCCGAGCTTGGCATACGATCGTTCACACTCTAAGGGTACGTACCAATTCCTGAAATCGGCTGACAAAGGCTAGCGACCATTGCGTAAATATGCGTAAACGTATAAAACATTGATTGGAAAATAAACTGTACGTTTTCTTTCAACTAAGTACAATTTTGTTCGTGTAGCACTCTTTTCGTTGCTATAGTTTCGTAAATCGTTATTATATTCAATGTGTATTTGCAATTGCAAAACATATTGCTATTCGTCAAATCGTTTAGTATTGGAATAAATGCGTCTATTATTATTTATGAAATTCCCGAGCCGACGCAATTCCACAGCCTAACCACACACACACAATGTGGAAAATACGTCGTGCACGGTACGCTAGCAAATTTCAGCCGCCATACATTGTTAGAAATATTAAAACTATACGATCGTCGTGCCCATTGCCTTTCACTCACCCAAGTAGCACCTGGGCACGTGAGTGAGTTCCTGACAATGAACACGGAAGGGGTTAAACCTGAAAATCCTGATCTAAAAACAAGATTAGTACACGTAAAATTGCAATAGCTAGTAGTATATTTTATTTTCAATTTTTTCAAAAAGACTCGACTTTGTAATTTATGAAATATCAATAAAAATTTGAAAGTGTCAGAGAAATTACTGTTATTGAAACTGAATTTACTATAATAAGTAATGCAATGAAATATTTACTTGAAAATTACACACAACATTAAATAAGCCTTAGGTGATTCCTTAATCGAAGTAAATTGTTCAAGATAGCTACTCCGATTTGAAAATCTACCCATATATAAAGTGCCTTCTTGTACATAATATGTGACATATTTCATGCGAAAAGCATATACTATAGCATATGAAAATTAATATTAAATACAAATGCAATTAATATTATATGCATATTCAATGCTGATTTTAATGTACGTGTCGTTATATTTATTTATTTTAATACATGATTCATATAATCATGAAGCACTTGCAGTAACGAAGTCGGAGGGTATCCAACTTCTGCACTGCTCAACAGTGAAAACAAATTTTAATTCATTATAAGTGCAAGTATAAATTTAATATACAATATCCTCAATATATATATATATATATATATATATATATATATATATATATATATATATTGTTCAATATATTTATTAATATCTTAATATATTTTTTCGAACCTACAGGAACACCGCTTATTTGATCAAATATGATTTGAGAAACAAAAATATTTCTATGGTTCTTAATTTTTTTATATTAAAATACGCGAAGTACAAGAAGGCAGATCTAACCTCGATAAGAAATAATACACAAGAGAATAATAGTGGTCACTATACTCGCAAAACTACTGAAAAATACAACCAGTCACCCGTGCCGCTTCGGACCAATCGTCCTACGACATGGTTGGGGATCGGAGGAATCAAAACGCATGCGACTCACCAACTCGTTGATTGGAAAAATAAAGAAAGTACTCGTGAAGGACATCAGGAACATCGGCGAGGCAGCCCAATCGCCCAATTCTCACTCAATCGCCCCAAAGTTTGCAAACTGTAACTAAACAAGAAAGCAAAGAAAATTAAAATCTACTGCTAAATCTACACAATTGAATTCTTCACGGAGTACTGAGAATTGTTTAAAAAATACTTACATTTCTCACTTTAACAGTGTCGCATAAAACATCCCCTTCAGTGATGCACTGACTCTACTTCCGATGCCGAATAGAAGAAAAAAATAAAAATAAAAGACTATGTACCCGACCGCAGATTATATCGGCGAACAAATTGGAATTCTAGTTTCGGGATTGAAATAATTGAAAAGGAGCACCGGTGCTCCGATAATAGTACTAATAACTGTACGCGAAAAACACTGACTTTACAATCGCGTGTAGCTAAAGCATGAACGAACATTTTGGCAGAGCCACTTGCTCTAAAAAAGCTAAAAAACTTCGAAGCAAATACTGATTCTACCGACCGCATTGCGCGCGGTCACAAAATTTTCTGAAAGAAAACATGTTCATCGTATCCAGTGTTAGTTATCAGTGATATTTATGACAAATATGTAAATATGTATTAAGAATTTGCAAATATGCATGAAAAATATGTAAATATATATTAAGAATTTGCCAATATGCATAACAAATATGTAAATATGTATTAATAATTTGCAAATTTGCATGAAAAATATGTAAATATGTATTAAGAATTTGCAAATATGCATGAAAAGAAATGTAAATATGTATTAAAAATTTGCAAATATGCATGAAAAATATGTAAATATGTATTTGAAATATGTAATTATGCATCATAAATATGAAAATATGCATCATAAATATGAAAATATGCATTACAAATATGTAAACATGCATTCAAAATATGTAAATATGTATTAAGAATGTGCAAATATGCATGAAAAATATGTAACTATGTATTAAGAGCATGTAAATTTGCAAGTGTGCACGATAAATATGTAAACATTCATTAGAACTATGCAAATATGCATGAAAAATATGTAAACATGCATTCAAAATAGGTAAATATGCATTAAGAATGTGCAAATGTGCATGAAAAATATGTAAATATGTATTAAGAAGATGTAAATGTGCAAGTGTGCACGATAAATATGTAAATATTCATTAGAAGTATATAAATATGCATGAAAAATATGCTAATATGCAAAAAAAATGTACAAGACTAACAATGCAATAACAAATGTAGTAAGTTATTGCATATGTTTTTAAGTATAAAACATAAAAACATATGCATTATGCACAAAGTGCAAAATAAAAAATGCTATTCCAATTGCAATTATTTAATTGTAATTGGTATAGAAAATGTACTTGTTTTTAAAAGTATTTTAACTGTTGTTTCATCTTAATACCAGTTACATATAAAAACCAATCATATATCATATAATACCAATATAAAAATATAATTAAAATGCTCACACAGCCCTTGACTGGATTGAATTATTAGCCATTATTGTAGCTACTAGGTTACCCTATTCCATGTAATCAACTCTCTCTATACTCCTGTAACAAAGATTAACAAGGAAATTAAACAAATGCACAAAAGTAATGATGATTGTGATATACTAAAGCAATAATTCAATGAATAATTGTGGTATACCTATTATGAACGCACTTCACTGGCAACCACATGTTGTCAGCACGGCGTCAAGTCGTACAATGAGAACCCTCGACCTTGTCCGTGGTCGTAATTAGGCTATGTTCGGTGACCGGCTAAAGCCAAACACCGCGTGCTTACGATCGCATCTGTTTCCTAGAAATATTTCAACACATACGTTACTTGATAAGTGTCTTTCTTTCTTTCGCAATAAATTGACGATATTTTACAGGATAAACAAACTTCCCGACCACGAGCAAAAACAACAAAGAAATACTCGGAAATAATTGCTCGTATTATCTTACCACGCGTTTACAAGACGACTCTACATCGTACAAGTATTTTACGCGTTGTGAATTACAATTTAATAGGAATATATTGTTCGAATTCTACTGATTTCGACAAGAAATTTGAAGAACGCTTACCTGTCACCGAGAAGTTGGTTTAACAATATGGCGCGACGTCGTTCGGTCCTGCGCATTCCCGCCTGTCAGTGTCATGTTCGAACACGTTCCGCCAGTCCCGATTCGAGGCAAACGAAAGGGGCGCCATGGAACAGAATCGAACTGAAATTAGGGATAAATGTATTTAGATACATCAATATTATAATAATATTGCTAGAAACTGCAGAATATGCTGCAAGAAAATGGAATTCTGAGCTGAGATACATATACGCATACGTAAAAGATAATGCGTATATGCATACTCGAGTCGATTTGAAAATGCACGCCACGCGGTCTGATTCCGTTGACTGCACAATATTGTTTTAATTTCTTGCAAAATATTCATTAATGTTAATAAAAAAACTACAGAAAACTTGGTAGACAGGGAAATGAAAACAATGCGTGTATGATTTCCTATTTTTGAGAATATATTAGACTATGTAACATACCTTAATTCGACAGACACTCAGAGCACGTCTATTCACTACGAGATCCGTTGCGCGAAAGAGGCAGATTTTTGAAATAGATCGCGCTCATTGGCTGGTGACTTGTGGGTGGCTGGGGGGAGAGGGGCTGTTGTTCTTTCTTTAAGGCGGGTGTTTTTGAATATCGTGTCGAACTGCATACTTTCTGTTACAAGTATTACAGAATGGATATTAGTCGAATAGTGGGATACAAATATATTTATTAGTAATAATAAACACACCTGAGTAATAAACTGTTTTTATTGTTTGCTACACTGTAGAATAAGTGAACTATTTCCGCCATAGAAATATTTGTCTTGCCTTAACTTTATTCAAATTACAATTCCTACCTTGGTGAACGTTCAGATCGTTTTCTAGAATCTTTTGACAATGACGAGCTTCAAGCATCATGGATTTCGAATACATTCTTATGTTTATAGAATGTTAAGTATAACTTTAAAAATTGTTTCATTTACTGATATTGATATATAATTGCAACCAAACAATTGGTTATCATATATTTTTGTAATTAACAGATTTTTAATTGACATTAATTGTTTCATATCCTTTGTCGCCTTACATTGCGGCAAAAAACAAACAAATTATTAAAAATTACTTAATTTTCGCATCGTTTTCTATAATCTGTTGGTAACGTTGCGAGTGACGCAGAAATGGTAATGTTACCCGGCGTCCCAGAAATGCTGGCCGAAAAATTGTATAACTTGTCTATTCCTATATCTGGTCTGTGGTACTGGATAATGTTTAGAATAAACCAAACTGTAACAGACTGATTGATTTATTATTACTATGACAAATTGTCCTTGATAACATATCTATTGGTGCATATTATAATATTAACTCCATTTGACTCCTGCAATAAACAAGGTCCAAACTGCAAGCAAAGTACAGATCATTCACCAATTGTTTAGGATAAACTGACTTGCAGATTACTATGAATTACAAATGATCAAGCAAAGTACAATTTCACTATAAAGAAAAATCATTCTACGACAGAACTGCAAAGTATTTTGCTTTAACGTCGAAAACTTCTTTCTATTTCTATTCAAATTATATTAAAAAGAAAAATGACGTTCTTGTTAATATGCATATTTATTTTCCGTCAAAGATTTTGTAATTATTTTATATGTAAATAAAAAACGATATTGAAAACAGGAAAATTAAGAGTACCTTTCATCTGGCCCATTAGCTCAGTTGGTTAGAGCGTCGTGCTAATAACGCGAAGGTCGCGGGTTCGATCCCCTCATGGGCCAATTTTTTTTGCTTATTACACAGATAATACATGACTAAATATACCATACACATGTATATATTTTGTATATATATATATATTTGTATATGTATATGTATTTGTATATGTATATGTATATATATATTTTGTCAACCTATATATCGCTTCAAATTTCACCTACTTCAGTCACCCATTCTCTTCATTTGATCTTTGCCTTTACTCCCTACACGATACGCTGTGGAATAATTGGCACTCAAGAAAGTCGTTCGAACGTTCCATACGAAACCTTATCAGCACGCATCGAATCCAATACAAACATCTGATTAATTCAGTAGCTAGTAATCGTTATCGGTCATTAATAAGAGCCGCAAGCGCGATCAACCCATACATTTTATCATATATTTTCACAGCGATAGGTGAACCCAAATCTCAAAACGTCCCGATCGCTGTCGCATTCGGACGTGGTTGGAAAAGCCGAGGACATCGATCAACAAGCTGTCGGGCCAACAACGTTTACCCAATCTCTATCTGCTAACTTTAGGTTCATTAAACACGCTGACGAGTCCTGCGTGAGTTTCGCGATAAAGCCAACAATCAAATCACCATAGATAGTAAACGGAAATCGTAGAAAGTATTTTGACCCGAAGTGTTCCAATCATAATCGCGCTGTTTCTTGTAAATAAAATATACCGCAAAGGCCATCGATCACGCGTGAAAGAGTATCCGTTCTCCAAGGTACCTTTTTTTTTTTTGCAACCATTGCATTGTTCAGCAATGTAGAGTTACCTGCACCGCGTTGCATGCTGTACGGCGATGCAAAAAAAGATTGCAGTAAATGCGTCGGTGGAAAATTCCATCGGTATGCAATGGTAATTTTCATTAGTTCAGGTAAACTTCCATTGAGGGTACACTCTCTTATGGAAAGGGTAGCAAGCGGTATGCACCTACCCCTTGCCAATGTATATAGGTACTGTAGGTATATATATTTTGTATGCACCCAAGGGGGCAATATACCACCACGTTCTTGGAATATATCGATTTCGTCGCAAGCTGAGCTTTCTTTGGTCAAAATTGACGTCACAGACGGCAGCTGATAGGCAGAATTCAACTGTGGTCGGTCCCCATTGGCTGGCAAGCCGGTATAAACGGTGCTTTCACGGTAACCCGGTTCAGTTGTGTTGTTATCCACTCACTGTACACTTGGTAAGTACAGCTCCTTGGAATTTTCATTTTTCCCCATTGTTTCTCCATCGATTATTCATCACGTTGCTTAGAACATCAATCGTCATTTCCTGTGAAAAATTTATACAAATTTTAATTACTATTCAATTAGCTTAAAATTCTGTACGCTTGTAATTTAACATATAACAGAAACAACCTTGACCGATTGCTTTTCTCAAGTTCGCATTCAAATTGTATTCGAATAAGGTAACTGTTCCGTTTCGTTGTTTCATAGACGTTGGCACTCGAATATAATTCGCGCTGCCATTAAATTATTAAGTGATTACTAAGTGCCGTTTGACATTTAACAAATTTCATCTTAGACGATTGCGTTTTTCAAGTTCATCGCAAATTCTTGCCGCGTGTACCCGAGAATTGTATTCGGCCAAAATATCTGCTCCGTTTCGTGTTCCCATAGGCCACGTCGTTAAAATAATTCGCGAACGCAAAACCGTTACGGAAATATTGACATATTCGACTGCGTCCCCATTCGCCGTTCCTAAATATTCCGTAACAATAACAAATAAGTCGACCTGCTGTGACGCGTAGTCATCAGACTCATTTGCTTCCGCAAGGCAATATAATTGTAAAGTGAAATTGTTCCGCAGACACTATGTCTGTTTATACGATACGACGAATAGAAATTAAGAGTGATCCTTTTTCATTCGACGGGTACTTGCGCTTAATGATTCTTCGTTATCTGGACCGGTCGGACAATAGCGTCAGAATGAATGAAAATTTCAACATTTCGCGAAAGCAAACATACCCGATATCGTACGCCTGCAATCGGTAGCTGCAATGCATATGCGCGAATAGTTCAAAGCCGGCTCCATCGATTTGTCAAACTCCCACGCGGCCACCTGGTACGTTGTTAGCGTAGTTCCACGAAAACTTGGCCATTCGGTTCGTCGTTCAAGAATAACTCGCGAAAATGAGCCTTGTAGGATCGCGAAGAAATTTCGCGACTTTAGTTCCAGAACTTGTACATTTGCTTGTCGTTAGTGCATACGGTAACTATTGGAATCGCGTTCGTGGAAAATTACGGATTCGTCGAAGTACTCATTTCCTTTTTCCTTATCGAACATATTCGAATTTCATACTAGCCAAACAGTGCGGTAGTTGCTTTCAGTCCACCGTGTATGGTAGCGACGATTGCTATGTATATCGCTACCGAGTTCGCGTCGCGGATAATCAATATGTACTCACCTTTCCACTGTATCCTCGTGCGCAAGGATAACATAGGACTCCGCCTCTTCAAGGCTTGTCAGTGACCGTTAGAAAGAAATCCATAGACTATATGTATCTGAAATTATTTATTCGCACACTTGCTGTCCAATTCCTCGGATGGAATTTTTAATAAAATCTCTAAAATACATGTCGATATAAATCATTGCTGATTAAACATTGTTCATTGTTTAAAGAGAAGAAAAAAAATAGTGCAGTGGATATAGGGACAAGAGCAAAGTTTACGATCGATGGTATTATTTGGAGGCGCATTTCATAGGTGTTTTTTGTTCGATACGACCCGCCGACATTACGTATTCTTGATGGGGAAATCGGCAGACGGCGTGGCGTGTGGAAAGAACCAAACTTTATAATAGAAATTAGTGCTCCAAGGCTACCAAAACCGGTTCACAATATTCGTATTCTTGCCTCAAATGTCACGGTTCGATAAACTATTCGAATTTACAAACCGATGGAACATTCTTGTCGGTTACTTCCGTATAAACAAAGGGTAGGCCTTGGCTCGGTCGCATGAAAAAAGTGAATTTAAACACGGTTAATAAAAAATTGTGTCAAACCAGGATCCGTACGAAATTTTTTTTTTCTTCGGATTTGCGTAAATGTAGAACGTTCGTCGTAGCCTGTTCCGCTCAAACAAAAATGGTAAAAGTTCCAAATATATTCAATTCAGCGTTCCAAGGCGTCATCTGCTTGTTACACCGTTTCGCTTACACCAAAATAACCTGTTGGTTAAAATGACGCGTTATAGAATTAACTGGTTCCGATTCAACGCAGCACGACCGAACAATGTTAAACTTCTCGTTGAAATAGAAATAAAAGAGGAATAGGAATAATACAAAATTACAACCATCGATATAGATGGTTCTCTTTTATTCGAAATAAACAAATAAAGCCCAAGAGCTTTTGCAACCCGATTCGATCTGTTTAGTGTACGAGATGATAGCTTAGATCGTCTTCGAGCACCATCTTCACTGGCCGTACTCCAATAGCTTCTTCTTCTTTTTTGTAACGCGTTCTATTTTCGCGTCACTCGATCGTACCGAACGTTCCGCTGTACACGCGAACGCTAAGCGTAACACTGTCAGCAGAATGGAATCGAGTATGTAATTACATAAAACTGGAGGCGTGGGAACGAGTCGAAGTTGCGCGAATACGATAACGATACGAGCATCGCGATAACTTGAATAACGACAGACAAAACAGTTCATAGGTTTCGGTTGCGAAATCGTGACACACACGACCGGGCCGTGTTTCGCGTCGACCACCACCGTTTTTTATCGAGATAACTGTGAATTACCTGTCCGTCGTTAAATTCGCGTTTGGTGTTCGTTGAACGATCGATGCTTGACCCTGTATTTACTTGGCTTCAGTTGGTCATTGAACTTTCGAGTTCAGAAGCAGCTTAGATAGACGTCCCTTGCGATTGATGAAAAAACACATTTACTCACCTGCTTCTTTGTTCTTGTTTTTTTTTTTACAGAAGAATAGTATGTATAAAGTACTTCACAACCAAGACATTAAACACGAGTGTTCGCGGTCAGAGGGACTGCATGCGTATCCTGATCACTTCAGGGAACCTAAAAAGCTCTGCCTCTAAACCAGCCGTTTAATAAATGATCATATAAACGTTCCTGTCCTCTGGTAGGACTCTGTATATAGTGTACATATCGCTTTTCTTACGAAGGATCTAGATCAGCAAAAATTGAGCAAGCCCGATTTGATCGAGGAGTCACACGGGGATTATTAAAAAAAAAATCAAGAGCTTTCAAAGTTTGCACTACTACCAGATCTCCGTTGCATTCGACGCACGCGAACACGTAGAACAAAAACAAAGAAAGTAGCATAGAAGAGAAGAAAAAGGATCAGCACGATGAAGCAACAGTCGACGGACGATTTCCCGTTGTGGGTGAAGTTTCTCTCTGCAGGCACAGCGGCCTGCATCGCTGATTTGGCGACGTTTCCTTTGGACACCGCTAAAGTCAGAATGCAGGTGAATACATGCGAATTTAATTATTAAAAATAATTGAAACAAAATATTAAAGTCGTATTAAGAATGCCTTTACGAACGATTCAACTCAAACTCTTTAAATCGAAGCACCGAACTAGTGTATGTTCTTGCAGATAGGTATTAACCGTTGAGCCAAAGAGCTCAGAAGTATTTCGCGTACCGTTAAATGTAAATGTCCTTCCGTGTCCTCGAATAAATAAAATATTGCAATTATTTATTACGATTTTTAGATTGCCGGAGAAAGTCGTCCTCTCATGCTGGCGCCAGCGGGGGGTCCCATGTTCGAAGTTCGAAATTCGCAGCCAGGATTATGGAAGACAGTAGGAAACATCGTCAGACTCGAAGGAGCAAGGTACGTTATTCACGATCCTTTTTATAATTTAAGACGAACAAGGGGTAGGTAAAGATCGATTACGATTACGATTATTGTACATAGTATATCGTTTGCGTATATACGATTCTTTCGATTCGAATCAAAGTTTGTATACGCCGGGCAGTTGTTTCACGCCCCCCCCCACACCCCCCGAATGATTATTTGATTGTTGAAATGAAAAAGAAAAAAAAAAATAACTAAATAAATTCCGTACTGGCTGATCGTAGGGCAGTTCGTTCCAAGTAACTTGACGTGTATGCCGCTAATTTAATAGACCGCACAATTAACTCTGTTTGAAATAGCTTCTTGGTATTCCGTGACTCCGGTTGTTTCTCTAATTCTCTGCACGTGGATTCGCGGTTCGAATGCTCTTCTGATTTCGTTGTTCACTAACGACTGGGTCGATCGATGTCATCGTCGTTGTCCTGCTCTCACTTTATACTTAGCCAGGTCTAATTATAACCGAACGAACTACACGATCGTGTACGACCGTGCAATTCGTTATGGTTATTTTACATATATTCGATTGCAATTGTACACGATGGTCATCGTGGATGATCATCGGCGTAATTGAACGAAGAAATAATTCTGAAGAGAACGGACAACCACGAACAGGGATCGCGATAACATAATCAGAGTAACAAAATCGTGATATAGAAGTTCGATAAATCGCTGACGCACTGGTATTTTATTTCGGTTTTTCTTATTCGCACTAACGCCAATTTAAATGCCTTCTCTATCTGTCCTGTATTAGCTTTGGTTCGAAGTGTTATGGACGGTTCATTGAATTGGCATACGATTACACAATCGAGCAAAGAACACGGTTTCATCCGTCTGCAGTACAAGCAGATACATACGTCCATAACACTACTCTATTATCTATTTATTTTCATTGTCTAACAAGCACGTGGCGCCTTTCCAATTTCGATACGACGACGACAGTAAACGACGATGCATAGCTTGTGTCATAAGGAATGATTACTTATTCGTTTATGTCAAAATCTGTCGACACGTGGAAACGCGCCACGTGGCACAGCACCTCAAACTTCCCATTCACTGTTTTACTTTTCTTATTGCCTATTTCGATTCTCATTTTTCTCTGCTTCTGTATTTTTTACTGTTTCTTTTTTTTTTGTTATCTTTTTTGCCTTTGTTCAGCCCGCAGTTTTCCTTTTTGAACGATCTGCAAAGAAACGCAGTGCGGCGCCTTGCCCGGTTGCGCTTCCGCCGCGAATACGAATTGTCATAACCGTGTCCAGCTCTCTCAGCGCAAGCTCTCTCCCGATTTTTTTTAACACTTTTCTCTCGTACTGCTCCGACGTTGCTTGAGATACTCTATTGGCTTCCCTTCGCGCGTCCATTCGTGTTACATTTCTGCGTGAACATTTTCCATTTCATTTTTACTTATCGGAGGAAAAAGGGAGAGAGAGGGAGAGAGAAGCTAACCACGTAAATCGCATTCGATTATCTTAGAGTCAATTCAAACGAAGGGGAGCAAATCAGAGAAAGAGGGAGCGAGAGAGAGAAAAAAGAAATCGAAAAGGTGGAAACAAAAAATGTATAGAAGCAAAAATCAAAAGAAAACAAAAATATATATATTACCCTGGGCTACGTTTGAGGGTAAATTGTGAGGGCGGTGAGCTTGAGCGAGGGTGGTTACAGGAGCCTGTACGGAGGTCTGTCCGCGGGACTCCAGAGACAGATGTGTTTCGCCAGCATACGGTTGGGCCTCTACGACGGGGTGAAGTCACGCTACGCTGGAATCATCGACGGTACATCCAACAAACTCCTAACATTTTGATTACGTAATCCTCCTGTATGATATAATCGAGTAGACGCTCGCGCGTGCACGAGCGGATGCCGCGCACGTGCCTCGTCTCTGTGTTACACCAGTAACACGCGCGTAAGTAAACGGCTGGTTGGTTGATTATCGACCATGATCGGCTGCCGCGTGCTTTTTCCAACAAATCCAACAATTTTAGAATATTTAAGAAGACATGGTGTCTCGATGCACAGCGTCCCGGACGTGACGCCGTTTCAGTTTACTTTTTCTATTCTCGTTTTTTTTTTCTTCTATTTTTAAAATACACGTATGCAGTAGTAATTGAAAGTTATTCGAACTTCGCTGATCGTCGTCGTTTCCAACAAGCTCGAGAGTCGACTGGAAGCGGGAGAGAAAGAAGAATGGATTGTAGATGAAGAATCGAGTGTCGTTTCACTCTCGAATTTCCCTCTGAAGTTCCTGCTGATCGCGTACATGCGAAAATGCCAATGAAACAAGTATATCCGTTTTCAGTACTTTTCATGTGCGTGTACACCGTAATAATCGAGCATTTTCAACCGCGTCTGTTCCAATCCGTTATCAGAAGTGAAACGTTAAAACGTATACGTCGAACGAATCGCTAATCGTTGGCACCCCCATGCACATACTTTAGAAGTTAAACGATCGTAACGAGTCTCGTGTTCCATCTTTGATCCTAATTACCGCATGTTATAAAAATGTTTCCTGTTCGTAACCTGTCGACGTAATTGTAACATCCCCAACGAATTACTATTCCATTCATTCGGATCAGGATGTCTGCTGCAGTCGTATCAATCAACGACGCGAGGCACGCGAGATCAACGACGAAACGAAACTTTCCCCGCTTCTCGTGGTACCTAATTAATTTGCTCCGCGAATCGCGATAAACGGTGAAAGAAAAAGCTTCACCGCAACCATCTATCAACCATTAACCATCCGTCGTTGATCTCGATTGCAAAGATATCCTCCTCGTATCGCAACATATTGTACTCCTCGTAGAAAGGGAAACCGCGATACACGTTGATTGAAATGCTTCGAAACGCTAGAATTATTTCTTGGAGAAGAGGGTTGATTGCAACGTGAGGATAAATATCAGCTAATAAACGTGGTGAACCGCGCCTAGCGCGATTCCGTTCGATCCTGCTTCCCGCTATACGCATACATTCTCGATTGAAAAACGTAAAGCAGAAAACGAACGTGTCCGAAACTAATACAGACATCAACCACCGAAATCCGTGCCGTCCTTTCATCGTATCCTTTTCTCTTGACAGGTAATAACAGGAGCGGAACGAAGAATATTTATGTACGTTTCGCTGCCGGGATCACAACGGGCGCCATGGCGGTGCTCCTTGCTCAGCCGACCGATGTCGTCAAGGTGCGCCTACAGGCTGGAAGCATTGGACGGACATCGGTGAGATACAGCTCGACCCTGCAGGCGTACAAGAACATTGCCGTCGAGGAAGGGACGCGGGGCCTTTGGAAAGGTGCGAGTACATCGCAATTCACCTGCATTTGCACGCAGGGACGCGATAATCACATCTAGAACCGTCGCAAATTGTTCAGCTATCCGAGGACTATGGGTCGAAATCGTAACCATTAATCGGCATTACTCTGCAGATCTGGGTCTGAGTTATCTGCGCAGCAGATCCTTTCAGACTTTGATTGGAATGAAAGATTAATCATTACTTGGTTTCGATTCGCAAGCAATATTTAATCATTTTTCCAGCATGCCCTATAATCGTATCAGTATTCTCCGATAATCGCACATTTTTTCCAAATAAGTAAATTTAACGAAATTCATTCTTCAGGAACCCTTCCGAACATCTCGAGGAACGCCATAGTGAACGTGGCAGAGATCGTCTGCTACGATATGATCAAGGACTTCATCTTGGACAGCGGTCGCATGCGTGACGGCATTCCTTGTCATTTCACCGCTGCCGTAGCTGCAGGACTGTGCACCACCCTGGCCGCAAGTCCTGTAGACGTGGTGAAGACCCGTTACATGAACAGCGCACCTGGTGAATACAAGGGTGTCAAGGAATGCGCTGTTCGTATGCTGATGAAAGAAGGCCCGTCTGCGTTCTATAAGGGCTTCGTGCCGAGCTTCACGAGGCTGGTTTCCTGGAACATCGTTCTCTGGATCACCTACGAGCAGTTCAAGATCTACGCGAAGAATATGAAGAACGAGAAGTGAACAGCCCCCTGGCGACGAATGTTCCTCGTCGATCGACTGGCACACCTGTCGATTCACGTGTATACCCGCAACAACAACACGCATATACCACAGAAAGTACACGTGTTTTAATCAACTGCAGCTTCATAAACTGCATTTCGATCGTATCTTGTAGCTTAGAGATGGGGCTATGTATTCATATATTTGATAGATTTCATCCATTGATACAGAGACTTCGTCTGCCGTCGTTTCGAGCTTTTACGTAATTTTTCGATTTCGTAATGGACAATATCATCGAATAATTTTTATGTTTTATAGTTTGAAAGAGTATACCGAGTTCGCGATAGATTTGATAGCAATCGGATAATGTAGTGGAGCGTGGGTTTTTATATGCTTTGTGCATGCATAAAGCGTATGTACAATTTATTAAATACTTTATACAATTAGAAAAATCGTTTCACGCAGCCGCTTCGTAGAATACAATTGACTGCATGAAGATTAAACAGACGTTAGCGTTTCTTTCTCTTGCTGAAGTATTAGAGACATATTTTAAGACGAACAGAATCTTTTAACTCGGTTTCGTTGCAAACGACGGCAGCCGTTCCTCCCATCCGTGGTTGTATTTTTTTTTTTTCAATTCCTTCCGTAGATACGACCGCGCGTGCACTAAAATTCTCACCCTAATGAGACATTAAAAACGGAGGAAAAATTGCCCGTCCAAAATTGTTTTGATATTGATGATATCAATATCGATATACTATGTAACCATAATTGACGTAATTTTAAGTACAAATTGAACCATAAAATAAAAACGAAAATAATTGAGCTTTAATTTAAGAGCATTTCGTTCTTTCACGCAGTGCACGTACGATCGAGAAGATTTTTCTTTAGTAGTTCCTCAATAATCATAATGGCAGATTTTTGGCTATGTAAGTCAGCTTTTGAAAAATTAGTAGAATAACCGAAGAATTAAAAAAATTTCCCCACCGAATAGCTAATACAAAATCGTGTGCATTACAAAATGCCGGATAGACAATAAGGTTTTAAAATTGATTTCAACGTGTTTGCGGGATCTGTTAAGAGAGGCTAACGTAATTGACTGTTATAATTATTATTACTATTATTACTATTATTATTATTGTTATTATTGTTGTTACGATTATTACTATTTCATTCAAACTACGGAGTAATACGGCCGAGAACTAAACGGGAAATTCCTTTAACTTGCCTTTATATAATTGCGATTATTTATTTATCTTTTCCATCGACTAGTAGATCACGCGTATTTTTTTAAAAATAATTTGTCGCAATCGCCATTTAATATTTAAAACAAAATGCGGACGAACGTTTCGTAATCCCGTTTCGGATCAATGAATCATTTGCAGTGCACAATTTTTTTTATCGATTTTTGATCTGTGTTATTTATTACCTGCCTATTGATGTATGTTTCACATTAAATAGTAATTCTTGTTTTATTAATTCCGATTGTGTTCTTTACTGTCAAATCGTTTTCGTCTCTTCTTCAATGCACAATGATTAACGAGAAAGTGTCGTTTGTCGCTGACGAAAATTATTACGATACGCTACTTTCGAGGTACATACACATTTTTTCAGCGTCTTTTCGATCTTCGTGAAATTAATAGCTGTAGCTCGACTACCGAACAGTATTAATTGTTGCTATTACATTTAAGCATTAATCGATACCCGACCAGGCCAATTCGTTGCGATCATAATGTTTAATACGATCTTCGTAATAGATGAACTTCACTTGCAACCGTGTACAAGCACTACGTAACAAATTTGACCGCCCGAGTTACGTGACAGAGGCTACAGAATAGGAAGCGTGTAACCAACTGAGAAAGCTGTTTACTCAACGATTTCAGGAAGAACGCATTTTTCTCGCTGCATCCTACGATGCTTCATTAAGTTAATAGGTGTCTTTAATTCTTACGAAATAAGGTGCACGCTGCAATTCAGAAATTTTTCCTATGTGACAGCAACAAAATATTCCTTTTTGATCCATCTTTCGGTTGTCTGTTTCGATTCAATTATTTTTTTGCCACCTGTTCCTTTTTTCTTCACGCTAACGGAAAAATGATTCGTAGCTTTTCTATTTGATTTCACTCCTTTTTCAACTCCGTATTCAAAAATAAAATGCAAGCGGCGAGAGCAGTATGTTTCAAACATTCTTCAATCGATTTTACTTAAGATTGTAAGAATAAGAGAAATTCAGGTCTGTGGGAACTGTCGAGTGAAGATTGTAAAAATATCTTTGCGATGTGTAGATAATCTTTATTTTATACGATCGTATTCGATAAAATATCACATAACATATTATTCAGTATGGTCCAGCGTACAAGGGAGAATGGAGTCGATTTTCCAGAGTATGGCTACGGGTTTTAAATACTTTCCAAGTTAAATTGTAATTATTCCGTACTTTTCTGGAATGGATGCAAATTGTAACAATTTCAATCGACGGTTTTAATCCTCCAAATTGTTTCAAATTGCCTCGATAAATTTTATCGCGTCTTCTACTCCATTGGTCGTTCATGTAATTATGAATTTCGAATGAAAGGCCCTTATTGCTTTAGGTTTTATCAGTTAATCGTTGCTTCATTGAAAGGACCTGTCGAATTCTGATTCGGACACGCACCTCCTATGTTTATCGTAATATCTCGCACGTCTGGGATGCTCAAGTTTAATCGAAGCTTCAATTTTCCAAAATGACGAGCGACGACGCGTTCGTTTTCAATATTTTATACAAAGAAACGTGGCTTCAGTTTCTAATTAGGATCGTCGTAGAAATAGCTTAACATTTGTTACGAAGTTTTGAATAAAAATTCTTCAAAGCGTACAGAATTCCTCCCCGTTAGTTTTTCTTTTTTATTCGACAACCAGAACCTGTACAACCTTTCGATCGATGTACAAGGGAACACGAATATCTGTTTTCCCTGCCGCTACGACGAGCTACGACAGTCACTCCTAAATCTCGAAGTCCGACTCATCCGACTCGCAACTGGTCGAGATGTCATCCTCCATGCATCCTGATTCCTCGGGAATGCCTTCTCCCATGGGGATCCTATAAAAGGGAAAGAGTACATCGACCCAAAGAAAACATTTGTCAACAATTCAAAGAATATTTAGCACTATTTTGTTAACTGTATTCTATGGGCTAGTGGTTAGTAAATCGATCCGGCAAGATTTAGATTGTTCTGTTAATATATTAGTAACGTTAACGAGCTATTGATTAATCACAAGATTTCTGCGCACGAAAATCTTGCCTCGAATCGTTTACTTAATCGTTCGCTAAGGAAGGGCGGCTACGTGATGCACCGCCGGCTTGTCCTGAATGCATTTCGAAATCTTTTTGGATTTCCGTAAAACGCATTTTCGCGGACAACAAGACTCCACCGTTGACCTGTGCCCAAAAGAAATCTCTACATCATCTATTCCCTCATCCTTGCATCTTTCTGATTATATAGGAATTCGATTTCTCCAACGCACCTGTCGACGCTCCAATCCTCTCCGCAGTCCTTCATCGTCGATAAAGCCTGACAGAAATCCTGTCCGATCGTCTTCAGGTGTTTCGTGTCCAGATGCAAACCGGCCAACGCTCCCTGGTCGCAGCCGCAGAAGCTGCTCTCCATTGTGTAGCTTCTGTACGAATCAGAACAATGGAACGTGAGGGCAAAACGAAATCGATCGATATGCCACGATCGAGATATACTGTATACCTTGAAACACCTAGTTGCCGCCATATGGCTACCCTTGCCGTGGACTCCTTGTTCCTCTCGACCTTGAACGAGCACAGTGGCAACGCGAACGCCGGAGATATCCTTTGCATGAGGTGCGGCAACATCTGAAACGGCCACCACAGATAATACCGTGGGAGTCTCGTGTATAAAATAACCCTTCCCTCCGGAGTAATCCTTCCTAACCGTTCTCCGTAATTGCAAAGAAAATTCTAATTAGAAAATCTGTAATACGCCGGGAGTGCCCCATCAAATTTTACGAGGTTGTTAAATCTATCGAATCCTGCGCTACTATACAAGTTCGAACTTACATAGGAATATCCTCTCTCCCTTTCTCTATCTCCCTCTCTCTCTCTCTCTCTCTCTCTCTCTCTCTCTCTCTCTCTCTCTCTCTCTCTCTCTCTCTCTCGCTCTTCACATTTGAACGCGTACTATTAGAGTACACGCACCGTTCGCCGTGTACCCCATCGAAACGAATAACCATCGCGGTTACATCCATCGCGTCGGAAAGAATCGCGATCGTTCGAACATTGATTCCGATGGATCGCGTTAGTTCGATCGCTCGTGAGCAATTTGCACCGAGTGGTGGTCGCACGTAATACGTACGATCTAAAAATAATAGCCTAGTCTTCGTCGGTTGTTTCGTTGCCCCTTACCAAATACTGTGCCGGCTGGTCCGGTTTCGCCCTGTCCGCGGCGCTCCAAGAACCCGACCTTGAGCAACCGAACAGAAACACGTTCTTCCTTCGTGAATGGCCGTGATAGTCGACGAAAACGTAGGGAGGCCTTTGCAACACCCTTGTGCAATACTCCATCAGTCCCTTCGTGTGGTAGATCACCGGATGGAGCACCTGGTTCGGATTGCTCCAGCGTCTGTTCAGATCCTCGTTCGTCAGTCCGTACCTATTACTGTAATCAACGGAAGACAGGAACCATTTCAACGTGGGTGTATGTTGCGTAGCATCGAAAGAAAAAGAAACGGAGGATACATTTCGACGTTGATTACCTAGTACTTTTATTATTATTATTATTTTTATCATTCGATAAGATAGAACTTTTCGTTCCAGGCGTATGTTAACTTGCACGTTGCACATTGAAAGTGTAGCTTCTATTTATATTGCTCGCGATCGAACGATTAGACTGGGGGGTGTATTTACATCGCGCAATAAGCTTCTAAGAAGCACGGTTTTAGAATTTCCTGCCAGTTCGCAACGCCGACCGTGCACATTGAGGCGGGGCTCGCATGGTGTTCGCGCTTGAGTAGGAGAAAAGGTCCCTTGTCATAGATCGTCTTCATTTAAGGATTCAGCCGCGGTTAGAAGGACGTTTCCGGCGACCGGAAGTCGAACCGAAGGAAGTGACGCCTCCGCGTCGCGCATAGCTAATGGTGGGGTATATAGCAGAGTGTGGACCTCTGGCGTGTACACCGGGGTCGCCGTTTCGTTTCTACCTGTTGAGCTGACATTGTTTCAAGTTGTAGATGCTGCTCGGTACGTCGAATACCGAATGCGCCCGACGATTTTGCCAGGAACGTTATAGTAGAGCCGTATCCGTAGTGAAAACGGATCTCCGTAATAGTTGCCAATTGTTCCCACCGCGAACAAGTGGATGTCTTTTCAGAATTAATGTACCGTACAGGAAACGCCAACCGTTAGACAGAAATACATCTCGAGCCACCGGTCACGAATCCAACAAGTCGCTCACCGTGGGATTAAGAATCGTTACACGCGCAACCGTGGACAGGAATCGCCGATTGTTTCTTCCGATCGAGACATCGGCCACGTAATACAAACATTAGCAATTTGACGCCTCGTAATCGCTTCCGGTCTTTAAGGTAGTACAGACGCGCGTGACACGAGCCCAAGATAGCAACGTAACGATCGATATCTCGCGTCGGGCAGATGGCGAAGAATAATAAGAACAATGGTCACGGGGTGACTGTGCACCTGTGGATGATGTACGCTACAGAAATGTTCTGTCGTCGTCGTCGTCGCCGTCGTCGTCGTCGTCGTCGCCACAGCCACGGAGGATGTTCGCCGGCGTGCAACTCGCGGTAACCGTCGAAAAACAGCAGTCATCGGGGATAATAGATTTCGTCCGGCGTGGAACGAGAGGGGCTAAGACACGGAGTGAAAGAAAAAGTGGCCCCGCGACGAGAAAAACTTGCGGGAACCACTACCCGGTCGTGTATTAAAATGAAATCATCGTTGACGAACAAACGCCGCTCCGCGCCGCGGCGCCATTAAAAACGACGACGCGAACCACTAATCCTCCTCGAGGGTTCGATGCCGTTATCCTCGTCCCAGAACAACGAATCCAAGCTTCGACAAGTAACACGGCTATTAAGTTTCTTCGCCGTTTCCCTAATCGCCGTAATGATTAGAAACACCTTGCCGATTCTTCGCCGAAAGTAACTACGCTCGACTACGCGGCTGTTTTACGGGAATTCATTGCAGCCATAAAACTGCGAGTTCTTGCGATTACAAGAAAACAAGACGGGTAGAACGACTATTTATAAACGTTTCGCGCAGCTCTACGACATTACGCTATACTGTTTAGAAGAACAAAACCAAATGAAAGGGGGAAATAGAGAGAGAGAGAGAGAGAGAAGGAGAGTCGAGTACACACCAGCGACAATGAAGCAATTGTACAACGAACTTCTTCGCAGTTTTATTAGCCAGCCGATGTAATGGGCAACATCAGTCTGTTCGTGCCGGCGAGCGATGTCAATGACTTGAACGGAGGAGCCTTGACCGCGAACTTCTCTCACCTCTTGAGAGATCCTGTACAAATTACGCTTAACCGACCGCTCGTCTCGGGCTGGCTGCGCGTGAGATTTTCAAAGGTACCGCCATGCTTCGTACCGTGGACGCAGGTAAAAATACAGGCGAATTACTCGCCCGCTCGTTCGTTTACGATTAACGAGCACCGATCGCGCGATTTATTGTCATAATTTCATCGATCGTAAATCGCCGCGCCGTTTGCGACTATTCCGACGTTTCATTGTTATTTCCTCTCGCATCGCGCCTCCGTGCCACCTTAGTTTCTCACTGTCTCGCACGAGATTCAGAACCGGATACCGATATCTAAAGGTCTAAGACGATGCTACTGAACTGCATTACCGATGCGGCACGTTGCAGCTGCGGCCTCGCGGATTACATCGAAAGTGGTTGTTGGCGTTCTCTTTGGTTTCACTCTCGATAGCCGCGGCGATTATCGTGCCAAGAAGAGGATCGAAAGGTCCGGGGAATACGAGAAATTCACGCGCGTAGCGAGACAATCGGTCGTCGCGTTCGCCTCGCGTGGGAAAAGAAAATTTCAGGCTCGGAGATTGAGCAATTTCCAGGACGACGCCGGAGTTGTACACGTATTAACAGTTGGAACGATCGTTAATCCCGTTATGCATAATTCGTGGCAGCTTATCGTCGAGACGATTCGAGATCTCGTTTGTCGTGTATGCCGGCCAACGAGTTGGATCGCGCCGCTTCCAAAAGAAACTAGCCAGAACACGCGACACTTGCGACGAACGAAAGTAGAAAAGAGAAGAGGACGGGGAGGAAGAAAAATTCGCGGATCGTTCTTCGCAATCGTGAAGCGAAATCCTTGGACACCTTGGGAACGCTCGTTTCTTCGTGGTCGCCTTCCACGTATCACGCGTTTCTTCCGTGAACTTTGCTGCCAGCCCATCCGACCTCCCCCCTATCTTTGTTTCATCTCTCCTGGCCACGCGGTATTTTCTTCGAGGTTAACCAGGGGTTCGATCGTGTAACCGCGCTAGTGAACTCCTTTTTCCTTTGCCTCGGGATCCCAGCAAGAAATCTATTTCCTGCGCCGTTCAGATATGACCGTAACTGAACCCAGACTGGAGCGATGAAACGCGGTTTCGAGCCGCGTTCCATCCGTTCGCCAACGATTCCCAGGACCAGTTCGGACTTCCATGCACTCGCGACAATTTCCACGCTAATGCCCCCAGAAAAGGATACATCGAATATACCAGGCCACATATTTCAGCCGTCCACTAATGCAGACTTTCCTGTAAACGGGATCGTCCGCGTTGAACACGAGAATCTGCGTAGCGGTTTGCGACGAGTGGTAAATTTGTCGCGATATATCGGTCTTTTAAACGTGCAAATTACTACGGTGCACCTTGTCGTAGCTGCCGCCGGTTATCTCGAATGTCGTCGCGCACGAGTATCGAGAAACACCTCGAGCCTCGTAGGTCGTTTCGCGGGCTGGAACAGCAGCACCAGCTCGCTGGAGTATCTTTATAGCGTCACCGATACGAAAGGGCCCGGTGACGTTCGCTTCAGGATCGTGGCCGGCCGAAGGGCTGAAGCGCATTAGAATTTCTCGTGACCAGTCCCCGATTTGCATTCCATCGTGAAACCAAGGTCTCTGCCTCTCTTTCCCTCCCTCGATTCCCCACCTCTGAATCCCCTTTTTCTCCCGACGTTGCTGTTTTTTTTCTCGCTTGCGTGAGGAACGGTCGTGAAAAGGGTGGGCATTCGCTGATGAATTCCCTCTCGGCTCGCTGACGTTTCTTCTTCGCCCTGACCGATCGTTTCTTCGAAGCTGATGCGGCAGAAGCAGCCCTTAACGCGCCACGGTCCCTTCTTCGACGGGGAACGAAACGGAGGAATGTCCGTGTGGCGGTTTTTACTATAATGCGATTCGTCGCGGTGAACGTCGGTCCGCGGGCCTCGTAAAATTCGCGTTTCACGGCCACGACGCCGCGCCACGCGCAAATGGAAACGACGGAACGCTTGGATTAATAAAACACTGGCTGGAAAATCAATTCCGATAGGTTATCGGTATCCGTTAGCGGGAAGGATGCATTGAACGGAGAAGAAATCGTGCAAAACACGAGGAAAACGACGTAACTCGTTCTCCCAGTCGCGTTGCATAACGTTTATATCAGAGGATAGATAAAATACGTTCGAACCGAAAGTTGTCAGGAAAATATCCTCCGACGAATTGAGATTAAGATACGCGGAATTATTCGCATCGCTAAAACGCAGCGAAAAAGGTCACGCAACCGAAGGCCAAAAATCTCGCAAATCTAACGAACAACTATAAATGACTCTCGCTGCGTTTGGAACTTTTGCTCCGCCTGTAACTATTGTTAAGCAAGCGAGTGGAAAAAGGGAAAGACGAATCGTTAACGGTATTTCTCGATTCGAAAACGCCGAGTGCCAAGGACAGGTATGTCGGAGAATTACGAAATATTCGTTCGTGGAGGAACGAAGAGCAATTTCATGCCTACGTCATTCGAGGGTCGTCATCGAAAAGAGACTTGCTCGATTTGTGACTTCCTGCACGAGGCTTTGGATCCTGTCTGCGCGAAATATTCAATGGCCAAGTTTACCAGCGACCAAGTTCGCTAAGACCCGAGATTTAATTCCGCGATTCCGCTGCTTAACAAATGTCGCTGCGGCCGCCGGGGAATAGATTTCCCGCCTATCCGGGTACGAGATTTAATTTAGAGTCCTGGCAGGTTCGATCATGGATATACTTCCTTGGAATCCCCCCTTGCCAACTCCTCGCCATACCAAACAGCTGTAGAGAATATGAATAATAAGAAAAGAAAAGCAAAAATGAATTACACACCTCGGAAAATATATCGTTCTGCCTAAAACGAGCAAACGAATCTGTCACCGAATGCTTCGACGATGAATTAATTGAATAGATTCCAGCATTGGGAATATGTAGCTTGCGATCCACGAATTCGACGAGTCAGTTTCTTCCCTAACGATATTCGCATTGTATAGTCGCGAGTGCACTTGACGTTCTTACTTCTTCAAGTATTCGAGGCCTACGAACACTCGTCCCCCCACCCTCTTAATAACGTAAATCACCGTGCCGTAGTCCACGAATATAAATGAATCCTCCATAATGAAAGAGGAATGTAAATTCACCCGGTCGCACTGTTCGCCGTGAATCCACGATGAACTTCGTGATCTCTCCAGCCTTTCTTAATTGTTGAAGTACAAACAGCCAGACGGACAGGTATACGACACGGGTTCGCGGGCGTTCCGCCATTCAAGTGCACGCTTATCGTTGGCCACCGAAAAATCGTCGTACGCTAAAACTGCCAAAGTGGTCATAAATCTGGCCGCAAAGCAGCACGGTCAATTATATTAAAACGATGGCGAGGCTTGCTTCCAGAGCTGGTAACCGCAAAGCAGAAGCAGAGGTTCACGGTTTCAGGTTCTAGGTCAGTCCGTCGTGCCCGGGGCACGTAACAGCGGCAAGAACAGGGGCCCAAGTAAAACGGTGGGCAGCACGAGGCACATTTAATGATCGGACACGGCCACGGCTGTTATTATCATCCATTTCTGCGTTCTATCGGCGATCATGCGCGCCGTGCGCCGTGCTTCGTTCGTGCTTTCGTCAGCGAAACAGCGAGGAGATGGTAAACAGGTAGAAAACGGAGAGTAAAAGGTAAGAGGGACAGGCAGAAGGACGCGGTTGTCTAGACGCGGGGAATGATTTAGGAAATGCACCGGGATTACGTGTCCCCGCCGACGAGTTTTGCGTCCTTTTTCCTACGACGATCCTGGGGGAGCGTATAATCGCATTAAATCCTGAAGGAACAGCACTGTCTAAATATATACGCGCGGGTCAGCGCGCGCATAACAAGGCACGGGTATGTAATCGATGAGCCGCGGACCTAAGATATCCTCGATAACCCGGCTGCGTTCTCAACCCTTCTCCCCTGGCCCGATGATCGAGTTCGATGGCCGTTTTGCTTGGCAGAACTTGATACCGCGAATATATTTTACTCCGCGGGTTTTTGTACGCGAAGCGGATCCTTGAACGTTACTGAAAGTATATACTGATTTTATTTACGACCGCGCGATGATTTGCTACGCATACCTTGCAATCGGACAGAAATGGCACGTGAGAATCACTGATATGAACGTTCCCCGAAGGGAAGAGGCGAAACGATAAACTGTCCTAGTGGCAACTGAATTATGACCCTAAAGAGTGAATCTGGAAAAAAGTGTGAAGGCCGTTCGGGCCCTTTCCTACCACCGAGTCGCTCGACCACTTTACCACCGCCGCGTTTAATTGGTTTCTCCAGGAAACGAACAGAATCCTGGATATCCTATAAATATTCAAAGGATCATATTCCCTGCTCAGGTAACCCGGTGCCCGTAAATCGTAGACGAACCTCGGGGGATAGAACTCAACGACTCACCGTTTCTCGCCGGGTGCCCCGTCCCCGATAGAGAAAATGTTCACGATATTTTGCGTTGAACGTTCAGCTGTCATACATAGTCACGCGGACGGCCACGAGAATCGATGCATGCGTATCGCGAAAAGAGTCAGAACGATGAGGATCACTGTCCTAGAGGTATCAAAATGGTAGAGAGCCGACGCCGTCGAAGCCTCCGAGGCAGTATGGCTCCTCCGACCGTCTTGAACGTCGAGGCTATTCGCGGGCTAAAACCGAGTTCGCTCCATGCTGGAAGGAACGAACGATCGAAGAAGGTCCGCAGAAAAGGGACAGGGATCGTGTAGGGGGAAAAGAGAGGAGTATTCCCTCTGAGAGTATGGAGGAAGATAGAAAGAAGAGGGGCCTTACATAGCGATTGCTGGCAGGGCCTGAAATAGACCTCGAGAATCCCCCTGTAGCATCCTTTCCTCTCTTGCTTCGTCTCCTGCATCGTCTTCACTGGGCACCTCATTCTCCTTGTCTGCTACTTCTCCTCCTCCTCTTTGTTCTTCTTCTTCTTCATCAACATCTTCTTCTTCCTCTTCTTCCTCCTCTTCTTCTTCTTCTTCTTCTTCTTCTTCTTCTTCTTCTTCTTCTTCTTCGTCCAACAGCCAACGTTGCCTGCAGCACACCCGAGCCTCCCTTTTCGTTGCTTTTGTTTTCGCAAAAAAGGACCAAGTCCCTCGGCTCGGCTGTGAGAAGTTGTTCCTAGCGTCTCGTTCGCGCGGCTAGGTCCAACGCGAAAGAGAAACGAAGACGAAGTAGACGAAGAAGGTGGTGGAGGATCGCTTGTTTATCCAGGATCGAGCTTCTGCTTTCGTTTCACCCACTGATATATGGCCACGAACAGAGAGACCCCCATAGGCATTGCCGGACCTAAGTGCACTCCGCTGCACTCGGACTGCATTCCCATGGGAATGCGTCGCTGAGAATCCGACCTGCTAAACTGACCTGCACCAATGTACCGGCAAAACGTGACCCACGCAGCCAGCTACGGGGCCACGAACATACTAGAGACTCGAATACGCCTGTTCTACCCTGGACAACAGCCGCGGGTTCGGCGTTCTTTTTGTTCGTCGCGTGCCTCCGAACAGATAAGCCAGGCCTGTTTGTTAACGAACTATGTCGTCGTAGTAAATTCGTAAAGTCGCCGTGGCAGCGGTGAGATTTCCCTCCGCGGGAAGATTCCCTGGCGATACTCCACCGGGAGGACGCGTCGTCATAATAAATTTGTAATGGGAACCGTAAACGTGGACGGGTCGGCGCGTTGGGCTCGCGTAAAATATAATGAAGGCTCGAAATGGTGAGCGACGATATGATAAGGTGGTGACCCAAAGACATAGAGGACGGAAGGATGTGTACGGAACCGAAAGAAAGAAATCCGTACGCCGACCGAGGGGACGAGGTACTTAAGCGGCCGGTATAATTCTCGCTGCTCCCTCGCCTAATTACTCATTTCTATTTACGATCCACCCCGGAGGAGTACGGCCTACCATAATAAAGCATGCCTCCCGTAATTTCGATCCGTCTCATCCGTGGCCGGCGCAACGGTGGTAAAACAGCGTGTCTACCTTTAAATAGATCGCACGCTGGTCGTTATAAACGAGCCGAATCGACCCGTGTATCGTTTAAGAGCGCGGCGCTTTTGTACGAGGCGAACGTTTCGAGAAGATGAGGAACGACGATCGAAAGAGATCGGCGGTGGGTCTCGGATGTCACGCGAGCATCTTTTTTGCCAGACGGCTTTGCGCGCCGCGTGAACAGAAATAACACGTCGCGTACGATGATCATCGATCCCAGCAATGTTACAGGATATCGAATCGATCCGACACGGTCCGAACAAAGAGCAACGGAAAAACGATCACGAAGGAGAAGATAAGGGGAGGGGGAGACGAAGAAGAAGAAGAAGAGGATTTGCTTTGTGGGCTTCTGTACGAGGATCCCCGGTACCGGTTGCATATCGTAACCGAAGTAACCAGGGCTCGAAAGGGACAAGGGAAGCGTGCTACGTATTCCAGAAGCAGGTGATCTTCTCCGCGAACGAAGACGTGCTCAGAAATGAAGCCTACCTTGAGACACGAACCTTTTTGCTGCGGCCTACCGCTGTCGATACAGTGCCCCGAGCACGGCGCAGCAAAGGCAGAATATCTTATCCCGAAGCGAAGCCGTGGCTTCGCTGCGTTAATTTAAGGGGGTTAATGTCGGCCGGCGCATTAAGATCGGAACGAATCTTCGGGGGGGGGCCTAGAAAATTTCATCGGCATCTAACGGCGTGTATCGTATGCGCCGTAGATCGGAATAATTAGCGTGGCGCGTGTGTGGACGCTTTTCAAAATGGAATCCCATCCCGTGGCCGTAGGTGCGCATTAAAGTTGAGAAAAATCCGGCTGGATGTATTTAAACGATTGTAAAGCGATTACACGTTTTTCAGACGTCGAAGATACCTCCCTTAATGGCGGGGGGCGGCGGGGGGCGGGGAGGAGGACGGCGATCAATGCCGGCGCAGAAAAAACTAAGCGCGGAAAGAGCGAGGAATAAGAATAGACGGCGCCAAAGGCTTAACAAGGGAACCGGTTCAAACCTCCTGCGCCAGTGCGTGTACCGACTTTCATGAAGATTCCACCGAGTCACTTCGACCACCGTGCGCAATATATTGAACGCGCTTATGATTCCCGTAATAACTGCGACCGGCGCAGCCGTGCGCAAACCTCCACGAGCAATTAACATGCGGACGTCGCGCTTGCCGCCGTTCGCGCGCGACATCGAATAGAATGCATCGATCCTTCCCGACGAGGAACGAGAACGAGAAAATCGACCGAAGGAAAATCGTATTGTCCGTCCGGAGGGGGGGGGGGGGGGGGAATTCAGAAAGTGAATCAAACGATAATGTCCGATGACAGGCGCAATTCCCGTTTGCCAACATCGGCGTCGTTACTGCCGACGATGATGATCGTGCGCATTGTCCAGGACGAGGAGCAGAGATTTTAAGGGATGGTACGAGGAGCGTTCTCGCAGACGCGCTCAGAAATGAAGTCTACCTTGAGATCGGTGTCTTTTTTGCCACCGACCCGTCGATACAATTCCATTCACGACGATGAAGACCGTGAAGAGACGCCAAAGCGAAATTCCATCCGCTGTAACGTCCAGCGTAAAACAAACTAAACGACGGAACAACGTTATTAATAGCCTGTACCGCCACTCCGAACAGATTCGACCACGGAGTTCTGCAACAAACGATCCTCCCGCTGTCCTGTCTGTTGGACAGCTTCACGCCTCGTTCCCTTAACAATCGAACTCTCCTCTTCGGTTCGACTTTTCAACGCGAACGAGGGGGGACCATTGAAACGCGCGCATACCAATCCAATGATATTCTATGTATTCTACTGTACGTAAATGTCGAAGTATACGTGGTATGCATGAACGAGGAAAAATGAAAAAAAACGAAGGAACAATGTACTGAAACTTCGATTGCTCGATGCCTGTTCAACGTATCAAAGTCAACGTTCTCCAGTTCGCCAAGTCACCCGCGCCCTCATCGCCGCGCATGAAAGTCGCACAGTTTACCTTTCCATGTTCGCGGGCTGAAAAGTTCGCCGAGAGAGCAAAGTTCGCCGCTGGACGAGCTCGTTGCCGTGTCAATGAACGCAATGCAACATCCTCCGTATAAACCCTCCGGCACCGACGTCCATTGTGCCTCTTTTTTTGCGACCTTGTCACCCTGCAGGTTTTTTGCGCGAGCACAGAAGTCGATTACATTTTGGATCGGTTCGTATTCCCCCGTCGAAGTCTACGCCTGTCCCACTCTCTCGAACACGCTTGTCCCTTCGTGGTCTCCGCTTCGTCCTGCTCTAGGTTAGCCAGTGAATCATCTTCAACGACCCCCTCCTCTGGGATCCGGGCAGAAGACTCTTAAGGGGGCCACAGCGCAGCGCGAGGCCAGTCCGAGAACGCGACCCTAACATTAACATCCGGTGTATTCCGAGAGTCGGAAACGGAAACGGCTGCTTGATCGATTAATCGACACACGCCATCATGAAGATCGCTCTGCTACTGCTGCTCGTCGCGGCCTTTGCCTCAGGTTGGTACCTTCTTCGTTTCGTATTCCGCGGAGAATTGAATTTTCAAACGTTAACGTAAAGAGGTTCGTGTCCTCGACGTTGGAAATTCTCCCGAGCGCGTTATGGTTTTAGCTTGCGGTAAGCAGAGTTTCGTATTTAGAATCGTGGTATTTAACTTGGAATTTATATGTTCGGTTGGCGAAGACCGATTCGTGTTCCGGCTGGAACAGTGCCAGTAGGAAATTCTCTGCTTTACCTTGATTCGTTTTTCACGTTTTCCTCGTTCCCTTTGTTGCTCGCGGCGATCCTTCTTCCCCGTGTTCTTATTTCTTTGGCGAAATCACCGACCACAACGTCCGGTGCATTCAAAGTTTGAGGGGGAAACACGCGGACAGTGATCACGCACGCGACTCTAAGATCACTTGTTCGCAATTCTCGATCGTTCTTCGAGATTTATTGTTGTCGTTGCATTCAATGGGGAATCTCTTCGATACCGGATAGACATAAATTTCGAGTACAATTTTCAATTTGCCAGACAAATTCCGTTCACTGTCGCACTGATCCCGTGTGTTTTATTTTATCCACTCCATCGGTAACTGTTCTTTTATTCATTATTTCGAAGCGTCGAATCGAACCGGGAAGCAATATTTGGTTACAAATCGATGCATTCGGTTCATTGTCATCGAGGTCACGTTAATCACGATGCAAGTGGCGTAATTCGTGAATGAATTCGTGGCCCTAAGCGCGTAGCTGGCGTCTTCTTTCAAGAGAACACTGACGGCAGACGTCTCAAGGCCTTCAGGTCGTTTACCACCACCTGCGCCGTCGGCTTCACGATCCGGACACATTTTTACGCGAAATTCACCCTATACTCTCCATATTCTCTGTCTCCAGCTTCCAAGAACTTGAAGCCCACGTTTTTCGTATACGCTTAACATCACTAAGTATCATTTTCTAAATATCGTAACAATACTTCAGCCGCGAGCTTCAATCGCATTTTCAACAGCATAATCTCGACGAGAAATATTTTGAAATCGAATGACTTCCGAATTGGACGGGGAACTCGACGAATTATCGACGTCCACTCTCTTTCGCGGAGGCGATTAAAGCGCGAACGAAATTTCGAGACCCGAGATTAATGGGGAGACTGCTCGTCTGGAGGCCATTCGGTGGCCTAAGCGGGTCATAATTTATAAGTACAGTTAACCAAATAGCCGTAGAAGTTCAGTGAACTCGCACGGTGTGTATCGTGTGAACACGCCGCTTCTCACAAAGTACAGAGTCACTGCGAAGCTGGCTAAAACGTACGGCGTCGGTGAAGTGTACACATCCAGAGGTAAATTAGAATCGCGCTGGTGAATTATTCGGATCAACGCAAGGCGTGTGCGTTAGTTAAGCTGAACGTAATCGAGCGTAACAGATAGTGACCCTGCAAATAGGCGGAATTTTTCGGGCACGGCTGTTCGTAACGAACATTTATAGAGCCCAATTGACGAGAAAGGAGCGCGACAGAAGTTTCATTCAATCGTTGACAAAACGATTGAACGCAACACGAATGGGAATAAAGTTTCACTGACGGGTATAACATTGCTTTTCATTCGTTTCACAATGCGTGAATATAATGGACAACAAATATTCACAGCCGATACCAGACTTAACGGTTCAGACAACGACACTTAAACGGGGCGTCAAGTGGATTAGAATTCACGGGATGATTTTTCCCGCGCCTGGGGCTGCCATTTGTGGTCTGGTCGGAGTTCAATAGCGGGGACGTGCCTCGATGAGATAATACGGGGGCAAGAGAGGAATTTTTTTTTTATTCCTCAGCTGGCTTTGCAGAGAGGACCCAGCGTTCCAATATACGAATTGAGAGAACGTCTGTTCATTTATCTCACATGTGTCCCGAGCAAAAAATTCCACGGGCCACGAAAATATTTCATTACCGAATTGTTCAATCGAACCTGAACCACAATATTGTAACGCTGAGAAGGAATAATCGTCACATTCCATTCGTAAAAATTACGCAAATTTCAACTATGGCTCGCAATAATTCATACGAATTTTCAGCTCAAAGGATCACAACGATCCAGCTGGACGGCGTGCAATACTTCGTCTCAAGAATGAACCCCTACAGTCCTGAACTGAACTACTTCCTGGCCTACCAATACTGTCGTTCCCTGGGACTTCAATTGGCTTCTTTCGAAACAAAGGAAAAGGCCGACACTATGACACAGTACTTGAAAAACGCCGGCTACGTTAAATACGACTTCTGGACATCGGGCAACAAATTGGGCACGGACATGTTCCTGTGGATGAGCACCGGTCTCCCCTTCAACGCCACTTTCGACTACATGTTGAGGCGACCCGGCAACAGACCTGCCGACGTTCCACCCGGCACTGAACCTCAACGAGTTGCACGGGAAAGGTAAATCGTTTTCGTCAACGTTATAGAAACGCGAACCCCGAATCGAGCCGTTGCAACATCCAACGCGCGGGCACAATATAATTATAACAAAAAAAAAGAAAAAAAGAAAAAAAATCTCTGCGCAACCGGAAATCCATTAGGCTATAGCGCGTAACTGAATAGAGGCAAAGGCAAACACCTTGTTCGTTGGCAAGGAAGATAATGATCGACGTCCCTTCCGCGGCATGAGTTTCCACCCGGAAGCGCGTGCACCGAATCGGTAAACGGCTACCTGACACGGGTGATTTAAATTCTCAACCGGAACTTGTGCGTTTCAGCGGCGACAGCGGCAGCGCGGACGGATGCGTCGCTATGGTGGCGCCCACGTTAGCCTGGGAAGCGCAGGATTGTACCCTGGTGAAAGACTTCATCTGCGAGCAAACAAGATGCTACTACTACAACTACGGCAGCATTCCAGTCTCTGCGACTCAGGGGTAAGAGGTGAGATAATACATTGTCACAAAAATACACAAAACTGCCGATAGAAAGAGAGAAAGAGAGAAAGAGAGAGAGAGAAAATGAGATAGAGATAGAGAGAAGGAGATAGTAAAGATAGGTTATCGGAGGATTTCAACGTGTACCAAGGTGAATCACGATGGCGCACGGACAAAAAAAAATAATTGAGAATGGCTGAGTAAACGATAAGATTACCCGTGTGGAGAGTACACGATAATTGGGGACGGGCTCGTCCCACGCGCGATACCTTTGCTTCCATTCCCTTGGCCAATGGGCCCTTAACGTGCAATGCGAACAGTTTTACGGAAGGGCAAGGTATCTTCGTATGTAAATTATGCGCGCCCACATTAATTACGGATAAGATGTCTTTGTCTTGTTCGTTAATTAAGCCGACAGGGGAACGAGACAACGTGTACCTACGCGCACGAACGGGCGCTGTGTAGTCACGGTGGCAAGTTTTCCTTTTCCTCTCCGGGCAATTATGCGATTTAATGAAACGAACTGATAACGCTTCACTGGATAACGCAGTCTGAACAGGAGAGTAAAATAGATGGTAATTCGGAGACTGTGCGACGTCTTTCGCTGTCGTTCACGAACTGGAGGATACCTTACGGCTTTACAATTAATTATAACGCAATTCTCTCGCTTCTCGCAAACGACAGGCACACACGGCACATGAGGAAAAGCGTGGACACTACTGGATACTGCAAATCGATCGAAATTAAACACCCCTATTAAACGTACTAATATTTCGTTGAATTATATAACAGCAGTAGTACCAAGCTTTCTCCTACCTTCAACGCTTATCGTCCAACCACTAACACCGCTTTACCATACACCGCACAAGTACATACAACCGATACACACACCACACCATCATGAATTTTCACTTGAATTAACAAACCCTCCCCAAGTCTATCGCTTTGCCATCGACGTCGAGGCAGTAAAGTTCCGCTCAAAGAGCAATGGCGACTTCCAGAAATCGCAGACCCTACATAACAACAACCTCGGCGCCAGCCAGCGACGACCAGGTCGACGAGCACGAGGATAGCAACGTCAGCACCAACGGCGAGAACGATAGTAGCATCGACGAGCAGGCAACACCGGAAGAGGAGAAATCCGACGACGAGAAGTCACCTGAAGACCCGGTCGTCAGCAGGTTAATTACCACGGCCGCTCCCGCGTCTGACAAGCAGCAACAATCCGTCCTAACGCCGTCCACGTCTTCGCCGGTCGTCATCGTGGATCACGAGGAAACGGCCAATTCGGAGGTGGACAACGCCAGGCCGGAACATCTTCCAGACATCGCGAGCCTCTTCACCGACAGTCCAGGCCCCCAGGCGAGGAAGGACAACGTGTTCGAGGGTCTGCAGACACGCGAGATCCACCGTTCGTCCCTGCGTTCCACTTCGGACATGAAAGTCGAGCACCGGGAAACGCCAGATTATTTCGAGGCACACGGTGAAACGGAATCGCCTAACAACGGTCTGGAAGACGCCCACACGGTCGGTCCATACGACGGCGTTCAAGATTACTACATGAACGACCAACCGGAGCCAGACGAATCGTCCATGATGAAAGATCAAGACGACGACAGCAGCACCATCCTGCCAGAGGCGGAACCGGCCTACAGGTACAACATCAAAGTGCGCACCAACGGCAAAGTATTAGATCCTCCGTCCAAGTAACGCTTTAACAGTTTAGGCATCGTCGCGTTATTCGTTGATAAGTGAAGAGCGTGGGAGATTTTCGAGGAACTAGATGTATTAATGTACGTTATATTATGTGTATAAGCGCGTGTCAACCGCGAACGAGCGAAATCGTTGGGTCGCGAGCGAGCAAAGTGGTGGTCTCGTTCGTAGCCGTTCATCGCTCATCCATTTCGATTTGACTTCAAAAGAAATTCCCTGTACCGCTCGTCGGATTTTGTTTGTTTTTTTTTTTTTTCGAATACGACGTTCGCGATCGTCGGGAGTTTATCGATCGACAGAAGGAAGACTTTCTAATAGTTCAATCGATGGGCTTCGGTTTAACGGGACAATTGAGCCTCGTCCGGCCGTATATATTGTATAGGATTAGTTTATTGGAACGTTTGTGTTCCAAGTGTACGGAAATTTAGGGCGGACCATTTCCTTCTGACGTCGATCCTCCGACAATTGTCAGCGTCGTTCCTCGCAAGGGCATTCACGCGATCGATCGATCCTTAAATCGTAGATATCACTGTGGCACCGGCAGACATTTTTCATCCGCGTCTCTTCGTCCAATTCTCGTGTCCCCCTCAGAACACTTTTCGTACCATTTAACGCTGTCCGCTCGTAGATGGTGAACGATAGTAGACACGTACGTGGGAACTCGTCTGCGTGGGATCTCAGGCATTAAGATAGGGCGAGAATTAATCATTGTTTAAGGCTAACTGAGTCATCATCGGTGTAGGGTTGGGAGTCAGCCAGTGCCACGAATTTTTCATGCATATCGTTTTAATCATCTTAATTATCGTCACACGTACGTCTGCAAGATGAAACGTTTCGCGGCCGATCGACCAGTGGCACCGATCACCCTTCGGAACCATTTGAACCCTTAACATTTAAACGGTACCAGAGAATTTCATGTTGCCCTGAATGATACGAAATAAAGCAAAGATTACTCGACGAGGTGAAATCTTGAACCGCTCGAACGTTTCGGTCATCCAGACGTACGACAATCGGCGCCCGCGTAGTTCAGCACCGCGATACGATTCACTAACTGCTACGATAAATCATCGACACATAGTTCTTGAATATGATTGCGTAAGATACGGCGCGAATGTGCAACTTGTGTAATTGATCATTAATAAAGGTACGAAATGCACTCCTTGCGTTATCGAGTCTAATCTGTCTCATCCTCCGAGCGTGTATCGTTCTCGACGTTACTCACCAACCGTTCACCACACCCTCGATGTTCAGCATGGGCACGATTTTGAACACATAGTCGTCCCGTAGACTGGCTACGTACGGGCTGTTGCTTAAAAGAGCCTCCAGGGTGCCGTGCATCACCCAAGATGCATTACTCTCGCCCGGATGAACACGGGACGTCAAGAATATCACTTTGCGGTTCTGTGAAAGAAGAGAACATCCTTCTAATAGAAAATGCATCGTTCCACGGTATTCAATTCTCGTTGCTACACAATTCCCCGAATACATGCATATTTCATTCTCGGGGACTCACCTGAATAGGGTTGCTCTTAGAATCCAAAGACGTAATGGTCAACAAAGGATTCTCGTTTCCATTCAACGTTTCACAAAGCGTCTCCGCTCTGAAGTACGTATTCGGTGAAACTCTTCTAGTCCATTTCCATATATTCGTCATCAAACGGCTATACGTGTAGGGAAAGTGGTACGCCAAGTAACAAATGTCGTGCGCGTGGGGAAAGGTGACGGTGAACGAAGTTGTTAAATAATTCTTCCCTTTGGCCGGTCGTTGGTAACAGTTTCGATAGTAACAAATGTCGGCCCCCGTTCTCACCCAGCCGGGCCTGCCCAAGTGAGCCTCGGTCACGCTGAAGAGTATCGGTTTCATGCCGAAATTGAACTGTGAGTTTGCTTTCTCGCAGTTGATGATATTGAACGTGTACGCGAGGCTCGCCTCCATGTTGGAAATCTCGAAGTAAAACCATTGATGCCTGGAGCCGCTGTTCACGTCCGGCGTCAGGATCAGGTCGTACTCTCTCAGGCCTATCTGCAAGGAAGTCCATTGGAAAGAAATGATGCAGATTTGACGCGAAACGGGCGCTGACGAAAATCTTCGAATGGCACAGTGGCCAAGGTTGTATCGGGGTGGTTCCCAAAGGTGAAAAAAAATTTTTGAAACAACGAATAAACCGCGGTGAAGAGAAAACAACGCAGTAGTACAAATTGCGATTCAATAAGAATTGAGTAGAAAGATATTTTACTATATTTCTGTGCGCTCGGAACACTGCGAAAAGGATTCGCAACGTGAAGGCTGATGTGGAAATAATTTTCGTCCAGGTAGTCCGAATATTTAATAGTCTTTGTGAACCGCTGCAATATTCCATGATATATTCATAGAGTTATACCTGAATAACTTTCCTCAGGTTCCCACTCTCGAATCTGGACTCGAAGTGCAACTGTTTGCTGTCGGTGCATCGCTTGCCTATTCTGTTTTCATCCCAGTTGCACAACTGCGTATCAACCGGAACCTGATCGTCCGTGTTCTTCGATGACACAGCGTCAAGATCGAAGACAACTTCTTGCACCGTGGTACAACCATGAAGACCGCGTTCCACACACGTGAGAAGCTTCGATCGACACACCTTCCTGTCCTTGTTGTTCAAAGGTTCATTCTTGCCCAGGCCATCTCCGCCTATTAAATCCGGGTAAGCCACCTTCACGAAACCAATGACACTCTTCACTCTGCTCGCTATCAGGCAGTAGGCCTGCTGATCGGCAAAATTCGGTGACATATTTCTGAAGATCTTAATCGCTGTGCTGACATTACTCGTATGGTTTCTGTTCGCCGGTTCTTTCGGCAATTCTTTAACGAAGGCCTTCGTTTTAATATCTCCCTTGGTGTACCGTGAATTTTGTTTCTCTTCTCTCGTTTTATAGTCGTTCGACACGATCAATTTCTCCGCCGACGACTTTGGACCGCAGATTTGAAATGGTGGATTGCCTAACTCCTTGAAATAAATACTGTACCTGGATAACAGATAGTTATTGGCAATTAAACAAACAGCGAGGATAATGCTTCTAATTGTACGATTATCAGTAAAATGTTGTTCGTGTACTCTGCAAGATCCTCCACCGATCTCTGAGACGTGAAAACCCCCGCGAAGAATTTGCTCTCGTCCGCTTCGTCGGCCGCGTGACCACTCTTCGCGTTCGTTCTTGAATTCTGACTTTCATCTTCGTCTCCGGAATCAAGGTCGCTGTAGACCTTACCAAGGGAACCGACGCTGCAGGGCTGCGCACACATTTTTCGTTCGTTCGGTATTACTAACGCCGGTCAAAGGCCCGACAATTGACCTGAGAAACTTTTCAACAGATATTTCTACGGCCCCGTGCAATTATGCAATCCTTTATGACCTCGTGTAACATCTCGGACCGTTCCGTTTCACCCGTTACATCATTCGGGCCGACAAAAATACGCACCTGACTGTCGATGTCGCTGCCACTCTCCGCGCTGTTCGGCCTGACGTTCGCCTCGGGTAACACGAATCTGTAAAATTCGATCGAGGATTAGAAATTACTTCGGATGCAACGAATTTACTAATCGATTTACAATGCGTGTATTAAATAGATTGATGTAACATTTCAATAATACCGGCGTTATTCTTAGTGTTGGATGTACCAATTTTCTAAAATCTAAATGATCATCTGTCGGAACTTTTCGCGTGAAACTTTGATCCAGAATTTCGCAATGGATTTTCATGGTCGACTGACAGTACTTAGAATTAATAGAATATAGGGGACCTTTCCGGTTGGGCAGCATAGAGATATATATTGAATGTCGAAAAGGGCCGGGTTTCTTGCGACACGCTTTACTCAACCTTCGTAAATAGGACGAAGGAAAAGGGCTTGAAGAACGAGATTTTTCGTAACGTTTTGTTCTAATAACGTGAAATATGTAGACCGTTAGCCCAGATCGGTGATAAACTACCGTTGGCGGGGGCCGTTTCGAGCGTCTATCAATTTGGAGCGACCTTGTATGTTTCGTTCACCTTGCCGGAGACATTTCGGGCACCGGTAACTCCTTCTTCTCCAGACACTGATTGATTATCCCGCATATACGCGACAGCAACGAATCGTACGCCTTATCCTCCGGACAGTTGTTGCAGAACCGGTACAGTAGTTGGAGACCATTGTTCGTCTTGATAGCCTTCCTGCCGGCTTCTGAAACAGACAAAAAGAGATCCTCGTGTAATGGCGACGTAAAACCAGACCCCGTCGAATACAGCATGAGCATAAATTTACATACGAGATGTTTGTTCAGGAAGAATTGGCTGCAAGCCGTGGAGACGAAAAAACGATTGGTCGTATCGTTTGAGAATTGAACGTAATTACGCGATAAACGAATTAATAGTCGGAAAAGGACGATTCGTGAAATGCAGGACGACGCATACAGAATTCGAGCGTTTCCTTCCGTTTGGAAATGATACGATTGTAAAGTATATACAGACGAATATACCCGTCTGCAGAACCAACTTCCGGCCGGTTATTATCGCAATTCTCAACGATTCGAGGGTCGACGTCGATAAACTCACTTATGGCGCATAGATGCTGCAACGTGATCAAAGTGCAGTTGCAAATCTTCAGTCTCATCGGGCCGTCGAATCGTTCCCATCTCTCGAAGATTCTCAACAACAGATGCACCAGGCCCACCTTCACGAATTTCGTGCAGCAAAGCTCTGGAAAACGAAACGCGTTCGTGTAAGTTGCATTACCGGCACCCTGCTTAGACCTCGCTAATTGCCAAAGTTCCAGCTTTTACAGATACGATCGACACGCGTTGTTTAAACGATAAACGAAAATAGTCTACGTACTGCTGGTCGTGAAATATTTGCAACACTCTACCAGGGATCTGAGTTTCAGGTGGGGCATGTATCCAATGTAAACGAACGTTTTCTCCAACGTACCGGCGATCCCATCCTTCACCAACACTTGAAGGGACATCGCTGGCCACGAATACACGATTTAAATAGCTGCGACACGAAACCCGGTCGAAATATTTATAATCGGCTACTCACAGTTTCTGGCGAGGCATTTGATGATCAACAACAAGGGCAGCAACGTTTTACTGTTATTGTAATGCTGCTTCAGAAGCGTGTGGAACACTTTCGCGGTGTTAAGCATCTTTAACTTTGACACGAATTTCTGGTCCCTGGGGGCCACCTAGAATTTTGTTGGCAAGCTTATTAATCTCAGGCGAGAAATCGCGTTCGCAGCCAGTCTGACCCGAGAATGATGCATTACCTGGCCCAAAAGCCAAAGCACCTCCTGCGCGAGGACTTCGCTCGATATGGTGTCCGAGTGTTGCAAGTTGATTAAAAGCTTAACTAGGACCTGCGTGATACCTAAATTGATCAGGTGCATCACTGCCATTCGGCTGCTGGTCCCTGTAAATGGCAGCAAATTAATCGTTTCCACCAACATAACGCCAACTTGTCGAGAGCTAGAAATTGTCGTTACTTGTGGCACTTTTGTTCTTGTTCCCTTTCGTCTTCCCCTTTGCGGCACGGGGTGATATGCATTCGTGTAGTATGCTGGCAATGCTGCAGGCTATCACGTGATCCTTGCAAGTCTACGACAAAAGAATTGCAACGATTTACGATCGATTCAACGAATACCATTGCGATCGAAGATGTTCGAACGATCAAGAATTATTGGCAACAAAGGAAAAGGCCACGGGAATAATTATTCAGGCGCTGCGTGCGTGCAACGCTTAACAGAAAATAGAACGAACGGACTTCCAGTTTTGCATGCTGCAGGTAGCCCCGTCGACGAGACAGACAATGGGGACTGAACGGGCTGATGCGACCTAATCACGCTATTCCGTGCAGAATGTTAATCGCGACACGGTTATCCACGCGCTTAATTAGAACCGAAAGTGTCGATTAAACGTCGTGACTCGCGAAAACCACGGGTCTCGGTCACGCCTCTCGAGAACCCGTTTCGCGGTACAAGTGGCTGCGAATTTTCTTACGGTAAGGTTGACAAAGTGGTTTAATTAAAAGGCCGATATACCTCCATCGTCGAGATGAATATTTCCATAGCGCCGGAATTTTTGCGCCATAATCTCTCCACTGTCCGCTCGCGTACACGCCGATCTGGAAAACAGTAATTTTGTTCGCCTTTCAAATAGAATCAATGTGATTAAAGGCCTACCGTAAAATTCTGTAAGAGAGCCATCAGAGTATCGACATGTCGTTATCAGTAAGTGGCGCGACGGGAAAACGAATCAACGAACCGACGCACATACAGTAGTAGTAGTTTTCTGGCGACAAACACTATAATTCCCTGTCGCAATGAATAATCGGGAGGCAAGGTGCGCATAACAGCGTCTTCCATGCGATACCAAGCATACTGGGCACTGGCAAAATGCGTGGCACTCGTTTCAGACTTGACGCAAGGCCAATCTCGCCACCAATGCCATGAACACGATCCGCAAAAAACTGGACACCGATATATTCACGACAGGCGGCTAGCCTGAGAAAACCTTCAATTCTCAGCAGCATCCTCGAGAAGATAATGGACCGTTCGGCAGTCGCGCAGCTTCAATCAGTGCCGGCAATTAATTCGGATTTCTCCAACCTACTCCGCGTATAGGTATCCCTTAACGATCCAAATATCATTGAAGGGATCTGTCGAGACGCGTTGCTCGTGAAGGACAGTTCAGCCCTTCGACGAACGTATACGGGGGAAGTACGTGTGCGCGGCGTTTGGAAAAAAAAGGTCAGTTGAACGCGAGCCAGCAGAAAGTACTCAAACGAGCTGACTTGGCAAACGCGGGCGCAAAAATCGAAATTCTGCTTGAACATTTACTTTCTTCGCCCCGTGCGCCATCTTTGCCGCAGTTTATTGGCGCAGCGCGATGTTCGATTCCGTGAAAAGTGGTTGATAGGATCGTGTAAGAAGCGGGCAAGAAATTTTGGAAGATCGTGACGGGGACTTAAGCGGCGGCCAAAAGATTACTCAGTGCAACGACACCGACTCCGCGAGTTTCTCAATATGCACGAATATCGACCAACGAAACGAAGAGTCCTTATCAAATTGGCACGGCCGCAATTCACTTAAGGGGCGATCTAACGTTGTATCGTTGAGCTCCGTTGGACCCTGTCCAAACGATCTATCAGCGTTACCGAAGTCCCTTACGCAATCGAACAATGGGATAGCCGGCTTTACGAAAATAACAAGTGACGGCCAGTGTACTCTGCTGCTGGCACACCTGTTCACCGATCCCTAGATACCCCTATCGTGCCGTTGCAACTGGTCGTTTTTGAAAAATCCTCGTCAAACGGGGCGTCGATCGCGCGTGATCAAAGCTCGCATAAATAAAGACCGTGGTCTAAATCCGTCCGGTAATGAAACGGAGCTTTGATCGTGTGATAATTTCGTGGCGTGCATGGGAACAGGATTCGTAAACGCGATACGTTTATCGTGCCGCAGAAACGGTTGGTTCAAAAGCTATCATAATTCATGTTTCATCTCTCGGAATATTACTGTGCTGCTGTTTCCTTCGCTTCCGTTGGTTTCATTCTTTTCTTTTTTTTTATACTTTTTTTACAGTGAAGTTAAGTGCACGGCAATGACCTGGGTTAGAACGTGACCTGGATTTAAATTTGTCGATCTTTTTCGAACGGTCGAAAGGAGGGTGGTGTCGTGTATGTTTCGTGTTCATGCCGAGAACGACTCGTTTCTTTCGAGGCAGGTAAGGTCCGACGTTTTCGTTTGAAGAGTTCGTGCGAACAGGAATTAACAGGAGGTCGTTTCGACGTAAAAGGAAATGTTGGCTGGCTCGGGGGATGAAAACGCGTCGAGTGTTCGCGACTGCTGACGAAATGGACGATCGTGCATGAACCCCCGACAAACGGTACGAGTAATAAATTGTGCAAGTTTCTGGTGATTAGCTCGATGAAATAGAAGCCAACGTTCGCGGTAAAAATAGCAATTTAACAGGCACGAGCCTGTCTTAAAGTGTCCAATCTGTTTCGGCTCGTTTAAAACTTTACCGCCGCGTACGTGCCTCGCCTTTCGACCAATGAGTGAAAGGGAGAACTGTTTTCAATGTTCTACTTGGTAAGGAAGAACGGGAAAAAAAAGAAAAACGATCGACATCGTCATGCATGATCTATATCCCGCGCGTCAAGCGTATTAGTAACACGAAATTTTTCTTTTCGCAGTCGTGAAAGTTTGCTACACGAAACGAAGAGTGAGGATAAGTAAGGAGGAAGAAGTACGTAAAACATGATTACCTGAGGACGTAACACGAGCATGAATCTTAGATGCGATATGTCTGAATGTATCAGTCTCCTGCGGCTTGCACACGCAAGTTCGAAGCTTCTCCAACAATGCATCGTTTATGGCCTCGTCAGCGCTTTTGTTGCTCGGTGACATCACACTAGACCGCAAAACCAAACAATGAAAGCTCAATTATCGGGCAGAGACGAGCGGCTACGGGCGTGGAAGGATTGCAAGTCAAACAGCACGCTTTATCTTGGCAAACCGGTGTCGAACATGCAATCTCGAGCTACCAGAAAGCTACGCAAAACGAAGAGGGGATTCGCACACGGCAAGCAAAACGATGCAGATCTGACTGATCGTTGCGTTAACCCTCTATAACGCTGTGCAATTTACGAGTTGCACCTATATTTTATAATATTCTGTGAGCAACGAAGCGTCGCAACGATATCGATATTACAATTTTATCCGCGTTCGAGTACAATTAATTTCCCTTTACACTGATAAATATAATCGTGTCATAGAGGCGATAAAGAGGTCACGAATAATAAGGGAATAATTTTTCGACACGACGTAAAACCGTCTCTACTGCATCATTGTATTCCTACATTCTATCACCGTGGAGCAACGATTTATTTATAGCCATTATTCCATCCTATCTCCCCCAATAATGTACAGCATATCTTTTTCTCTTGGACAATGAACGATCCTGTTATAGAGGGTTGAAGAAAATTCTGCACAGGATAATTCGTGTTATCGAATGCAATTGTTTGTTCACGTTCAGTCGATAGACAAATATTTCCGTGGGTCTGTCACGTTTCAAATCACACGAAACAGAATGATAATATGATCTCCTTCGATCCTGCATCGACGAAAGAGATCAGAGTTCATGGTCATCCATGGATATTGTACTTAACCGAATGAGCGCAGCAGCTCGTCCTACTGGTCGCCTACAAAGTCCTTCGTGTATCTGCGATGCAAAAACAGAAGAATCACGATTCTCTCTTTGTCAGAAAAAAAAGAACAAAAGATTGTGCAAGAAATAGTGTCATTCGCGGTGTCATCAATCGACCGTCCATTGGCGTAATGCCAATTTCCCGGGTGTAACGCGCATTAATCTCCTTTCACGATCAGCTGGTCCCGACGCTGTTAGCCAATGTCGCAGAAATGAAAATCGAGCAGCGGAAAACTGGGTCCCGGATTCAAGGTTAATTAACGTGGCCGAATAAGAAGCTGCACTCGAAAGTAAATTAGGTGGTGCACGACGAGATTTATATCTGGCGACATCGACCGATATTCATCATTTCCATTCCACGATGTCTTCTTTACTTCAAGTTCTCTTTGTTTGTTTTTCTTTGTCATCAATATTTTCGTCTCGAGTGACAATTATTATACCAGTCGACGTTTCATTTTTTTGATCGTTTGTCTGCGCTTGCTTCTTTTTCTAATTTAACTGAGATATCGTGGAACGAACTAGACGTTTTATTGAAATTTTACGGATCTCATAAGCGACAGCATTTCAAGCTAGAACAAAAACTTTAAGTGAAAGCATTTCGAGATCACGTGCATTTTTATACGGCGACCTATCTATATCTATTCACGTTCGAGAAGCTCGTTACAGGCTGCAATTAAGCTATTAAAATTGATGGGCCGTAAATATTGTCAGCATATCCGTAGAACGCTCGAAATAACGCTATTATTTATTCAGCCGGAATTGCATCGCTAATCGTGCCAATACGAATTTTTTTGCTACTGTCCCCACTCGAATCTGATCTCCATTCTTTCTCGGAAAAGATGAAAAAAAAATAAAACAAACAGGCAAATAGTCCCCAAGGACAATTTAAACCCACCAAACAACCTCTCGGCAGAAAGAAAGAAAAAATTCCCCCGACATGTGCGCAAATAAAAAGAAGCGTGCGAGCATTTAAGCGTCACCAAATGTGCATTCGAAACGGGAACCGGAAACCTGACGCAGAGCGGCGAACACACGCACGAAACGCGGGGACGAGCGTTTTTGTTAGTGTGGTGATGATTTTTACTCTTCGTCCTGGGCATCCTGCGCGTTTTCGTCCTCCTCGTGGCTCGCCTCCATCGGCCGCTGGTTCTCCTTGTCGCACTTGTCCGATGCACTTTTCATTCCTTCCCCTTTTAGCCCTCGCGTGTGAATTCCTCGCGGTCTCTGTTCTCTATCGAGGAAAACAGGAGAACGGCCGTTGAAACACCGACTGGTATTCGCGTTACCCGGAACGTAACGCCCGACCGGCAATAAACCTCGACGAACGTTCGAAAACGGAATCGATTAATTCTACCTATGGAACGCCACCTCGCTTGGAAACCCAATTTCGATTCATTCTGTTCGACGCTGTCAGCGAAATCTTTCTCTTCGATCCGACGGAACCGGCGAGGGCGCAAATGATTTTACACAATGCCGCCGCGGCACATTCTATTATAGTTTCGAAGCGTTGCGAATCTTGTAACGTCGACCCCGGTGACGATCTAGACCGAGACGCGCGCCACAGAAACAAGCTAAGGATTCCGGTCAGTGTTTTCAGCGAAATTCACAGAACGAACCACGCGCTTTGCCACTCCGAGGCGGTTTGACGTTTCGCGCTGCCAAAACTATGTTTAAAAGCATAGCACGCACGCACGAGGCGCCTCTATTTATAGTGACGGCCGCTTTCCGAAAACCGCGCCCCTTTTCTCATATTCTCGATGCCAACCCCCCGCGATCGCACCCCTCGATCATTAATCGACGCATCTTGAAGCTTCGTGTGCCGGTACCGAGATGAAAGCCGACGTGTTAGTGTGACAAGTATCTATAACGGCCACGCTGATCCATAGTAATCGAGGTTCCAGTCGAAGTTATATTCCTTGTCTGTTCGTTAAGACTGGTTCATTAGTATTCGACCATTCGGCCCACTCTCGCAACGCTGCACTGAAATTCACGGGAGAAAAAGAAATAGAAGAGTTAGGAATAACAAATTTCACCGAACACTTTGTTGCGCGCGTCGTGGACGTTCCTCGAAAATGTTTGTAAATCGTATCGAAATGGAATCTGTTTCGTAATCGGACGGAGTTCGGCGGGTCTGTAACACGTGCAAAGACTGCAATGGAAAGATAGCGACAGCGATATCCGCTTGCCAAAAGATGGAAAACATTTCATACGACGTTTCGCCGCGGTCCCCCCGCCGAGGACTCATTAATTTTTCGCCGATACGCGCGACACTGAATTATTACGAGCAGGTGCGCGCATGGATTAAAATGTTCACGGGGTTACAAACAGGAAGGATACACAGCGATTGCCACAGACGTATTAAGAAATAGTCACCGAAAATAACACTCAACGGCTTCTCGAATATTCTCGTAGAAATATTCTGCGGTGAACGTAATAAAGATCGTCATCCGGCTAAAGTCCATGGGGATCGAAGCATCTGATTCGCTTATTGTTAGAATTCCATTGGCAAAAAACTTCTACGCGCGTTGTCAGAACGACGAGACCGCGATAACGAAAACCACAATGACACGGAAATCCCGCAAAACAAAAAAAGACAAGAAGAAATGTCTGTGTTTCCCCAGAGCACCGAGAATCCTGCGAAGAAGCAACGGTGGCGAAGATTACCAGCGTGCAACGACACCGTGACGTTATTAATAGAGTGCACAGGCGATTCCGATTTGCAACTCACTGAACGAGAAACCCGGTTGAAACGGAGGATACGACGACGGAGCGCGAGAAAAAGGTGTGAAGATGCGGTCGGTCGATGGAGGAACCGGTGAATGTAAGGTTCGAGAATTCGAGGAGGCACCTTCGAGCCGGAAAAACACGCACGATCTGTCGCGTCGCGAGATGGTGGCCCCAGCAATCACATTATCAGGTATATTAACCTCGCCCTCGAGCCCTCGAGCAACCGCGGCGACGGGGTTGCCACTGGTCGTGGCACACGAACGAGGATGTCACGAAAGCTGACGCGGAATCAGGTGTATGCGGCACTTGTTGATAAACACCAAAGCTCCCGCGGATTGATTACTGGCCGTGCGAAGTTCCACGAGCGCAGTCGACGCTTCACGAGCTTCACCCTATCGATTGCCGAAAGGGCGCTTTCGTTCAAACTGGTCCACTGGCTGCTTGGGGGGTAGGCGCGGGTTACTTTTATTTTTCGACCTCGCAATTGCAGCAGAGTATTCTTATCGATTTTCCCCGTTGCTTGCAGAAATCGAAGGGGTGAAATTTATACGTTTGCTTTCGAAGCGGCGTGATTTCTGTTACGCTATCCGGGTCAATTTATCGCTGACCCGTTGTTGTAATTTAACTGAACGACGGTGAGAAACGGCTACTCTACTATAACCCCTTTAATATATAAAACAAATACGGTTTCAATGTAAAGACATTTATCGTTGCGTCTGCTTTCTGCTTAACGATATCCGGACTGCCTCTATTGATCGACGTGTACGAAAGATCGCATTGAAACAATACAACCTACCCGGAGAATAATATCGTTTAACTAATACGTACCTCGATACATCAGCCTGACATGTGTGCCTATCGTTTGGCCTGCCTTGATTGTCAACGCTGCACTTCGTGTCTCTGAGCTGCACCATCGGAAGTTGTCTTTTGCATTTACGTCTAACCAAGTTTGCGTGCCATTCTTCGGTAGCCATAACAGACTTCGTCACGGCGATGTTGAGCACTTTTGATTTCGCGAGTTCCGTCGATCAACCATGATTACGCGGTTGAGCCCCTGCGGAATCCACGATTTTTTCCTGCGAAACTGTCATGAAACGAGGTTACTTGCAAACTTTAAGGGAAAATGTCAAAGGCTACCGACAGCTTGAAGTCAACCTCGAATTTTCGTCGCTCTTTCGCAGATAATAATTACCGCTTCTCGTTAAATAACATGTACGATTCCTCTTCGACGAGAGTCCTTTGATTCAAATTTAATTGGAATGCGGACGCTGGTGTCAAAATCGCCGCGTCGCACCTCTCGTTAATATACAATACAATAATTTACCAACGTTGACCTGTGCGTGTACACCTGTCTCCCCCGATACAGTATATAAAACTTGCATTATTATAAGCTGCGTGTTCTCTGGATAAGAGTCCTCCAATAAATTGCTCTGGAATAGATCAATAGACCGCAGGATTTCTATAAAATCAAGTAAGCTTGTACGATCCTACTCGCTTTATTGGAATCATGTCACGGTAGATTTTCTGTCGATCTAATTAGAACAAGCTTCGCTCAAATTTACCTAGGTGATTTGTAAAGGCTCTGGCACGGTGACGGTACAGTTTTGATCGGTCCTCGACAAGTGTGGATAGAATTCGATTATTATACGGCGCTTACGTCGACAACAAAAAGATCACGACCAGGTATCCCGTTGATCGCCTCTGAGGATCCAGAGAGGGAGAGAGAGAGAGAGAGAGAGAGAGAGAACGGCAGAGGAGCTAAGTAAGCGTAGGAGAAACGGAAAGGAAGCAATCACGGATGATATTCGGTGAGTGGGGAGGGCTTTGCTCTCCATGGGGAATATATAAATCGCAGGTAGGGCTTAAATCCAGGTTAGTGCAGATAGTTCCTGTGCTTATTGTGAAGCTGCGGCCACGCCATGCAGGTGAGTCTTCTGCGACTCTGTTACTCATGAGTTTGAATACCATTTTAATGAACCCCACTGCACCGTGACTTTGCCTTGTAGAAAATCGTTCGAGACTCCGAAATTTCAATAACGATGTTATTAAATCTTCTATCTTTCGTCTTGATCGAAAAGAAATATCGGGCTGCGAATGATTAAACACAGTAGACGCTGGCAAACAAAAGGCCAAGCCGTTTTTATAAATAATTCTTGGGACACGAACAACCGTTACCATTTTCAGCGAAATCTCTTTCCGCGTTACTCGTGAATCAGGATCATTATTATGCGGGCCACCTGGTACTGCGCATCGAGCCAAAGCTCGTATTATCAAAAGCGTCACTCCTGCTGTTTCTTTATTCGACGCAGGAAACGATCAATCTTTTCCAGAAGTACCGCATTCGTGCTCCTGTACGCTTGTCCAATCATTTTTTCCAAGAAAGAACTGCGAAAGTTGTTGCTTCGAACTACGTGAAATTTTGTTCCGATTAAATCCTGAAAATGGAGCAAATTCGTGGAATTATTTATTCCTCCTTTTCGTTTTTCAGGTGCACGTTACGCTGTTCGCTATCGCCGCAATTATGGTCGCATCGATAGAATCGAAGCCGGCCTGGCCAAGCTCCTACATCAGCAGTTACAGCTACCCTTCTGAAAGCATCGCTCTACACTCGCCGCTCTTCGAATATCAGGACTCTCCTTATTACTTTTACAACGTATGATACAGTTTGGAAGGGATTCCATCGCTTGTTTTACGCGTGTGTTTCTCATTGACACCTGTCTCTTTAGCTGCACACAGACGTGGACACTGTCCCTGCCTCTGTTCTCAGCGAAGACAAGACGCTGTTCCAGCAGCTACCTGGTTACAGCTTTTATTATAGGACACCGGTGTATAATTTTCCCTTGAGCCCAGTAAGATACCGTATAATATAATTGTCATTAATTAATCAGCAACGAAATGGAATATTTGATTAATCGAATAATTAATTCGTGTTGCAAAAGAAAGCCGGCAAAAGTTGAGGAAGATCATGGTTGATTTATTTCTCGGCTTTCGTGCATTATTCATGGGGTGATTCAATATTGAACAAATTAATTCGTTTAAGATTAACGATTTCGTGGGCGTATCCTGTTTCATGCAATATTCATGCGCGTGCAATGTTTTATTTATTGAACTCTCCTGCAGGTATTCCCGGTATTGAAACCTGGTCGACCGAAGGAAACGCCCAAAGACACCGATGCAACGACGACCACCGCGAAACCAACCGATGACGACGGAGAAACCATCGAAAAGTTGGACACGAAGGTTGAACCAGAAAAAGATGCGAAAAAACCTGACGAAACTAAGGATAAAGAGAAGAACGACGCCGATATCGTCGATTCAATATAAACCGACTGCGTTACGCTCTCTGCCATTTAACTGTATTTAAATAAAATATTTTTACTGTTTCCTGTTACATCCTTGAAAGTTTCATTTACGTATTTCACGAAACGGAGACTTCAGTCTGCTTGTATTTAATACGCCGGCCTTGATAGGACTAATTGTAACGTTCAATGCGATAAGAGTTCATGACATTTCAAGCGAGTGGCGTCTACGATCGCAAAGCGCCACTCTTGTCAGAAAACAAGCAACTAATTCACAATCACGGACTCTCGATAAATCTTATAAATACATTTCTATAATTAGTTATCGTTTGTCAAACAAAACAACAATGGTCCATGCATCACCATGAATGTCTATCGCCCCCTCGACCGATAGATAAACCGAGGTTAAAGATGCAGCACGATCTTCGGGCCCTCTCATTTCCTTCGTCGGTGATCGGGTGGCTCGGATCGGTAGCAAATATGCTTGTGAAAAATCTTTCGTTTCTCTGGGTCCTCGTGACGTTAACGCTCCTCGTCGTGACAAAGACGTCTGCGTCGGACAAACTGAATGCTAACAAAGAAAACGAGAGGAAGCTGAAGGAGGAAACAAATGTTGGCGATGCTGGCGAAACGACGACTGCGCGGCCTTTGAAAAGAGTGAAACTCTTTCGGGTAAGAACCGAGGCGAATGAGCCGCAGAACGGGGAGTGCAATTCATCAGACTTGGACAAAGGGGACGCGAAAATCGGGGAACAAAATCAAGGATACGAAGGGAGAGTGAAAAGAAACGTAACAGAGTTGGACGAGTTTAAAGGTGCGAAGAGCTACAAAAAGTTAAAACTGGTTCAGAATCAGGCTCAGTTTGGTTACAAGAAGTGGAAGAGTAAGAAGGAAGGGTCGGACGATTCGGACGGCGATAAACGCGCAGACAGGACGAAGAGGAACGTCAATCGACGTCACGTCGCTTATTTGGTGCACGATAAGGTTCGAGGAATTAGATCGAGGCGATACGCGGTGACTAGGAATTTCCGAGATGACAAGACCGATTACTACGCCCAGAGGAAAGCAGTGATGGACAGATTTTATGCTCGACAGAAGGAAATAGCTGAGAAGTACGCGAGGAAGATGTCCAGTACACCGAAGTACATTGACCTGTACGATACGGTTACCGAGATGAACAAGAATAATTTTTCTGCGAGCAATAATAGCGATACAAATAACGTTGAGAAAATCGAAAACGCAGTCAATATCACTACCAGCGATCCCAGCGATGGTAATTTCACATCAACGACCACAGAATCGTACGCGGAAGTCGCGAGAACGAGTACGGAAACTAATTACGAGAGCACCGCGAGTACCGTTCCTATCACTGAAAATTCGGCCGATGATAACATCGAAGAGGATACATCGGATGATTATGATTATTACACAATGGAGGACAATAAGGTAAAGCAGCCGTCTGACACACTTTTGGATTACAATGGTACATTGAATGATGGCGAATGGAAGTCAGTAAGTAAGATTTTGGTTTAAGAGAATTCCGTGTATTGTTCCATGAATGCTTAACAAACTAAATTCATCGCTCAATATAAATAGCACGTATACAAAGAGGTATAAAAATCGTAAGCAAAGAGCTAGTCTAATTTTACAATACTTGCTTAACGCGTTTGTTTCATTGATATATAAAGCTGTCATCCGCGAGCACGTGTGACGGTGATTCATTTTTAGAATATACACGCCGCGGGCGTTACTGGTCCGTATTTAACTTGTTGTTGAAATAAACGGGAAATATCCTTCAGGACGACAGCAGAAGTGACACATTGAAATGGGGAAACTGCGACGGGAAGTTAATATACCAGCACAATTTAATAATCGGCGTGCACAAGGCGCAGCTGGCGGAAGCGGATCTCACGGCATTCGTGGAGGGACCGTTTTGCATCACCTGTATCAGAGTGATACCGAGCAGCAATAGCAAAGCCGCGGTATCGCTGGACGTGAGTCGCGGGGACGATGGCAGCCTCAGCTTCGCGAAACTTAAATTCAAGGGCTTTCAAAACGAAGAATTATCGTACGTCATAAAAATGTGGGCGGTCACCAAAAAGGGCGACAGCTGTAGCGACAGTTGATCCGAATCGATCCGTTGCGAAAATAAATTGCACTGTATCTATAAATTAAGTAATAGTGCACAACCGTTTCGTACACCCGATTCATTATTCCTCCGGTGAATCACCATTAAGGGAATGTTGCCCACGAAATGTATCATTCCTTTCCAAATGCAGCGATCCAATCGGTCTAATCTCGGAGCGCCAATAAATAATTTCAGATACACCGTCGAATCGGTCCCGTTTCAGGAGCTCTTCGGCACGGCCGTTGGAAGGTGCGGCGGCGGTACATCCGGTATTTTCATCGTCTGTTCCTTTGCAGGAATTTTCTTCTCTTCGTGGTAAGCTGGAAGCAGGTGTCCGGAGAGTTCGCTCTTCGGCGTCGACGCAGGAATGGGCTCCAGGGTGCCGTAGGGTTGATAATCCACGTAGTATGTTCCTGGGACCAGGTGAGGGTTGAATCCGTTGTACGTGTAGAAATACGGATCGTAGTAGAGCGATTGATAATTAGGATAGAAGCTGAATGGCTCCTGCTCTTCGTTTCTATTCTTTGGACTCTGTTTTGTATCACCTATGTTATGCTCTGGGACTTGATCGACTGGTCCCCCGTTGTCTTTAACGTTTCTCGACTTCGATTGTTCATCAGCGGTAGAAGGTTCGGCTTGAACGTCCGGCTGATCGTTCGGTTTCGAGGCACCTTGTGGAAGGTGAACCACTTCCGACTGAGGTATCTGAGGTGCCACTTGACTGTAATAATATGGAGGCACGTAACCGACCGCCGTTCGATGTATCACTGGTTGCAGCACCGGATACGCTCTGGATGGGGACAGATTTTGGTTGCTCGTGATCACAGCGTTGTACACTTTGGGAACCCTGAGCAGACCTGGATCGGCCGCTGCCAGGGTTACGAGGGCGAGGGTGATAAAGAAATTCATCTGAAAATTGAACAATTTCATTAGGAATGTATAGATTGAATCGGGGCGTATATACCCGATCGGTGTTTAATGGGATATATGGTTGCATAGAACGGTAGTCACAATGGCGAGTATTTATTACGTATACGAGCGAAACGGATACTGCGTCACGTAAACTGCCATGTCAGAAGGATAATTATGTAGTCTAAAGTCCCCTATCCCGATAGAACGCCGATAAATCTAACGCAATCGCAAATGCGTCCACGTATGTATGAACGATTCTGAACTAATATAGGAGACAGCTGCCGCTGCCACTATAGGTTGATGCAACAACAAAGCTATGCAGAAGTGGCACTATGCCGTGCAATGTCGCTGTTAAAGTGACTCTGAAGAAATCTCTTGTTTTCAAGCTACGAAGAAAAGAAACGTTTTGGAGGAAGTTTCGGGATAAACAAGAGGATATCGCGGCCAAGAAGGGTGACGAATCTCTTGCGATTCATCCAGATTTCATGAAAACAACGTTAACATTGTTTGGCCACGTGTCAAGCAGGTGGGTATTGTCCCTAGACAGGTATATAACTGAGTACCATGGATAAAGATCTCGCTTGTGCTGAATCGAAGCGGCGCATACAAAACAGACATGCTACGCGTGCACAGAATAAAATCTCAGTCGTTTGTGCCGTAGGTGTGTTCTCGCGACAAAGGTGTCGCGCCTCGCAAAATTCTTGCACCCTGCGTTCAGTAATGATTGGCAAAACGATAAAATTCGACAACGGTGTTCCTTAATTAGAAGTTGTCTCAATAGGACTATAAACGCATTACAATTTTATTACCACACACCGTTCCCTAACTTCCAATATAGATTCTTCATTCCAGAATTTACAGTCGTGGTATAATATATGTGCCTTTAATCTTTTAACTGCTCGCCATTAATCTATTTGCGAAATGAGAGTGAATTTATGATACAAAATTTTATAGCCAATCGAAACAGATTAATTCCGCTTACCTTTTGCCTGATCGAATCTTCTTTTCCTACAGAACAGCGAGGATCGACGAGAAGCTGACACCAAGTAGCAGGAGAGCTGCATGGAGCTGTAGTATATATGGCCCATTGGGTCCCAGGGTTCAAGTCTTACCTCCCCACTACGTACGCCACTTGGCGAAAGTACTCAGCGATCAGTACTGTAATGTTCAACTTTAGGCCCGCCTATATCAACCAGTGAACTGCAGAAGGACAGGCATTTGCAGTGCGCAGAATCGCGATGCACCGTGAAAGGGTGTTAAATTGTGCAATCCACCCCGAACTCGGCGTGAAAAAAACATACATTTATGAAACTCAAAATATTTATTAATCGTCTACTCAGGGATTACAGATAAGAACCAACGGATATGTATATCGTACAATCAACTCTAAACTCCTGATCCTTCTTACGAGTACCCGCCGGTCCAATTACGAATGTTGCCACTTTTCATGTGCTCTTCCAAATGAGTTCAATAAATCGGAATAATAAAGTTACCGATATCCCGAAGTTGAACCGCAATAACGATCGCACACTTCTTTCAACGATTCGCTACAAAGGTGTTATTATTATGAAAGGAGTGACAGACAAATCAGAACATTTCCTCGGGCATGACATACGGATAAAATTACCTGCCCGAGCGATTGCAAACAATTTGATTAACAACATTCGAGCAAGTAGCGGTAACACAGCTGCTAACGTCCTACCTTCCACTCGGCCACGGGATACATGCTATTCTTTCGGCAAACACGACAGTTAGAAATACATAGTGCTTTCGAGTTTCGTGTAGTCCCGAAACAAGCTATAAATCGCGCGCAGGTTGCGACGTTCCAAAGAAACAGAAGATGAAAAATAAACGGCCTCGAACGTTTTGACGTAGTTGCTAAACGCATTGATCGGCGTACGTGGTTCGATACGGAACGGATATCGATCCGGATCGTTACCGTGCCGCGTTCCTGTGTCACGAAAGATCGAATCAACCGCCAAGTGACACGCGTTAATCAACCAGTCGAACCGATCGTAAGTATCATTTATGACAAATGTTAGAACAATTTGTCTACTTACGGGTCGGTGAAAAAAGACTGGTGACCAGCGAGATCAACGGTGAACATTCGATGACGCATGCCCTCGTTTATATAACGTTCGGTATAAAAATGAAACGAACAGCGTGTACAACGTTGAAGAAAATTCGCGGTGCAACCGCGTGCGTGCCCGGAGCTACACGATTTTTTCGTTGGCGCAATATTTATGTACAGAAATGGCCGCGACGCATGCCGCGCGAACAGGTGAACCAGATTTCTCTGTCGCACGGACAGACGACGACGCCGGTGTTCTTGGTCCGTTAAAGACGCGCCGATATGTCGAAATTTTCGTCCGCTCGCAATTCGCGTTTCGCGAAACACCGTTCCCGTTACACCGCTTTTATTCGTCGCGGACGCTCGCCGCGGCGATAAAATCTTGGCAACGAATGTGACAGAATCGTGACAGGAGAGGAAACTGAACGATGGATCGATTCGTGTGCAGAAATTTACAATGCACCTTTGCAGAATAATCGGGGCGACCCCTTACTGTGAAATCGATCCGGTGAATTGACCGCGGTGCAATTTAATAGTCATAGACTGTGCGCGCTTTTGGACGCATCGCGATTGCAGTTCGCAAACGAAGTTGACAAACGACTAAACCATTAAGCCTACAGCTGTACACTTAAAGCTAAATACACAAAGTGAGTAATATTATTTGATTGCCGCAAATTCTAATACCGTTACAGATATCATCGAGTATATTGATCATTTTGATTATTTCATGAGCGCTAAATACGTGCCTCAAACGCAGATGTGTTACAGCGATGACTGCATCTGGAAATTATTCGATAATTACCAGACCTGCCTCGTCAACTCGTTGTTCGTTCACAGTTTACAAAACGTGTACGCATTCGCGCGGATATGAGAGTCCGAATTGTTACCAAACCCCGTGCCGAACGCGCATTAGAAAATCGAGTCATGAAATTGCTACTGTGCTTTCCTAAAATTATTAATTTAAAAAAACTGAACAGCACAGAGAATCCCGTGTTCTAGAATTTCTCTGCCGGTCCAAGAAATCGATCTGCAATTCTTCTCGTCGATTCTGTTGACATATGACGCGAGTTTGCGATACAAAAATTAAATGAGCGACCATTCGATTTGTCATATCGACTCTATCGGGATATAACACATTCTTCTGAGCAAGAGCAGCGGAAAATTTGGCAGGAAAACAATGAAGATCAGCACCAGGGGCGACAGCATCAACAAGATACTGGCGTACACCACCAACCACCATACCGTCGATATTCCAAGAACTGGTTCCAGCATCGTGAATCGTGAGTGGCGAAGAGGTCAGGCACGCAGAAACTGCGAAGCATCCGTGGCTCGTTCCAACGATTCGATTCCACGAGAACGATACGCGCCCGAGATCATCGTCGATCGCTCCCCTTTCGATGTCCGACCGATTGACCGAGGAATTCCTGAAAACAGAACGAATCTATGAATCTCGTAGGAAATAGTTTCTCAATTTGATTTTACTATACCACGGGGTTCCTTACGTTTTATTTCTGCTCTCTTCTGGTAAGTATGGATATATTCAATGCATGTAACAACTCTGTAAAATCGAAATATCGAACATAGTTCCTGGGTATAATTCGAACGAATCAAATTAATAACGATACAAATTAAATTCATCGTTCTCCCAAATAGATAATGCAACTCCTAAAATCGATTATAATCGGTCCAATTGTCATGTCGCGAAGCGCAGCGCGATTTCGAGCGTCGGTTTCAAGGATGCGTTTCTTTCGTTGTTGCATCACAGCGACGAAGACTTTAGAAGGAAAGCCCAGCTAGCCCTCTGTACGGTATACAGAATAATAGTGGCTGGATTGCATAGTGAGCCACGGATGACAAAGCATTATGGATTCATCGAATCAGCTACTATTCCACGCGGCTCTCTATTTCCACGCGAATAAATGAAATGACAGGATTCACAATTGCATTTTGGACTGGTATGGACTGGTTCACTTGAGCGAGCTATTTCATTGGGTAGCAATTGCGTAACTGCGAGTTACTTTGTAATCATTGTGTAACAGAAACATTGTGACTCTTGCCTCAGATTTCGTTCGATACCTTATTGATAGCGGAACGAGAGAGACTGTCGGTGAAAATTTTTCAGTTACAATGTGTTTTAACAAATTTTTGAAATCAGATATTATGAAACAAGTAATTTTTTACTTTATGGTTTCCTAGGTTTTATGACTGTTTATGGTACTTTCAACCAATTGAACCTGAACGTCCGTTGCTTCTCATTTTTATTAAAACTCAGATGCTTGTTGCAAGCATCGAGGCGCCCGAAAAGTTTTCGTCGGCAGTTTATACTGGACAATATAAAGGTTGCATATCAAATTTTCCTACAAACCCTCGCAGGTAGCCAAGGACCTTGGGCGCTTGAGAATTTTGCGAACTGTCGTCGTTTATTACATTGTGCAGAATGTTAACGTGGAAAGCTTCCAATAAATTCTGCAAGTAGTCGTTAACTCGTTCCCTGTCACTCGAGTCGCGCACGGCACGCGTTGCACTTTTCTCTGCAACCTGCGCACTATTATTCTTAGAAAATGCAAGTAATCTGACGCGATAATCCCATTAAGAAATAACGTTACAAATATGTCAGTTCGATCAGTGGTAAAATCGTGTCGTCGCGGAAGCTACAGAATCTTCGAAAAACTTCCAGTCAGCATTTGAACAACGCGCTCGTCATCACACTCGTCCTTGTACGGATAAGGTACGCGCGCGTTGTAGCGGACCGGTTGAGCAAGCCTTCGACAAAGTTAGCCTGACGAAATAAAACGTATAAAAAAGAGACAGGCGACGCAAAATGTGAATGCTCGATCGAAAATTGCACTTCGATATCCAGAGGTAAGCCGTGAGTGAGTTTGCTATCTCGTGACATGTGCGCGCGATCATACCGCGGAAAGTGAAATTTTCACAATTGCGTAATGCTGGCATAATACTATTATCCGACGCAGATCGTACACGCTGCGGTTACGGTGTCTACCGCCATTAATGAAAGTGAGATTATCCTCGTTGCAGTTCCTCCAAGCATCGTTTAAAACATCGGCGGCCTGGTTTTTTCTTTTATTCAATATTTAGTCGTTTCTCTGTTTGTATCGGTACGACGAATTATTTCGGAGGTTCGCGTTTTATTATCGAAGGCCGGGTCAAAGTGTTCAAGGTCTTCGACGATCGGGCAATACCGTGTTACAATCTTATGCAAATTTACTTTCGATTCCAGTGCTCCACTACGGTGTTCTGTATTATTCGTTGATTGTCGCAAGAATCGAAAATATATAGTTATTAAATTGGCCTCGATTTTAGATCAGCGAGAAAGAGTGGTTACTAGACAGCGAAGGACTTCCACATTTTCGATCCCTTCTCCGATATCAAGGTGTCCTTGCCGGTAAAAAGAAAATCCAGAGTTCAGGTACATTCAACGAAACGCTTTGGCCGTTTACCAATCCGTTTCTCGCGTCGCACAGATTGCAATTTACTTTCAAGCTCAGTTGCCCTTCCTCAATCATCAAACAATGAAAAAGATATATACTGGCTCTCTAAATTGCAATAAAAATTTGGCAGACCTATCGAATACAAAATTCGTCGCTATCCGAAGCGTTTAATATTCCGCTAATTGTCAAGTCTCGAGCAAATGATCTTGTAAAAACCTCGTTCTAAGTATACCAATGGATTAAAAAAAAAACACCTGTCTGCACGAGCGTAAAGAAGAGCATCCACGAAAAGAAAAGCGAACCATCGATCGTTCCCTACCTTTCCTCGATCCGGCACAATGCACATCACAGAAAACCGTCAGCGTCCAACGACACGAGGATCCAACAAATGATACTCCAAACGAAACAAAAGCGCTAACAACAGCGAAGGTCGATTTCCGCTAATGCGCGATAGATCGGCACGGAGAATCGTTTCTCACATGCGTTCAATCGCTTTCCGCGGACTGAGAGCATGTCAGGCTCCCATGCTTCGATGTACCGGGTACTTTCCCTTTCTTTCGGCGCTTTAAAACCGTCTTACACGAGTCGGTTGAGTCACCTGGTAACGCTTCGTCGACATCGGATGAACGCTATTACTGTGTCCCCTTTGCCATTTGCGTGGACGCCCTGAAAATGCTTGGCTACGAATTATCGATGGCATTGAGGCCTTCCAACTTCGACCTCGATCGTTCTTCGTCAAGCTAAATAACGTCGTTTAGCTAAGGAGTCGAGGAGAACGGAGATTTTGAATCGAGTTAGTCACGGAAAGAACGTACATACAGTTTTGTGGCAGATTACGTTTAACTTTCATTTTTTGCAGCTCTCTCCGTGAACCAGTTTTGGCTGTGTGCATAAAAACTCCACAGGGAGTTGTTATCAAACGCATAATGGGACAGTGGGGGAGGATCATCACTTCTAAAAGCAGTGAGGAATATGTTTGAAATAATTATTATTCGTGGCAGTTTCATCGGTTTCATTCTATGAACGAGACGAAGAAAATGTGATTGAAATATAAGAATAAATGTATAAAATGTAGGAAAGTAGAAAAGTAAAAGAAAATGACGGGAGTTAACCGAAAGGCATTCACCCTTGGTTCACCAAACCAGCAGGATCAAACGGTAGGACGTCATACGAAAGTGCAGCCCCCGCTAAAACTAGACGAACTTAATCGCCAGACTGCGCCCGCTATCGTCGCAGGGACTTCAATTGCAAAATTCTAAAACGGGCAACTTGTAAAAATAAACCTACGTCACAAAAAATTAAAGTACATTTTTGGAATATCCGAGAACATAAATTTCTGGGTCCCTGTCAAAATTTCACATCAGGAGAACATAAGACATACTGATCGAGTTCTTAAAATAAAGGTAAAGGATGCTATTACACGACAATAAACGATGTACAAAAGATACTTAGGTTATTCATTTTTTATAAACAATTTAAACATTTGTTTGAGGATAACACGGTAATTATACACAGAAGCTATTCTAAACTAGCGAGATATTGTTCCTTCTACAAAAAGCTTTAATTTAAGATATCGCTGATTAAAATCGGCACAATAGAACGCGAAATAATTGAATTTGTTTAACGAAATTATAAACAAACGCGATTACATCGACTTGCCGACAAGCTACAACAATGAACACCAGACATATATTAAAGCTTGGAGTGTCAGCTACCATCTCCAATAGGAGTGACCATTATTCCACGTAAAGTTCATTTGTTATAAACAATCAAACAATTAAAATTGTTATTACGGACAACTGCATATAGATACAGCAGCGGGGTATTTTTTAACGCGTAGCTTGTTCCCTTCCCTTTCATTTGAGATGTAGTTGATTACAATCGGCCCAGCAGAAGCCGAGATAATAATTTTTTAAATATTTTGCCGGCAACAATAAGTCAATAATCGTGTATGTGGCGCCATCTCGTGTTTGCGGCCTTTTACGCAGTTCGCCGCGGCTTCAAAACCGAATTCCTGGATTGCATCGTTTATTTAAACAATTGTCTTTTTCTCAGCTTCTAGTGCGTGTTTTTTAACTGGACTTATCTTAAATAAAATCTAAGAACCATAGCTATCCTCTCCAAAAGTTTAAACAATATGGAAGTTGTGGTTCGAATGTTATTAACAATTAAAGAATCGGCAAAAATGCACTCCGGGCCACACCTATTATCTCGGCTTCTGGATGCGCTAGATTAATGATCGAGTGCTCAAAATGAAGGTAAAGAGTGCTGCTACACGACAATAAACGATTTACAAATGCCGCATCTGCGGTTCATTTGTTATAAAGAATTAAACAATTAAAATTTTTCATACGGCCAACTACATACAATTACGGCAACGGGGTATTTTTTTATCGTGCAGCTCATTTCATTCCCTTTCTTTTGAGACGTAGTTGATTAAAATCGGCCCAGTAGAAGCCGAGATAATTATTTTTTAATATTTTGTCGGTATCAATGTCGGTAATCGTGTATGTGGCGCCATCTAGCGTTTGCGGCCTTTTTTGCAGTTTTCCGCACCGCTAAAACCGAATTCCTGGATTACATCGTTAATTTAAACAAATGCGTTTTTCTCAGCTTCTACTGCGTATTTCTTAACCGGACTTGTCTTAAATAAAAGCTACGATCCATAGCTATCACCTCCAACAGTTGCAACAATATGGAAAAGCTGGTTCGAAAGTTATTAACAATTGAAAAATCGACAAAAATGCACTCCGGGTCACTGCAATTATCTCGGCTAATGGAGGCGCTAGATTAATGATCGAGTGTTTAAAATAAAAGTAAAGGGTGCTACTACACGACAATAAACTATTAACTAATGCTTCATGCACTGTTTATATTTTATAAACAATTTAAATATTTGTTTGAAAATTGCATGGTAACTATACATGGGAACTATTCTACACTAGAATGAGATTATTCAATGAACAGAAAGCTTTAATTTAAGACGTGTTTGATAAAAATCGGCCAGTGGAACGTGAAATAATTGAATTTGTTTAAATAAATTATAAACAAATGCAATTATCTCGACTTCTACTGGGCCGATTTTAATCAACCACGTCTCAAAAGAAAGGGAATGAAATAAGCTACACAATAAAAAAATACCCCGTTGCCGTAATTATATGTAGTTGGCCGTATGAACCATTTTAATTGTTTAATTGTTTATAACAAATGAACCGCACATGCGATATTTGTAAATCGTTTATTGTCGTGTAGCAGCACTCTTTACCTTCATTTTGAGCACTCGATCATTAATCTAGCGCATCCAGAAGCCGAGATAATTGGTGTGAGCCGGAGTGCATTTTTGTCGATTTTTCAATTGTTAATAACATTCGAACCAGCTGTTCCATATTGTTGCAACTGTTGGAGGTGATAGCTATGGTTCACAGCTTTCATTTAAGACAAGTCCGGTTAAGAAATACGCAGTAGAAGTTGAGAAAAACCCATTTGTTTAAATTAACGATGTAATCCACGAATTCGGTTTTGGCGGTGCGGAAAACTGCAAAAAAGGCCGCAAACGCGAGATGGCGCCACATACACAATTACCGACATCGTTACCGACAAAATATTTAAAAATTATTATCTCGGCTTCTACTGGGCCGATTTTAATCAACCATATATCAAAAGAAAAGGAAAGAAATAAGCTACAGGATAAAAAATAGCACGTTGCTGTAACTATATGTAGTTGGCCGTAATAACAATTTTATTTGTTTTATTGTTTATAACAAATGAATTTTACATGGAATAATGTTAACACCTATTGAAGATGGTAGTTTGGACTTCTAGCTTTAATTTATATTGTTTGATCATTGATGAAGCGCGCCTGCAATTCATAATAATCGCATTTCTTTGTAATATCTTAAAACAATTTCAATTATCTCGCCTTCTACTCGGACGACGTATTTATAATTAGAAACTATTGATGGCCATCTAAAACAATTGATTAAACGCAAGTGATATGCTTATGCCTTTCAATGCGGCAAAGAGCGAACGCATATCTTTAAAATTATTTAATTTTAATGTGTACGATAGAGGACGTTAACAGTATTTTCCATAGCAGTTGGTAACGTTGTGAGTGACACAGAAATGGTATGGGGTTCTCTGATTCTCGGGTATTCGGGCCGTAAAAATACATTTGCTGATTTCTCTATTCATATATCTGTTCGATGACATAAGAGATTACCGATGGTCATCGAATTCAGTAAATATTTAATATCATAAAAAATGAAATACTAAACAAACTAAAAAATTCATTATTTTCTCGATATGTAGAAACATATTCTGTATTAATCAATATTTGTTTATATTCCTGTGTTTGCAACTTGTATCAACCATGATGGATCCTAACCTTTCGCGTAATTTTCTGCACGCATGCCAAAGTGGAGATATATTGAAAGTGGAAGAACTTGTTTCGAAACATAAGGTCCAAGATTGGACCCTCTTCCGGTACAGCACTTCCGGCGACACTGCGCTACATGTTGCAGCGCGCCAAGGGCATTTCAATATCGTACGATTCTTATGCGAAGTTTCTGAAACACCCGACTTTAAAGTGAACGTTGCAAATAAAGATATGAAAAGACCTCTGCACGAGGCAGCTCAATTTACGCGCAGCGACATTGTCAAATATTTAATAGAACAAGGTGTTTGTTTTTGTAAAACACTATTGTCTTTTTGTGTAATTATCATTCATGTTATTACCTCCGTTATAAGGCGCGACCATAGACTCCCTAAAACGTGCTGATTGGACACCACTCATGTTGGCTTGCACGAAAACTGGAAGTGAGGCCTACAAATCCATCGCTGAGCTGTTGAAGGCAAATGCAAACTTATTTTTGAAAAATAAAGATGGGTGGACACCGCTGCACATGATTTGTCGTTCTGGGGATCAAAATGCTTTCGACTTATTGGTGAACCAGTCACCCAAGTGTATCGATGATCGAAGCAACAACGGTCGCAGTGTTATGCACATTGCTGGTAATAATATCTCAACGCTGAATGTTTGTTTATTATTAATCATTATTGGTGAATTTTTTAAATTTTTTGTAGCATTTCATGGTCACGAGGATTTAATCGAACGGCTTGCAGAACTTAAACCGGATTTATTAAGTGCCCGAGACTCTTCAGGATCCACCCCTCTTCACGAAGCGATCAAGGGCGGTCATTTAGCCACGGCGAAACGAATGATAAATTTGGGTGCCGATGTAGGAGCTACGGACCGTGTTGGACAAACTATTTTACACGTGGCGGCTTTAACAGGAAATGTTGACGCTGTCAAATTTATTTTAGAAAATAATTTAATCGATGTACACGTCGAGGCGATGTTCAATGTAACACCCTTAGTCGCGGCACAGAGAAGCAATCAAGTGGATACAGTCGAATGCTTGATTCAACATGGGGCTCTAAAATAAAGTATTTTGATTAATAATTCCTCTAAAAGGGGCGCAAAGACAAGTCGTTTGTTTCTTTTTTATTCAGAGATTGGTACACATTTATTTATCCTTTTTTCCTGTATCAGACAGTCTTAAAGAAGCATACAAAAATGAAGAAACGGAGGCTCTTAGTAGATCGGAGATACCTAGATTTTTACATTCTTCTGTTTCTTCTTCCTCTTCTTCTGCTTGTTCTTCGGTCTTCCTCTTCTCTTTCATTTTATTAGCGTGCGCAGGCAGGCGATGATTCACGGGAAACTTACGCGCTTAATTACTTGCTAAAACCGTGTCCACGTATTAATTGCCGTCGTCAATTATCACTTACAAAGAGAGAACATAAATGGTAAAGATCACAGAATTTTTATTGTGAATATGAATCGCGTGCCGGCTTGCCCGATTTTCTTGCAAATCGACCGTTGCTTCCTTGGCATTAGGTAAAACGGTGTAGAAAAAAAGCCGATTCGAAAAATATTCCGATATTTTCAGAGGGAGGCTGGGTGGAAAGGGGCTTTGCGAGGGATTTATTTTTCTCGAGATGATCGCTGGTTCGTGTGTACGTGGCATGGTGCAATCTTATTTCCACGGTTTGATTCTCTGCGAACGCTTTGAACTTTCTTCGTCCGGCCGCCGCTCTGCTCCGATGCGTTTTTCAATTATTTTTTTTTTTTGTCTTCTAATTGCACGCGAAACAAAAGCTACATTGCTAAGTATCTCGAAGGATGACACGATCGCGGTTCATTGGCAGACCCGTTTATACGATTCTTCGGGCAATAGAACGGGGATGAAAAGTAAAGAGAGACAGCACGCACGATTTAAAGGAACATTTCTAGATTGAACGGTACGGATAGGTGCACTCGATCATAGAGAAGATCAGCATCGCGCGAAATTTCGTCGCGTGAAAAGAGGAGAAGGGTGGAGATCTCTGGTGTGCGGATTAGAAGAAAGGGGAGGAGGATGGAGGATATTTATATTTATAAAACGGCTAAGAATAAAACATGCACTGTATATCTGTCCAACTGATTAATTGTCGCACAATTCCGTTCTGAATCTTTCCCCTTCATTTCTCCAATCTTCTTTTCCCCTTCTATCGCTTTTGTCTACTTTCATATTATTCTTTCTTTTGTTCCTTTCCCCCTAACCTTCTGTCCATTCTTTAACAGTAATCTAACGCACGGAACAAGTGCTTGAGTCCATGATTCCTTTTTTTTTTTACATCCCCTCCTCCTCTCGTCGAACCTACATATTTATCGTTCCTTTCTTCTTCTTTTTTTTTTGCTTCCTTTTGTTCGTTACTTCTCTTTAGTGGAATCGTTTATAAATATCCAATGGTTACTCGGGCTCTCATTTAATATTTTTTTGTTTGTTTTACTTCCTCGCTTAATTTATTTACACATTAACTAATTACGCTTGGGACTTAAGTTAAACCGCCTCACGCATCCGCCATCACGATAATAGTCACTGTAATATCCACTACTTACTAGTAACTTGTCTTATCTAGTGTTATCTTTTTTTGTTTTCACATTGATCGTCTCGGTCGCCTCCCTCTCTCTCTCAATCTTTCGCTCTTTATGTCTTTTTCTCGTCTCATCATGCACACAAAACTCTCTCTCTCTCTCTCTCCCTCTCCCTCTCTTTCTTTCTTTCTCTTTCTCGCAGCCATTTTTTCCATTTACATTACAACGTGTTCAACATGTACAAAGCCATATTTACATTATATACACCTCGCTTCGAGAATTTTAAGACGAATAGCGCGCTCTTTCTCTCTCTCTCTCGTTCTCTCTTTCTTCTTCCACACGCATCAAACCCTTTAAAAGACGTTACAACACCAGTGTCCTGGTGTTGTAACTTGTGTCCTCTTTACTTCAGCGTGGCCCGCCGGTTACGCCGTTGTCGATGGAAAGTATCAAATTAAAAAAGAGAGGAAAAAATAAAAGATAGGACCGAAAAAAATATTCGCGATAATTATACAAAATCGTGAATCGTATGCCTATTCGCCAGGCACAGTGTGTTCGAAGTTTGTCCCCGCCTATTTGGCTCGTACACCTTACACCTTTTTTACCTCTCTCCCGATCACGATTGTAATTCGAACGGATGGAATGTGGCTGCGTTTACGATTATGTCTGTTAACGGTCGTTTCGTGGGCAAGACCTTTCGCTCGTGCAAAATTATATTAGAGAACCAAGTTACGTCGCGTCGCGGACAGAACGTCGAAGAACGTTAACGAAACGCGACGACGCGAACGTCGAGGGTGAGAAGAAACCCATGATGCGTGATTTGTCCCCCTGTGACTTCCGGTTAGAGGTACGCGCGTCGCATCAATCGAGATCTTAACAACATAAAACGCGCTAGGTCGTCGCGTATCGTAACGCCGTTTTTCCTGTAATCGTCCCTTTAACGTTTCTTGCGGATGACGCACGAGAGTTTCAGGTGCCAAGCAGCGGGAATTCGGTTAGCACCGATGGACTTCTATGTCGCCACGGTTCGACTGACGCGACGAAAATAATCGCACCACTTCGTACAGCTTGACGTTTGGAAACGTTATCACGTTGCTCCGTAATTGACTCAAAACGTTCTCTCGCTTGATTGCTGCTTATCGTAAACGACGAGGGAATGCAAAGTGTGAAACGAGAAATGTCACGTGGAAGAGGAAAGAAAAAACTGTTACCGGAAATCTCGACGGTGGGTTACACGATTCGACGACGATCAACGACGGCGACGATACGCGACGACCGAGGAACGCGTGTACAAAGTTTTCCAACGTTATCCGTTACGAATAAGAAACGAGACGGCAGAATTTCGTGGCGTTCGAAATTATATACACATACTCGACACGGTTACATATTTTCGCTCTACCTTTAACATTGTGGACAGAAACGGTTTCCGAATGCTTGTTCTCGTATCAAGCTACGCTTGTGCGAAGGGTCTCTAAAAGGAAAAACCAAGATAACCGCGAACGGGGTTCACGCGATGCCAGAGTGAGCAGTTTACGTTTCGTACAAGTCGGAGGAAACGTTCGTACGCTTAGTATAGCTACGCTGATACCCTTAAACGCTGATTACCGCTATTTATAATTCGCCTATAGATTTATTCGCATTAACGTACGATTTGCCGAAGAGAACGATCACGGCCGACCCGGCTGAGCAGAGAAATAAATAAAAAAAGAAGGAAAACGATAAGAAAAAAAAAAACAAAAAAAAAGAAAAACGTTGCTGAACCGCGAAAAAGAATATGTTGAATTTGCTGCGTATTTATTTAAAACAAAAAACAGAGAAATGTTTGAGAAAAATTTAGCAGGTCCATTTAATGTGCACGAAGATTAAAAACGAAAGGGCGAAGATTCGTTATCATAGTCAATTAACCCAACATATCTTTTTCGAGTCAGATCGGTGCGAGAAGAACGTCAAGCTGAAAATGTGCATTTCGTCAGCTCGACGTTCGTCCGCCCGTCGACGATGGCTCTTCCTTGCAAGCATAAAATTTCACCACCCATATTCGACGACCAAGTGGCTGCGATCCATAGACCCGATCGTACTGGTTGCTATATCGTGAACTTCACTCAAGTTCGTTCGATCGCACGCCCACGATCGTCGATCTCAACACGATCGCTAATTACACATTAGATAACACTCACGGATGATAAAAAATAAATAGCGCGCGGGTTCCCTTAGTTACATATTAGATTACGCGGTTACGACATATACCTTTTGTTCTTTAAAAAATAGTAAAAAACAGTGACTAAGTTTTTTCGCTTTTTCCACGTCGTTCGGAAAATCGCTTTGTATCACTATATATATATTTTATATATATATATATATATATACTTGTTTCGTACAATTCTTTCGCTCAGTTTCTCTCATCGTGTTTTATGTATATATATATATATATATAATATCGATACTGTATACATACATATACATTTATATATATAATTTTTTTATTTATAAAAATAACATTCTGGGACTAAAACGTAACGTTCCAAAGCAATGTACAATGAGGAGCTGGCTGGTTGGACTGATAAAGGTACTTCAACGCCGCGGCTACGCCTTCCTTTGAAAGGAAATTTCGTTCTCCACTCATCGAACTTCATCTAATGGGCAAACGTCACTTCTCTACCTCGAGATACTCAAAGACACGCTTCGCGAAGAAGTTATCCCTCTCCGGAAAGAGGCGAGGCGAAAAATTGCGCACGCGTTCTCTTCGACGACTTTAGAAGTACACAACTCTACGGTGCGATCGCTAATGTAACGCGATACTGATTAATCGAAATAAGCGTCGATCGATTATTAAGTAACATTACTTCCCTCCTGCGTTCCACGGCGAGGTCGATATCGATCAGCAATTCGCGATATGTCATTGAACGCTGTCCCCGCTGTTCGATGAAAGTCGAGACCTTTGAAAGAAAACACGAGCTTCAGATTCCTTTATCGAGTCACAGCCGAATCCCGTTCGGGGATCTAAATCGAACGACCGTCGATTCACGGCCCGTTAACGAACCCAACGACTTCCACGCGCTCGCATCGGTTTTTTTTTAAATCTTTTTCCTCATTTTTCAACGACCTCGATATGTCTTCTATTTTTCACGTCATCCCCGAGTCGTTTTCGTTAACGAGCTGGGTCATAATCGACGAAGATCTTTGAGGAAGATCCATCCTCGATTTCTCAACGCGGCAGAGAACAGGCTCCGGGGATTGATCGGCAACGGGCGACGACGATCTGCCCGGGCGAACCGAAAGGAGTGACCTGCCGCGGCGTCACGGGACCACACTCGTGAATCGCGCGTTCGTTTCGTTCGCAACGCGTTCCCCGAAGCCGAATCTCTGTGAACGCTCTCCTAGCAGATCTCAGTAACCTAAGAGGACTCGTCACGTTTTATCGTTCTCCGCACAGCATCGTATTCACAATTCCGCCAATGGGCCAATCCCGAAGCCGCCCACGGCTTCGACGTTACAACGACGTTCGATTAACTTTAACAAGAGGTCCGATTTCTTTTTTCCCTTTCCTTTTTTTTCTTTTTCATCGTTCACGTCGCACAGTCGCGCGGTTCCACAACTGGAGACGACAGACACGTCCATCGGCATGAACCTCTGTCACGTGGTTGCATGCAGTTCTCGATAACAAAAAAAAAAAGAAAAAAACGAAAAAAGAAAGACAGAAACGGAAACAAAGGGGGGGCCATCCTTAATGTCCGGCCCGGTTATGGCTAAGATACGCAGCAATTCGTTCGGTCTCTAATTGCGTTCACGATTGAGTTGGAAACGCGTTGTGCTCTCGTGCACGTCCCGTTCATTCTACTGAACGTAGCCCGAGACACGTCCACCGTTGCCCCCTGGTATCGTGGTTTTCGTCAGGAACGGATCGTTATCTTATCATAGAGATCACCGTACTCATCGACGATCTATTACGATTTCAACATTTTTCACACGTCACGCGTTCCCATCGTTTCTCTGACTACCACGAGACGCGGAGGCGGTCACGTCCGAGCAGCGAGGAGCGTATCCATCGTCCTCGCGCAGGAAGACGAAGAGGACGACAAGATCCCGTCACCGATGGTGTCCTAACACTCGCTGTAAGAAGGCGGCGGCATTCCACGGCCGGTATACATGTCCGTCTGTGGCTGTAGATGACAGACGACCGTGTGTCCGTCCAACACCGCCACTGTTCTCGTGTGATCTTGCTGTGGCGGGATACCGTAACTGGCCGGAAGTCGAGGAAGATCGCCCCGCTCGTACCAAGCCTGTTGCTGTTTTCTCAGCTTCTCCCAACAAGTGTTCAAGGTTCTTTCGACCGCGGCACTGTACTCTGACGGGTCGCAGTGGATGTGCCCGTCACCTCCACGGTCCGTTAACGTTTGCCCGTAGTGCACCAGGTTTCGATCGGTGGCTGGGGAGTACGGTATCAGTGGCCTGTGATCGCCGTAACTCCTCGACGATTGTCTGCTCATGTCGCTCTGTCTTCTGCCGTCTTCGTCTGACATGTCTGACACCTGGATCTCGCCGCCGCCGCCGCCTCCTCCGCCGCCGCCCCGCTCGATCTCTTCGTAGACCGGTTCGTCCTCGTTCGTCAGGTCCCGCGGAAGGTGCACGTGTTGGCCGTGATGGGCGTGAAGCTGATGATGACCCGGCCCGTTTGCCCGACCATCGATGATCTCCGTGTATTTGTGCTTGTAAGGTATCGCAGCTCTCCTACCGCCGCCCCCGCCGGTGGTCCTGTTACCGCTGATGTCGTTGCTCTCGTTCATGCCTCTTGCTCCGCGATTTCGTCCGGAGTGACCTAGGGTCAAGGTGTTGTGCGTCCTGGGCGAGTCCTCTTGCTCGGAACCGCCGTGGCCGGAGTCGCGGGAATACGATTTAAAAGAAATGTTCTGTGGGAGAGAGAATTCTTTTTAATAATTGTGAGACGCTGTTGCGACGGCGTGAAATGGTCTCGATGAGGGGCAACATCGAATGATTCGGTGCGTGACTTGGTACGTGGGAATGGGAAATAGTTCGTCGTTGCTCGAACGATGACTCTTGTCGGTCTCCATATTTTTCTTTATCGAACTTTGATTTCGCGTGTCGGCAGCTCGCGCAGTTTGGAAAGGCTTCTGAATTGGAAACGATAGATTTTCGTTCGGGCAACATCGACGATTTGGCGAGGGTGAGGAGTTTTATACAACGAGATCCGTCGAGGGCGATTCTCGGGAAGCACGGAATGTTTCACAAAAATTCACGAGCTCGCATGCATGGTCGAGGAAATGAGCGAGATTTCCTACGTGCTGTAATGATATGTACAAAGAGTATCACGTGGGCACGTACATAGTTTCATTCTGTCACTACTGAACGAAAACGTAAAACACACACATCGAGCTACGCGCCTGGGACGAAAGGAAACACGTCTATTATCGACAAAACTGACATGGTGTTGTGTTTATAGCGTGTACACATTCTCTACGATCGCTTTCGGCCTCGAAACTATACGACTGCACCAATTGAACGTTCGTTAATGACTACTGTCGCGGTGCAGTAATGCATTCGCGGTTTCGAGGACGAAACGTTTGATCGTGCTAGAACAGAGACAGGGGGAACAGGGGTGGAGCGCAATACTTTTCACCGGGAACAATTTTCCCCACACCTCCATGCTGTTTCGAAGCGTTGGGTCCCGTCGAATCACGAGGTGTCCTCTAAAAGTGTGCAAATTGTGTCACTAGGTGCTTGTCAAGTGAAGGGAAAAAAGTCGAGACAGACGAAGTATAGGAAGAATGAAAGAAAAGTAATAAACCATGGCACACCATGCAGTGAATTATTAGAAAAGAATGGCAGAAGAACACAGTTTAGAGAAAGGAGAGTTCGATCAATAAACAACACGACACGAGTGAGCGAGCCTTTTTTAGCTGCGGTGAGTTAGTTACCTTCCACATGAGGTTTTTGTTAAGGTGGCCCCAAGTGGCGGTGGCAGATTTGGGGATATTGGGAGCTGAGGGTAAGAAGGCATGACGGGCGTACGGCAGGGTGGCCACGATGTGAGCCTCTGTTGGAGAGGATTCACCTGGCACTGTTACTGCCGGCTGCCTATCGACAATTGCCCAGCTTCGACCGGCCGCCAAGTACTGGAAAAATCGAACCATTCGCCGTTCCTCTTTAACCCTTCGTTTACTGAACCGTAATATAATGATCGATTGCGTGTCGCTGATGAATGAATGTACATATGGACATGTGTGAACGGAGTGTATCAAATACACGCAGGGTATGATGATGTATTGATGTATTGATGGAGCTTAATGAAATTAGTTTCCGGCGCCCATTGTCAGCCGGTCCTCTATCGAATGTTAGTAACTATGCACGCACGTATGTATTTACGAGATCGCAGAAGACGACCGTGTAATGTTCGCGTGTTACAATACGCGCGGGTGGAATACTCTCGGATTACAGTGCTCGAAAGTCGTTCAGAGTTGACGCGATGACACGAGTACCGGCGAAGTACCGTGCCCCGGGAGAATGTTAAAGTGTACGCGGTGTCCAGTGAAGAATTCTTGCACGGATCAGCTGCAAAATGCTGCAAAGCATTCCCCGCAGTAAACAAAGGGTTACTCGATGCACACGCACCTTCCGACGAACCACCTCGCTCCGTAACTTCTCGGCTTCTTCTAATCTCACCCGAACTCTGCACTTTCCCCATCAACGAAACTTCCCTCCGTCCACGGGGATGTCCGCGAAACTAATTAACCCGACAACACGGGGTGGTCTCTCGCGACAAATACATTCCTGTGCAATCGTTCTCGTAACGAGTTTGGACGGATTAGCTGGAAACCCCGTGACACGGTTCAAAAAGGGCTTTCAACCCTTTGGAAGCACGATATCCCGCGGAACTGCTATGCTCTGCGGAAGCGTGGCGGATTTAACTCGTGCACGGGCAAATCTACGACGCAGCGGGCTGAGATACGCGACGTCGGCATGCACAGTTCGACCGTAGTTGCACGCGTGTTTGTCCCCGGGACGAACGATACGCGATCGCACCTGTTTTCCGGCTACGCGCGGACGGGTCACGCGAGCCTTCCCACTTCCGGCGGAGATTTTTCCGCTTTCACTGGGACATCGTGGAGACTTGTGTATTCTCGAGGCGCGTCTCCTGGCACGACGCCGGGGTGCATGAAAATTTCCCTGCATTCTTTGTGGACCTTCGCGGAGACGCGGTTAAACTGATTTCTCAATAATTGAAGAACCTTCCGAGGGCTACTCGAGCACTCGTTCGAAACAAGATATAAGGAAAAATTGCGAGTTCCATTCGTTTGAATAATTTAGACCGCGAAAGCGACTTCGTTCGTTTCATTCGTGGAAAAGTGCAGGTTTGCCGATTTCCTTCTTGCTCTGTTGAAGCGGCGAGTCAGCTTAATGGAGCAAGGTGAGACGCAATACAGATCGCGGCGCGAGGGAACGAGCCTTCATTGTTTTCTTGCTGTTTATAATGAGGTAACGCCGGGGTGCCGGGGCTCCTCGTTTGCATGGCTGACGTGCAACCGTGCCGAGACTGGGTCGTCCGTATCAGAGAGGAAATAGCGTAATATCGATCATCGCGTAGGCGTTCCAACGATCCGGGGTATAAAATTATCATAACAATCTCCATGAAACTGGCCGTAACGAAACTGCTGTTCTTCTAATCGGGAACAGCAGTTTTCCACGTTCGCCGGGCTAATTATGAATTCTACTTGCGCTTCGATTAAAGAGTGCGAAGCTCCTCCGCGTTATACGAGCGCGAGCTGGAAGATCGTTAGAGGCTTCGATGATCCGTATTATTCAACCCTTGCCCCTCGTCGCGCGAGCACGCACCTGGTGTTAATTAGCGAAACGCGCGGAGCGAAGGAAGAGAAAAAAAAATAAGAAAAAAAAATAGCGTGTCTGTTTGCGGGTGTGGACGTGTGTGTGAGAGTGTGTGAACGAAGAGCGACAGTGATTGAAAAGAGCGTGTGTACGTCGTGTGGTAGATGTACGTGTGCGTGTGTGTGTGTGTGTGCGTTGCGGAGGTGTGAGAGAGATACGAAGCGGATCGCTTCGACGTGGAATTCTCTTGTCACCACGGTATTTCCTCTTGCACTCGCGGTTGCAAGTGACCGGTCGTGTCATAGGTGAGTGGTCTGAAGAATGCCTTGACGCGTGTGTGAACGTGCGTTTTTGTCAGGCTGTGAACCGAACCGAGTGCGTTGATCGAAGAACGCGCGAACGTTTGTTGCAGGTGAACGAAAGAAGGGGTGAAATTCGAGCGCTCTTCGATCGAACGATGTTGCTTGACGGCAAGCGGCTTAAAGGTATTCTGCAGGCTGCGTGGACAGAACTCGATGAGCGAAAAATAAAAGTACCGTTGCATTTTATTTTTTTAGGGTAGTTTCAAGGGGAGTCAAGGAAGCAATATTTCTTTATTCGACTAGATGTTTAGGATGTTTGTGTTCTATCCACGCAGCTCGATAAAACAACATTCGCTCGTACATTACGAATCTTTCTGAACGCATACTCCCTTCGTGGCCTGCGAAAAATTGTTTCGATATCTTTAGTAACTGCGTTACCGGTCGGCTCACGCACCAGTGCGTCGAGAGTAAAAAAAAAGGAGTCGATAAGCGACGTACAGGTTTGCGAAGAAGCCATGTCTGACTTGCTAGAGCAGATTACTACTGGACGGAATGCAGGACCTGTTTCTTTTTCTGTTTTTTTAATTCTTACTAATATTTCAATTGTGTTTCATTAAAACTTGAAATATACGAAACGAATATATACGGCCTCCGTTAGACAGACTGCCAAAATATATTAATTTCGCCGTTCTCTTTAGAGCTCTATCAATTTTCATAAATATTGACAACACCAAAGATACTATATCGGTAGAAACACTGCTCATTTCGGAAACAAGTATCAGCGGGCAGACAGAAAATGGGCACAGGCTAAAAGTGTTTGCGAGTGGTAGACGGCTGTCAGCGGCGCAGCTGCCTAGCCGATTGTATAAATCATCGATGTTACAGATTCATTACGTTTATCGTACGCTCGCCTGTCCGTAGAGAGGCGTTTCATTAACGATCCGGAACATCATCTGAAATAAATGGCCAGCCGTGCGACGTTCGCTCGTTTCACGAGCGACGCGATAAAAGTAAGTTCAGGGCTGAGACGGGTACAAAGGAAGGGAGTAAGGTACAAAGTAGCCAGCAACCGCGTTACACCAAACCCAGAGCCAGATAAGAAGCACGAAAATCACCATTGTTAGTAGAGGGTCTTGCAAATAGTACGTTCGCGTGTTTACAGGTGTGCAAAATGGAGCGAAAGAGCGTGCCTGTATTTTTCCGCCAGGTACCGAAGGACCAATGCGACGTTCACCGCGATAAGAATTTGTTTCGCTTTCCTTTTTATTTATTGCGACGTGCGAATTTCGCGGGATTAATTTCGCTCGGGGGGGAAGAAGCGGCAAACATTTGAAATTTCGAAAGAGAGAGTTACGTACACTGTGTAATAAATTTACAGAGAACCATGTGGACCTTAAAAATGTTTTCTAAATTTCTCTTGTCGTTTTAAACCCGCGCGTTCGATCGAGGTTGAAAATGTTGCACAACGTGGGAAATTCATGAACGACGACCGAGGAATAAAATATTGAACAAAAGAAGAACGAAAGCTACCGCTGCTATACAATTATACAATTGTCGTACAACGTCGTCCATCATTTCCAGCCGATAAACGCGCCGCGTGCCTAGTAATCTCCACCGAGTCCAATGAATTCGACCGACAATTGGTAATAAATTTTAGCGGAAAATACAACGGTACTCGATCACGCACATCAAGCTGCGATTATCGTTTTATCTACAACCGAGTATCGTTGTTTCATAATACAAGTCTGTGGTATGAATACGTTCGATAAATTCCCTTCTCTCTCTCTCTCTCTCTCACTCTCTCTCTCTCTCTCTCTCTTTTATTATCTGTTCATCAAAAAGCAACCACTGCTCTAACCACCCTGAATTTTTCTCGCTCTCTTCTCTATCCTTCTCTCTCTCCCTCGCGTTCTCTCTCTCTCTCTCTCTCTCTCTCTCTAAATTCTCGTCGCAGCGAACGCGATAGAACCGAAATAGTAAAACGGTTCGTTAAATGCCATTTTAGCTCGTCTCGTTCCAGAGCCAACTTTTCGAGGCGGCGAAGCGATTCTCGGTGACGTTAAAAAAGTGTTTCTGGTACGCGTTGCTTTTCAGCGGAACGCGCGGCCGTTCGAAACGAATCTCCCTCGAACGGGAGGGGTCGAGGACAGCCCGCTTCGCAATTTTATCCTGCAACAGACTTGGGGTAACACATTAAAAAGAAGAAGACGACGAAGAAAGGGAGGCGACAAGGGTGAAAGGGAAACTGGTGGGCGCTGTTTCGATGACGAAGGGGGGTGAGGGGGGTGGGGGCCCGCGGTCGAATTAGCATACACGAGTGAATAGAATCGAGGGTGGCAGTTGTGACGGTGGTTAAACGCTTAACTAGTTGAATGGGGTGTTCCGGAATCCCTCTCCGTTTTCTACGGCACCGCTTTCTAGAGTCTCGCCGCGTGGAACACGGCGTAACCTTTGTAAATCCGATCTTCGTGAATCTTAACGAAATCTTTGCAATGTGACGATTCCGAGGGAAGATGGTTTCGTATCGGGTGGGGAAACAATGACAGTTTACCGATAGAAGAAAGCGGGGTGACGCGAGGTAACGTTTGCTTCGTGGAACGGCGACAGTGGATGCATCGTTACATCAAAGGTTCGTTCGAAATGGTCACGTAACGGCGGTCGTATCAACCGCAACAGAGAGACCGTTCCCCTTAATCGCGTGGATGATCGTGCAACGGGCAACAAAGAAAAAAAAAAAGAAAAAAGAAAAAGAGGCACGACTGCTCGTTTGGGATCGCGGTGGGGCGAAAGAATTCGCCCGATAAAGGTGCAAGTACCTCGGCGAAGTTATCAGCTCGAAAGGTTTGCTTGGAGTTCGTGGAACGAGCGACAGAATGCGATGGTAGAATGCGTTATTAATTTCAGTACCATTAATCATACTTGCGTTACTGGCAGAAACAAGCGATAGGTCGGAAGAGGAGGAAGAAAAAAAAAAATACATAATGGTGTAACAGAGAGCGAGCAGAGTAGAACAAAAGTGTGTCAGCTAGCCAAAGTCTAGGAGAAACTAGAGAGCGATAAAGAGCGAGAAAGAGAGAGACCTATTCCTTAGTCGTCCTCCTGCTCCTTCGAAAAGAAAAATTCTCTCTTTCGATCATACGTTTTTTCCCCCTTGCGACAGATAATACAGCTGTCGGAACCGATCGAACAATCGATCGTTACTAATTGGTTTTCTCGGTTTGGTGTAGAAGCGGCTATCGGATACCTTGCTGAGCGGGATGCCTATTGTGGTTGCTAGGTGCCATCATGTGCATCTGGTGTGCCCCGACCGGCGACCTCAGCGACAAATTGTTCAGGTTCACGTTTATCGAAAGATTCGTATTGTTACAGGCGGCGGTCAGGTTGTTGTGATTGTTCGGCGGTGACGTGGTCGTTGGTGTACCCACATTGGAGGCGGCGTGCGGCGACAATCCGGAGCTATCGGTCGTTGGCGCCGACGGATTCGACGAGGTGTTGTGCGAGGCGAAGTCCTTGCCGCCGTTCGCGCCACCAGCACCGCCGCTGGTACCGGATGAACCGCCGGAGCTTCCTGTTACCGTCTTCGAGCACCTGAGGCACTTGGGCAGCCACGAGTGACGTCGCACGAACTTCCTGTATTCCTTTCTCACCTGCAATAGCGAAGCAGACCCACCCCCCAAACGAAAGGTTTTTTTAACGGTGCACAAAGAACCAAGGCAAGTGCGAGCGCGCGTTTGTTTCTCGTTCGATGACGCGTGAATTAATCAGAACGGAAATAAACGAACAGAAACGTTGGAAAGTAAATTTATAAATAAATGATGATCGAATATGTATGTACGTTGAGAAACATGAACAGGTAGACGTTATGAAGCGTTGGGTGCTTAATTTACAGAGAAATTAGAAAAAGAGCGGTGCGTCCTGCAGTGGCAACCAAAATGTAAACGGTATTCAAACGAAAAGAAAAGAAACGTATGTTTGTATATGTGTATAAGATAATCCAGCTGCAAATCAGGCTATAGGATCCCGGTTGATTCGACGAATAAATGTGGGTGATTTCGATTGCCACAGCACTTTATTTGAGACATCATTTGTTGTCATCGTGTTCCGTTTACGAGATACCACACGATCTCCAATGTCTAACGTCATGTCGCGTTTAACATGATTTCCCTCAAATGATCCTCTTGCTTGTGGAGTTACTTGCTACTTATATAATACGAAGAATCCGCCATCGTACACAGTGCATCGAATTCTTATGTTACAGGATGCTTGACTCGTAAGTAATTGCGTTAACTATAAACCTTACGATAGAAACAGTTTTACAATTTTCATATATAAAATGCACCTTTCGATTTCTTTTGCTTTCCCTCAAACTTCGCATCGCATTATCTCCTGCTCTTCGGGCGTCTCGCGATTGTTTAATACAAAATTGAAAAATATAGGTACGTGTAATTGATCGAACAACTTAACATTTAACGTTTCATGTCGTACTCATTATAATCGATATGCAACACTGTCGTCTCGCAGTACCGCCTCGATCCAACTGTTTCGCGTAACGATGAAAATGCATTGAAAAATATGACGGAAATGAAGGATGATTCAACGGGGTGTCTGAACGTTGAAACTCGCGTGACAGCACGGCCGCAGAGATTTTAAAGTAACGTGGACGTTTGGACCCCGACGTATTCCCTTACCTTCTCGTTCTGAACGCAATGGAACACAAAGATAAATAGCCCCTGCAGACTATTCAATATGGTGAAGATGTACGCCATCACGACAGACTCTTGGTTCAAGTATAGGAGCCCGAAGGTCCAGGTGAGCCCCAGCAGAAAGACCAGGACGATTGCGCCTCTGAGCCATGCCCTGATTGAGAAAAATGTTACACGATTAATGATATTGCAAATGAAATCTTTGAACGGGACGAACCGCGAGCGATGCTTAAAGGAGCGATAAACGAGGGTGGTACAGTTATCGTATGAGGGTGGTCGAATAGATACAGAGGAAGGGGTATCAAGAATAAGAATAATTAAATAATGATCGGATCTTTTGAACCTCGTGCCATCGAAAGAGTTAGGTGTAACGTGCTAAATGATCGATGCTAGTGTGACTTTAATTCTAATAATACCAATGCTACATTTGTCACATTCTTATCGAAATGGAGCAACGGGAACACGGGAGATTATCAGGGAACGGTGTTATGCAACGAAGTGCACGCAATGTTTCCAGCTACGCGACGCTAACGTCTGTACTAGCATTGCTCGTTTCTACGCGTGTGCACGGTCGTGTTTTGTGCAACACGGTGTTCAACAAAGTATTTAGCATTGTTAATGTTTTCATGACTCTCAAAGCGACCGTGGGGTCCTATAAGCATCGCACACAGCTTACTATTTCTTACGTTCTTCTTCGTCTCCATTGTCCTCCGTTTTTCTTTCTTTCTTACTATTCTTTTTCTTTTTATTCCCTTTCTTTATTCATTTTTTTTTCTCGTTTTGGAAAAGTGAATCCCAATTCACTACAAACGATCACGACTACTGTCTACAAAGAGGAAACGGGAGACGAACTACAGAGGTAGGCAGGTGTATTGTTACCACTAATCTCGCGCGTATTCGCTAAGCTACTCTGAAATCAGGAGTAACAACCCGAAACTAGAGGATAAATATGGCATGCGGTTTGAATCGTCGTGCGTACTCAGAGGAAAGGCAAACGGCGTGACGTAAATAAGGAATTCAGAGTATATCGATCGTTTCGCCATGTGTGCTTTCTGTCAAGCATTATCACGGATACACCAAGCTACGTAAGCTGTTGGTAATTGCAAACTGCTCAGGCTTGCTATAACGTACACAAAATAATAAAAACATAATAATAATAATGATGAAAATAATAATAATAACAATGGTAGTAACATTTTGCGATTCCAGTGAGTGGCACGATCAACGATTACTTGATTAACAATTAGCGTGATTTGTTTTCGCGGACATGTTACATACTACATTCTACGTTTCTACGTTCGCAAGATAAAAAAAGAAAAAGAAACAATTACCGATAGGTCTGATTGTAAATGAATGAGAAAGAAAGGTGTGGAGAACGTGTTAAATGAAAACGGTGCGATTAGAGACACGATAAAACGATGGTTAGTATAGAATTATGTTATAATGATGAACGAGAGATGAATAATAATAAAAATTGGTAAATATCTTACAAGTGCGCTTGCAATTTGTTGGGAAGAGCATTCTCTTCCTTTCCACTACCAACCAACCACGCCATGCAGAAGAATGTAGAACAGTGTAGACAGAAGTGGGTAGAAGATTTAATACAAAAAATGAAACAAGACAGCAAAGTTAGGTGATTGTTCCGGCACCATTTCTATTAATTGCTTATGAAAAAATAACAACTTATAGTTTCGCCAGTGCAACACTCGATTCGTATTACTATACACTGTGACGCTCCGTTCAGTACGCAGCAGGAACGTTCAATAATGTTTAATTACGTTCAAATTATTCGAAAGCGGGACGGAAAATAAAACGTGAAAGAGAAATGAAACGAAAAAAGAAGGAAAATTAAAAACAAAAATACAGAGAAAGATGATGGTCCTTCCAGATAGGGACAGATTCGATAATAAAACGAGTCGAGTTTGCAGGAGAATTTAACTACCATCACCAACATTTCCATACAGAGATTTATCAAGTTAATACCGTGTCGTTATTACTGTTTTTCTCTCCCCCTTTTTCATTCGACATTATTTTCCACCGTGCCGTTTTAATCGCAGAAAACACATAGCGCAGGCTAATTATCGTCGCACTCGTTCGATTGCTCGTGCATTCAATTACTCGTTGAAGCATGGTACAACTGTGACGGCATTTGTAATATACGTATAGTATGTATATGCACGTGAACGAGCGTTGTCAAAATCATAAATACATGTATAGAGTAAATGTATATATAGATATATAGATATACATATAATCATGTCCATGTAATACCTAAGTTTTACAGCAATACAAGTGGTGTGTCGAACGAACGGAAATTCTGCGGTCATTCCAACATAGTAACACAATGGAACAGAAATGTAGTAAACGAAAAGAACTCAGCATGGCCGCCAGAAAGATGCGTGACAATAAAAGACTCTCTTACGGGAGATCTCTTTCAAGCAAGTAAAGCTTGCGAACGTGAACCGAAAGCACCAAACAAACACTTCGATTCTACTCGACGGCAGGACTGATATCTCCAATGTGTTTACGAACGTACTTGATCGATTACTTTAATATAGAAATATATAATGTATATACAAATTTAATGTTACGCCCCGTGTATACGAGCAAACCCTGGAATTTCTAGGCTTACCTTGCGCTGGCCAATCGTGAATGCTCCTTACTCTTCATTGCTACGGTTGTGTTCGCGTGTCTGCACATCATGTAAATCGCCATCGACAGGAATACCAAGTTTGCCTATTAAATAGAAAATCGTTGTAACAGCTTCTGTGTCGATTTTAGCGAGAGAGAAAAATTCGGTGGTGCGTTAAGTATTCGTACAGAGCTCGATGTGCACGTCAACGAAGCATTCGATATTACATATATCGATACGACGTTTCGTTGCGTTAAAAAAGTAAAGCGGATGGCTCATGATTTATCTTACATTGCGTTCTTTTTTTTTATCAGGAAGAGTGGTCTTACCAGTATGACAAGTATCACAGGTCCAACGAAGCTGAAGATGAAGTAGTTGTCCGCTCGTAGCCAGCAATATCGATCGGTGCCGTAACTGAGAGGATCGATTATACAAGAAATAGCCACGACCAGCAACGGAGCACCGTAAGCGACCAGATAGTACCAGCGTAGCCTTGATTTCTCCGCTTCGAACACCTCGATCAGCATCACGTATAATTGGAATCCTGCAGGAAGATCGGAATAAAATTAACCTACTACCTGAATCCCGTCAAAGACATTAGTCGCTGTTCGTTATTCTGTGGATTGGCGAGTGGCTGTATTACGGTTACTGCATTTCAGGAATATACCTTCGAGGAACATCCAGGCGAATGCACAAAGGAAAAAGAAGTGCAGCAACCCCGCGACGATACCGCAGACAATCCTTTGGTTCGTTTGTCCGATTCCGCAAACGAATAAAATTTCAGCGATCAGAAGGCAGACGCAGAGATTCTTGTGGATGGTTGTTCTGTCCGACTGTAACAGAGCAGTGGGATATACATGTAGACATTTTATTCATATTAGTCGAAGTGTTTGCTTAGAAATAATTCATGCAATATATTCAGTGCCGAGTGATTACCTTTAATCCGCGAAATAATTGAAACGTTAAGATCGCTAGGACGAGGCAGACTACAGAAATGATGCATCCAATGTACGTGATGATCTGCAGAGCAACTTGATGAGCTATATCCAATCTGACAGCGTGCACGTCCATTAAAACGGCGAAGTTTGTAAGATGATTACACTCGCAGATCGTGTGAGTCTGGTTGGTTTTACGAATTTCACAGCCTTCTTCTGACCAAGCACTGGAATACAAATGAAACGTATGATTATAACAATCCCACTTCGATAAGTCTACGCGTGCAAGATCGTATTTACGCAAACAGTTCTACGAAATTACTTCGGCCTGCACTGTTAACCAGTGCGAATTCGTTTGCAAGTGAATCAGAGAACAGTTTAGAATCGACGAATTACACGTAATTGCTATTAATGATCACCGACGTTATCGATCGGAGTTACTCGAACGGGAGAACTTACCTTAAGATGTAGTCCCAGAACACGCAAGTCGGATTGGTGACGTTCTCAATGGACAGGTGCTTGAAATAGACCCTGACTGGTTCGCTGAGTTGTATGTGCCTCCCTTTGCCAAGGGATGCCGAGATTACTTTGCTATTTAGGATCCTGGTCGTGTTCCTTTTCGGTAATGGCTGTGGCTCGTCATTCATAACCAACGACGATACCTCGGCTTGCGGCTGTAAAATCTCCTCGAGCCTGTCAAAGGCCATGAACACCAAACGGACAATGCCACCCTCGCTGTTCTCTAGTAATGCGCCTCTGGTTAGTTCGACGCGATCGTTCGAGGCTGTCCACCTCTGTTGAGCTGCTTCCGTTGGGAACACTTCCAGATCGTCGCCAATATTCCTCGCGTCCAACACGCGCACTTCCATTACTGTTTGGGAATCAAATAATAGTATAACAGCTGCGACACGCTGGATCTCGCAAGGGTGAAAATTATGAGGCGTTTCAATTTAATCTTCTGCTATCCCCCGTAACTGGAAACTCGGGTCTCCCTTGGCTCCGATCACCTGAACACGACCGAAGTGTACCTAACGCGTCGCGCTTAAAATAAAATTTATTCCTCGATCGTTGCACGACCTCGCCAACAATTGTCAATCTCGCGGGCATAAAGTTCCGTTACTAGAATAAATCCAATCTTCTCCGTATGCGTCGCCTATTATTTTTTTCAACGGCCAACGTTCCCCCCGTGGTATACACCATTCGATCAGTCATAAACGTGATGGCGCGGCCGATGGAAAAGATTCGCGACACGTTGGCGATGGTGACCAGTTTTCTGTTAGCACGGAAGAAGGTGCACCGGTCAGCCGGTGGAATATTACGTTACATGGCATCCGGCCGGCTGTCGCTCATCAAACTCATCTTCTTTTTGCCCTTTACTGCTATGCTATTTATCACGCGGGTATCTAATGTTGCAGCTACTTCGTTCGACCGCGCCATAGAAACTCGCTTCCAGCCTCAATCACGACCGCGCGCCGCGTTACTTCCAGGAAGTAAATCAAATTGCTCGTAATTTTCCCGTGGTTTTGTTGTGATAATGCCGCGAAGGGAAACAGGTAAAGCTCGTGTTACAACATTATCCAACTAGGCACCAGAGAATTACGATGGGTTTGGATCTTTGTTTTATCCTACGCCGGATATTACCGGCGTCGCATTCCCCAGATAAGAGATCTAGATTTATGCGACCCGATGCCAGGAGCCGGGCCTACGATTCTCGCATGTCCATTGTGCTGGAGAAGCAGGCGTTAATTCGTTATCCGGGCAGCCATTCGTTTTTACTCGCGACGGATCATCGTATATTCCCTATCGCGGTATCTAACTCGGGCGTACTGCAACGTTCGGTGTATCTCGACTCTATCGTACAATATAATATCGCACGGTAGGGCTAAAGTTTGGCACCAAGCCTTCCAGTTGCACGGCATGAAAGCAGAACACACAAAATCAATTTGCCCACCGCTACAGCGCGAAGGTGCAAAATACTTACGTATATTTCTTCCCTCGTGGGTGATCGTCTTCTCGTGCATCAGCGTGTCGGCCAGCAAGAACGCGTTCTCCTCTAGTCCGATCAATAAAGAGGTTGCGACTCTCATCTGCTCCTGATGGCTCAGATCCTTCCACGACGCCATTTGTGCCTTGTCAAGAAGGTTGCTCCCCGTCCTCACAACACCTTGCAACAACTCCGTAACGCTGACCTCCCTCTGATTCGAATCCTGGTACGTCCTTATGTCCTGCGCCATCTTCTCAGCCATGTTCTTGATGATCTTCGTCGTGATCATCATATCTCCGCCGTAGAGTCCCCTACTGTTGTTCGTCACTTGCGACAGCTCGCGGCTGATTCCAAGGATTACGTCGCCCTCTGTCACCCGGTTCTCCAACGTGGTGAGCCAAACCGAGCGGCACTCGCTTAGATCCGGACTGTCCCGATGCCAGAATGCTGTGTCACCCCTGACCAGGCATCTCCATCGCGCCAAACCGTTGGCACCACCTGGACAACTCTGCACGGCCACGTCCCCCGCCCTGGTCGTGTTCCACGACAGGTTCCTGGCTATCACCGGGGGACACACTTGTCTACCGTAGTCGTACCATTGGCCATTCGAGCTGGACTCTGGATACAGCGTGCTCGGCACTGGAATATTTGAGTTAGTTACGAGCGTTAGTTGGCCTGTTACTTGGCTTCAGTTAATGGCGCGGCTTTAATGTGATTCTAGTGTCCGGTCCCCGGTGGACCGGGGCTTAGCGAGCGCGCAACACGGTATCGGGTCTGCGAAATGGAATTTTGGATGCCCAGGGGTGTCTTAATCTTTTCGGGCGATTGTAACGAGTTCGCGAGGTACAACACTGCGACCGGGAAGGGGTGGGGTGTTGGTTAGTTAACCGGTACGATTTATGGATCGTTCGCGGTATTTGCTTGCCATTTTTACGTGCTGTCGCGTTTACTGGCACTGTTCGAAAACTGTTCCGCGAACGAATAATAATTGATCGGAAGAGTTAGTTGCGTGGAAATCAATTAATTTATTGTCGATGCTTTAATAAAGATTTCCAAGCAACCGTTAAACTGTTTGTTGAAATTCAGATGTTCTGACAGTTATTTTGGACGTTAACCCTTTCGGTACGAACGTCGACTGTAATTGACAGCCGACGAGCCCTCGGGCGAACGCGTCTACTACAATCGACGAGTGATGGCTCGAGTGATGCTGTACGCGTCTACCCCGGTAAGCCTTGCTTCAGCGATAGATTAATAGTTAATTAAATTAACGATTCATCGTCGCAACCTTTCAACATTGATGCGCCGAATGACCGAATTCAGATTGCAATTAGCTTTCTTCGCGAGGCGATTTCGAGCACGGTTTCGATCTTGATGATGAAATAAACGATATACAGTGAACTCTCTTGATCAGAACGCCATTAATGTTCGTTCGTCCGTTTAAGAGGAGCGCTCGAGCACTCGAGAACTTACCAGTGGTCCTTCGACTCGTTCTCCAAGGGGCAAAGGTCGACGTGGTTGTGGCCTGAGTGGTTTCAGGAACGATCGGAGGCACCGCTGGTCCGTTCGCAGACGGAACATTTGCAGGAAGTATTAAGTCTTGGTCCTCCTCGAGGACCTCCATATCGACCGGCGACCTCGTCGACGTGGGACTGCAAAATGGAATGGGTTTGTCACTTTCAGTGGCGGTCGTGCCGTCGAATTTCGCGACGAGCGTCCCGGGTAACGACGCAATGAAAATATTGCTCCGTTCAGGAAACGTTATACGATTCCATCCATGGCGGAACGTTTCGGCGACATCGTATTTCTCAGCTAACGTCGAGACAGATATATTTTTCGCCGTAATAAATTACGCGTTCGCTACTCCAATCAAATTAAAATTTTTAATAAGCCTGACAACCTGTTCGAGTAATTCGTTGAAAATTTAAATTTAATTTCAAGCTTTTAAACACACAGGAGAATATGAAATCCTTTAATCTGGATAAAATGAAGTAAAATAAAATAAAATGAAATAAACGAAACCACAAAGTTGGCATTTTAAATCTGTTCAAAGTATACTGACCTCGTCGTGGTGGTTATTGGTAGCGTCGGGGTGGACGGTGCCGGTGGCTGTGGTGGTTGTTGAGCCGGGGGTGTCGTAATCCTAGATGGAGGCCTGACAGTCGGCTTAGCCGTGCTCCAAACGCTCGGCTGAGAAGTCATGAACCACGGCGGACTCGGACGGGACGTTGTCGTGGTTGTTGCTGCTGTAAGTGTTTCGCCGGGTTCGTTTTAACTTTTCGAGAAGATGATGCCGAGAAAAGAAAACGCGGAAAGCAGAGACGCCAGCTTTCGGGAGGATTGCTCGAGGATCCTAAGAGCTCGTCTACGAGCTTATCGGATTTTAACGCCGAGTATAATTAAGAAAGAAAGTGATTTGAGGAGCCCCGGGCTAAGCCTGAGTAGACGTACTCCTCGGGCGGTGCGAACGACGGGGATGCTTTAAAACTCGTTGTAACTGGGGAGCAGGGATCAATTTTTCGCTAATTCTTATCGAAACGTTTTCTCAGTCTTCTGGCCAGATATTAGAGAGCGCTTGATCCTTAGTTAAAATTCAAACCCTCTTTTCGTCACGTTTCTACCGGCTGAAGAGCTATTAATCGCGACTGCGACGATTTGAATTATTAGCCCCAGCAGACAATTATATCGCAACCGCGAAATGAAATGCCGCGTCGATTCGCCGTTTCGTCGATTGGAGAATTGGAGCGCCGATATCGCGAATAACAATTTGATCCAAGCACTAAGAAACGACGAACGATCCTCCCAGGAATCGACAATTGCATTGTCTACGGCCGTTCATACCCCTCCCAGTATTCCCGTATATCGGCCCAAGTAGTATATACACATTCCATAACAGACAGACGTCCATTGGTCCCGATGTTTCAATGCTGGCGACCGGACAATCGCGACGCCGCATCGATCGCGACAGAAATATTCCCGAAAACGGATATTTCCGAACGCAAGGCGAGCCAAGTGACGGAGATTAGCTTACCTTCGTGGTCGATATCGCGACTATATCTGGCCTAAGCGGAGAAAACGATCTTTAACCCAAGATGGCTGCGGCAGTTAATCCCTGAACGGGATGGTCCGCGTATTTCGCGGTACTATCTCTATAGAGGTCATCTTTATTGGCCGAAGGGGTTGGCGATAAGGTAAAATACCGGACGTCGCCGATGTCCGTTACGATAGCCGGCTATGCAGAAGAGAGACAGCAGCACGCGCACTGGGAGACGAGCAAAAGGGAGACAGAGAGGGCGAGAGAGAAACGGTGAGGCTTTGGTATTGGGGCTACCAACAGATCCGACTCCCTCTTGAATATACGTTTGTGCCTCGAGACCGATCTATCGGGTCTCGCAGGATATCGATCACAAGAAAGACGAGGCGTTAGAAGTCGTGGAAGGCAAACAGAGAGGCAGAGAACAGGGGTTGACAGTTTATGGTCCAATAAGTGATTGTGTCGCCTGGCAGTTTCGGTAGGTCGTAACCGGGTAGGCGTTAACGTCAAAAGGTCAGGAAAGTCACCTTTATTCGGTCGGTGCTGGCTAAATCTGTTTGAACGTCGTAAAGTGTTCAAACAGCATGGCGTCTGAACTACGCTGAAGTTTTGCCACACCTTTGGCGCAGCTCGTAACTAAATAGAATTTTCTGCTTTTAGGAGGACCGTAAATGGTAAATGAACATGGTGACCATTGGATGAGTGGTATTAGAAAGTATCTTACGTGTATTCAGTGGGTGAAAGTTACGTTTCTGGGAATCGAAAATGTCAGCTGGCCTCTACGGTTGCGAATGTAAAATCGTCGCCAACGACGTTAGAAGTAGAACGATAGACAAACAGCCAACAGTGCAAACTGATACGGCGATCACTAATTGATTGCAGGCAAATTAACCATAGGGCTTGGTATAGATTTATAATAACGCGTCGAGACGTCGTCGCGTCACACACGAATCGCAGTATCATCGAGCGTAACGATCGATGCTCACAGCAATATTCTCTGCGTATCACTGTTTGCTCTTGCGGGATTGCAGAAGTGTTTCATTACGATATGAAACACGCCAGAAAAGTTGGACAGGCGGCCGCATGTTTCTCGCGTTACCGAACCCTGCGATCGATTTCTCGATCGCAAAGATCACGTCTCCGCGAACTCTTCCACTACTCCTCTCCTCTCGTCTCGTCTCCTCAGTATCTTCTCTTTGCCGTCTTTTCTTTTCTCCGCTTTATACTCTGTCTGTCTTGAGAGTGCATAGCCGATGCAAGCCGCTTGGAGATCTTTATCGGGACACGGGCTTGCAGTTACGTGGGCAACGTGAATCATAAGCGCCGGCTTCGGGAAATTCTAATCGATTCTCGCGGTCAGCTGAGCAACCCTTTGCCCGTTCGCGCCGTGAAACGACGAAGAAGCGTCTTTTGAACGCCTTTTCACACACAAAAAAAAAAACAAGAATCTTTAAGCGGGACCAGGGAAATGCAAAGATAAAAAGCGGATGCTCGAAGCATTGCATTTTCGACAAAAACGAGAGAGACGTATCTGTAAAAAAGGATCGCTTTAAATTTTCCTGTGTTTCACGAAATTTTTGCAGGGACAGATTCTACTTGAAGATTGATTATTTTTCTAATACTATGAAATATGAAATTTTTCGTGGTGTTTTAAAGAATTGCACCAAACAACTTACGCTTCAGTTTATAAAAAAGTTAATGCGTATTCGATAAGATACCAAATTAATCGAGTTTTGCTATTCACGGGTGTTGCTTCAAGCATTAGAATATCTTGAAAAGGATCGCGAAGTCGGCGCCTATGCAATCGTTCGCCGATATCTACGGAAGACCGCTCGTTGTATAAACGATACAGGGTACAGAGATATTACGATGGAATGGGCGCGTACAAAAATGGTGGAGTCTTACTTACCGGACACGCAACGATAGTGAGCCTCGAGGTACTTGTGCGTGTTGGGACAGGGATCGCCGAATTGCAGCGTCGATGCAACAATACTGCAGTTCTGCCGGTCGTTGCACCTGGTTTTCGATAGCTCGGTTAAAATGACAAACGTACACCCTTACCAAAGTGTACTGAACCATGGATCCTGTCCCTTTTCTCTTACCGTCTGAGATGTTCAAACAAGGACTACACGAATCGGGAGACTTTTTCGACAAAATTCGTCACTGCTATTGCTTATTTATACCTCGAAAATTCACATCGATTTCTTCTCATTTTCCAAGACGTCCGAACAATTATCGCGAAACTTTGTATCTCCCTTTCACAAAGTTTCGGGCGGTCTTGAAAAAATCGTGAATCTCAGATCGCCCGTATTCTATTGACGAAGGGAGGAACGATTGGTCGATAAGAAAAGTGTGCACCAACCTAGGCAATAGTACTGCGCCTCGATGTACTTTCCGGTTCCGGGACACGGGTCCTCCTCGAAAATCTCGCTGCGCACGTCCACCGAACAGGAATTACGATAATTGCACCTGCAATCGTCACGTGAGCAAGAGTGTCACCCCAGGGGACAAATAACAAGTTCGCGAAGATTCGATGAAATGAGTTTCTTGAACGAGAATCAATGGCGTCGATATGAGGTGAACTGGTGATTTCGAAGATATCCCCTGACTTCGAGCTTGGACATTTTTTTTTTTCTATTCCATTTATCAAATTCGACGATGCGCATTTGGAAGTTATTTACAATCGATTTTCCATTACACCCTGACTGTACTGGAGTTTTCGTCGAAACTCTCAAGTACGTGAAACTGAAGCCTCCAACGAGTCGCGTTAGCGTTCACCGAAGGTATGTTAGCAACAAGAGATGTTCGAGACACGCGAGTTAGCCAATGACAAGTGGACAATTGGTTAGTAGAAACAGGGGTTTGCAGTAGTTCTAAAAGCGTTTTAATGCGTTCGTGGCAGGATAGATGAAACCGGGCACGCGTAACGTCGTGCGTCGTTTATTTCGTGTCAATGGTTCCGCGGTGTGTATGTACAGAGATACGAGTATCATGCAGAACACTAGTATCCTGAGTTCAAGCACTCTGAAAATCATTATTAATAACACCTATTATTAATAATAATAACAGCAACAGTACCAATTCATTACGATATCGAACGAAGTTGAATTATTTGTACAAGCGTTACTCTTTATTCTCGATTATGCCCGACAAACGAAATACTAAACTTTCGAGTGCAATTCTACGTTACACTCCCTCTTCCTCCGAGTGGTGCTTTACGAGAGCTTTCTTCGTTAAAGAGTACCTTATTGCTGGGCTCGCGGAGAACTAATAAAGCTTTGCTTCTCGCAAAGTTCACTAGAAGGGGAAAGCGTGTTCGTGCTGGTCCACGACGTCGCCCTGATCGCGCCGCGTTCGCGTTTCTCCTACGTTGTCGGCGTTTCCTATTTATTTTTGATTTTCCAGTCACTTCAAAGATGTTTTCCCTTGCTTCTAATCCAGACGACGCAACGTTGCGTCGTTGTTCGCGCGGATCGCTGGTCGTTTGATTTAAAGCGGACTGTAATCGCCTTATCGGCGAAAGGAGCTTTTGCCCCTTGAAACAAAATCGTTCCATTAAAAATAAATCGATAAATTAAACGCGACCCTTCCTCCGCGACTCCCCCCCCCCCCCCCCATATCCTCCACCACTTCAGACGGAGCAAGAAAGTGCCGTTCCCGCTTTTTAATGCTATTACAAAAATCTCGTTGACGCGAAGAAACGAAGAGAGAGAGAGAAACGTTATTAACGAACCGATCGATAACGCGGAAGTGCGCTCGACTTAATGATCACCCACAGTCGAAGCGCGCATTAATGCCTTACAATTTCCGCGCAACTGTGTATCCAAATAGAGCCAATCTTTTCAAAAACCCCTCCCCCGCCCCCTGAATATTACTTCCATTCCTCTTAATTCCTCGCAGCAGAAAATAACGTTTGGGATTCAATGAAAGACTTCGACCCTGCAGTCCTGCATCCAGTACTCGCGTCAAAGGAACATCGATTCGTTTGGAATTTATTTATTAATGCCCTATGCTTCCGGTCGTCCGAGGCACGAGATATCACCGTGCCGAATTTTATCGTTTAAATAACCCTTTTCGACCACCCCAAACAAACGTCGCCTAAATTTCCCCCATCCTCGACACGGTTCAAACAAAATACTTAAGCTTATATACTCGCGTCGGTTCCAACGAACTCATCGCTCTAACACGACCCCGCCGCTTCCTCTCTGCATAATACACGCACGCCGGGGCTGCTTTAGAATCGGCAAAGTGTGCACGGTTTAATCTCGATCGGGGGGGGGGGAGGCGGGGGGGCGAGAGCCATTAAAGCGAGTGCACGGCCCATTGTTGGCCAGACGGGGCGGTGTACAGGTGCAAAGCCCACACACGACCTGTTATCGGTCCCCGTGGCAGCTACTATTTCGGAGGATTAAGCAACCTCCGCCTTTGCGCGTGGAAATTCCGGCGAATCGCGTTTAACCCTTCCTCGAAACATTTTTTTCCTCCCCCGCCGGCTCCGACGGTTCCCCTGAAACACGGATCCATCTACGGGGGGCGTGGACGCGAGAAACGAACGGAAGGGAAAGGGAGGAAAAGAGGGAAACGTTCCTTCCAACGGGAAGGATTAATCCGCGCGGTCGGCACGACGACAATCGATCGCGGGGCGGAAGGGCGAAATTCCCGTTGACTTTGCAAGGGCCGCGGCCACGTCAATTTGTCGTGATTCGAGTGGCGTGTATCGACAGGCCACCGGGAACTTCTGGTTACTCCGCGTAATTGGCCCTGCTCGTAGATTACTATGTTACGGGGGAAGAAAGCGTTCCTGTTATCGACAATCCGGCTCGATTCGCCATTCTCACCCCTTTCACGTGACCCCGACTCGAAACCACGATCCCCCGTTAAGCTCGTACGTATTAAACCGGGCGAAAGGACAACGGTCTCCAAAGAAATTATCATTACTACTGTCACCGTTGCGTTCCAGTCGTTGTCCCCTTATGTACGACATTATTAACTTCGTTTAATGTACAAAAGGTCCCCACATTGGCTACTCGAACGAAGCTTGAACCGCGCGAATCACGTCCGACGCGGAATAAGAATTTTCAACCCATCGACGAAGTCTTTCCTTTTCCTACGATTTTTATTCGCGTCGTTTCCCTTTTGCTCGGGGATCGTCCTCCGTGCACGCGTGCCACCCGCCACCGACGAGGGGGGGGTAAACGTAATTTCAGTCGGATAAACTACGAGTGAGCACGAAAAATCGCCATTTCGCGGATGTTGCGCCGCTTGTTATTAAGGCTTTCGGCTTCCTTCGCCGCCCCCTCCCCCAGATTCAACCCCTTTTCGTTTCCATCTGGCAGACGGGTTTGCGCGTCGTGTCGCCGGCGACTCGTTCTGCCTGGTGGTCGTGCTTTAATCATCGATTTCAGGATGATTCAGAGGGCCTACTGTCTCGCCTGGGCAGGCCTCGATTTAATACGTTTCGACCGGCTCACGGCTCGCCCCGTCATTTGTCCAGTCTGAGCACTGTTATTTCTTCGCCGCGGCGGCGTTTCGGTGCACGAAAAAAGGAGATTCGACGGCGAAGGGGCCGGGGGGCCGCGACGTTTCGACCGTGGTGCTTGTTTTCGTGCCGCTTTCTGTCGAATTGACTACGCGTTACGAAGAAACGAACACGTGTAATCTATGCATGAGAGTTCTGATAGGTCCCGCGTTCGTTTAATGGCCGTTTTGCGCGTTACAAAGGGCTGGTTCGCCGTTCCGCGTATGTGGTATTGTATTAAAATTTCAATTTCGATCGGTCCTATGTCCGCCAGCTTCTCATATCGCGTACCGTTATTGTAGAGGATAATGTATTCTGCGCGCGGATGAGCATTGGATAGCAGCTCGCGATAGGCAGTAAATAAATATTTACAAAGTAGTATTTGCCAAACAAGCAATCGATGTGGGTCGATCGAGCTGCGGTGAATGGTATTGCGGTACAATAAATGAGAGTTAAATAGAACGTGTTTGCATAAGAGGAACGAATTGAGCGGTGAATTTAAAGTAATTTAATGGAAGTCGATTGTTGCAGGTGCCTCGAGGTGCTGAATTTCCGGCCGATAGAAAGGGAACACTTGACGGGTTCAGTTTAATATTTCGTTGCACATATTCTGCGTGCTTAGGCACGAATCGCGAGGAGCGTCGTTCATCTTCGCGATTTAACACCTTCAAACAATGTCCTATTTGCATTCCGCGATATGCAAAATTTATTGTTGTCGTTGTACGTATATAAAACGTGCCTCAGGTACGCTGCAATAATTCATGGCGATTTTAACCGTCCGCCGAAATGTCGGCCGCGAATGTAATAGTAATAACGCGTATGCAGAGGAAATATTAAATGTCTGTCAAACACACGGAAAGTTTTGGAAAATAAAATACGTGCTTTAATATTAACGAAAGGAAACCATTAAAAAATTGGCTTCCTCTTACGTTGGAGAGAAGGGTCGTTAAAAATCGCCGATTCGATCTAACTGCGAAATAAAACTCAGACCTAAAGCCTTCCGCAAAAGGTTTATTCAAATGATAGCTCGAAACCCGGCGTTTTCCTCCTATCTAAAATTCTGCTCGATGATTTACGATATCCTTATTTATGCACCTAGCGTTTAATAACGCCAAAGGCAACGACCAAGACGCCCGGCTGTCACGCGACACCTCGGTGCTAGAAAATCCATTTCGCAGGTAGGAAAAAAATTTTGTTCGCGCCGCTCCCGCAAATTGCTCTTGTAAAATCAAGCACGTTTCTCTCTGACCGTTTCTTCGTTTTCGCGTACACTTGATTACTTGCTCAACAATATCCATTTAACTGACTCGTTAATGCCATCAATAAAACGCGTTCCATATTTTCATACACCACCGTGTGCTTTCGCCCGAAACAAAAATTCATATATTTTGTTATCTATCCAATTGCTGCTCGGCATACAATGATGGATAAAAAAATGCGCCACTGCAGACACGCGTCAGAAATGCAATCATTTGTCGAAATAGCCTGTCAGCCAACGGACGATCGAGGTATTCGCCGATTAAGAGACACGAAAGCGCCATTTGTCGTGGAAAATGGCCGGGCGAAATGAGGCACCCGACACTGGCGCAGCAACACGGATTCCGTTTTATCCGGAAACACGACCGTCACGACCGGAAACGTCGGTGGATCCCTCCGTCGCGGAAAGTTTAACTCGCGACGCGACTGGCCGAGTGGGCCGCGACAGGCCCACGTAAAATTAATCGATCATCCACGATCATTGATCGACCTTACCGTTCTGTTCCATCCACTGCGGCGTGTATCAGCGGGGAATCAATTACCGGAGCCTCGACGAAAATGATAAAAGATTGTTTAAAAACATGCCGAAAAGATCGAACACGAGCGTGCGCGAACGAAAGGAAGAAGGGAGGCAAATAATTAGAGACGTTTCTTATTTCAGTGTATCGGGGCTCGCGTGATACGATGAATTGAACATTGTTACATATTTTCGTGTCTCTATTTTCTCATTTGCATTCGCTCTGATTAGTCGATGTGCGACATTTGGATGTAAGTGACGAGTATCGACGAGGACTGGTGAAGGAGACGAACAATTCCTCTATATACAATTTCTTACAGTCAGCCTCAACAATTAATCGATTTCTCGTTGCTCGCGCACCACTTCGTCACGAGTATCGCTCCGATCCGCTTGTTTTGCAAAGCAGAACGACATGGACGCGCGCGAATCTCCTTATCCACGGCTCTGAAATGAAATTTCACACGTCGACGTTTGTTTTTCGCCTAACGCGAGATTCTCTAGACGAGCGCGTTTAAGAATTCTATAATTGTATCGCGGTTTTGCCGAACGAACGCATTTCGCCCGCGTGAAAATCGATTCTTTTTCTGAAGGATTCGACGCAGGAATTTCCGTTCGAATGTCTTTCGTCGTTTTGTACAGCGAAGCGTCGCATAGCTTTGCTCGAATGGTTTGAATGAGACAGTACAATGGGTGACACAGCGAGAAGATTCAGTGCAGCATTTTTAGAGGATATCGATCGAGACTGTGATTGTTGTGAAACGAAAAGGTGTGACGAATGTCGACGAAAAAGCCTCTCCTCCAGAAAGAATTTTCCCCAGGATAATTTCCCGCGTAGACACCACAAGGATACATACGGCCGTCATGTCAGAGTGGAGAAACAAGAGGACACAACACAGGGGCATCTCTTCATGGCATTCCAGACGGTGACAAGAGTAAAGGGAAAAGATCCATGGTAGTACACGTGGCGTTTATTCATGTATAAGTATGTATATGCTTTCTTTTCCTTTCCATTAAAAAATTAAACCTGGAATAGTAGCGTCGCAGAACGAGGTCTTAACGTGCACCGCTGTTCTTATGCATTTGAACGAAATATCTTTTGTTTTTTTAAATAAAAGATTTTAAATAAAAGATTTTAAATAAAAGATTTAAATAAAAGATTTTAAATAAAAGATTTTAAATAAAAGAAAATAAAACATTCAATTATTAGAATCTCCTATTTTACATGTCAAGAAATGCACCGGCAGCTTTGCAATAGTCACAGTAATTCCTTTCGCCGAGTATCACGATTTAAGATCTCCTTCTGCGAATTCTGCAATTACCACCACGATCGTGTATTTCAGCATGCGTAATAAAGGGAAAGGAAAGTAAGAAAAATAAAAATGCAACTCGCTCGCAGCTGCGAGACGCCGCTTAACGAAATTCTGGAATGGATCATTGCATCGAATCCGCTATAATGTGGCCAACGTAAAGCGATGCAATGATCGAAAAAGAACGTGCACGATCGTGGCTGTAATGAGTTGTAGAAATGTCCAGCAACTTTCTCTGTCTGCAAGAGTACATTACATAATAAACTTGTGGCATGCAATTGGTCGCTTGTGTGTCAAGATGGAGCAAGGATATCACGGGATGTGCAATATATGTATAATTATATATATATATATATATATATATATATATATATATATATATATATATATATTTACACTGTGTATTTACAGAATTCGTTTTATCAACTGGTGTTCCAGGCATCTCCCTCGCAATTTCTCGCTCGTTTTCACTCTCCTTTCGACTCTACCTGCATTCGTTCTATGTTTCCGTCCGATATCCACAACCCTGTTTCAAGGGGGTAACGAGAAATATTTGTCGGACTTTCGCCGCGCTCTCGTGATTGGAATACTTTTAAGCACCTAAACTGGAAGCTCTCTAACTCTCCCCTTCTCTCCTATCCTGCGTGCAAGCCTCTTCCTCTTAATCTGCCGGAGGATTAAACGAGTTTTGTCGAGGGAAACTTGAGGATACGTAACTCGTGTACAGATATAACCGTGTCCCGAATACGTGCGGCCATTATATACTTATTTAGCTGAAAATTTCGGGCATGGTGCCCTCGTAACTGGTTCGAGCTTAACACGGCCATTCAATACTCGTGATCATTTTTGCATGTCGTACGCGCTGTTTGTGAATTCGACTGGAACAATTCCACTTGTTCCATCACTGGCAAAATACTGTTAAACGAGAAAATCCATTCCCCAAAGTAATTTCCAGAGGCGTGCTCATTAATTATCAGGGATGAAAGATACTCTAACGACGTAACATCTCGCGGAACAATTTGAGTAAAGGGTCCTTTTGACTCGATCAAAGGCGAAGTCGCAGTAAAAGTTCTCACGACAGATTTCACACAGGGAACCGTAACGCCTTAATAGTTTATCGTTGATTCTGGATTCCTGCTCGTTCAAGTCTATTATCGTTTCGGATGGCCGTTTAAAGGATCAACGAAAATCCTGGTAGGGTAAGCCCTCTGTTCGCTCGACGCGCAAGAAAGAACTAGTGGGAACGAGACAAACACGTACGAGAGCGTTTAAAAAAAAAAAGCTTGAGATAATCAATTAAAAAAAGGGGTCCGAAAGGTACGACAAATTGAGAACGGGGTTGCGTTTACGTCAGATGGGTGAAGGGTGAACGGTAACCGTGTCGCGGCTCTGACGTGGTGAACGTCTTTCGGCCAAATGAAAGAGGTAATTTCATCTAATACGATTATCGAGGGAATTTTCCCGGCTGCAATTAGATCAGATTAAATGCAGATCGAGATTGGAGAGGGCTGGCAAAAAATACAGGCCGATCGAATTAAAGGAAATCGGACGAGCGGCTTGGCGAATTGTAATTTTCGATCGGCCAGCAGAGACTGACACGCCTTTTTCCGCGTAAATGCAATTATCGAGGAGAGTTTTCCGCGTGTAAAATTAGATCGAGTAACGGCTAGCTTTTCGAGCGTGGATTGAGCGCCTCTCGTTTCGATTAGGCACCACTTCACTTTGTAACCTCCTGCATTCCTATTTTTTTGTTTTTTTTTTTTTTCAAATACGCCAGCAACAATGCCTTGCTCATTTCATCCCCGATATTTGTTCTACCTCTTGCAGGCGTCCAGGAATACAATTCATAGGCGTTTCGTTTAACAGAGTTAAGAGCTTTGCCAGGAACTTCGTGTGTAAACCTAACTACAACGGGAACGCTCGCGAACGAACCGACGTCGAAGTGTTCCGACAGAAAATTACCGGAATGTTTTCGATTTTCGTACGATTTCCAGGTTCACTCCAGACGAGACACGCGATCAACTCGTCGTGACGAGAAACTCCCGCAGAGAAATGAAGGATAAACACGAACAGTCGTCATTTCCCCGACGCGAAAACGACGTGTACCGTGATCATTTCATTAGTAGCCGTTCTCGTCCCAATAGGGAAAACAATGGAGTTTGTTTATCGACAAGATACTAGATACAAGGAGCTAGGGAACCACGTTTACTTTCCCATATTTTTTCTTTTCTTTCTCCCGGTTCATTTTTATACGATCACGAGAGGGGTGTGTTTTGATAAATATCGGACAGTATAGCATATCGAGGGAGACGGCCTCGTGTGTAATTGTTTGCCATCCCGGATAAGGTTAGATTGATTGTGATACGAAATTACGTACTTCTCGCGTTTCCTCGGAACGATTAATTATCCTCATCGAGCACGATGACGAATCGTAAAATTGTTTAATATATCTACGTCGGATCGATTACGCCGTAACACATCCCCGTGTAGCGTGAAGAAATCTTTTTTACGGTGCTCACCCCTATCTTTTGTTTCTCCCTACCCCCCCACCCCTTGTATCCGTCTACATACGCCGACCCTTCTTTTCTTTCCTTTATTCCTCTCGTCGATCACTCGTTATTAATTGGCAAACTAACAGGCATTCACGGATCGGGAAACGTTGAATTTAATTTCCGTGCACAACGGGAAAGAACCGCGCGCGTTACAGGTATACGTGTGTGTCCACGTAGTCCGATATCGATCGTCGATTATCGTCGATGTACGTACACCGTCGCGAAAGTGTAAATATTAAAAACGTTAACAGCAAACACGGTTGCACCTACATTTTTGATATCCTTTTATCAATTCAACGTAACCGTGACGTTTATGTCGCATTTATTCATTAAATTGTAATACGTACATCGTAATTTCCCCGTGATCGTTGTTACTCGCGCTCAAGGAGCATTCAAGACTCGCATGCAATACGCGTTTGATGCTCTGTGCTCTACTTATTTAACATGATCGGTCAATTTATCGAAAGGAAAAAATCGGCGAAGCTGATCGATGACTCGTTCACGATCGCCGCGATATCGTGATGAACGAGAGAGGAGAAAAATAAATTGGCAGAAAAGAAGGCTCGAGGATCTTGAAGTTTCCGAACTGGTTCCCTAGTCAGCCTGAGTTAACGACGAGAGTCGAATCATCGAGTGGCTATTAGCGCAATGTAATTACACCAGGATTGCGCAACCCCGTGGAAAGAATCCGTTCCCAGAAGGCCCGCGACGGTAACAGCCTTGTTGCGAACTCTTTCGGCTACCTTTTTTCCGTGGCGTAATTTACTTCGTTTTATGGTGTGTATCCTGCTCGTCGAACACGTGATTGGTTCACACGGAACGCTTCGAATCTTTTATTTCCCTCGCGTTTTGTTACGCCGTGTCTACAAGTAGATTTTATTATAAATTCAATAATAAACGCAAGTTCGCCGAACGGCCGTCCGAAGGAAACCCTTAATTAGCGGAGGCGTTGCGTAAAAATGTTCTTCTACTTTGCACGGGCACCAACATCGTATCTCAAACGTCCAGCGTTATTATTACTGTTAACATTATTATTAGCGGCGCGTTAAAGACTCCAATCAGCCGAGGCGAAAGAAAAACCGAGAAACTGGTTACGGGGTCCGCTTTGCAAACCGACCAAGCAGCATTTCGTCTATAAAGTTCGAAACATAGTATCGTGTTAACCAATCAACGCTTCGAAAGAGCAGCACGTGCCATTATTTCAACCGCGCCCACGGCTCCGGGGTGTTAACGCGACACATAAAACGGGGCTAATTTCCTGGCTGAAACACGCGCCCCGCGAATTGGTCATTCTTTTCCGATCTAATTGCTCGCCGGCTGGCAGTGCGGCGAATTAAGAGTGGAAAATCCGGTAACCACCGGCCGCGTCATTTCTCAGCGGATGTAATGAACATTTCCACGGTAACGCGCTGGCCGAGTCATTAATTCCGTGGACGGAGTTTCGTAGCGAACGCTGCCTGTTCAATTTCATTAATCGTACCACTCGGGCCCCACCCCGGATTTCACTTAAATCCTAATCTCGTAGGTAGCCCGTCCACCCTTAATAAATCTGTTTCTAACCGGCCTGCACAAGTGTCGATCCGTCGTTTCGGCGGTGGTTTCTGGCTGTGTAAGGTCGCCTACAGTTAATCCCGAGTCGATGTTCCGCAACGTGGCGAGTCAGTGGATTAGACGACTTACCGATCGGAGGGCGTTTCGATCTACAAACGTTTTCTCTTTAGGAATGAGTTAATTTTTTCCAGTTCGAAGCTCGGGGTAAATGTTTTTCTTTTTATTTAGGGTTTCGCGGTGATTACGGGTATAGCCCGTGGGGTTACGCTGGAGACGTGCTAGCAGATCTTACTACAATCGGGGAAGATAAACGCAGAAAAGGGAGCGGAGAGAAGCTAACCAGCATAGGTAGAGAGTAAGGGAGGCAATGCTCGTAACTCCACACCGAGATAACCGTGAATGCGTTTAGAGAAACCAGGCGAGTGTTGCTTGTAAGAAAAGAGGGTGGGAGACAGTGTCACCCTCGGTCAGAATTACCGTGAGCTACTTGTCCCTTGATTTAGGATACGCTTGCTCCATTTTGCTTACCGCTGGAAAAGGATCTCCCAGGAGTACGATGTCAAGAGATGGGGAGTTAGAGAAACGCGTCGGCTGACTGGGGTGAATTTCTGATGCCGTTCAAGTTCGAGGAATTTACAATTTTCGGAATGCGAATTTAGATTTGAGTATTCGAATTTCAGTGTCTGAATTTGAATTGAGCAATGTCGAATGAAATTTCTCGAGCGTCAAGCAACGGCAACAGAGTTTTGCTGGATGAAGTCAGTCGACGTGTTAATTGCAGAAACAGGGCCTTGTTATTCGCAGGGAGCGGTTGACAAGAGATCTTTTGGAGCGGAACACAGAAAAAAGAAGGTAAACCCAGAACACATAGCGATGAGTGTTTCAAGCGAGAGTATATATATAAATAAATATATATATATATACATGCGTGTGAATACTTCTGGAAATCGATGCACCTTGCGCGGACCACACCCCGGTGTTAAAGGAAAGAGCAGGTTAAACAACGGATCGATTATCGCACAGGAGGCAGTAGAGGGATCAAACAATAAGAAAAGAAAAAGCGGCTGAAAAGAGGTATGCGGAAATTACAACGACTCGTGAACGAATCTGTGGAATGGAACAAACTAAAAACTTTTCTTCGATACAAACTCACGCCGTTGATTCTCGATTTTAGAGTTAGAGCAACGGGTTTCGAAACAGCGTACCAACCGATAGGAGCGGTTCCAAAAAAAAAAAATTAAAAAGATGCGGATTGATCGCGAAGATACATAATATGTTCCAACAACCGATGACGCGCCGATAAATATTGATCCGTGCAGCAGATTATTAAAACCGTTCGGTTCCTCGTCTTGACTTGAGCAAATAGAACCCGATCGATCGAGAGAAATATCCAATCCTGCCTGAGAATTAAACGAGCTACCATTACGAGCACAAACGTGGACATTTTTATACACATCTCTGTTGGTACACTGTTCGCGATACCGATACCGTCGAGCATACTGGCCAACAACAATACACTGTTGCACAAAATTTCTTGATTATGCGCACTTTTAAGACGCTACAAAGACGATGAAAAAAAAAACTTATCTTTCTGGTCCAGATCGATTCGCGAGGAGGGAAAACGCGAGAGGGAAGTTTATTTGACTGCCAATAAACAGAACGACGGAGAGATAAGAGAGATACGAACGCGTACCAAGGGAGGAACGGCGATTACGATCAGCCACAATAAGCGTATGACTGTGACGTAGAAACGAAACCGTTGGAACTTCTCCACTTCAAGTTAATCCGAAAGTTATTGCACTTCGACCAGAGGGGTGGGTTCTCAGACCGACTCCGTCTGGCGGGTGAGCGATGCCGCGGCCGCGAACTTTAAACGCGTTTTTCTGGAAACGTATTTCAACCCGTCTTACGGAATCGCAATCAGATTTTAACGCGTGCTCCGCACCGCGACGATCGCGCGGTTACACGGCGGTTTCGAGTACTCGTGTTCTTTTCTTACGCTTCGTACTCCCCGTCCGTTATTTTTTTCTTTCCTCCGTCCCCCCCTTGCCCCGGCAACGTGATCGACAACGGTGATCAAGTTCGCTCGCAGCTACCGCTTCCCAAGCGACGAGAACGTTAATGGATACGGTTTCGATTCGTCATCGCGATTATCTTTCCCAATTATTCACACTACCGGCAAGCTGACCGTCTTATCGTCGTCGACGTAGCAGGAGCCTCGTTCCTCTCGCCGCGAAACTAATTTCCGCCAGGGGGCTATTAATCACAGTGACGAAACGCGCGTCGCGGCCGATCAACGAAATTTCACGTCACCGTCGCGTCCTCCCTCTGTCTTTTCTCTCTTATCGCGGTGTACCTCCTTTAATCCCCGTTCCCTCGCAACGGAATCGTCTGGACCGGCGTGCGCGACAACGTCTGCGCGTTACGTTCAAACGATGAAGATCGGGGAGGAATGAAAGAAAAACAAACAAAATTATGAGAAGGTGGAGCGGAGTTTTCGTGATAAGGGATAACGTAGGGTCGTGGAAATGCGTGAATTTTTCATACAACATATGTTTCGCGCGTAACGCGTCTTATCGTTTAGTATGTGCGTGTCTGTATGTGCGTGTGTGTGGGTGAGATATTTCGAGGGACGCAGACACGAGGATCGAAGGGAATGAAGTGGATATTCACGAGGACCGGGATAGAGAAGCGACCGCTGAGTTTGCGATTCTTCCTATCGCTCTGATCCACCGCGAAGTACGCCCTTCAATGGTCAAGCAATTGGCCAGTTCGCCGGACCATATGAAGCCGTCCACTCCTTCCTCATTTTCCTTCCTCCCTGGAAAATATCCTCTTCCCTATATCTTGTACCCTCTCCGTTTATTTCCTCGCGATTTCGACTCCGTGCTCTTTGCTCCGTTTCCGTGGACAAACAGGAGCGGGACGGAATCGACGTCGAGGAAGCTGATGGTTCGAATCGTTTCGTATCCTTGCGAAATTATTGCCTTGATTTCTAGTTGAACTCGACGTGACCGATTAAGCGGGCGCAATTTCGGAGCAGAACAAATCCATGTTGCAAAATTAAACGTTTCTACTACTCTGTCTCGACTTCGTTCCGTGAGTGAGTCTCAAATATATCGAGTTGAAAAAGAATCGACGGTCAGAAAAAAGAAAAGAAAAAAATAGAATACTTTGCCGCGGCGATGCTTCAAGGATCGTTCTCACGAAGACGTTTCCGTGGTTCGAGCAACGGCCGCACATCTCCGTGCAAAATCGACTCGTCGAATTTCCGCATACGCGGCGGTTAATCATTTTTCATTCCCGTCCATCGATCGAACCGTCCAATAGCGCGCGCGTAACTCTCGCTGCCGTGGTAGATCCGCGAGATCGGATCGAGATTCGCGAAGATAGATCGCATAGATCGGGCCCCGTCCAAGGTCATCGAAAGACTATGATCGATATATACACGCGGTGTTGCTCGCAGCGCATCGTTCAGGAAGCGTTTCTCGTTACCGCGAAGGGAACGAGCCAGACTCCCAGGTGTCATGCTGGATATCCCTCGAATGGAGCGGTCGTAAAAGCTTCGCCGAGTAGATACCGATCCATGTGGAAAGTTGGATCGCGCGATAACCCCGGGACCAAGTGACAAGCCCGATCTACGCTCGATCGGATCGGACGTCTCCTTTAATTGGTGCTAGTCGACTCATTAAGGATAGAAAATGCTTGGCAGCAGGATCGTTCCCGTTTTTCTTCGTTTCGCTCCTCCATTCTCTGTCTACCGTACTTTTCTGTCGGCGATATCGGCGAGGTTTCTAGAAAGGATTCGATTCCGTGCTACCATCGTGATTCCTCGACGCTGATCCGTAAGATACGGATGAGGGATTGGATACAAAGGTTGACTGTTCGATGCCGGTTGTGTGTAAGTGGGAATGCGAGGACGTCGATCATTGGAGTACTTACTCGGTGTTCAGCACCCGGAATGATTTCGGCGACATGCAGTTGACGCTCCAGTCGGTGTTCCCGTGCTCGTTGCATATCGTTATCGAGAACCTTCCGTAGTTCGCTCTGATTAGATGGATCAGCATTCCCTCGCCGCACTCGATCCACAGTGTTTTGCCCTCGCAGGCGTACGCGGTGTCGTACCTCTCTGAAACAGAAGTAACGAAACAGGCTTGTTAGGCGCTGCGCATCCATTCAAGCTCGTCGTAAGCGCGAACGCTTTGGGTCCACCGACATCGACGATGCGAAGTACATCTAATAGCGCGCGCATCCGTTTAAAATATTACAAAATTCGTGCACTGAAAATAATTATAAAGAACGGAACGGTAGGGAGGACCTATTCTGCGAACAACAACAATCGCTCCCTCCCCAGGGGAAAAGAAAAACAGCGGAATCATTGCAGCTGGTCAAGACGAGCGAACAGCGCACTCCACCGTGGTGCTCGGCTGTGTCTCATTTCACTCTGAAAGGCCGGCGCACGAAACGAGGGTCTAATTAGTCGTCGCGATCGTCTAACAATAGGAAAACGAATAAAATACCAGAGCCACGACTTTGTTGCGAAGAAATAACGCCAAGGGCGCCCCTTACCCCGTAGTCCCCCCGTCGGTTGATAGGTAGCAAAGGAGGGCTTGAATTACCGCGAATGAATAAGGAGTCCAGACCGGAGGGAAAGGGTTGGTGGTCGAGGTTCGCAAGCGGGGCGAGTCAAGGACACGTCAAAGTAGCTCGCACGAAATTACAGTGACGAACCGGTTGAGAGGGGTGGTCGCGTTGGCTGGGCGAGCCGAGTCAGAGGGTGCATTAGCGACACGCAGTCGGCTGAGCTCTGTCGCGTTGCGAAGTGTAATGGAATTAAGATAAAGGACACCGCTGTATAGGCCGGCGTGTACAGGGGGATGGCGCAAACAATGAGACGTCGCGTTTCCGAGAGAGGCTCGACTGTTGCCGTACGGTTCGCGGACTCGGTTGAAAGGAGTCCGAGATAGTCGACGCGAGCTCCTCCTTTTCGTCGATCCTCCGCCAGCCCCGACGAGGATTTATCTCGCGGAAAATTCGCCGTCGGAGGGGTTTCTTTTTGGGGGCGAATTAGCGAATTTACAGACGCGGCCCTCCTCGAAGAAAGGTCGACTGCGACCCTACGGTGGCCGGTCTCCTTGGCCGTGTGACACGCCGCGTTTGCCAGCGTGGCATTCTTCCGAAGCACGGTCGCTTTTCACGGGAGTCGGTTTAATGGCCGCGAAAACGGCTGAAACGGCTGGGGGCGATCGCGTCCTCCCTTAAATGGCACGTGATTTCGTTGACGCTCGAAACGCGGAAATTGAAGGGGTAAGAAATCGGGGACCGTCGACCTAACGACTATCAGGTGGAACAGTTGGGAGGCTGTCGCGAATAACGAGGGGCAGAATATATATATATATATATATATATATATATATATATATATATATCTCGCGGGAATAAACTTTCTTGCAAAAATGAATCTTTCAAGATCGTCCCCCCGGGGGACGGAGGCCTGTGTGTCTTCCGGCGAGGTCCAATTTGGAATAGAATGTCTTTCATGACACTTGGCCGCAACAATCGCAATTGTTGCACGCGCAGGGAGGCGCAGTAGATGTTCGAGGTAGATAAAAAGAGCTGCTAGGAAGACTAACGGCCAGAAGAAAGGGTCGTAAAACTAGGTCCAGGCTTATTTAGACGGAGGAACGATAGATCTGCCATAATACCGGTCAGCCATAGTGTTCGGCTCGGCGTCGACGAAGGAGGCAGCGCGTCCCGAGGAAGGAGGAAGACGGCGAGAAGTACATCGGGGAACAGGCCGAGAGGACTAGCACGGTGGCAAGGACGGGAAGAGGTCTATAGTTGGGAAGGGGGGGCCAGTAATAACTCTGTCCGTGAAAGCCCCGTCGTGAGTTCATTAGTTCCATACCGACGCGCCACAATGCCATTTTAGAGCGCTGTTAGGACTTTCCGCGTCCAACCGCGTCAGCGCGGAGTTTCTTGCTCCCCTGAAATACAACTTCGAAGGATTCCAAACGCATTATCCGTAAAATCCGTCTGGCCGGGAGAAAAAAAAAGTCTACAATAACCGCACGATTGATACGAGCTCGTTAGGTTCGATTGAGAATGTGCCTGTGGTCATTCATACGGGGGAAAAACAAAAGCCGCGTCAGCGGTAATAAAGTGAAGGCGAGCCTGTTGACACCGCTTCGACGGGAGTAGATCAGAAGCGAGCGGGCTGTAAAAACGCGGGGCGGTTCGAGTTGCGCGAAGAAATACCGATTTTACGGTGTCTCGAGGCTTTCCATTACCGTAAAAGATCTCGAGGTATTCGTCTTAAACGAGAACAGAATCGCTGGTCACGCCGGAATGGATTCCACGATCCGGGGGTGGGGGGCAAGGAAATAGTAGATTTTATAGGATCCAGGTAATTTCTCGCCTCCGTCCCTCGCCGGGTGTTCGCGTCGCGATTAAACGGCTCAGGGGGCCCCGCTTATTCCTGCCGGCAGTTTGTTCAACGTTAATTAAGCGTGTCTCGATAACACCGTAAGCGGCAGGTAATCGATATACGTTGTCATCGTGGCTCGATCAGCATCGACGCTCCCGAGACAGAAACGACATGTGCATCGTGTGTAACGCGTCGTTGCATATACGCGCGCAGGTACGTTGCTCGATAAAGAAAGAAAACGAAGGAAGAACTCGCCGATGTTGCTACTGCAAACAGAGACTCGAATGAGCTTCGCTTCTGTGAAACGAACGTGCGCTGACCGCGGCCGCATGTCGCTCCTTCCCTCGCGCGTCACTCGCAGCTGCACTCTGCAACCGGTGCATTCTCTGGGTGCACCTCTAACGTGAGCACGATGAAAAAAAGGCCGCGTTCAAGCTGACGTAAGGGAACACACGCTTGGCGCGGCAGCTTCCTTCTCGATCGAACGCCGACCCTCTGGCATTCCTCCCGATTCTAGCGGAGGCGACCAGTCACTCTCGACCTTTTTCACTACTTCAGGGGAATTTTGTTGCTCCGTTTGCGTTTCTCGACGGGGCCTTTCGGGCCTCGACTTCGGAGGAGGTCAGGTGTTGCTACCCCTTTCGACGTAATCGAGAGAAGAGATATAATAATGAAACGATAGCCTCGTCCCTCTGTTAGGGGGCATTGAAGCGCCGCAGTAATTAAATGCGATTTCTCGACCTCGAGAGAGAGAGAGAGAGAGAGAGAGAGAGAGAGAGAGAGAGAGAGAGAGAGAGAGAGAGAGAGAATGACTCTGCGTTTTCAGAAGTCAAAACACGAGCCGGACGGCTATTGCGACCGCGGCTCTGAGCTGCTTACTACTCAGTCGTGTCGCTTCTGTCTGAATGCGCACAGCCGGAGAGGCGAAAGAGCAGAAGACTATTACGATTCGCGCGAGAGGCGAGATTGAAGTGCCGCGAGCCTCCCTTGTCACGGGACCGTTTCTCCGCGTTTTGCGATTTTGTAACGCGGACTGTCTTCAAAAAAAAAAAAAAAAGAAAAAGAATGTTCTCCCGGAAACGCGCCGGCGTACGAAGGATAATGACGATACGAGGAGGACGCCGGCGATAGCCTGACTCCTATTCCCGTCGCGTTGGAGAACGGCATGGAAATCTGACATCTTTTCACCGGGCTTTCCTTGTCTGACCCTAGCGACGCACTTTAACAGAGTGCATTCAGATGAGTGCAGCGAAAAGTTTTTTTTAACGAGTGCACTCCGTCGTCGGCGCGGCAACGCGCCTGCAAAAAAATGACGGCGTCGTCGGCGACGAGATCCGAAGGTTTAGTAACACTATCGCATCTCGAAAAATATTCCAACGAAATTACTGAACGACGCTGCCGCTTTCCTCTGGACCAAATAATTCTGTAGAAAGGGAACAACTAAAAGTGACGCATCAAAGCTCCCTTTCCAGGATTCATTTACCCCCTTGATGTTCAACTTAAAAAGTCGAGTCAACCGAAGTAAACAGAAAAAGGTGCGCCCCGATAGTAGGGCATACTTTCGAACAAGAATATCCCCAACAATCGGGGCGACTCTTCTTAATTGCACGACGCGCAATGTCCCTGCGTCTTCTTAACCGCGTTTCTCTAAATTGCTGCGAAGTCACGGAATTTCGTCGCGGTCCCACGGAAGTTCTTTGAAGTCCCTTGCCGTGGCTGCGTCGCGACAGACGCCGGGGTATAGGTGAGAACGCCCCAGGATTTCGTGCGGTCAATGCGCAGCCCGAACTCTGTCCAGGGATTCTAAGAGCGGATTTTGGGGCACAACGGGCTTCAAACTTGCCGCGGCGCTCCAGAAAGCTCTCTCTCTCTCTCTCGTCCGTGTGCAAGTCTCTGTAAAGGCGTGGCTAGGTGATCGGTACGTCTAACGCGCGTAAGTGCGCGCGTACCCGTGAACGATGTGGGGTGGAAGCACTTGAATACCGGCAGGATCTTCCCCTTGGGACGAAGTTTCAGGGTAGTCGGTCCAAGTACACTGTGTTTCGAGTGGTTCGACCGTTCCCCAGGATTTCTATATGTATATCGCGGTGAACTCGAGCGAATAGAAGCTTCGGGCGCGAGATTCTGCCAGGCGTTCGTGCAAATCAGTAAGACGCCGAAAGTTTCTGGCCCTCGGCTCCGCGGAGCGAAGGCAGAAACGACTCGAGATCGGTACGGCGATCTTCGAGCTGTCGTAAATGTCGGGAAGTTCAGGAACGAGATTAGGACGGTGGGATTTTTGATCTCGTCTCCGCGAGCTATGAATCAGCGTTGCCTCGCTTATTACGCGCGGCATAAAAACGATCCCAGGAATGGATCGCGCCGGCGTGTCAGCGGGTTTCGGCACTGAATCAAAGTATATTCAATCGAGGTTCGTTTAATTACACGGGAGAGTGGTACGAGGAGTGGGCGGTGTCTCGGGGGCAGGTGAGTGCAAAACACCCGTCGGCGATAAATAATGAGCAGAAACGAGGGAATAGGTCAAACGTGGCCAATCGACTGCATCGGAATCTCGCTGGCTCGCGTGGCCGTGCACAATTGAAGATCGCATCGTTCTCTCGAGATAAACCGAACTTCTCAACAATAAGATGAAAGTGCAAAAGTGCCAGTGGAAACAAGAAATTCCAACCACCCCTGCATTAGCGCTTCCCGGAGGGAGAGGGGGGGAAGGGATAATTAATTATCCGTGCCGCTCCATCGCATGGGCCGGGACAAATGTATGGCCAATAAAGCATTCGATATTTCTCGATTAATTCCAGATCCGTCTGGCTTGCTGCGAGGCACGAGACAACCCGGCGAAGAAAGGGGGATCGTGTGTGCCCCTCTCTCGTCGGGCATTCCGCGGACGGCGCGTGGAGGGAAAAGAGGAGAATCGCAGTTTACCATTAATGACTTCGGGTAATAATATATCGGAGGTCCGGCAAGCTGTGCCACCCGCTGCCGCGGCGGCCAACATGAAAGGGCCGACCTAACAGCGGGATGTCGTCAGCTCGATGCGGTCTTAGGCCTCGAAACTTTTACTACGGTGTATACACTCGCCGTGGGTGATGCCTCGTTGAAACACCGCGCGGCCATTGTTACTCACGGATACGATTCGCCGACCTGGCTACGCTCGTCGCGGCACCCTCTCGACCCCGAAAACGCTCCTCGCGGCAACGATTTCGGCGGACTCGAAGGACGCACGTAGTCGGTGCACGTATTTCGACGGCGCGTCGAGAAGCGCCGGTCCCCGTGTTGGTGTTGGAAGGAAATTGATGACACGTGAGAAGAGGGGCCAGAAGGGGTTTCTTTTTCGGTAGCTAGCGCGCGGTAGCGGAGGTACTCTTGTTTGAAGTTTATACACTAGGCTTTCGAGTTGTATATACGGTTGCGGCGAGCGCGTGGCATATTGAAGGGGTCGTAATGGTATACACATTCTTCACACTTTAGCCCAGATGTACAGACGTAACACGGGGACAAACATGTATACACGCCGTGCATCATCTGCTGCTTTAAATGCTCGCAGATGAGAAGGGCGGCTGAAAGTGAGAACGACAGCAGTCGGAGTAGTTAAAATTTACGACGCACGTAAGCAATGGGAAATGTGTTTCGCATGGTGGAACTTGGAGGATCCATTTCTATATACATACTTTTCACCGTCAATCCTGGTTTCGTAATACTCCAAGACGAAATTGAAACGTTCAGCTGGTTTGAATTAAAATACAATGTACACCATTGCCATTGCGTCGTTCCGCTTAATTATTCTCCCACGGAATGAAATTGCTCTTCAGTGAAATAGCGAACTGTCCCTCTTCCGCGTATCAACGAGCGCGCAACGTCGTCCGGCACGTGAAGGTAAAGGTGCAGTAAACAAAAAACAAAAAAAAAAAGGTGGCTCGGTTCGTTCTCGCGGCTATCGATCGAGGGCAACATTATAGAGACGCGAGTTCGGCGTCGGTGCACAGCTCGTCCGGTTGGCCATGCATCTTTGGGCTCGGCGAGCTGCACACGGTTGCTGCGCTATCCGCGAAGCGCTCCCGGGACGCATAAATCAAAGTCCTCTGCGGAGACCTGCCTTGGCTACGTTCTTCGTTCGTACCCTCTCTCGCTCTCGGCCCTCCCCGTGTTTCCCTGCTCGTTTCGTCCGAGCCTCTCCCACGGGCTGGCGTATACGCACAAGCCATCTTCCCTCCGGCCCCCCGTCTTCCTCTTCCTCGCGAAACGGAGCCAAGCGTGTCGGCGGAATTTCTAATTCGAGCTAATCCTTTTTCGCCGCTCTAATTACATTATCAATTCACGACGAAAAGGACCTGGTGGACCGACGTGAAACCCCCCCCCCCCCCCGACCCCGGCACACGGATACGTCCGGTGCATCGGCATCTACATCGTTGGCCTGGTGCGCGTCGCGTCCTCGTCGCGCTCGACTGATTTATGGCGGTCGAATAAATTATAAGGAGCAGATAGAAAAGAGCGTCGACCGGCTTTAGCGGCCGGTGTCAGCAATTATCCGCCACCTTCGTGCGTCCCTCTCCGCGATCGATTATCTCGCCGGACCGACGAAATTTCGCGTCGAAACGAATTTCGCGGTGGATCCTTGATGCTCCTGGTGCCCGGGAATGGGACTGCCCGGTCTGCTGTTTCCTTTTCTTGCACCCGATCAGCCTTTAATTAGCCGGGGATATATTTTTAGGGTCGTTCGGGCCGGCCACGTGGCCGAACGCCGCGGCAGGCAATTACACGACTCGCGATTCGCAATTAAATTCCATAACGGATAGATATTTGTGTAATCTCGGCGTGTCCGCTATACAACTGGCGGTTCGCTGCCGCAATGGATAACGCAAGCTGGACGTAATTTCATGCTCGGGAATGCATGTGGGTATAATTTACAGCCCGCGAGTGTATCGGGTAAACGAAGGGACTCGTGTCGAGTCGCCCGATTGGGCGAATAAAAGCACCACGATCGGCTCCGGACGATTGTTCGCGTCGTCTTGCGAGTATTGTTCTTGGCACACCGGCAGGCTCGTTTAACAGAGCTGAGGTAGATGCAACGGTCGGTAATAAGAAACCGTATTATACATCCTATCGCATAGTTTTCATGGTTCAAGACGACGTTATCTAAGATAGCGGGTGGAGTAATACGAGGCACCTCTTATCTGGCTTATTTAGCGATCACGTTTCATGTATCTCCCATTCATAATATTTTCATTGTGTTCGCCGTGCATGGATAGGCGATGCAATTACACGAACGCGAAATTATTGGCTGATACGCGGGCGACGCGTGTATGACAAAATATGAGCGACGAGAACCGCCGGATCTTGTCGGGGTTCTTTAATGCTCGTCGCTATCGTCGGTCGAGGCAGTAATTTACGCTAGATGAGAATTGGTCGCTCATAGGCCGCATTGTCGCGACGTCGGGCTCTCAAAGGACTTCCTCTTCCTCGAAAGATCCTTTATTAGAAAGGTGAACTGCCTGTACCACCTGTTCCTTCGAATATTCCAGCGTACTTTATGCGGAACAATTCGTATTAATATTTCGGCATCCTGGCACGGTGGACGCGTGAACAAAATTTTCACTGTCCTGTCAATCTTATAAAAGAACTAGGCACGTCGTGCTTATTGGACACGAATATTACCAGCCCTCGCTGGTCGCTGCAAGACGAGACGGAAAGATGCAGCGGCTCAGTGAACGGTACATCCTTTACACGGCTCCCACTTTGCTAATAATCAGCGTGGCCCGCATTTCACGACATCGAATTCGATTCGCGTTACATGACAGGTAACACGAGCGGTCGCGTGTAAACGGCCCCAACGGGGTAGACGGTGGACGAGCCGACGGGAATAAAGGGGGAAGGGGGAACGACGCGCCCAAGAGAAACGAAAAATCGTTACTGTCGCTTTAAAGGCGGAAGGGTGGGAAAAGAATTTTTTTTTGGACAGAGGATGGACACCGGTCGCGAGACGTCACTCATCGAGGACGTCGGCACCGTCGTCCAACCCTGTCGATATCAGTTACCCTCCCCACCGTGCGTCGCTTGATCGATGACCGACGCGATGGAAATGACATTTCGCGGAATGCCGTTGTCGTTGTCGACCACTTTTTTTTCTCCCCCACACTCTAATCCCTCCCCGTTCTACCTGTCCACCCCTTTCGCTCTTCGCATCTCCGATCTTTCTCCTTCCCTTTGTCCGTTTTTCCGATTGTTCCCGCCCCTCCAGTGGAAATTAACGCGATTCGTTTCTGACGCTGCTCGACATGTTTTCACGCCAGAAACGTGTTTATCAATCGTAGTTTGAAAGAAGAAACGTATCACGGATTTTCCACTGTCAGCGGAGAGGCTGAAAGTTAAGTGGACGCGACGTCTGACCAACGCCGACTGAATCTACTGTACTCCCGGCGCTATGCCCGACGAAAAATGTATACCACCCAACGTCCCTCCATATACCAAACGACTGTTCTCAGAACCGTTCTATTGCCATTCTGTTCTCAACAAAAAACCGGAGCTCTTACGTAAAACCTTTCGAATGTTGAAATCGAAGTAGTCCGTCCATCCGTCCAAAGGTTATTAAAATTCATCGACGGCGTGTATTAGAGGAACCATTATTCTCGCCGTACCGGCATTGCGAATTAATTTCCACGGGAAAAAAGGGGCCCATCGGAGAAAAGGGATCGCCGGCCGGGTGGCTGGAAGAGGTGAACGGCTCTCATAAATTTCCCAGACCGGACTAGAACAAACAAAAGGACGATTGTGCGCCGAACGCGGCCCGGAAAAAAAGAATCGTCCCGCCGCGCGTCTACCTTGATTAATACAGATAGTATACGCGTTCGTTCGCGGTGGTTGTACCCGCCGGGGGATCGCACGGTATCGCGCGGGCGGTCGAAGGGGGACGCGAAAACTCGCGGATCCCGCTGCCGTTCGAACGACGAGAGACGCGGAGAAAGCGGAAAGAAAGAGAGACGTCTAATGCGCATCTACGCCTATCGCCGGCGACGTAATTGCGAGGTATACTTCATTAAATGAGATCGCCCGGAGTCGGTGGGCGTGTATGGCGCACCTCGTTACGTTGGTACTCGTCCCGCGGTGTCGCGGTGCTGGTACACGCACACTCGTGCACACCTGGGAAGAGTGTGCCACTCCACCACCCCCGACCGTAGCGTTTTTCTCCTTCTCCAACGTTCGCGTCCCTCGTCCCTCTCGATGCCGCCCCCTTCTGACGTTTCTTTGTACCTTTTTTTCCCTCCCCCTCCGCCGCTTTATCTGCCCACCCCCTTTTCATTTGCACACCGGCGGTTCACGTACACGCGCGTGCACACACGCCGGGGCTTAACCCTCTCTGCGACGACGAGCGCACTCCACTCGAAAGCTTTGACATCGGAGACGTCGGCAAGTACACCGGAGGACGGATTTATCGGATATTCTTCTTCATCCAGAGTGCAAGGGACAGACGGAGAATTGCAACCGCGTCGGGAGACGTGCACCGTTATGGGTGGGAGTTATTACCAGGCCCGAAGGGAAGTTTCATTGGCTCAAACTTGAGGGCTGGTCGCGTTAGGAAAATTCGTTCCGCGAACGGAGCGCCGGGAACGTGGGAGAGTTTTTCGTCGAGTCGAGAACTTGAGACGGAGAAAGGATAAGCGCGGCGTCAACGCACGCCGGCCGTGTGTGCAATTTAAGAGTTTTAATATCCATGATAAAAGGACTGCACGGCGGAGCCGCCCTTTTGTTGAAGGGTCGCCTCGTTTAGTTGGTAAATACGAAATTCTTCGCTACTTTCATTACTGTCGATTTGTTCGTCCCTGCGACGATGGGGTGGAATTATGTTTAATTAGTCGTCCCGTTGGCCCCGTCCCCGTTTCCGCCTGCAGGATCCCTTGATATCGATATTTTTCCTTTTTGCGTCTACTTCGGGACGCGAACGAGGGAAGCGTGCCAAAAAACGATTATTAACGGCGCTTTAATGAGAAACCTATGTCGTCGGAATACGAGAGCGGAATATCCAGATGTGTACTAATATTGTATCTCCGTGTTTCGATATAACCGTTGCCTTCGCTGTCCTCGGATCGAGAGACCCGGGGACAAGGGAAACAGGGATGAAGGCAAGGCGGATAATTGTAAGCAGAAAACGCGCGATCCGTGGACCTCGAGGGAGCGGTCCTCGTGGCCAGTTCCGATCGGTCGTACATCTTCCTGAGATACTACTCGTATCGTGTTTCCAGGAGGATCGACGTATATCGTTCTGAACGTCGCGTCGGCGTTCTTAGCGCGGCCGCGGCGTTTCGTGTGGGGGATGCTGCACGACGACACCCGCCTCCACGGGTCAAAGACCATCGACGCAGCCTAATAAACGTAGCACGTCCCTCCGTCGAGGGGAACTCGTAAATGCAGCCGGGCTTCGATAATCTCCGCGCGAGTTAATTAAAGAAACAATGTGCCCGCTTCCGTACCTTTATCCCTCCGCTCTCAATGGATCGAACGATAGGATTTTGTAACGAACCCGCGGCACTCCATGGAAGTATCAATATTCTGGTCGACTTTTAAATAGGATCGAGAGGCTGCTGAAGCCGAAATATATCTGACGCTGAATAATATAAAGCTTCTTGTCAGAACACGGAACCCGTTTAAAATATGCAATTACTATAGTCGATCGGCTTACGAAAGGAATGAAATGCGGTAGTCGCGTTAGAAATAATGTTAAAGATTCGTAGGTTGCACCGCGGTATTTTATAATTAATTTTCATAGCTGGAGTTATAATATTGGTCGGGGGATTCACTCTTGAATTTCGAGACGAGCTTCTCTTTAATCCGGCATGGCGGTACGAAGGAGAAGAAAGCGGGGTTGGGATAAAGAAACTACGGGCGTGCTTTATAAGATTTCGAGAGTGACTTAATAAGTCGTACGACTCTGCTCAGCGCTGCGAGGAAGCAGCGTCGGGAATCGCTGAAAGAAGACTAATGAACTTGTTGGCTCTCGGCCGAAAGGAGGGTCATTTCGCGGTTCTTAACCGCGGCTCGAATAAAATGGTCATTTTCCTCACGGCTACGAGCAACGGCTTGAAATTTCCAAAAAAAATGCGGTCTTTGATGAGCAGCTTGATAAACTACAAAGTTCTGAAGGCAAATTAGAACCGCGGCAGGTTCTATCCAAGAGAGCATGCCTCGTCGTAAATTGGTAACAATAATTCGCAATTACTGCGATCGGTGGATGAATTCAATTGGCGAAACTATCACTCGCAGGGACAAGCATCGAACGAAAATGCACAATCAATTGGGGCAAGTTGACCGAAAACGGGTTAGCCGCCGTGATCGATTTTGACCAGTGACCGCGTTTAATATACGGGGGTAAATAATAAACGATTCTCGAGGGCGTAATGTAAACGCAAGTGTGTGTTCCGGTTAGCGGGGTACACAGAACGAGAGGAGCGAGCAGCGGAATGCTCGGGGAAGATCAACAACGCGTCGAATCGTCGGGGCGTAGTGAAAAGTTCGGGCGGAAACGAAGGAGTTTCACTTGGGCTGAAAACTTTCTAAATTAGAGTATAGTTCGGGGCAAAGAGTGCGATGATTTTTAACTAGTACTCTTCCAGCAAGGATTGCAGAAAGTGGTTGAAAGTTTAACGTAAAAAAAGAAGGGCAAGTTGTTTGGTTTTACTAGCCGGGGGCGACATCAAATTGATTGGAGTGGAATATTAGAGCGTCTGGGAGAATATCAAGTTGCTTTCGTTACGAATGTAACCGAAACTGTGGACGAGTGTATCGGAAGAAATGGCTCGCGATATTTTCTTGCATTAATATTACTGCAAAGTTATTAATAGCTGCTGAACATTACGCGGAAGCCGCAAGAATAATTTTGGGACGCTGTTATAAACTTCAAAATTGATGGGAGAAACTCAAGAGTGATTAGAGACGCTGCTGCAACGCGTATAAACACGGATGAAGATTTTTGAGTGGCTGCAGCAACGTTCGAGAGTGTATGGAAATCTCGTGCCCGGCGTGAGAACATTGTAGGATAATTTCGGCATTGCTCTGAACCGCAAAATTACTTTAGAATGTCTGAGAACTTTGTACAGTAGTAGGTAATACGATACTTTGTACTAAGTTTACTACAAGACCCATAAAATAATAATGTTCATTTATATTCGGTTCGTCGCGATTCTACCGCCGCCGCAATTTTCCTACGCAATAAACACGGCTCTGCTATATTTCTGCGTAAAAATAGTATTATTCGTTGCACTCAGTTTTCAACTAAATTATCGAGGGGTTAATAATAAAATAAATATTCATTCCGCAAACGACAAGTTTGTGAGTGATCAAATTAGAATTTAGACAACCGACTAAATGTTCCAGGTATCGGTACTATTTTACTACCCATGCTTATTCATCTCGAGGCAACAATATGTTTCACTCTTCGTGAATAACCTTCAATCGAATCGAGGATCCCACTGTCTATAATAATTTAGGAAAAAATGTATAATGATTGCAGGAGGTGTTTCGAAACTTGTCGGGGCATAGGTCGCTTAATTTCTTAAAAGAGAAAGCTCGCCCACAGTGAATTCAAATAAAATTTCATTCCCGCAGGTAATTCGGGACTTCGTTCTGGCCTTAGCCAACCCGCTATTTGGAAGCTAATTGATTTATTCATTATGCGATTCTAAGAGTAGCTCGAAATTCTCGATCACTTTAATTTAATCCCTCAATGTCTTGTCATGTTTATATTTGCACCGCGGAAAGGTTGTCATTTCGTGTATCACATTTAATTTCCAATCCATGCGACGGAAGCGTGTCTACTGTATTTTTAACTCGCCGCGAGGAACTAGTTAAACGTTTGTGTCAAATGCACCGAAAAGTGGGAACAGAAAACGTACGATGCAGCGTGAGACATAGACACGAAAGTCAGCGTCACGGCTCGCTATCTTAGAAATTATGGAAACGTCAACCGTTAATTAGAAAAAAAACAGGGGTTTGTTCAATTGTAAGCTTCAAGGCAGAGGAAATTCCAAGAAGATACACTCGACTCGCTCTGCAAATGTGGCGAGCTCGCGTTACGGGATTTCGTTTCTCCTGCCAGATCGAGTCACGGGTTCTCGTTGCGAAGGTACGAGAAGACGAGGCGGGAGAGGACGCAGGTGCTCACGGCTACCAGCCCTGTAATTAGGCTAGGAACGCCGAATCCGTCTGCCCGGCCAGTGGGACGGTAGCTGTACACCTCAAGGGAAACGTGTCAAACATGCTCTTGACCCCTCAAGGATACACCTTGCAAAAAATCTCAGCTCATCGGTCATCGACCAATTCCTCTCTTTCTTCTCTCATTTAATATCCAAGGATGCATAGAATCAGTTTACGCGAGCATCGGTCAAATTGGTTTCGATAAGAGTATTGATTTCCATAACAAAAAAAATGGTCTAACTATAAAAGAGGAGTAGGTACTGTATATTTCGCCAACTCTTCATTGCTCCCTTTATCGGGAGTCCTGTAATTTAATTTCCACGCAGGTCTTATCCGTCGAGAGGGAGAAACCTACCCTTAACTCGAATTCCTGGCACCCTCGTAAAAAAAAAAAAAAAAACACGTCGGCCTAATCTCGCGGGAGATACTGTCCTCGCGACCGCCAAAGCAACGGCGTTGTAATCGTTAGGGTGGTGTAACAAACAGACCGGAAGAAATTTGCAGGCTGGCGCGAGCAACGGCGGCCGCAACCACCGCGACGAGTAAGGAAAAGAGATTCAGAGATTCGGATCTTCAGAGGTGCGCGAACGCGGTTGAGGGGGAAGCTTGGGAAAAAGGGACAGGGGCTGGCCGGTGTAGACGAGGGTGGCTGGCTTGAAAGAGGTGCTTTACATTATTTCAAGAAGCCGGTTTCACGTTGCGGAGGGCGAAGTGCGAAGGAGGCGGATTAATGGCGGGCGACCGCGAAATAAAAGAGGAGGCGGCCGGGTGAGAGTCGCGCGAAAGAAAAGGAGGGGGACGACAACGGCGGCTACCTCGACGTTTTCTGGAAAGCTGGAGGGAGCCGCGCGAGAGATTTAATTACACGATCGGTTTAAAGGTTTTTCTTTTCAGCTGATCGTGACATTGTAAATGGACGGGCGCCGCGGGGACTCGCTTTCCGCAGACACCAGCCGCGACGACTCGCCTCCTTATTATTAAGCGTTCGTTAACGAGATTGCCGTTGATATTTTCTCTCGCTGGCGCTGCCTAATTTAATAAGGCGAACGGTAACCCCCTCGCTTCCACGGCCGTTCGTTCGACTTTAATTCCCGGTCCGGGGCGATTCCCTCGCTCATTCTTTTCCGCCGGCCGAGGAGACGAGCGACAACGCGATTAAAAATTCTATTTTATTTATAATCGGATTGGCCGCGCGACGGTTTTCACCGTCAACGTGGCGCAAGTTATACGCCTGCTGGTGTAGCTTGTTTTTACTCTCCGCTCGAGTCGCATTAATTCCATGCTGCATGCTAAACGTTTTTCGACGCTGATAAAATGGAGAAAAATTCCACGACGCACTTGTAACTACAATCTTATTAGCGCGAGAAAGAAATGTCTATCGACGCCACCCTCAGAGCTAGTAGAATTTACTCGATTAATATCTTCCCCGATTTACTACCGTTAACGCGAATTCATTTTCAATGCGAATCAATCGAATGCCCGAAGCATTCCGTACATTAAAGTTTACCGGACTGGCCTCGTAATATCTAGGATTTTCTCGCGGAAAAGAAGAATAAAACGTCGCGCGCACAGCTACCCGTTAAACGTGGCGTTCGAGGCCGCCCCGATTGCCGAAGCCGAAAACAAAACACGGAAGCTGGATGTACGATCTCGGTCTGCAATTTCCACGTTATCCCTCCCATAGGGATTCCCGAAAAGCGGAGTAAAAAGGCGAAAGCAAATTTCACGGTGGAAGTAGTGTTGCACTTAGTCCGCGGTATATATGGCCGAGTCCCTTTCGTCGAGGCCAGTTACAGCCGCCCTGGGAGAAACAAGATACACGTAGACGAGCTTCCTTAAACATTCAGTGCTACGCCCTCGCCAAGGCGTACAACAGCGATCCGAACAAACCGTGGAAGGCGCTAACCTACGGAATTGGAATTACCCATAGCTAGTCGTTGCATCGTTGGCCAGGCTACACAACTCGTACAGTCCTTCACCGGCAGGAATTAGGATACGCGGTTGTATTCACGAGAATCGAGCGTTCCAGTCGTATCGGGAATTTCTCAGCCAGTCGGTTTCGACCATTTCTATGGACCGGTCGGTTGGAAATAGTTTCAGAATACCTGGTCGAGCTCGATATAATCCTCAGTGGGTTTTTCATCGGGGCACGGATACGCGAGGGTTGATCGTCGAAGGGATTCCCTTTTTTTTTTTCTTTTTTTACAAAGGATTTCGTGAATCGACCCTCGTAATTCGTAATCCCCAAGACGACCCGAGGCCGCTGGGTGTTGCGGAGATTTCGCGAATAAATGGAACGGTCTGTGTAATGAGGTTAAAGAGAAGAGTTAACGAAGAGGATCGGGAGAACGAATAAAGAAAAGTATAGAAGGTATCCGGTAATTATCGAATGGGCCTTTTAAACGGTTCGATTCGCTGAACAGTGGGGCCACGATCTTGCGAAAATGGTCTTTGGTTATTGAACGATTTCCATGCTGGCTGGGAGAAGACGATCGGTATGGAGCGTACGGGGTTGTCTCAATTCGGAGCGTTTATTACGAATGAAGGTGATTGGAATGAATGATATTGAAAGGAAAGAGCGTTACGAACAATAGTATTGATAAATTATTCTGGTTGGAACGTCGGAATATTCAGGTCAGTTAAATGCTGTCTAGATTAATTATAAGTATTACTCCTGTCACCGATCGATGAATTACGACGGCTGAATTTCGCTTACAACATAGTTTCGAACGTTCAATTAGCACGTAGCTTTAATGAGATATTCATGATATTAAATTCAATTTTCATCCATGTCATGTGTCGCATTGTGCAATGCCAGTCAATCAGTTTACAAGCAAATGTAAATAGACGTTGACGGGGGCAGGGAAACGTTATCGGTAATCGTAAATGGTAAACCTAGAGTGGCTTTACGTATTCGTGCTTTCGCCCTAAAAAATATTTCGAAACCCCGTTAACTACAAACTTGGGTCGGGCATCAAGCACTCTTTGTCCTTACTGTTCCGCGCAATTGCCATTGATTTTATTTCGCGAACGCGGGTCCCGTTTTCCGTCAACCCCGTCGCCGTAATTATCTTCCCCGCGTCCATAGACGTCACACTTTCGCGTTATCGCCCGATTACCCGTTAATAAATGATATTTTAATCGACGAAATTTTCAATCGCGCCCCCGCGCGCCCCGGGGAATAATTTAGCCTTTGATTAGAGGGGTCGTATCAGTTTTTGATCGGAACGCCGCGAAGCTAATTCTCCAATTCTCGGGCCGTTTTTATCGCTGATCGCGTCCCGAGCACGAATTCTTTTTACGGCAATATATAAACGCGGAGCACGCTATTAGTCCACAATCGTCGGCGATGGCGATCGAAACGAGGGAGTGGCAATTCAGCGTCTACCCTCGAAGTCGAAACGGGTCCTGATCAGTCGTAACTATTTCGAACGCGATTTCGACGTTTCGCTCGCGCTTCGAAATCCTCGCGCCGCGTATACGAGCCGAGGCAATTATACAAACGGCTCGCGCGACATCTACCTGGCGATATCTTCGTGCCGAATAGAATTCGAGGCGGCGGTGAACAGGGCGTGATCGTTCCTGCCCAAATGAAGAAACGTCCGCGGCGCGGGCACGGGCCCGGTTCGTTCCGCCGAATATCTCGTTCGATAAATTCTCGGTTGGTCTCGCGTGTACGCGCGATCTCGCGCGGACCAACGCAACGGAAAGCCGAATAACTTACGCGACAGCAAGGTCGGGGAGCGCGTTGAACGGAAAAAAGGAGGCGGCGGAGAAAGACAGTGTCCGAAAAGTAATGTGAGAAATACGAGGAGGGACCCCGGGCCGGGGTCAAGAGGTGCATCGCTGACCGTGCCGGTGAAGACGATCCCCGGTATGAGAGGCGCAGGGTTCGGGAGTGAGAAAGGGCCGACAGAGATATTTGGAACGTTCCTGGTGCACAGTTCGCCCTTTGCCTTGCTGGCGGAATAACCGAAGAATCTTATGCTCATTTCACGAGTCAGAGAGAAAGGGAACCCGGAGCCGCCGACAATTCCGTATCGGAGCCGAGATCGCATTGTCACCACCTTCCTTTATTTGCCTCCTCTTCCTTTCCAACCTTCTCGCCCGTTCCCCTTTACCCCCCCCCTCCCCCTGTTCGTTGCAACCCTCGTATTTCCTCGAACCTCTGTGACACTCCTGCACGGCGTCGACATTAAATCCAGCCTAGCACAATGGTACGCGTTACGTTATATAGGATATTTCGCGGATCGATGCCTTTTATTTCTGGCGTGGCCTCCTGGCGTGGATAAACGGCCGCCGCGGTTCCCCTGTCTCCGGATCACTTGCTGCCGGGTCCAATTGACGAGGCGAACGGATTTGTTTTTATTAGGAACGGGCCCCGGCTGCCGGTCCTGTTTGGATTGTCGGGAAGAAAGGAGTCGACGGTGAATGAAACGCGCTCGGCGATCGAATCTAACGCCTAGTTGTATAAACATAGGTAGGATCAATTGTTCGGCGGACAACCGTTCCGATCCATTCGGCCTGTTTCGGCGCGTTCCTCGTCCTTCGATAGCTGTCGCGTTCTTTTGTCTTCCGTTCGTTAAGAGCACTTTCTATCGATCCGATTGCGAGGTGCAACTTTGCCAGGTATTTAGAATAACAAATTTATCAACGATTTCCGCAGTTTCCCCCCCCCCCCCCCCGAGCAGTAGGGTTTATCAATATTTCTCTGCAACACGCCAACCCCCTTCGCCGTCGGTGCGATGTACCCAGACGGCTGCCTGATCGATCCGGCTGAGAGATTGCATTCCGGCAAGACAGTTCAGTCGACGATTACGATTTAATCCGGCAGACGTTTCGACCCGCGTATTATATTCCCGTGCCAGCTTCCGTCTGTGCCAACGTTGATGCCGCGCGTTACGCCTGTGCGTTTCAATTTGCGCGACAAATCCGCGGTTTCCGACCGAATCGGAATTTCACGGGATCGCGAAAATTTACGTCGCTCGGCGGAGTTATTGTCGCGGGCCACGGCGTATCGTCGATCTCGTTGCAACATTCGCGTTGTCGTCGATATCGCGAGACGTGTAAATAAATAGCGCACACGCGGCTGCACGAACAGCAACCAGCTGATTAATCGTTGTCAGTCTATGAAATAAATAGCACGGATTCCCCGTCCGGGGTCCGTGGCGGCCCGGTACACGCGCCGTTACGTGGCCTAATTAAAATTGCGGCCGCGATTAATTCGTTGCGCATAAACGCCGCGGAAGAAAAAGCCCGGTTTTTCTAATTAAAAATTACCGAGCGCGGCGCTAATCCTTTCCCCGTTTTAATTCCACGCCGCCGTCGAGATAATACGCTTTTTCGAATCCCCCTTTTCGAGGGCGTAGTTTCCATGTTTGCGCGAGACGTGTCGGGAAATAAAATAAGCTCGCAGATCCGTGTATGCATAATAACGATTTCCTTACTGAAAATAACCAGACCTATTAGCGCTGGAAACTGGGATACGCTGTAACGTAAGTCGCGTCGTTTTCTTTATCGCGCGGAGTCGACAAATTTTCCGTCCGCGCCGCGGTATGCTCCACGGTGGAAAATTAGTTGGCCCAGTACACCGGCGCATCGATTCGAAAACGCAAAAAGAAAATTGCCTTTCGGCCCCGGCCGATATACCGCTCATTCGATCGAGCAGAAGCAAAGGGCGACAGTGGATGGAAGATTGCATGCGTTATTTTCTCCTCTTCCTCCCCTCCCGATCTCATCCCCTTTTTATAAGCGTCTTATTCTACCCTTCACCAATGCTCTCCACCGGTGGTAGCCATATTTTTTCACCGAGTTGATGGCCTCGCGAATCTACTTCGTTCACGATAGTCGAAGGTGATCGATGGTTCTCCGTCAGCAATGTATGGTAATGACGCGTCCCCAGGACGGGATGTACCATTACCCTTTCCGAAAACTGTGGAAAAACGGTTGCCACGCCGACGGCTGGACATCGATGAACATTTCAGCTTTCAGGAGCCACTATAAGAGAGAGAGAGAGAGAGAGAGAGAGCGTGTGCTCGTGGAGAACATTCAAGGGGCTGTAGTTGAAGTACACGAGGGGAAGGATGAAGAAGCAAAAGGGGATGTAGAAGAAGAAGAAGAAGAAGAAGAAGAAGAAGAAGAGGAAGGTGAAGCAGTGCGAGAAGGTCTGAAACTGCTAGTCGATATTTCATCCAGAGAACAAGCAAGATAACAGCAGGCACGCCCTCCCTTTTCCCTCCCTGTTCCTCGTTTTCTCTTTCGAGCTCGTTCCTCCTCTTTCCACGAGTCAGCTAACCCTTCAACATCGCCGAGAGTTTCTGTTCGCAACAGACTCGCGGCCGCTTTAAAATATTGCTCGCCACCCTTCAGCGAGCACCGTGGCAGCCAGTGTTACACCCATTCCCTCTGCCTATAAGTGGTCAGGGTGGAGACGACGACCCGGGACAGAGACGAAGAGAAGTGTACCGATACAGGTCGCGCGCGACTCTTGAAAATCCACCAGCACACGACCCCCGGGCCGGATTACCCGAACCCGTGTTCGCAGTATCCCGCCACTTTTCTTGTCTGCCGGGGGGATTTTCTCTTTCAGAGATCCACCCCTCGTCGGTGGACACGATCTCGATATTTTTACGACGACTCGAGTGTACACCACCATTCGCCTAGCGCGGATCGTTCGTGACCACTTCGCAGTCGAATTCAGGGACAGCGTTTACGGGGAACGTGTTTACTGCTGTATCGAGCTCGAGGGATAGGTACGACAATGTAGTTGTCCACGTACGATACGAAATACGAAAGAGTCGATACAGCTCGGCAATATTTCGTTAGATTATGCCGTATGAATTCAGCGAAAACAAGGATAATATTATTCTCGAACTTGGCACGCCGACGCAACGCGGCAAATAAATTACCGCGGAACTCGTTATTTTCATCGGGCATTAACGCAGTGAGTACAAGCGCGAACAGTTAATTGATCCAAGCGGAGTTGGGTACGTAACGCTCGAACTCTGCCGGCAGAAGTTTCGCGGTGTGCAATGAAACGATCTGCGAGAGAAAACGCGAATCAAATCCGCGGGCCCATTTGTGTTTCCCGTTTTCCCACGGCGAAAGCGCACCGCTGCGAATGCCAGTTTGCTGAAACTGGCGAGCAACGATTGCCTTGGCCACAGTTCCTAGAATGACTCGCGGGAACGAGCTGACTGGCAGTTTCCTGATCCCATTTTGGCAGGTCTCTCCTCTTCTCTCCTTCGACTTCCAGCGTATGTAATTTTCGGGCGTAACGTGTCGCCGCTTTTTCGCCGAGTCACCGCGCGAAGTATATGAGAAACGAGTGTTCCTCGGGTGCACGCCAGGAACAGAAGCGGACGAGATGGTGGAGCGGAAAGTGGCCGCGGATTCCTTCCGCGTGATTGGAGATCGTTCTACCCTTCGGCGAAGCGGCGTCGAAAAAGTTAATGCACTTGTTGCTGAACGAATGGCGGGCAGGTTTTATTCCGCGCACTTGCATGTCCATTCGATCTCGCGGGGAGGGTGCCATTGTGATCGGCGAACGCAGAAGCTCCGCCGTGCCCTCGCGAGAGGAAACAGGGGTGAGATTGTAGAGAGCGTTCGCGATCGAAATAGAAAGGGCTAGAGCCCTATCGCCCACCGTTTCGTTCGCGGGATCATCGAGAAGAAAACGTAGGAAATCTTTCCCTTAAATTTCCTTGGGGGTTCAATTAATGGCCTCGCAGAAATATTGGAGCTTTCTTGTAGCGTTTTAAATCGGACGGAATAGCTCCTTTTCTTCGCTTGTGGAACAATTGATAGAAGAAACTTCTTCGCGGAACGAGAAGCAATTGCACGGCTGTCTAAACGATGCGGTTTTTCAAGCCAATGTAAGCTGCAAAAATAATTGTAAACGCCGCGTTTGTTTTTGCAAAGTACGCTTCGCACAGTGCGAAACACGTTCCGGAAATAAGCGTAACGGACGGCCGTTTTGTTAACCACATTTTCGGTCTGATCTCGATCATTTTCATCGCGGGTCCTCGACGTTGGAGTCCGTCATTGCGTCGGATTACAGGCCGACCCTTTCTCGCCGCAGCGATTTTCACGCTCCCGCACGCACAAAGTGGCCATCCGCTCGGCCGGATCGCGCGTGCACGAACACACGTTCCTGCAACCGTGTACACGACAGAGAAGCACGGCGATACGACCGGCGAGGGCTCTGACAACCAAGACGAAGAAGAAGGGCCCGGCACGAAATTGACGGTGCTTTTTTCTCGGCACCCTCGCCGAGGTGTTATTCAGCGATAGGACAATTACAATTTCGTGTCACGGACACGCTGCTTTTTAAACTAGTTTCACCGCGGGTCCCGTTATTTCCATTACACCTACAAAACATCGCCGGGTACAGTTATAAGTTTGTCTTCGTGTAACGATCTATCGACGTCAAGCACCTATCGGATAGTCATTTATCAGCGGAAGAAAGGAAAGATTCCTCCGGGCGATCAGTCTTCAGATTATCGTCGCAATTAATTTCCACCGTGGCGCACCGATATTTCTTAAAATCCCCACCCTACCCACCCCCGGTTATAATACGGCGGACGCTGAGAAGCACTGCGATTCGGTGCACGAAAGAGTCAAAGTCCGGCTCTCGATTCTAAGTTATCCGATTAACCGTGACACCCGTGCAATCTACTTCAGATGGTCTTACCGACCCCATGGAAGGTCCATCCGGACCGTCTTACCTTTTTCCCCCTGCCCCGCCGGTCCCACCCGCCTTCACGGTCAACTCCCATAAGTCGTTGAAAATCTCTTCGTATCTTCCCGCACCGAGAGGCGGCCGGACACACCGACTCGCGGATCTTTTCACGCGCGTTTCGCGTGTCCGTGTCCGAGGGGCCGTGATTCGTCGCGCCGAATGCGCCCCGCTTCGTCGGTATGCGCGCGTGTGCACGTGTGCGCGTACCAAGAGTTACGTGACGTGGAAATTTCAGCATCCCTCGCGGACGATATCCGTGCGTCGTTCCACGACCAGCCAGCCCGAGAAATCGCGAGGCTGCTCGAAATTCCGGTGTCGCTTCGCGCCCCGTAATCTCGTTCGAACCGATTGTTAAACAGCCAACAGTTGCCAATAGAAACGTGCCGCGGAAAGCGAAGACGCGAACCGTCGCGCCGCGGGACGCACAATCTCCGTTCGGGCGAACACCGAGCTACCGGGGTGTGCGGGGGGCTTCTGCCCGCGGGTGCGTCGATACACCCTGTCAAACTTACCCCGTGTAACTTCGCGGGACGATCCGCCCGGGGAATTTCGACGATGCGCCCCGCGCGGTAGGGAGAGCGAGGAGCGGTGACGCGACCGGACGGATAATGGCGTGAAGATGAGCGACGGTGACGAGAAACGAAATGGGACGCGCGATCGGCCCTATCTTCGGAACAACGTAGTGCACTTTAAGAATGCGAGATAACGGGCACGCTGACCGTTATATTACCGGTCCTGTAATTATTATTCCAGCCCTCTATACCCTTCTGCCCGTCGTCGCCCTCTCCCCCCCCCCCCCCCATCCTGGGTCCTGTTCCTTCGACTTTTTTCCCCGATCTTCGAAACTTCCCCCCGCTGCGCCGGGCAGCAGCCTTCTCTCCTCTCCGACTGTCTCGACCGCGGTGCCTCCTGTTTATCGAGACGAGAGTGGCCCCGGTTCGGACGGGACATCCGTAACTAATGACCCTGATAGCCGGCTATCTTCCCTCTCCGTTCTCGTCCTCTCGCCGTCTCTCCCTCGCACAATTTCTTCTTCATTGTGTCTTCAAAGGTTAAGAATACCCGGCGAATCCTCGGAGTCACTTAATTAATTTTCCGTCTCGATGCTGAAACGGAGGGAGCGTGGGAGGGGAGGGGGAGCAGCATCGGAAAGCTCGTTATCTCGACTTATTACTCCTCGCATACTCGTTGTCCTTCCCCTGTATCGTCCAATCGAAATGCCGCTCCGTTTCGTGCACCTTTCAACCACCGACCTAAACGAGAACGGTTCGGTGTATTCATCGGTCCCCGTGAACCGTGACGTGAATAAATAATACGCGTGACAATCTACAAAAGGGGGTGGCGGACGGTTCGGTCGTCATTCGTGGCATTTTTCGATGCTCCATTCGGTGGACCCCGTCCACTTGGACTTTAATTTAAATTCCTCGCCCAAGATCAGCAGCTATTTCTTCGTGTTCCTTCTTGTTTTTTCTTCCGAGAAATAGAATTAGTTACGCGGACGGTTGTTCTCTTCTTTTTTTTTCTTTTCGCTAACGAACGCCGTGGAATACCGATTTTCGAGGATCCCGCTTTCGTTTGCGAATATCTGATCGAGAAGGAGGAAGAAGATTCTCCCGGGACCATCAATTTACCTTTGCCCGCAACGAAGCGAGAATTACGGGGCGCGGAAAAAATTTGTAGAAATGTCTTCCGCGTGTTGCTCACGCACGATCCGCGCGTTAATCGAATCGAACGATCTACGCGCGCAATGCAATCGCGAAGTCGAAATTCCGAAGGCGGCGAGCGCTGCCCTCGGCCCTTCGACTTCGCGATATTTCTTTTGTCCTTTGTTCCCGCCGAGCTCTCCGGTGTGTTAACGCACGAGCGCCACGAAGATCGAAGATTCCACGCCTAATCGAAACGTAATAATTAAGAGACCATTGCTTTTATCCGAGGATGGATGGCGCGCACATATAACATTATATTCGAAAGCTCATAAATATTCCGACTTGACTCGACGGACTCTCTTCGCCCGTTCCTCTTCTTCTTCATTTTTGTTTTTTTTGTTTTTTTGAAAGAAAACTTTATCAAGCTATCGACAGGGGCTCTCGAATTACCAATATTTATAGTCTGTACTTTCGGTCTTGGTAGTGTTATTAAATTTTCAAGCTCAAATATTGATAAATCGACGACGCTTGAAACATTATTAATACAATTCTACGAAGACAATGAACCCTCCTCTCCTTTCGCTTTGCTCCATAAGCGAGGCTGGAATAATGATCGCGCAAGTTTTGCTTCGATACTGAAATTATCATTTAACAAATAATTATTGCGATCCCACTGGCGCACAATAAATATTGAACGCTCGAGGGTTTCTCCGGAACAGAAATACGTGCCCTCGTTCGAAGACGCGTTCCGTAACGAAACAGGGAGTTACTATCAACGCGGGTAACTAACAGGAAGGGGTAAACAAACGTAGCAGAAAATGCAAAATTACCGGGACTGGTCGACCACCAGAGACGCGGTTATTATACGTGAGAAAATAAAATCATCCTCGCGCCACGGTGCCATTGTCCTGTGGCGCTTAAGCGTGCCATTTCCCTGGGAGGCGAATCCGTAATTGCTCCTTTTTTCCCTCCGCCTTTCGGCTCGTTAGCCCGCTGAAAGAAGCTGGAATCTACGCTTTGTAAGACGAGCGATGGACCGTAAAGTCTCCCGAATCTGGATGCCTCTCGTGGCTCCGTCGGCTCTTCGTTTTCTCCGGCTGATCGATACGTTCGCCGATTTATCTTGGCCCTCTGGGCTCGTCAGAAATTCCCTTGGAAATTTCCTCGTGACTTCGTTCTTCGAGACATCGTGTTCTCGAATTCCTTCTTATTCCCTGTTTTCTTCTTTTTTCCGTTTTTTTTTTTTTTTTTTTTTGCGAGAGATAGTCGTCCCGTGAAGTTATTGCCTGCGCTATTTTTACGCTTCCGCGTTTCCTGCGCGCGAATCGAGCCCTCGCAGGCGACGACTTTCGCGAAGGATTCGAACGACAACGGCGCTGAACGCCTTCGATAAATCATATTCCTCGCGATACGCTTCACGCATTTCATGTATATTAATAATTTCGCGACGGAAATTAACATCTCGATTGACGTGCCTCGGTACCGTGGAATATTTGCCCCGAACCATTCAGTTTCTATATGCGGACACGTAGCACCGAACGATCGTGTATTTCAATTTCAATTTTTACACCCATCTGACACCTACAGGTTTCGAGGAATAAATAACACGTGTCGCGTGGTTGAATCGCTCCGAGAGATTTCGCGTTGCTACATTACGCCGGAGAAAGGATTCGCAAAGAGAGCCGCGTGATTATGCTAATCGGACGTTGGTTGAAATAACAGACAGCTGTAACGTCAAGCCCGGGGATACGTTGGCCAGAGCTAGAGGGAACGAAAAAACAGAAGATCGATGCGACGTCCGCGAAATGTGAGGTGGCATAGTTAAAAAGTTGTCGAGCGGCGTGTTGACGACGTAGAAATTCTTGTTCGTCGATGGTATCTCCCTCTGTTCTACCAGTCATTTTGTCACTTTTTCTCTGTGTACATTTACGAATATCGCCGGGGACATCTGTGGAGGCGTTTAGACAGCGGGGCGAGTATAAATGAGAACCTTGAAACGGAAAACGACGTGAATGACAAGAAGTTCGGAATCGATGATCGGCGCGGGTATATGTATGTAAATTAATGATCCTTTTTTCCCAAAGATGGTAGTACAAATGTCTACTTAGGACCGCGGAGGAATTTTAATCTTCGATTTCGATCTCCTATTCGAAATGCGAAACGCACGCAAACCAAACATGACGCATCGGTCCACTTATCAGGATTAAAATATAGAGAAAAAAAAAAAAAAATTGACGAGCAACAATTCGCCCGCAGAAAAACACCTTAACGTATTCCACACGAGTGTATCCTCGTCGCGCCCCGAGAAAGATATTCTAGCCGGCGGAAGAATATTAGCGAACGATTTGAAGCGAACCCACCCATCCCCCCCGAAGAAAGGCTGGAACGTCGAATCTTGTCGGCGTCCCCCTATTGTGCGCGACGTCGCGTCGTCTGGCACGAAAAAGCACGTACGAAAATTGCCGTCGAAATTAGGGAACGTCGAATTAGAGTACGTTTGGAAAATACGTGAGTGGCGGTCGCATCGGCATCGATCGCCAGTTAGACCATTGATTATACGAATGTTGCCGGAGCTGCCCTGTGATTTGCATACGACGATTGGGCCACCACCCCAACCCCCCTGGGGTCTGGGGCATTAAGCGTATACTTGGAGCATTTAGACGCGTCGCTACGATAACACGCGATTCGATGCTCCTTCGCCCCTTTCGATCCGATCGTTCGCCGGGTACGTAGACGTCGTCGCTGTCGGAATTCACGTGAGCCATTGCCTCTCATTAATTCGCGTCCACGGGGAAAAACGTAATCGATTCTGGTCATGCACCGGGTGCCACCCGTCCGAGGACGTCTGGTCGAAGGGAGAATGGGACAACGCGGTCTGGTCGAAACTGCGCGAGGCGTTCGAAAAAACACCGGGATTCCTGGGACCACGTGTTTTCTCGAATCGTTGGCACGGGTGTTTCCGTCTATATAGTTGTCAGCGATAACGTCAGCGAGGGTGTATTTTTGTACGATTCATCGGGGACGCGGTTTTACCCGTTGCAAAAACTTACGCGTACCTGGCCCCCGGATAATGGAGGAACCTCGATAATGATTCGGAGGCCGTCGTCGCAAGGATACGTCGATACATACCTGTAACAGAAAAGGATAATGCCGTATTAGCACGAGAAAATCGTTTGCACAGAATTCGAACAATATACGTACGCGCGTACGGGTACAATGTACGGTGCCGTTACGTGTTTAAATTTCACCTGCGATCCTATCTTTAGTAGGTATAAAAGCGACGCGTCCCGACTTTACGTTACCGTGAACATATTGAATTAGAAATATTTGCGCCAGGGGCGGCAAATTGACTACACCGATCGTGGAAATCGTTTACACCGCAAATTCCGCTCGAATTCGTCTCGCGCGAGATAATAATCGGAAGGGGATTATAACAGAGGTGTACGTGTCTACAGGAGGATACGCGTATCGCGTTAATCCTGTCAGGCCGGGTACAGAGAGAAGTCGCGGACCCCGAATCGGTCGATCCTTTGCCGGATAAGCGTCTGTACTCTTCCTGTGGTCGCAGTCATAACGGTCCGCCGTGAAATACGCAAATGCCCGGTAACTCGTAAAGGCAATCGACCACGAGCTAAGCTTGCCAATACTACAGGCTCGTAATCCAGCGAGCCGGCCGGCCAGAGGGGGATGGAACGAACAAACGATGGAAGAGGTGCAACGGAGGTTAAGCAGAAATAGGTGGAAAGCACCTTGAACTCCCGTATAATCGACGCTCCATCGTTGTTCTTATCTCCCTCGTCCTTTTCCTTTTCCACTTCATTCGTTGTTCACCGATGCGGTGTACGCGTTTAGTTGCCGATAATTTTAATTAATTGAAGGATGCGAAAACGATGAAATGGATTCCGCGGGAAATTGCTACGTAATTTTCTAGAGTGCTTTCTAATCATTTCGTTCGGCTGAATTGAACGCGAAGTTCGCAAGGGGCCGGGGCTCGTTACCGGGGCTCTTAAAGAGTCTCAGAATTTCGTATAAACGTGAATAGGCTGTACTTTGTAATAACCATCGATGGTACGAATACGATAAGACAAACATGGATGCGTATACTCGAACGTGCCGGTATTTCAGTGCGAGTCGAATCATCGCCGATACGTTCTTAAGTTATATACCTAATTGCTGTTCGAGTAGCGTACGAAGTAATACTCGTTGCGACGAAAGCCGCTCGTCCAGTTCAACGGGGAACTGTAAAGGCAATACTTGTAAATTGTAGAATCCACGGATCCTGTTGGTTCCCTCGACACCGTCTCGAACGTTCGTTTGTCAACATCTGGTCTCGAAGTTCGGCGATTAGCAGCGGTGAACGGGCACGGGCGGTGCGCGAATCGCGCTTCAATCTGAATCATCGTCGGTCGATCGTCTATTTTCTCTCGTGACCACGTCCACGTGGAATCCGTGTAACGTGGTCGTCGTGAGAATCCTGCTCAGGACCCCTTTGACAGCAACGCGTCCCGCGTAATCGTTCATCGAATGATTTAAACGCTGGCTTCGGTTCCACGGAAAACACGCGCAAGCATCGCTACCGTGGCGATGGAATGCGTCGTAGGAAGCGAGAGAAGTGCGACCTGGCTGGAACTTTTCAACGCTACCAAGTTATGCAACGCGGTGCTCCTTTCGCATTCGAAATCCACACGGCCAGAAGAAATATTTCCTTCGGTTCGCGGTGACAACCGTCGCGTCGGGACTTGCAACGAAAAATTACAAAAACAGAAAAAAAGAAGACCGTCGGACGTCGTCCGACTTCCTCTTCGAAGGATCCCGAAGAAAAACGAACGACGACCGACCGTGCCACGACGCGGATGCGATAAATTTTTCCCCGGGCTCTTTTTTTTATTCTCTTTTTCCCCCATTTCTTTTTTATCGCGTTCTCATCGTCGCCTATCTTTATCGGCCGCTTCCTACGCCGTGTCACAAATCACCGCGATTATTTTTCATCGATATCCCCGATATAGCCAGCCGTGTTCCCGTGAATCGGAATCAAATCGCGATAGCCCGGCGCATGTTATTCCTGCCGCAGGACAATGCCTCTCTCGCAGGACGTTCGCACCGGAGGATTCACGAATCGCGAACGTGCGCTCACGACCGTGCCACTTTCTGCACGCTGCTGGCGCAGAGGAAACGTGCACGCGTGTACGTGTGTCGTCCAGGGCGTATCTCGTTGACGTACTGCGCCGCGCTTGCGCTATCGGTATCAGTGTCCTGCTGGCCGGTGTCCTGGATGGATTACGAGAATTTAAAGCTTCGGCTGCGCCTTCACGGAATATTCATCGTACCGCTGACTGCTTGTCACGGCACCAGAACGGAGAGATCGAATATTATAGCCGTGACGGAAAATGGGTCAAACGTTAGACAGGATATCAGCCCGGTCTATCTGCCAGGTCGTCTCGTCGGCAGACACTCTAACGAGAGACGCGCGACCGTATTTAGCAACGGCGAGTTCTATTTGCCTGGTCAAATCGGATAAATCTTTCATCCCTAACGGGAGGACGAGGAAGGTGTTCGAACAAGTTGCCGTCCTTTACACGGGAGAATAGGTGCGCGACGAAGACGGTAAGTTTTGTCCCCGCGAAGAAATAACGGCGCTCGTCCTCGTCGACTATAAAAAAGAAATCATGAAATTAGAAGAAAAGTTTTTTTGTTAGCGTCTCGAAGGAGTACCGTGCTGGTATTAACCGTGGTTGCGGCTCTTCGGGCAATTCCTGCCCCTTCATCCTGCGACGAGTCCTTGGAGGGCAAAGACGGGAAGCGTCAAGTAGAAAATACCTGCGCGAGAAAGTCCAAAGGAAATCATTGTCTTCCGCGCCGCCGCGCGCCGGTTCTATAAATTTCGCAATCCCCCGGAGTGCTCTTCTCGTCCTTTAATCCGCGAACAACAGGCCGATTCATCATCCCCTATTGGATTCTTCATCCCGGTGCTCGTAACATTCTGAGCACGCGATATTCGAAAAGTTTCGCGAGAATGTAACGGTACTCGTCGGCCAGTGTCTGTGGTCCTTAGCGGTACACCAGTCACCTAAGTGCAGTCACCGAAGTTGACCAAACGAACGACCGGATCGACCGAAAAGAAAATCTATTATCCCCCTGGTTTCTTCGTCTCTGTTTTCTGAATCTGCGGAGCGCGGCGCAACGAGAGGTTGTGTGTTTCGCTATGGCAGAAAAACACCGGCCGGCAGAGAAGTGAGAACTATCTTAAAGTGTCGTTAGGAAGTCATCCATTATGCGGCAAAGGCTGCTCGTTCGCTTAGCCCACGCCAGAAGTCTTCTCCCGGTGGACTTTACACGCGGACACGCCTCCGCAGCTTTCTTCGTCCTCTTCCTCGTTGTATTCCTCATCCCTCCGTGCCATCATGTTCTTTAACTCTTGCACAATGTGTTTTCCGTCACGCAATTTTTTAGCAGCCGCAACCTCAGCTCTTCGATATTAAAAAAAATCTACGGGAGGACATGTCTGCGACGGATGTCTGTCGCAACTAATTACTCCGTATCGAAACATCGCCGCAAATATGTAAACATATCGCAAGAACGCCCGACGGTCACAAAAATAACGTGATAAACGAATAAGGAATCTCGTTCGAGCAGCTAGTTAAGACTGCCACTGGCCCGCGCTAACGATACCATCGATATTCCCGTAATTTGCGTACCGGAGGACTTTCCTCCGTTTTTCTCTTTCTTCTTTTTTCTCGCCGTTCCCAGGAACCGACACGCTTCCTGGTCGTATCCTCGTTACTGCTTATCGATAAATCCATGCGGGGAACGCAGCGCGCCGTGGTATCGTTAATAAATAACGAGCACCCGATTGATTTAATAAATGCACTCTAATTAGCGTAACACCGGCGCAACGGATGCCTATCATATCAGCCGGCGGTCGCGGTCGATCCGTTACGCTCAATTGATCCTTCCTTCGTCGATTAATCACGGAAGTGTGTCCGCGGGCCGGAATTCCGTCTAACAGATGTTGCGTCTGGAACGCGAGCCCCTTTCGCGTACCATTGTCTCGGTCGCGTACCGCTTTGGGAGGCTCGCAACCGGCGGAAAGTTTCACGGGACACGGTGTTTCGTCGCGGAGCCGGCGTTACAAGCGCGAAGTCTTCCCGAGAAAAGTTATGCTCGGGGTGCCTTGTCGGAATACAAAGGGGGCCCCTGCGTGATCCTTCACCGCTGGGAACAATGCGCCGTGAAGCACCGGCGCTCGTTTCCCGTGTCGCGCACGAACATGCGCTCGAAACCTCGCGGATCGCGAGAATCCCTTTTAATATTCGAGCTCACCCGCGTGTGCGAGGGCGCGCGTCGATCGTAACGCGAATTTCTCGGCGGCGAAAACGGGCATTGGTCGAGAGTCGTATGTGTGCAATCGTGAAAAAGAATGTTGGCTCCTCGACGAAATGCGACAAATAATTTCGAACGAAGTCCTCGTATAGGTAAAGGTGATAAATGAATTGCAGGTAGAGCCATTTGATACAACGTTTATCGATATTCCACGTTTCTGGTGAAACACCAGCTCCTGACGTGGCCACCAATGTTGCATCGACGATGCAGCTACTTGCTTGCACAGGGCGAGCTCTGCGGTCGCGATTAAACAACTGCGTCTGCTGATTAACGAACGGGTCGCGATAATCAAGCAAGTTACCGACCACCATTCCCGTCAAACACCCGTCTGTTGGCCGGCAACAGATCGTTTAACGTCGTTTCGGCCGTCAAACGGAGGCCCAATGAGAATTGCATACAGTGCCTCCTCGTCTCGGGACGAGGATCGCGTCTCATGCGCGAGGCGTGTACGTGCTATGTACAGTTCGCATACGCTCAGGTAGAGCCGAGTGTTCCACCGAAATTTTTGCACCCGAGACCCATTCAAACGATAGTACGATGACTGTAATGTATCGTAGAATTATTCACGCGTTTCACTTTTTTATACACCCCGTTGGACTTTCGATTGAATAACGATTCGATTGCCGGCCACTGTTGCTCGTTTCCCTCTGTCTAGCAGAAATCGTGTTCCGGCCAATTCAATCATAGAGGAAAACTATTTTTTCCTCTCTGTTTGCACTTTTTGTCGTTCCGACAATGGTCCAAGGCAATTCACCTGGCGGGCCCCCATCAGCGAAGCTTTTATTAGCACGACAATCGAAGGTCGGTGACGACGGTATTACCGGATATTGATTTCAAATTAGCAGGATCGTCGGGGGCGAAATCGGGACGCCGAATAGAAATTGTCGGTGGAAGAACGAGGCTGTAATGGAATCACTGTCCTATTGTGAACTGTGCCGGTCTCGGTAATATCGTTTCCTTCTGCACAATTCTGTGCAACGTAGTTCGGGGAATTTTCACGAATTCCCTGTGCAACCTTTTACATTCCACCGTTAACATCGTGGCATTAACATGCTGCTCCGTGTTCGCCTGGCAGAAAAGTGCGGGCACCGCAATCGCCATATGGATACCTGAGTGTTGCAACCGGTTCTGGTAGCACAAAATTCCGAATTACATATCCAAAAGGTTTAGGCGTCTTAAGCGCAACGAGCTCCTTCAACAAAATTGCGCGGCCGCGGTCAAATTAGTGCTTGTAATAACCGATGAAGCACCATTAGGGCGTACGTTATGGCTGTATAATTTTATGGGTTCGATACACGGGTCCGTTTAATCGGTCATAGGCTAAAGAGGGGAATGACGGTGCAGTCGAGAAGTGGTACGGGTTAAGGACAGGTTTAGTGGGTTATATAAAGAAGCGCCGGGCCGCTGTTACAAAATTGCGAGGTTCAGTCATTGGGGCAGCTGCCGCGCTAGATAATGGAACACCTTGTGCAAAAAGAAATGGATCAACATTAATGCTCGGTCCTGCCCCCCCCCCCATTGGTTGGTTCACGCGAAAAAGTGGACGGAAGCGTACAAAGGCTTCTAATTATTGCGTGGCTGCAATGAGATTGCGCGGACCCGCGATAAATTAGCCGATGCGTCTGTTAATGGAACACTTCTGCGGCATGGGCCCACCCCCCCTCACGGTTCATTGGATCGCAACGTGGGAGGGCTGCGACGAAAAAAGGGACGCTTTGTGGCATATATCGCTGTTGAATGCCAGGAGACAGGCCCCGGATTAACGGGCACGTTAGATCATGACGTTTCGGTATCGAGACGTAAAAATTGTCCATTGTTGTCTTGAATCTCGCGATAGAAGCCGTTGCAATATTCAAGCAGCCACTGTGTATGCACCGTATTAGCAGTAATTGGACGCTCGGGCGATTAAATATTTATGAAATTTTCAATACACTCGCTCGTTCCCCCGTTCGTGCGAATTTATTCACTTCGAAAAAAGAAAAAAAAAATGAGACGGGAAGACTATTCTTAGCATTAAATTCATTTCCTTATTGAAGAGGGTAGATGATGCAGGGGGTTGTCGCACGGTTCGCGGCAAGGGTGGAATTGCATAAAGGTGTCTAATTATTAGTTCGTGCGAAGGCGCGGCGCCAGATCGAATCAGCGTGCATGCACAACAGCCATAATGTCTTCGATGTGCTTTCTCCACAACGACCCACACACGATACACACACACGCACACACACGCCACGCATATATATGCATTCCCATTTTTTCCACTGTAATCATACCGATCCATCCGCTAATTTCTCCAGCTGAAACGAACGAGCCTCGGAAAAGAATAATGTTAAGAGGATTTCACGTTCCTTGCTTCGATTACACTCGAGCCCAAGGCAAAAAATATTTCATTTCGTTTTTATTGCCCGCTTTGTATATACTTCATAGGATGGACGTTTTAATGGGTAGATTTTTACGACCGCTTCTCGCGTGTCATTTACTTCGAAAGTATCGGCCGAAGCCCTATCCGTGTACGTTGGCCTCTATCGGAAATTCGAGATTGTCGTCAAACATGTTGGGGGGCACTTGATAGTTTCCTTCTAGAAGTTTTACGATTCTTTTCAAGGCTGGGCACGCAACCTTAAGTCGATCCACAGTTTCGGAGCACACTGCTGCGACCGCGATGGCGCGCCTTCAAATCTTAACGTCGCTCGCTTAAAATCTCTACAATTATAAATAAATCAATTGCTTTAATCGAAAACGGGTGTCGCGCATGTACATACATACCTATGGGTATACGTATCAGAATAACTCGAGGGTACCTTAATCGCGGGCCAAGAACAATCTTTCTCGTATTCTATTTACCATTCGCAAACACGGCGAACCTCTGAAAAAGCCCATTACTCTCGAGCCCCTCAATGCTTCTTTTCTCATCCGATCAAGAAGCGTCGCGTCACACGCCCTCCCATTGGCCCTGTCTAACGAGGTATTCAAAACCCCCCATTAAATTCGCATCTGAAGATAATCGTGACTGTCCCCAGCGTAGATATTCGCGAAGCTTATCGATCGTCAAGCGCACGGCCTCTCGTAATGTCTTCACCAATCTCAAAGGTTAATTACATCGAGTTGCGCCCTCGCGTGTTATCACGAAAGTGCATCATCGACGACACAGTGCAATAGTTTTGAGCGCTGCTGTCGTCGTGATAGGCAAGTACGAGCAACAGCGACATAGGACGCGTAACACACGGACGAGCGAGATCGCAGAATTGCTCGTTGCCGTAGGCGCCGTAAGTTATTGACAGCTGCGCGTGTTTCACTGTCGCCGCGATTTATTATTGAATCGACGTGCTCTTGCATCGATCTCCTTTTCAGGGGAACGTTATTGTTCGCCGCGTGCCTCCGCGCGACAAGTTCAAGTCCTGCCCGGAACGACGCCCGCGTTTCCTAAAGGCGAGCGAACGTTCGGCTCTCGCGGCGGTGAAGATGTTCACCGCGGGTAGAAAGGGAGAAAAGGAGAACACGGTGGGCACGAGGAGGCGCAGGTTGGAAGATGCTAGTCGAGCCTTCGTAACGCCGCGAGCGTGCGCTTTAAGGCACGCTAAAGCCGCAATTATGCCATTCTATGGCGCGCCTCTTTTACGACCTTTACTCCGCTTCTCCCTCTGCCACGTTGCGCGTACATTTCTCCGTTCCTCTTCGTCGCCCCTCCTCTCTTGTCCGACGTTAAGCGCGCACCTTTACGTACGCACGCATGCATTTTCCAACGCCGCAAAATGCTGTCATGGTAGTTTAATGTAATTGCGTGGCGGCCCCGCGATCGGCACAGCAGAGGGGTTGAAACCGGGACGCGCTGTAATTTCGTTCGGGCACTGATTGTCGGCCGAGCAACGAATCCATTGAAAAGAAGAATCGCGTTGCATCTAACGCGGAGAGATCGTCCTTGCGCTTTCGCTCCACTTATGCTACTCACCGCGTAAGTAGTAATACCTCTCCGGCGATTCTTTATTTCGCTGGGTTCGTGCGAAATCGTGTTACTCGCGAGCGAAAGCACAATGCAACTGTCGCGGGGCGAGCAATCTTTCGTTGCACACTCCACACTTCCGGCTCCTTTTCTGTCGCAGAGAGGAAGGAATGTCTCGCGCAGGAAACGGCGACGTTCGAGATGTCTACCTAAGTGACGGGAAACGAGAAAGGGAACCAAAGCGGGCTGACGATTTAATTCGCCCCCTGTTCGCTCGTCTTCTAAACAAGCGTTCTCCGTGGCAGTCGGCGACAGCTGAGATTTCCGTGCCGGGAAAAATGCTCCACCTCTCGGAGGGCGGAACAGGGGAGCGAACAGAACGGGCAATAAAAGAGGACGCGGGTTGTTTGTTTGCGTTGCGCTTTGCGATACTCGTCGCCAGGACCTTGGCACAGCCACTTCGTTTTCAGGTTGCGTTGGCAGGATACGCTTAGCACGGCCGACCGCGTCGTGAGAACTTCGCCGGGCTGTTCAGGTATTCCGAGTTACGCGATGCAACGGGGAAACGATGCTTCTCGTTACCGATCCCTGTCCTGTTCGACGGTTCACCGATGATCCGTTCCGTCGATGAGAAAAAAATGTTTACACGCTTGAAACAGCTGTTTAGCACGCGCAAGATGTACCTGAGCTGGCGTTACAAATGGAAATGCGTCACTCGTTCGTTCACGTAGATTCCGCTTTCGTTTCGTGTTCTTAGCTTTTCAGTCAGCCTGCAGATTTGTCTTGTTCACAACGACCGAATTCGAATTTCGGCGAGAAAACCGCACGCTGCGTGGAAATAAGAAAAAGAGCGCACGAAATTCTGACTGTCGTTCAAGAATAGAGGGGTGAATTGGCTGCTATGACGTGTCGTTTAACAATGTCCTCGTACAACGCGACCTTTTTCACTGCCCTGAGGAACGCGTGGGCAGAATGCAGTTAGGTAGTCCTGGTGCGCAAGGCCTTCCGTGTCGGTTGCCCCGTCGCTTGTTCTTCGTGTATATGCATAAACCGCAAGCATCTGGCGCCTCCCTCGTTGGATTTCGACGTCGTCTGCCGATCGCGACGGTGTTGGAACGAATGCGGCACCTCCAGAATCGCAACGTCCCCCAGTCTTTTCTCTTTACGCCGAGCAACGTGCCTAAGCCTTCTCTCTGGTGTGTACAACGTGCGTCTGGCACCTACACGCGCATTCCGTCTGCCTTACGTAAGGCGACATTATCCTTCGCGAAATCGAAACACCTCCACAATTTCCGCGGGAGCCATACCGGAAGTATTCTGGTCTAAGAAAGGAGGATGGCTACGCGGGTGAATGCATTTTAAGGGAAGATCCGGTGGAGAAATTTCGACGGCGGTGGCCCATTAATTGAAAAGCTCTGAACGCGTCGAGCGTCGTACGAGGAAATAAGTAGTCAGCAATTGTAACGACATTTCGTATCAGATTTCGTCCTGGACAAAGAGCGTACGGGACGTATATCTAGATGCGAAACTTGTACGCATCATTCCAATTTATCGAATCGTATAAATTTCCGAAAATCCTCCGCTCTCGCCCTTTAACGAGAACAATTTTTTCAATCCCCCCCCCCCCCCCCCCCACAGTCAATACGAGACTCGATCCCGAAACGTCATACATGTAGATAGGCTCGACACGAAATAACACGCGCAATTCATTTTATACCCTATCGAGTGCGCCGACGATGAAAACGCGGCCGGTTTTTTATGTTTGCGTCAGAATTTCGCCAGGGCGGGGACGTCGATTTTCCATTCGACTTTCCCGAGGCTGCTGCAATTCCATCATCGACATAGATTATTTCGGAATTCGGGCGCAATCGTATTTCCGTTCGCCGATCGACCGGCGCGGATCGACGCTGCCGAAAACGCTCGGCGGTCGCGGGACCGGCAAACGAATCGATGGAAATGAATGTCCCGTTAAAAATTCAACGATACCCCGGCGCCAGACACGGTGCATCGGAATATATTCGACGGTTATTTGAGTATTTGAAGCCGGTAAGAGCAGTTATCGCCAATATTGTGGGAATCTCTGGCCAGTTATTTCCCGGCAAGATGGTTAAATAATGGAAACAAATATTATACACCGAGGGTAGTCCCGTTAATAAAACATAGCGAGCTGAAACTTCAATATAACAGAGAGCAATGGAACCAGAGGCTACTAACGTTCGCACTATCAGTTTTATCCTTCCTTCCTCCACGTCGAACCTAATGAATTATCCATGGCGGAAATTTGTTCGTTACAATGTTATTATATACTGCGAGTTAATTAGCGAATAAAATATTGGGAGGTACAAGATGGGACTAATAGCCGAAGCATCGCGAAGTATCTTGTTACGCGCATTCGTTCCGCGCGTTCGTAATAGCGTGCGGTAATTTACACCGATCATAAATAAATGTATACGACCGTGTAGCCAACTGTTCATTAATGCCGAAAGTTACACGAGTTTTGACGCCCGGACGGTTCGACGGATGAGCAGGCAGAATCAGTCTGGTTTACAAGTCAGCCGCGCCGCGGGAAGAAAGGTGACGGCGATATTGTATCGGGATCGATAACGAAAGCGCATAAAATCGGGGAGCTCGCGACGAGTCGAGACGTCCAAAATTCCATATTTGGGTCAGCCCGGAGACACCCGTCGACGCCCTTTCCATTTGCATACGTAGGTACATCTGTAATGGCAGACCCGCCTGCGAGACTCGTACACGCCTTCGCATAATGCATCTGATGCATTATGTATGCTTCACACCCTTCTGATGATTCGGAAAATCACGGGAGGGTCGGTCGGCATGGACCGTCTGTCTTCGTGCACGAACGAGCGATCGTGACGCGTCTACGACTCTGCGTGTCGTGACGGCACTGCAAATCGATTCCGGCGAAAAAGTCGCCTGCAGTCGGCCCGCGGATCGATTAGATCCAGGCAACGGTGTGCAAGGACCAGTTCTGTAATTTTTTCGAAATTATACGCCAACGAAAGAAACTCGTTTCTAGTCCCTTAATTTCCTTCCTACGGGCTTAATGTTTATAACATACACTACGCGACGGGATATTTTTATCTCCGCGCACTTTAATCGCGCTTCGTGGACCGGGCGTAGACTGAAAACGCTGGGAGAATAAGATTAAGCGTGCAGCGAAACGCGCGGTTAATCTTTCGCGTGTGCTCGCGAGCAGACTTATTCTACCGGCTGATTAACGCGTCCGGAACGGAGCAACTTCGAAACGGGAGCGGGGCTGATTTGCATGGCACCGCGATTAATTATCGTGAAATTGCACGGAAACAAAGTCGGCCAATTACGCTCGACGGAGCAACGACAATGCCGCGTAAATCGATAACCGGGGCCACGTCGCTGAAAATATTGCTACACGGACAGTTCTTTCGTGCTAGATCGTTCGATCGCCAATGAATTCGATCGCTTCGAACTCGCTGTTTCCCACCTGATCTGTATACCATCGCGTCGAACAATCGTTCGTTTCATCGCCGAGACACCGAGGGTTGGAGAACCACGGGACACCTATCCGGAAAGCTCCCACGTCCACGACGACAAATCAATTTCCATTAGCACGATTAACGCGATTCATATCGAGTCTCGTTCTCGCTCGATCGTCGTGCAGTTTCGGGAATAATTTATGCATCCTCCCCGTCCTCTTTCGGGCGGCCACGCCGCCCGCTTCACTCTCCCTTTTCTGCCTCTCCGCGTTGCTGTTTTTATTTTCGCGAGTCACGAACGCGCCAAGGCAAAGCGCCTCTCTTTTACGTCCGCGATTTAATTAGCGTGGATTAAGCTCGGACGTCCCCGATCTACGTTTCGTCCACCCTGCTCTTTCCCCTCCTTTGCACCCTCGTACACTTTCACCGGCACGTAGCCCTCCCCCTTCCGTTCACCGTCGCGCACACAGAGGACGGACGCGTGGAAGAAAAAACGGGGTGCCCGTGAATCCTTGGAGCGAGGATCGGACGGATTCGGCGTGCCACGAAGGAGGACCGGCTGAATTATGCACGATACTTTTTCGTCCATTTGTCGCGGATCCTCTCGTGAGGACAATATCTATTACGACCGTTCTGAAATTCAATGATTCAGAACCCCTAATGAACTGCTCGCCGATAAATTCGCGTTCGTCGGTCTCGTTGCTCGTGCCGGTACACGGTCAATTTATCCGTGGGCCGGCTACTGAATTATGGAGAAAACGGAGTGGCGTGTGCATACGACCTCCGGATTTTCTTTCGTTTTCGTCAACCGCGGCGAGACTAGAGGCGACGTTCGCCGTGGCAGGCGACGAACGGCGAGCAAGCAGGTTAACATAAATAATATTCATATCGATTCGGGATGCACGCGCGATTCCCCGCGTCCTCGAGTCTCGTTTCCTCCGCGCTTCCCGGTGTCCGTCAGGGGCCCGAGCACTTTCGCACCGTTCGTATTCCCGGCGCGAGCGTAATTCATAAGCGCATCGATTTCGCGGAAAAGCGTGTCCGGTGTGCAAACAGGCCAACGCAGAAGCGTGGGATTTAAAAAACAAAAACGTGGAAATGTCGCGCTGGAGGGAAAACAAGGAGAAAAGAATAAAAGGGAGGAAGTCGAGCGAGTGGCGGCTGCGCGACTCCGTAACACGCGACCGGCATAATACGCGGGTCTCTTTCGTTCCCCAATTAACATACACGCGGAGCCCGACTTCCATCGGGAATTTCCACGCGTCGTGTACCTGCACGCCCGTCCCTCGCGCCACCGCCCGCCGGCCGAATTGTTCTGGGTTATCGAATTTCCCCACGTTCGAACGGAACACCTTCCTCGATAATTGATCGAGCCACGGTGAAAGCTTCGTTTATCTTCCGTCCATCGCGAGCGTTCGCCTCTAATTTCTCAATAAAGAGGTTCGTTGTCCCCGAACCCGATGGTAGCCGGTAGTTCCCTTTTTCGTTGCCCGATCGACCCCGGTAACTCCCGTTTGAGGCGCACCGACGACAACGTGGATCCGGCCCACGGAACATCTAAATACACCATTAAAACGAAGCCCGGGAGTTTGGTCGAATGAAAAAGGAGACAAGCGGTACGATAGGAGATAGGTGAAAGGCCAGCAACGACACCGGCGATTCCTCCACCGCCATCGTCGATGGAGCTAAAGGGACTCTCTGACTAGTGCAATTAAAGCCGAGAAATCTTTGGTTGAGATAAGGTGGTCAGCCGGCTGTTCCCCCGTAGAGGGGAAAAAGGGGAGTAGAAAAAGAGAAAAGGAGAAGGAAACCGGAGAGAGGTATCTGCTCGCGGTGGACTCGTCCCGGATTGGCTATCCGTGAGAGGGGACCGATGAAAAAAAAAAAAAAACCTCCGCGTTCTATAGTTAATTAATGATATTGCAATTACGCGCATTGTCCGTTTGCACGGTTTCGACGGTCATCGTGTATTATTCTTCAACGAGGACAGGCGTGTATCATTTCTGCAAACTTCTCTGCCGTCAACAGTATCCTGTTTCCCTTTTTTTCTATTTTTTCTTGCACCTCTATACGGTTGTACTATATTATACATCTGTTATTACATATTATACTTTTCCGCAACGTTGTGCAAACTCTGCCAGAGGGTTCGCTTCGTCCAGGCAAAAACGTGCCACCGGTGGCAAAGAGGAGAGGACCCCGCCGTTGTCTGATACTCTTATATCATTTTCCCGGACACAAAAGGTCTCCGCCCACTATTTTTTCCCCTTTTGCTGTCTCTCCTTCCAGCTTGGCAAAGCGAACGCCGTTTCCAGCTTGCTGCTCCACTCGAGAGCTTGCCCGCGTGTTCTCGAGTCTCGTCCGAGGCGACCGTAATGGCTGCCCCGTCTATCGCTTTATCGGGCGTACTCGTTAATCGAATGGGCGAAAAAATTGGACAAGAAAGGGTTGGGATAATAGAGCGGAATACCTGGCCGCCGTTCGACGAAGTGTCGGCGAAGTGACTTTTCGATAATGCCGCGAGGAAGATGCGGAACGTCCTGCGCCCTGGCGCAACGGCGTAGCAAACGGAAGAGTGTCTGGTCCACCCTACAATGAGACCGGCTGACCACCATCGATCGGCGGTCCACCACGACAGCCGCCGATTACCACCGAGAATTTCTAATTAACCGTTCGGCGTCTTACCCGGTCGCGCGAGACTCTGCGTACGGCACTGTGAAAGTACCGCACCGTGTTCACCGCTAATCTTCAACTATTCTCCGTTCTCCCTTTTTGTCGGGGGCTCTCTGCCTCTGTATCGATGAAGTTACAGCGGAATTCGGGGATGGGAATATGCAGGGTTGGTCGGGTTGCGAACTTTCAGGGAACGACTTCGCGGTTGCACGGTGACGACGCGTCGTTCGACCAACGATAAGATGAATAGTAGTGGCGTAAATATATTGAGCGGTGGAAAGTAAGAGCTTCGTGATAATTGGTCAATTTTCGTAACAATATCTTCCGGCAGGTCGAAAATCGAAGAAAAATAAAGAAATTTCCGAAGCAACGGTGCATAGAACCGATAACCGGCGTTCCGTGGCAATTTCACATTTGCAGCTGCGGTGAATCACGATCGAATGACCGGGGCAAGTAGAATGTCTGTTCTCAATCTAACGCACGAGCGGTTCAACCTGGCCGTCCGTGTGAAATATCGAAGAAATTCGCAGAAGCTGCGGTTGTACGCCTTCGACCGTCGGGAATGGTTAATTCCGTAAAACTGATAACGCGTATCTGATCCCCAGGAGTCGGTGCACGTACGTTCCGTGATACCACTCGCTGCCTACGTGGAACAACGTTTCAGGCAGGAGCTGCAAGTTCGGAAACTAGCGTAGAAGTCGTACCTGAGATCCGATCCTAGCCGCTGGCTGACTATTACCGCAACTACGCTCGGACGGGTCGCGCAGTAATTAATCGTGCGTCTCTCAGCTTCGTGCTGACGTGCTCTACAGTTCAAGGGGAATCCCAAACGTCCGTGGAATTACGACCCGAGACGCGACTATGGATTTCAAAAGTCGCGGTACTCCCTCGACGCGTCCGACTTTGATTACAACTTGATTACTTAATAACCGGCGTCGCGACGGATGATTAAGATATTCGCGAAGATACGGTGAATTATCCAAACGACCGTAGCTGTTGGGGGAACGAAATTTTCCAGCCGTGGTAATCGCACGGACGGACGTACCCTTTTCATAGGAACGCGGAAGCGGTTCTCGTCGGTAGGATCGGACAGAAATATGTGAAAAAAATTCTTTCAACGAGATTTCTTATCTGAACTCTCGAGATTTATTCAGTATTCCTAAATAAAATGAAAAAGGGACAACAGTCGAAGTATGTAGCGCGGCGGCAAACAGCGGCAAGCGGAACACCGATTGCCGATTTGCATATCGATGGAGTTTTAATTAACTTTGAGATACCGCTAATCCGCGAGCGGGATTAAATAAGGGAAAAAAAGAACGGGAAACGGGAGAAAAATTCAAATGGCAGGCTCGCAACCCCGCTGATAAAGGGGGCGAGCGGACGCGGGTCGCGTTAAATTCATCGTTACCGAAGGAACCCTTATTCTTTCGTCCCCTTACACCGACGTCGTGATCTTCCTCGGTATTCTATTCCATTCTATCGATCAGGCTACTCTTCAGCCTGCTCCCATGCAAACACACACGACACGGGGGCGAATGCGGTGAAATTGCTGGTATCTGCGATCGTTGCAGGCAGTAACAACGGCAGTTAATGTCCGGGGGCCCGTGCCTGGGTACTTCGTAACCCAATGAACAGATACAATCGGAACATAGATTAACTGCAATATAGACCTCGCGGCTCTGCCTCCATGGCCTCCAGAGGACAGAGAGACGGAGGAAGAGAGAAAGAGAAAGAGAGAGAAGTGGAGATGGGTTCCGAACAGCCTCCGAGTCGTACCTGTGGATGATCGTCTTATAATTACCGGACTAACTGCGATCGTTTCGCGAACTCTTGATTGTTTTATTTCCATCAATTCCTACAGAGTGTCCAAGCCTTGTTTAACAGTCTGTCCCAAGTTTTTTTTTGCCCGCGCGATAGATTTCATTACTCTTAGCCGTTCTTCGCCGCGAATTTCATTGCTCCGCACCTTTTTGCACCGTTCAGCCTTTTCAACGATCCTCGGAGTCTCGATTAATTCTTTCAACGAGCTCGGAAGCCGTCCGAAGAGCATCATCGAAAATGGTATCGCACCTCGATGTCCCTGGCAATCGTCCACGGAGTAACGAGCAGCCGGGCCTCTCGAATCGGGCTCGTTCGCCCCCTTTTTCGTCGCAATAATCGCGCTTATCTCTCGCTCGCCGGCATTAAACAGAAGGACCAACCTGGCCAGGCCGAGCGGCAGCAGCATTCTTGTATACCGGGTGGCGCCTAGTCATCCCGCCAGACGAGTTATTATCTCGAGCTGAAACGCCAGCCAGCCGGCCGGCCAACCTCTTTCCCGGGCCCCTGACGAAGCTTAACCCGCGTCCTGGACACGGCCGGCGCAAGGTAAATCGTAATACCTGTGCAAGGCCGCGCGACAACTGAGAGTCGCGCCGGCGCGGCGTGGCGGTGAATAATTGTTCTGGCCGAATATCCGGTACCCAGGGAATGCCCGTGCCAGTGGCCTAATCGTCTGGGCAAACGTGTTAAGCAGCGAATTCGTTGAGCATTTTTCATACTTATCGTCCCTTAAATCGGACTGTGAATTACGATATTCCCTACGGACGTTAATTCGCAGAATAATGAAGCAGTTCTGTCAGTTTCGGGATAGGGCATTAGGAATTTCAGTTCGGTATAATTGACGCAACGTTCGCGTAGAAATGTTTAACAAGCGAGACCCGCGTTCCGGTATCTCGAAATCGAATCTTGCCCCTCCCGAGTCGTCGAGCGAGAACGGACGGGGCACGCAAAATTACGAATACGAATTAACGAGGTGCGCGAAAGTTCGGGATCGGCTGGAAATTATTTGACGGGGGACGAGGTAGAGGACATGGAAGTCTATGGAAGTTTTGAAGTATTTTCCCAAGCGCCGGAGCCCGGCCGGGCAGGGGCGTGCAGGTGGCAGGTGGCCGCCGGTGTTCCAGACAGGTTCGGGTCTCCGATCCTTTCGGTATAAGGACTCGCGCGGCGCGGCGCGGCGAATCGGACGAAGTGTGCGCCGGCCCTTGCTTCTCCGCTCCCACCGAAAGAATCGTCGACTTCTCCTTCTGTGTCTTCCATATATTATCGATTTCTTGCAAATCATGCTACGAATTCGATCGTAAATCACGCGCGAATCCCTCTCTCGCTCGCCGGTTCTTATCGGGGATATTCATAAATTAAGATCGGACGATTAAGCCCGACGGATTAAATTTAAATCGGACGATTCGAAGAGGCGCGCAAAAACGAGCGAGCACGAAAACGTTAGTCCTACGGTCTTTCTCCGGCTGTTGCCACTTCATTTTTGTCCCTCCCCATCGTCCCGTCTTCGTTCGCCCGGCTGCGAGATCCGCGCGGAATGCGATTATATAATTTACCCGGCGTCGCGATCGTTAGACCGTGCTCGTGGCTACGAGTCACGATAATTAATCGGTGCGCGGAGCAAACGGGGATGTTCGTTGAATCGATGCAGAAGAGATTAGATACGGCGTAGCGCGACGAGACGCGGACGTTCCGCTCAAACGTCCCCCTTCCTCGCAGAATGTCTCGTCAAGCTTAACTTCCTTTTCCCGGGCGATGCGCTCGCACGAACGCGCGAAAATCACGTTAAGTCGCGATTCAGGCCTGTCATTTATGTAAATGAAACATTACCAACGTCTACCAAGTTTTATAGTCCCCAGTTAACTCTTGTCCCCCCTTCGCAGCCCCCCCCCAGGTACACCGCGCCCCGTTATTCTTCCCGGTCTCGCCGCCTTAACCAGACGAAAGGTCACCGCGAGGAAGAGGAAGACGGGATAGAAGAGAAACAGAAGGACGAAGGAGTTAGATAGCTCGACCAAAAGTTTCCACGCGATCCGTGCGGTTTAAGAAATGACCGAGCCTTAAAGCTCGACCTTATGATCCAACCCGGTCTTCCTCGAGCCGCTAACAAAGATGAACCTTCGTTTCGCTACCTAGCCCTCCCCCCCCCCTCCTGTGTCGTTCTCCGTTCAGGTTTAGGTATTCCACGGACTCTCTCCTCCCTCGTAGCTACACGCGGAAGAGCCACTCAATTTTAGCCGAGCATTTAACACAGCGAATAACCCCGTCCCTGTGAGAAGAGGAACACCGTCTCGTCCTTTCCTCTCGCCCCTTCGTTCCCTCCTTTCGACCCCGTAAAGTCCTCCAAGATTTCAAGCTTGTACCTTCGAGTATTACACGGACCGAGCTTTCCTTTAGTCGCCCGTGCTTACCCCGACTTAACTCGCGGGCCTCAATTTCTGCTATCTATTTTCGCGGTCGACGGACTCGCCGTTGAATCCCCGCGTTTTCGTGGAAGCATCCGCGCGAGAGGGGATTAAATTTTGGTACAGTTTGCCGGCATCAGTTTGTATACGAATCCGGAGGAAACCCGAAGGTTTCTGGTGTCTCGATCGTGCATCGTATTCGCGGCAGTACCCGGCGAAACGTGCGCACGGAAATATTTCATTTGCCCGTGCATAAAACGACCATCCATCAGACACGTTGGACGAAGATTCTGCGACGAACGGCACCCGCTAATTGGACGAACGGATGATTAACGAGCGGCGGCGACCCTAATCGATACGCTTCTAATCATTTAATTTCCGAACGTTCAACGGGGAAACGGTGCCGTCGACGGTGTTCCCGTGTCGCGGGCGCGATTGTGAAACGCGGAATTATTTCGCGAACGAGCCCCGAACCGGACAAATAAAATACCGGTCGAGGCACAATCGATTCCATTGGGGGATTAACAAACAAAAAAAGAAAAAAAAGTAACAAAAATGAAACGTCGCGGGAAATGGCAGCCACGCGATAGAAACTTCTCTCGGCAATTGATATCGGTCGGAATATTTAATATCGCCGTGTTCGATTCGATCGTGTTCAACGGGATACCATTTGTCAGATGGAGCAGAAAACGCGAACAGCTTTTTTCGCCGTCCGAGTAAAACAAATTGAGAAGCTTCGGCTTCGCTTGACAAATTATATTCCTCTGTCGTATACCGTACCGAAGAACGAAGTCATACACGACATCCGGGCAAATAAGCCTCCCCCTCCGCCATCGATGCGACGGAAAGATTATCGAGAGATACGGGAGGACGAGCACAGCTCTGCTCCAGCCGAGAACAAACTTGAGGGTGAACAAGCGGAGGACTCGAGAGGAGCCGGGCCGAAGAAGCGCGAGAGAAACGGAGCGGAAAACGTTTATGCATATCTGCAGGGACGATTATCGTCGTTGCGATCGCGCTTCGGAGGCATCCTAGCACCTTCCGCTCTGCAGGCCAAGCGTGCACGGAAAGGTAGAGAGGCGCGTAGATATCACGGGCGTCCATTCCGGCCGGTTTTGGCGTGCGGGTTTCGCTTTGGCCAGCGCTTGCAAATGTCGGGCGAACGCACAAGCTCGAAGGGAAAGAAACGAAACGACACTTTGTTCATGGACTCGACTACGCCGGAACAACCGAAGGATGGAGAACGCCAGGCAGCTATTTACGGGCGAATTATATTCTAAATCGACCGCACGATCATCGCTGGTGGTTAGAAAAAAAACTGCCACACCTGTTCGCCCGTAGTGCGACACGTTTCTCGACAGGTTGAATACTACCTCTTGGTGTGGCTACTGTTGGGTTAACTCGGCTGGAATGAAATAAGCGAATGCAAAATTCGGCTGAGCTCATTCGCTTTAGCTTCCTTAGAAAAGAAAAGGATTTTCAGATACTTTGTTTTTATGCGTCGTTATATTTCTCTGGAAAGTAAGTTTTACGTAAAACGCTGCGCACGCATATTCGTTTTTAAAAGTATTTCCCACGATGTCTCTATCACGCGACGCTGCTTCGAGGACGAAAGCAATCGATACGCTTCTGCCAAGAAACTCGGTCCCGTGCCGTTTCGCGTAATTAATATTCCGACAGAGTCATCGAACATGGAAGCTCCGGTTGCCGCAGGTGCGATATGGAAATCGTAAATTCCCGCAGGTTTCCGAAAGCACAATGGGACCGGGCGGGCTTCGTTAACACCATCTGCCGTTTACGACCAAGTACGAAGCCTTTGGTCAAACTTGTCCGTGAACTACCAGAGGGAAGAAACGAACGAACGCGATCGGCGTGCTGCCATTTTTTAAGAAATTCTACACGCGCCGTCTAAACCATCCGCGAACGATCGGGAAGGAAGTTGAAATCCACGCGAATTGCCATCGACATAAACCGGAAACGATTCCCGACCGAAATTCAATGTTCTCCGCTCGATATAGAAATTCCTCGGGACGAGTGGATATCGAAAAGCTCGCGAGGCCGCTTTAATTCACAAACAACCCGATAAGCAATCGAACGAGGAAGCAGTTTTCTCGAAATATCTTGAACGTCGGCGATCGCATTTTCTCTCTGGCGCCGTTCGTATCGACATCGCCGGCGAGTCTCCGATGGCCCTACCAGAGGACAGTTGGAAAACATGACGATTTCCACGTCCCCCTTTTCACCACCGTCGCACCACCCAACTCTCCGTCTTTTTGCCCTGCTCCATTTCTCGCCGTCCACCGCGTTCTCTTTCAACGGGACGCCCATCAGCCGGCGGAATTAAATAAAATTTATCTCGTCGGACGCAGCCTTCACGGAATTCCGGCGACCAGACGCGAAAGCGTCGTCCGGGTTCGCTGCGACGGAACGTCGTGGAAACGAAGGAACGAGACGAGACTCTGTGCGGCTTTCCCTTGGAACGTCGCAATGCGTGCAATTCAAAGGCCCGTCCCCGTCTTCGTTTCGCTGCGATATTTCTTTATTTCGCGCTTTCCGGGAAAAGTTCGGGGTCGCGTTCATTCGTTGGGGGCGAAAAACAGTTTCCAAAGCTCTCGAATGTTTCTGGACTAGGGACCGGTTAATTCGGGAACATCGTGATTGCCGCGACAGTTCGGATATTTTGCACATCCCGTTCGGGCGGCGATTATTTTATGGCTTCCGTTGTTCATTGAATTCTCCGCTTCTGCGTGCGAGCGCAATCCGCGCCGGCTAATGTCGCCCGAGTGCCATTAAACGCGAGTTCGTCGCGTCCCTGGAACACCGTTTCTTCGTTCGTACTTAGGCGAACCGTGTTCGAACTGCGACGAGGGACCGCGACCAATTTATTACAGCGGTCTCGTCGATCCGTCGAAGCAACGAAATCGTGCACGCGAACACGGGCGCGACGAAGAGAAACGATCGACGAGCGACGCGCGCGCGCGTCCCGACAGCGTACGCGCGACGAATTTCAAATATTTGCTTGCACGCGCGCGAAGCGACACGCCACGCGCCGAAGCACCGTCCGATTTATTTCCAACCCGCCCCGCTGCCTACCCTCCGCCCGGTCGTTTCTCACCCCCTCGCCCCCGTTAACCGCCGAACGCGGCCGACGTCGCGACCTTTCCACGTTGCGCAGTTTGCAGAAATAATGCAATTTTCGTGTTCGCCGCTAATTTACGGGCGGCACGGGTTACGCCACCCTCCGACCCCGCTGGATTTGATCTTAACCCCCAGTTGTTCCCGTGGAATTGCTCGCATTGTTTGTTTCCTCCCGCGGATCTCGCGGATTATTTTATTTTTCGCCGGGAAAAAATGGGAAAAGATAAAAGAAATTAAAAATAAAGCGCGCAGCTGGTGAAATTGCTAGGTGAAAAGTTTCTGCGTAGAAACGGGGTTGGGGGAGGACCGCCGCGTCGAGCCGGGGCGGAGGGCACTATATTAAAACGTGTAAATATTTCTTCGCGCAGAACGGATGCGTCTCGTCGCTAACACAGCCGGGGCGGCTTTAACAAGCTGCATCTCTGATATTTCACGCGAAAATATCGGGACCCGCAGCCCGTCTTGGTGTGCTGCGGAATTGTTGCGAGCGTTCCCGATGCGCCTGAATCTCGCGCAACAAGGTAATAGGGCGACTTTATTGTAAGCGTATACGCGGCTTAACAAAGGCGCGACGAGTCCTTTTATTATCGCGCCTACATGCGCCGTGGCCGGTTAACGAGTTTAACTTCTCTTTGGTAACACCCGTGCGCCAGCAAATTACCGTGGCCGTTAAAACGCGACGAAAACGAAGGGCAACATCGGCCGGCGAATCGTTCGCGAGCCGCATGAAAAACTAGTTCCGTATCTCGTCCACTTTATCGTGATTCTATTTGCTTTTGCGCGGCCTACGAAGCCGGCGGGAGCCACGGCGATGTTCGTCTTGTAATTGCCAAACTAATTCGCGGACGCGGGGCACTCCACACGCACGCTCGTAAGCGTCGGCCTTAAAATTACACGTTCGTTTAATCCTATCGATCGGCAATTTACGGCGCGGCGTCACCGTAAATGGGAAGTTTAAGAGCTCGGCTGTTAAGCTTCCCGGCTCGGCACGGCGCGACGCCGCGCGACGATACGCTCGCGCCCGACGCGACGACACGCATTCAGCCGCGGCTCGTTCCTCGCCGTTCGCGCCGCGCGTGAGAAACGACCCAATAAAAATCCTGCTGAATGTCAAACGAATATGGTAGCCGAACGATAATGATGGGGCTAATTAATGCCGGATAAACGAGGGTGGGGTGGGAGGGGAGGACGGTGCGCAACGCTAACGGCGTAATACCATGAATCCCGGTGATCATTTAATAAAGTCATTAACCGCGGCGCACACCTCGCCGACCTGTCCGTGGCTGCTTCGCGAAGCCGCTATCGTATAATGTCAAGTGTCATTAAGAATCCGGCGGCTTAAGAGCGGAGGATCGAAATGCAGCGTCGCCGTCGTAATTCTCGGACTCGCGGGGAATAAAAATTGTCGCGAGTCGGTCGAGCTGGATGCGCCGGCCGTGTTCGAAAATCGTGAAGCGGAATGCGGTGTACGTCGCTACGTCGGTATCGCCGTTGCAGTGGGACGGCCGTTTAACGTGGTAAATTTTGCGCGAAGATAGCAAAAGAACCGAGTGGCGGTGTCTCGCTCGCGGATGCGAGTCCCCGCGTGGTGCTCTTTTTCCACCTTTCCATTCGCCCTTACTATATTTTTCGCCCCTTTTCGGCTCGACGTTCTTCTCTCCCCGCGTGCATACTCGCTCGCTAAACTCCTCGCAGTGGATCCATTCATTCGTCGAGCAAAACCTCCGACTGGCGCCGTTCCGCTGTGTTCCCTAATGTTGCGTTCGTTTCCTACTTTCTTCGGTCCCTTCTTGCTCGCCCTCTTCGCCCGCGCGATGCATCAAGCGCGCGAATAATTAGGTTTCCCCTTTAGAAGCAGTCCGTTCGTGCTCGCGTTCTTCCAGCCTCCATCGTTTTTCTATTATTTGCCATGTTTCGTTCGTTTGCCATTTGTTCGACAACTGTCGATCGATACAGCGTCCGAGAGGCGATGCAGGGCGAAATAAAAGGGGACCCGGGATCGTGTTAACGCGGAAGAAGCTGCTAGCTGCAGGGCAACCCCTTAAGAAAGGGTGGGTTTTCAGCCGGTGGCGGAAACGGTGTGCTCGTGCCGGGGTTGTGTATACACTTGGCCACTCGGAGCTGTCGAGTTCCGTGTTTTATCGGCCACTTAAGGCACACGGCTTACATTGTGCCCCGCCGGGTGCGCGCAGGCGAGAGCGACGATTGTCGCGATACCGCGGAAAAATATTGGAGGTCCCCACTCCACGATGGAAGGAGGATATTACTTTGGGCGTCGCGACGCCGCGAAACAAGGGCGTCCGGATAAATTGTCGGGGAAACGTTCGATTGGCCGATTCGGTGCGCAAACCGATTCGTGACTCTCTCAATTATTGCGCGGCTCTGTCATTTCAGTTGCCATTTCTTTTTTTTTCCATCGCGTAGAATATCTTAACGGAAGAAATGATTCAGCAACATTCTGTTCCGGTTCCTCGCCAAATGTGGAATATCCCCCGATCATGCAAAGAAAAAAGAAGCGAAGCGCACTTTCGTACGAAGTAACGAATTCCATAAACAAGCAATAATGCGCTAATGCGCAGCGCTGTATTTCATTGAACTAATGAATTAAATAACTTCTTAGGCACGTATACACGCCGCTGCAATATGCAATTACGGCCACGATGCTGCTCTCGTTGCGCCGGCTAAACGCGCGCTACGTAATTAATTTTCCCGGCAATCTGGCACCGCGTCCACTATTACACCGCCACTATTTCCCGGGCTATCGTCGAGCATTATAGTGGCAACTATGCTCCCACCGCCGAGCCCTCGGCCGCGTTTATACGAAACGTGGCCTCCGCTAAATTTGTCGGGACAGTAAAACACGGAGAAACGTGAACGTAATAAAGCGCAACGTCGCGATCATACTGGACAATGAGCGACCGGTTCACGATCGATCCGTAATTACCAATGCTACGGGCTAATCGTGTTCGATCAAAGGGCCGACGTGATTTATTCCGGTGTCGAGTTGGCGAGCCTGTGCGCAGGCTAATGTTCCATTTTTTTTTCGGCTCGCTAATAGCATTGCTCTCCTGGCAATGACATTCTCCGGATCGATCGACATCGTTTTTTCTCCACGCATACTAGATCTCGAAATATTGTTCCTCGCGGTGTGATTTCTTTCTGTAATTGCGAATCTTGTTCCCGTTCGGACGCATTTGCACAGAGCGAAAGAGAAAGCTTTAGCTTGGAGAAGACGATTCGTAACAAATCTGATGTACAGGAACAAGCGGCTCGCCCCGCTGCACAGTCTAGCGGATCTGATTTATTGCGCGCTGGCAAAAACAAACGTATCGCGACGAATGATCCATGAATCGGGAAGGGAAAAACTTTTGATTAATGGCCGCCGTTTGTTCGGCTTATCAACGCGTTGTATTAATGTTTGTCGTCTCCGGCAACAATTTCGCGACGACGATAAGCCCCCTGGAGGAGAGTAACCGGTATCGGGCATAACAAGGTAAACCGCGACGAGAAATGCGAAACGATCTACGTGACCGTTCCTCCGTCCGTATCGAGGTTGATGCACGGCGAATGAAGAACTTGATACGTGCATTAGACGCTATAGCTGATCGATAACACGTTGTTTCATACTCCTTGCGGACGTGCGAAACCGTGAGACAGGGAGCTTTGGAATCCGGACGAGGGAAAATTTCACGACGCTCGAACAGGTTCTTGGACGATTTTTCAGAAAATATTGTTAATCCTAATTTGATACGCTGCTCGGAAAAATTAGTCTCATTACCTGCCCGGTAGTCTATAAATAACAGTAGGGATAGAACTCTTGCGTCCAAGAAAAAAGAAAACAAGTACATATCCACGGTGAACAGTTTTTCTATTCGAACGAATTTCTCGAACACTTCGGAATCATTTAAAAGGAACCGAGGAGCGAGTCACATTCCGGAAGTCGGACGCCGGTTCGGTTGCCATGGCCCCAGCCGGCCGTATTAAGCAATATATCACGGATTTTATTTTCCACGAGCAACAAACTTGGACGACCGTAAAACAGAAACTAAAAGTATAAATCACGCGAGCCGGGCCGATATGAAACAACGAACGAAATTTCTACTGTGCGTCGCGGCCACTGTAGTTTCGTGTTTTACGCCGGTCGACGAAAAATAAGACTCGACCCGGCTACCTTCGATCGTTCGTGTTACCGTTAAAAGTACTGTCGCGCAATCATCGCGCTTACAGTCGTAATTTCGCCTCTGCCTTTGAAACGCTCGATCGCCTGGCGAACGTCCGCGTTAACGCCATGACGAGTTTCGATGAGGGGGGGGGGGGGGGGTGGAAAAAAAAGACAAGAAATTTGTTGCTACATCGCTCGCAGAAATTGTGTTTCGAACACGAGCTTTGACGTCGCCGGACCGCCAGGACGAAAGGCAAATTTTATCAACGGAAAACAGAGTTACGTGTCGACGTCCCTTTTTGATAGCTTCAATTTAATTGTTCCTCCGCGCGTACACAATTCGGCGTATCTAGATTGTTTCCGGCGTTCGTGTTAGAGTGATTACATTACCGTGCCACGTGCTGTTGTAATTTGCGTGTTTTTCACTATCTGACGTAGATAACTTCGTGAGCTGACTTACCTGGAAAGGACAGAAATAGTACAGATTAATGTATGCTCGACGCAAGCGTGATTGTACGAATTAAATATATTTGCATTTTCACTATTTGTCACGGTGCGAACGAAATATGTTGCTAATATTTTCAAGTTCCGATGAACTGAAGATAAAATTCCTGTTACGCAACTCGACCGATTATTGCACCAATTTTCCATGCACCCGTCACCCCACCTTCATTCTATTTTCCATTTTTCTTATTAGATTATCCGCATTAGCTACATCCAACAGCTACGTGTACCGGAGCACACTCCAAATCAATTGAACAGCTGTATTCCAGTAATATCCTAACCGGTCTTGAGTGGTAAGCAGCTGAAACTTCGCAGAAATTAGCATCTCGAAATGATCGATAATTGAAGAGGCTGGACTACTGGCAGTGAATGGCTCCGGCCCTTCCGTTAACCACGTTATCATCCCCTACGATAACGGTGATAAGAGGATTTGAGCTTCTTCAAATTTTGCTAACTTTCGCCTAATCTATCGTCATCCGGACACTCTAATATATCTGCGGCCTTTCGAAATACTAAATTCTCCTGTTCCTCGGAACGTTCAATCCTGGATTCGTTCGCGCCTCGAAGTACCTTGCCAGTTCGACAGAAATTGAAAGAAGCATACACGGTTTGCCTACACGCGATTCGAACCTGCCACGGTGTCACGCGCTACGTCCCTAAGGATGCACACGCACACGCGTGCACGCAAATGAAGCAAAGTCGCCCACGTCCGCTGGCGAGGATTCGCTTATCACGATACGATTTACCGGTCGCATACTCGTCCGTTCTACCCATCACCAGCAGTTCCTCCTCCTCTTCTTCTTCTACTTTTTTTTATTCCTCTTCTTGCAACTACTTTCCCCGCCGCGGTCGAGAAACGCACGGCACCTATGGCAGAGCCATCGGTCTTCAATCACGCTCGGATCTTTCGCCTCGATAGCGCAAGCATAAGCGTACTTCCAGACCTACATGTAACTCGTTTCTTTTTCTTTTCGGCTCGCGAGCACCGTGCAATCACGATGCTGGATGGCCGGCTAATAATAAACGTGGCCTTTTTTTTTCTCCACGTAATAAACCATGGACGCGTTCAATCATCGCGAGAACCTTATCTAGGAATCTAAGACGAACGAACCGGGCCGGTGTTCGAATAATTGGGCGGATAATTGTTGGGAAACGGGGACGAAATGGACGAAGGCTTCTGGCTTGCTTCGCGACATTTTGATTATATTACTGACAAATTCAGCGGCGATAAATACAGGAATGAGAATCGCGTCTTGTCGTCGGATTCTCGCCGTTGTTGCGCGGTTATTTATTAAAGCGAGCAACGAGAAGTCTGATTTAGCACGTTGAAGTAATGAATGGTCTACGCCAGAGCGGAACCAGTATGAATTTTAATAAAGATCGAGCACAGAGATACACCGGTGTACGCGAACTTCGCACTGCCGCTACAGAACCCGTTCGCGAATCAAATTCCACGCTCGAACAATCCGACGTTTGACCGGGGAAGGGCCATTACCAGCGGATCAAAATTAGAATGAACAGCGAAAAAACATATCTGTTTCTTTGCCACACAAGTGCGCATCGTCCGTCCCTTTCTTCCACACCGAATTTCCTATCATTCGTTCGCCGTCGTTCGAAACTCTTCCGAAACACATATCCCGACAGGAAAATGATTATTCAGAGGCTATTTAAAAATAACCATCCGATTCGAATCCCTCGCGTTTCTACAAATATGGTATCGCATACGTACAACGCGGTATTAGCCGCGTCCTATGGACGTTCCAAATTTTTACCCCGCCGCCAGTGCCTAATATAATATTCAAATATGTTAAGCCGGCATCGAACGGGTTTCCAGAGAGCCGTCGAGGATGGTCAAATCTCCGAATAACTATGCATTCTCTCCGTCCAAGATCTTTCTACCGTTTGAGGCACCACCTATGACCGAGCATCGGTCTTCAATCACGCTCGGATCCGTCGTTTCGATAGCGCGAGGCGCGCAGAGATGCGGCAGCGGTTCTCAGCCGTTGATCGTATAGATCGACGAAGATCGATGGGCGATCGGTTGATTTACAGTCCGTCTATGTGTTCCGCGAACGGGATATATTTATCCGGTGGAAATATTTAAAGAAGATCGCCGTGCCACGGAGATCGGGCCGAGCGTTTCCCAGGGAAAATATTTGTTCAAACGTCCCCAAAGCAGTGCTTGGCTGTTCTAAATTTCCCTTTTCATTTTTCCCCGCGCGTGTTTACGCACCCGCAAAAGGAAGGGCCCCCAATGTTTTTTTCCACGGCATGTCCACCCGCTGTGCGACTGTTTATACGTTGCCCATTATTGATGCGGTTTGCGGTGCATCCCGCTAGCGAAAGAAGGGATTGGCCGTCCCATGGTTTATTCAGTGGACGCTTCAAAACTAGATTTGTGCCCCCCCTTAACTCGAATATTAAGCGTCGAGCCAGGTTGTAAACGTGTGTCCCTTCGCCGCTGTATCGAAGGCGGTGGCAAGGATGCAATTGGCGGGCCAGTTTTGCGGCGTTAAAATATCGACGAAAAAATCAACGACGCTGTAACTGGGTCGGGAGTTCATCGGCGAGTGCGAGCGTCATCTTTAATTATAACGATAACAATTGTCGGGTTGATCAACCGCAAAACGGGCGGCCGTTTAATAATACCAGGAAACCGTGTTACAGCTTCAATTTTCACCAGGAGCTGCGCCTTATCGCTTGCCAATCTCATCGATTATCCACTTTCCATTTGATCGGGTCAGAGAATTATTACGCTCGCTCGGGCTATCCGCTATTAATCAATACGGGCAATCGGCGAAATCGTACGGAATCTTAAGATTCCAGTTTAACCGGCCGTTCCCACGAAAGGACGGTTGTTCGTTTCGCGGCGAAAGGTGCAAGCTGAGCACGCCCGCGTACACCTGAACGAAAATGAGTTTTCCCTGTGTTATTAATGGAGCCAAGTGGAGGCAACGAGGCCAGGGCATTTCAGCTGGATGATAAATAACCACGGTATTCCCTCGGTTGATTTTATTTATATCATTTACACCGAGCACGGCTGTCCGCGCTTTGATATAACACCACCACCCCGTTTATTTCTTGGGTTGCATTAAGTCACGGCCGCCCGAACTCTGTATTCTTTTCATTATCTCGTGGCCCGATATTGACAACCACGTTCGGTACACGACTATCTTTTCTCCCCGTCCCCCTTTCCCCACCCTCGAGCGTCCTCCTTTCCGTATCGATGCCGGCGGAGAAAAATTGATTGCCCGAGAATATATCATAGCGCACTGGGTCCCGTGCATCGCTTCGTAAAACACACAAGAGGTTCAACCGGCAAGGATGCGTCCCTTATGGTTCGTTAGAAATAATACCCCGGTAAAAAAAAATGAACGAACAGGCTTCATTGAACGCGCCGCACCGAGTAGCGCAATTTAATTAATAGAAAATCGCGGTTGAATAGACGCCCCGCTAACGTTACTAACGATAGTCTGGTATCCCTGCAATCAAGCTCACATGATCGCTTCCAATATTCAATCGTCGATGGCCACCTTATATTCGCGCTCGAACGTGAGAACGAAGCTGCGCCAGTCAGTGGAGCTCGATCGATACTTTCCCGTACAGATCCAAGCGAAATCGCTGCGTTTCTGGTATCCGGCCGCGGATCGACAAAAAAGCAAGCGAACGTTCCGCGTGCAGGTATACCGTGAGTTCCAAACGCGGAATCCATGGAATCACGATTACGTAGTCGCGTTCGCGCTGGCCGGAAAAACTGGAAGATCGATCCGGCCGGGGTGTACGTACACACAGCGGTATCGAGGCGCATCGTATTCCACGGGGCTGGTATGCGAGTGAAATCTACGAGCACATGGGAGGAAAGCAAGGGGGAAGGAAAGAAAGAAAGGAAGAGAAAGATGGGTTATGGGTACGTGCATGGCAAGGAAGATCGTGCAGCTTTCGTATTATACCGCGACGTTATACCGATCGTTTGACCGCAAGATGAAACGGATTATTGCCCGACCACGTTTGTGTACCGTGGCCAGGTTTACCTGTCCACTGGCGCCGAGATAGCGACATATTCATGCCAAAGGGGTCCGACACGCCGCGATATATATATATGCATATGTATACCTGACGACGCGTCGGTATATATATATATGCACGTATATTTAGTGACGTGCGCGCACGTGCATTTCGAGAACCTCCTCGAGAACCCGATCCCTCTGTGATCCACAAAGGCGTATCGCCCTGATCTGTGAGCACTGGTGAGCACTGCTACTGTCTCTGAATCGATTTGGATAATCCTCGATCTGTCGTAAGACGTTCGATTAACGTCGGCCGGGGAATCGACTTGGGAATTAACAATTAGCCGACTCCTCGTTAGATCCTGTTTGTTCCGTCTGCGTGCTAATTCCGTCTGCTGCACGCGATTCGACTTCGTTCGGACATGGCAGTGTTCGATATTATACGGTTCATTCGATTTATGTTGAGATGCAACGGAACGCGGAGAGCAACAGGGTAAAGTGTACTCGAGCATCGACCGTCCCGAATTATTGCGCTACTATTCGCTTCGGGATAACCGCGACGGCCGGAGCATCCCCTCGGGCAGACGCGTAGGACACGACAAATCTATTTTCTACTTGCGCGCCACGTAGGCAAACAGATCGCCAGATGTTGGGATTTCTGTGTTTGTTGTTTCTGCCGGCATAAATGTACTTCTGACGGGTGTTCCGCGTGCGTCGGAAGCCTTTGCCTCGATCGAAATGTTTCAATCGCCAACTATCAACCTCGCGGTGGTATCGAGCTCGATGAATAGAGCGAGCGCTCCATACGAATCGTCGACGTGTGAACTATAATTAGTTACGGTGCTCAAGCGGACGCATCTGTCGTTTTACAGCCGTCGCAATTTTTTCGTTCACTTTCGATGGGCGAACCGATGAGTATGTATTTCTAACGAAGAACATATGTCGGACGAAATAGAAGGTCGCGGCGAGTTTACGAGCGCGAGGCATTCCAATGAAAGACCGAGGCACTTCTAACCTCGGCGCCGGTATAAAGTATTCCACGAACGGCCTTTGTACAATAGGTTCGCAGCAACAGGATTTCCGTTTGCTGAAACAGCCTCGTACGTCGTGACAGGAGCCTCGTTATCGCTTCCACCGTGAATCCCAGAACGATCGATAGCGCCCCGCCGAACGAGCGAATTCGTTTTCACGCGGAACTTTCGGTACGTATCGAGGTCAATGCCTACTTACTACTTGCACGACCTCGCGAGCGAACAGAGAGGATGGATAAGAAGAGAGGGAAAGGGCAGATTTATTATGCAAGAAGTCTCGCGAACGCCAGCCTCGGTTCCTCTACGGTTTTTCTCGTCTTTATTGATTTTCGATTATCGGCCACTAGCGCGCCGACAGTTTTTCGGTTAAAGACCGGTGGCAACCAAGCGTCCCCGAGCATCTCCGTGACGCTTCCTGGAGGCTCGTTCCCGAAGGGAACCCTTAAATCCTGAGACGGAACCCTTCGAGAGAAATTTGGAATTTCTATGCGGTTGTTTAATTAAGCCTGAAAGCCGAGCCCACTCCAAAGGGACGTGTCAGCGCCGAAAATATCGACCACGTTCAAGTGGATTTCTGCAATTAACCGGGAAGAACGACTTCCGCAATAGTGAGTTAATCCGTCTCGAACGAGGAAGAATTAGATTACTAAAGGGGGAGGATGGCGATGGAATTAATAATAGTTCGAATAAAATCGTAGGAAATTCGTGACACTGATTAAAATTGATAAAAAGAAAGAAAGAAAACAGAAGCGACGTTGGATCCCAATTAGCTGAGCGACTCAGAATTGATAGAACGTTAACCACCTATCGATACACAGTGGAGACAGGACAGCGAAATAAACGGCTGCCAAGAAATATCAATAACTGTTCGTCCTCTGTGCTATCGATGCGACGTCAAACGCGTCGTAAATTCTTCAACGAAATGTGACATTTTTCAATAGCTGCGACGATCTAGGACGGCTGTGCTCGCATTGGACGACTTTGATCGCTGTCGAACCGCCTCAAAGCGCAAACAAACGAGCAGGAAAACCACGGGGACACCCCCGATGTTACTCTAGACGAGGCAGACAGATATCGTCCGTGGCTACGATGCATTCGTACGAGTCGTTCGCGAAATAGGGTTAATAGAATTCGCATGCGGCCGGGACGTATCGTTGATCCCGTTTTCATCCGAAAAGAAATAGGCCCACGGTGATTCGTGTGCCGGTATGAATGAATAATTTTCTGGCGCGATATATCGGTTCTCGTCCCCTTTTCTGCTATCCACGCGTCCTCATCTCCTTGCCGCTCTAAATCCTGTTACTCGCGAGGAACACGTGAAACAATCTTATATACCGAATGCACTGTGCACAGAGACAGTGTCCTATCGTGTCCGTGAACATCTCGGCGTGGCGAACGCGTCAACGCGTCAACCCTTGTACTTTTTAGGGAAACAAAATTTGGAAAATATTAAATATAATAACGAACTCGTAGTTTCTTTTCAATTCCAATCAACTGATATGGAGTAATAATCTATAGACGATAATATATTGTCGTTGGTTACGCCAGTGTTCGCGTTCGTAGCAACTGCAACGTCTGGCATCCGTGCGTGATTTCACCCCTGTGTTTAGGGCTGTCCCGACCCCTCGAAAGCGAAATGGAGCGCGGCGAACCACAGAACGTGGATGATGTTCGTTGCATAATTGAATACCGCATCCTTCGGGCGGACGGTAAGTACACTGTGCACTATCGACCCCCTTTCTCAATCGGACGATGTTTTCTTAACGACGGAGAACGCTGTTTTACGATATCGAGATAGCCGAACGTGCACAGTAATCCCGTGCCACGGATGTGTACAATACACAAGTGGGTTCGCCACTGAGGAAGGTAGTCAAGAGAGGAACATAAGACGAGGGGAATAATCGTGTCCATTTGAATGTTCATTAAAATTGGATCCGCCAGCCAGTATCAAAATGGCTTCCGATGAGAAGTTCCCCGGGCGAATCCTTTTTCGGCGAATTAATACATGGAACGGGTGGTAATCTCCACGAGGAGCATGAAACTTAAATCCGTATTGCCGCGAGCTAATTCCTCCGATAGGTTTATAAAGAACGCCGCGTCGTAAACAGGGCGAACCCTTTACCTCTTTCGTGCTTATTCCTCCCCTTTCCTGCTGTATATTCGTTAAAAGCCATAAACAATTCCATCTGTTTTCTGGTGGTCGAGCGGCTACATTACCTTCGCCAACAGTAAAAACAAGCGGAGGCAGGGAGGGGTACGAAAAGAAGGAAAAAAAAAACGACGAAAAAATGGGGGGGGGGAAAGAAAAAGGAGAAAAAGATATCCCGCTTAAGCCGCTGGCGCATGGAATTTAAAAGCAGTTTAAATCCTACCGGCCGCGAGAGAGCGTCATTAAAGCCATAAAAATCTCATGGATATAAAAAGCATGCACGATCTATGCTTCGACGTTTCCCTTTAAAAGACTTTTCATCGCCGGCCTTTCCCTCACCCGATGGTAATGGATAGAAAGAGCCTCGTCGAAGCTCCCCGCCGCAAATCCGTGCCGCGCCATCCTTCCTTCTTCACCCCCTGCAACCCTCCTAGCCGGGCGCCCACCAACGAGCTCAACGGTGTTCGCGCGCAGACACGTCGATTTTTATTCCCCGCTTTCTGTATCCCGTGCCAAGCTCTGGATACTCCGGAGGAGGATCTGGCGGGAGCTGACGCGAGAGGTGCGGCCCGTCGAGGTTGTTTCGAAAACGCCGCGACTAATGCAACTCCCCGGCCGCACGGTACAGAGGCGTACACGGTACTCGAGACAGCGGTGAAGCCGCTGCGGGGCTCGTAAGCTGACCGAGCTGCTCGAAATCAAACAGATATCCGCCCTTTGGCGAGCGCGAACGCGATCGTGTATTCTTGTTACACCCGTCGCGTTACTTTCTCCGCGTGAACTCCGCGGACACTGTGTCCTCCCGGTCCCATTGATATTTCGAGTGTGATCGCGTTTCCCTATTCTCCGCTTCCTTTCCCACAATCTTTTGTGTCCGCGCGTAACTTCATCGGTATTGGCCGCCTACGATTTTAGTCGGCAAACACGCATACATACGTGCCTCCACGTGAAAGGTAACGGAGCTCTGGTACCCACGACACGTTCGACGGAGGCCACCGCAAATGGGAACAATGTCGCGGCATTGCGATCCTCTGCAAGCAACGGAGACGCATCGTGCTCGGCTTACGCCCTCTCCTCGTCTCCCTGTTCCCTCCCTCTTTGCTTCTGGCATGCTCCTTGGTCCTTCTGTCTCTGCTGTCCCTTTCCATTCTCTACCCCGCACCCCTTCAGCCCTACGTGGATCTTCCTCTTTGCACCGCTGTTCAACGTACCCTGCCCCCTCCGGTCGCCACCTCTGACGCTCTTGTGCCGGTATTAACGCTTACGCGAGAGACACAATGTACCCAGGCGCATTGTAGCCTAAGTGCATACCAGTGCAACTATCGGCCAGGCGGTCTGTATACAGGGTGACCGGTAAACAGCGTTCCAATTGTCGGCGAACGGAATCGGCAAATCGCTTAGCGGGTAATGCGCCCCATTGCGTAATCAGGCCTCCGTTCATTGCAATATGCTTCGCGTCGAGGATAATCGCCGCGGCGGCGAGAGTTGTCGGAAATCGTGAAATAGCGGGACCAGTCGATCGCAAGATTATCGTTAGACACGAGTGCTAATGCGATCGGGCAATTATGCTTGGTGCGGTGAACGGATGGTAAACAGCGGACGATTATATTGTGCAGGTTCAGTTCGGCTCGTGAGAGTATCAGCAGGTGGACGGTCCGGTGGTTGTTTAAGTACTGATAAATCAAGTTTACGATTCGCGCTGAGAAGTGTGACCGCGCCGTCGATGCGAATTTAGGGGAACCGAAAATGTATGGAAGTCGGCGGTGAACGATAGCTGGACGGATCGCGAGACTATCGATTTCCTTCGAGGACAAGGGGAAATGGAAACGAGATTATTGACGGTTTACAAACATTTCCACTTTCGATCCACCGCCGTTCTGTATTCTATGTATACGCATTTCCACCGGTCCAAGTATCGGCTGAAACAACGTTCTTTCGCTTGCGCGGAATGTAAGCTGGAAGGTGCGCCCGGATCGATAGAGAAAATCCTAATTTCTCCGCTACGAACGCGTACCCTGGGCCCTAAATAGAAGGTGCAGTAACTGTTGATGTAACGGCACGATCAAATCGTGATCAATGTTGCGTGTGTAACTAACATTTGCACGCACCAAATATTCCTCGCTCCATCAAAGAGAAGTGGTATCGATGCCCTCTCGCTCTCCGCCCTCTCTCTATCACTCTGTCTCTCGTTCGCTATCGTGCACGCGTTCCTCTGTTTCGATAATGATTAATGCATTAGGCGGAAACACTCTTGCAGATAATTACGTGTAATGAAGGTAAGCGCAACCGTCAATCTCGTTTATTCGAACGCGATGCGCCCGATCGTTGGAGTTCCGAATTCGAAAAGGTCCGTCCCGCTCGATATTCGAACCGCACGCGTTGTACTTTCCCTGGCGAAATGAGTCGACGGGTACGCAAAGCTAATTAATTGCACGATAAATACTGTGTTCTCTTTTAAAGCGAGCACCCGAATCAATTAACGATTACTGGCATATATTTGCATCGATATTAATTACGCAAGACGCGTTGCCTTTTATTCCCAGGCTGTTCACCGGGTTCGAACCAGGGAACACCGGCGAAAATTTCCCGTGGACCGTCGCGCGAACGGCCGTTCGTCATTAACGAGATTCAGCGTCGAGGATCGTGTCGACGGTGGATAACCAAATTCGACGAAAATCGAAATTCCATCGCCGTTGAACATCGGGGGGATGAACCTCGTAGCGTGAGCTTACGCGTGAAAAATTCCATCGAACGAGCGTCCTGCTCGAGCACGAACGATCTTGCGTACCCCTCCCGATTCGATCCAGCGATTGCAGCGATTATTCTCGTATCCTGTCGAATAGCGCACCTGCTTCGAGCGAATCGAAATTCCATCGTCGAGCAACCCCTGCGGACGCGCATGATCGCGGGTGGCCTGCGTTGACGATCCGTGAACCGTGCAACGCGTCCACTTATCTATCAATCCGTCGATTTTCGCGACGAGTTCGGCGTACTGATACGAGAGTAGCACGCTGGTCGCCGTTCCGTGCAGTTTGCCCGGGATAAAAGATATTATTCCGCGGACTGCTTAGCGTGGTCGTTAAGCTGCACGTTGCTCGTGTTCTATTCAGTTCGCGGAGTGGCCGGGAAGAAGAGGAGCGAGATGAAAATCGATGGAAAAGAACCCGGATCAAGATGGAGAAGACGCCGCTGGATGGATCGAAGAGGAAGGCTATATATTCGAGGGGTATAAGTGAAGGCGAAGGCGAATGGCGTGTTTAGAAGGCAGGGAAGATTTACATCCAACTGCAGACACAGAAGTTCGAGCGAAGTGGAGGAAAAGGAGGGCACGGAAGAACGAAGGAGAGAGAGGAATAAACATACACGAATGAGTATGAAAACGATAGGTAAAGACCGGACCATCGCGTAGATCGTTCGCTTGATTATTTAACGACGATATCGGAGGGCGTTGCGAGAGCGAAGGGAACGCCGGATGAAAAATATATGATCGGCGAATGAAAAAAATAGGGGGTGGATTCTCGGGCATGAATAACGAAGTGGCGGTGTACGCGAAAAAGTCACGACGTCATCGCTCCAAGTTTCTTGCTCTCGCGTTTCTATTTCGTTCGCGCCCCCTTCGAGGGCGGGCAAGAAGAAACGTGCCTCAAGAATGTTTTTCGCCGTTCGAAGTTTAAAACTTCGGAGGACGAAAAATCATGGAGAATTAACGAAGTTCCCGCGACGGTATTTTAAAAAGAAATTTCGACGGAACGAAACAAGGGCGAGGACGACTAAAACGTCGCCATTTAAATAATAAAGAAAAGAAAAAAGAAACTGAGCGGCAACGAAAGTAAACGTGTTTTCAATATCATCGATTATTCGTAGCAATACGGGTGTAATCTCGCCCGCGATATTACAGTAATTTGAGGTGATTAAACCGGCTCCGGCGGGCTAGCAATTTTTCAGCGCTAGCGTTGCGGCACATTCGCATGCGGTCCGCGGCGTTTTCTCAGGGGGATCAAGACGGTTGGCGAAGGTCAACGGTGTTAATAGAAATAAGGCAGCATTAATAAACGCCTTAATGAAACATTCCTTCGAATAGCGAATTAATTGGGAGCGGCCATTCCCCGTGGCGTGAAAGTGACTCACGTAGCGTGGCCACGGTGGTGGCGCGGCCGTTTCGACTTTGGGCCCCTCGCCAATTTTCTGCGATCAACGTTTATTAAACGCATTCCACGGTTCCCTCTCGCTCGCGCCCTCGCCTCCCTCCGCCCTCTTTTATTGTCTAAGCGTAATTATGAATTTCCGTGAGCGGCGTGCACGATCGAATTCGTTCCCCGTTGTTACGCCACCGTTCGATCCGATTGCTCCTTCCCCTCTATTTCGCCATCGCCTCGCCTCCCTTGTCCACGTCGTAAGGAAAAATTTCCCGGCCAATCGGCTCGCACCCCGAGCGTGGCTCGGCTGAAAGTTCGTTCCGCGAGCGGGATAACGCTCGGTGGGTAACAAAAATTGTTTCCCCGATTGCCGATTCCATCGCGATAGGTTAATCAAACCGGACGTTCTCCTAGGCTCCCGTGATCACAATGAAAAATCAACGTGGCCGGTGGTGGCTCCACTTTTAACGCTCCCCGAACGTACTTGGCGAGATGAAAGGCAGCACCAGCAGCATCGGTGCGGTGAGATATGGTCGGTATCCATCAGCGCAGAGTGGATGCACGTATTTCTGAATGGCTTTCTAATTACGAATAGCTCGGGCACGAGTGAAATACGCGTGCACGGACCGGTCCGAGTGCTCTCCTCCGCGGCGAGGGGGTTGGCCAGGGGGTGAAAAAGAAGCGCAGGGATTCGCTCGTTCGCCCCGCGGCAGACTAATAATTTAGAATTTATATCGCAAGGCCACGGTGTTACATTGTGAATCATGCGGTTCGCGGTGCGTGCCTTGGCGATGCACGGCATAGGACGCCGAAGGAACGACGATTACGCGCGATTGCGATCGTCAAGGACGGAAGAATCGTGTCACTGCATTTTTCCCTCGGCGTCTGGCGGAACACGCGAGCTAATAAAGAATCCGGGTATTGTTTCCTTTCTTCTTCTTCGTGAAAGGAAACAGGTACAGGGGCTGCGCTAAACACGCTAGCCGTGGCGCGTTACCGGGCGCATCTCGACCTAAAACCACGGAATAATAGTGAAAAAGAAGGAAACAAAAAAAAAAGCAGGTCGCTGAAATTCGTCGGCGTTTCCAGCCGGGGGCGAGGTATCTTAAAAAGAATGTCTCCGTTCCGTTGCTCGTTTTTCCGTCGACGAAATTTCGCTTGTTTAGTAAACAAGAGATTGCAAACAGCATTTCGTGTACGTGCACCAGGGAGGAACGTGAAATCCCGGAAGGTCGGGAATCGGGCGCTTCTGTTGACGCTGAAGACAACGCGGAGGACAAAACGATTTCACGGGCCGCGCGATACCGCGGCTGAACACTATGGCTCCTCTCCCTGAACTTATCTCGAATCCGAAAATCGAATAACATCAATCTCTTTTGCGGCGTTCCGTGCACCTCGGGACCCTTTTCGTTCTTTCTCGTTCCCCTCGGCTCTCGCGCAACGCCTTGGTCCCTGCAGCATTGACTGCTCGAGTGCAAGTCTCTTTGTCTCCTCTGATGGCATATACGCGAGGCAAAGGTACCCGCTTCGAGAGTTATAACGGTAAGGCGGCGGCTTTGGCTTTTGAAATTTATTGATTTAAGTCCTTCCGCCTTTCCACCCCTTTCCCCGTGTCTCGTTTGCCATTCCCTTTCACCTTTTTCTCGTTCTCCTCGTGCCTCGTTTCTTTTCCCACTTTATTCCTACGTCTGTGATGTACGATCGTTCGCGGAAACGATGCACAGCTCCGACACGGTGAAAAGTGAAGCTCCCCTTTGTGCACTTTTATCTGCTAAGCGTCGCGTCGGCAGATACGAGCCCGATGCGGGGGTGGCTGGTTAAAATCGTGGACGGGATTCCGTACGGCAGCGGCGCGCCCGTTCTCGACGGAGAATTTCGATCGAACTTGGACCATTCGCGGCGCAATTTGCTATCTGCGACATCCGTATTATCTATTTCAGCGAAGCAGATCCGCAACGTCGATCGCGAGCGATGTCGCGCGACAGATACGCCCGGGACGTAATGCGAATATTATAATACGATACACAGACGGATCGTCGCACGCAATATGTTAACGATAACAAAAGGGGGGGGATCGCGAAACGAGACGCGTGAGAACGGAAATCAGATATCCCGTTCGTCTAGGCAAGAACTCTCGGCGTTATTAAAACGTAATACCTATTGAACTGCGATATCGAATTGGAATATGGACCCTCGGGTAGCCGTTCCACGCTTCTTACGCTTTTCCTTCTCATTAATATTGAACATTACAAGCCCGGCTGCCAAGGCGTCCGCCTTGTACATTACCTCTGCCGGCGCGCGGGGGGCAGATTTTACGCTACGAATACATTAGAAACCGATTGCTCACGTATTTCGTTACGATGATTAGCCCGGGTAGCACGATTGCAGTATCCTCGCCCGATAGAATCGATTCAATTTGATCGAGAGAGTTTTTGTCCAGCCGAACGATCACGACAACGAGGATGATCCGGTTCTCTCGCCTAACACGGAATTACCGGGCTGGACAACGCTCGTCCGTTCGGTAATTTCAGGTTGGAGCGCGCCCGAGGAAATCGCGGCGAGGAACAGATTCCGTATCGGATGTTAACGATTTGAACGTAATCGAACGGGAGGTCCGCGGCAAGGACCGTGAAACGACGTCTATCTCGCGTGGATGTCGGGGTTCACGGCGAGCGAGTCGTCGAAGCGTCGATAGGCAATTGAAAGGGGAAAAAAAAAAGGGAAGGGAAACGTGGCCGGGCGCTTTCCGGTCGGGGAACACGACGAAGCAACGACGGGGCGGAAAGACGAGGGGGAAATCGAATTTTCGGGCCGAGTGCCGAGCGAGTGGAAACTTGGAAACTGACTTCGGGATTCGCCGTGGACAGCGCGATTCGATCGTCGCGGCCGATCGCGGAACAACCCTCTGATCTTTTCTCGACAATTTGCAGCTTTTAGAATCGCGAATCGCCCTTCGCGTCGACGTCGACCAGTCGTCCGATACCTTTTACGGTACTTCGTCATTGATTCCGGCCGGAAGCTCTGTTACTGAAAGATCGCGATCAAGTTGTTGCAGAATTTTCAAAATCGACTTTCTTGTTCGAGAATTTACTCGCGCAATCCGTTTCCCTCCGTCGAACGGACGGTTTCGTCGACAGGGATATTCAACGATAAGTTCGGGCAAAAGCAAAAGCCGTGTTCATTCCGGAAAGTGCGTGGCCTTTCGCGGATTCGTTCGCGTGCGTGCATCGGGCGGCCGACTAATTGCGAACGTACGAGCAGTCGTTTCTCTCCTGCTGACGCGCGTCAAACGATAATTAATAACCTCTCGCTGGTCGGTGTTGAGGGTAAATAAACAGCAGCGGCTTGATCGTGCGATCGACCAGCGTGAAGAGTCGTCGGCGCCGGCCGAGTGCTCTTGTGCAAAATGCCTAAAATACATTGAGCCACGTCGCGATAAATTACGCAGTCCGTCGCGACGCCGCATAATGGAACGGAAACGGGGCTTTAACGCGCGAGACCGTGGATGAAAAATGTCAACGGTATCGATCGGGGGCCGATGTAAGTCGCGGCCGCGAGTGTACGTTCATTTACGAGGAAAGGTTCGTGGAAAACGAAATGGAACGGCCGGAAAATGTATTGCGATATTTCTTTCCGGGGGGTGGGCGTAAATTTGAGCACGCGGAAAGTAGTAAATAGAATGCGATTTCTCTCGCCATGGGACGACTCTCGCGCGAGTCCCGAAACAGAGACTACGCTGACCTCGAACCGGTCTAAAGGTAGTTTATGACGGTGCTCGATTTCCCAAACGAAAGGGAGGAACGGCGAGAGACCGGAGATTCACAATCCACGGGCCATCGGATTGATATATCGATGTTCCCGCACAGACATGGGGCCTCGCCCCCATGAAGCATTACAACAGGCCCCCGGTTGTTGGACCAGAGGTTCGTGTGTAGTCGAAGAGCATCGAGTGTCTTCACTCTGTTTCCTGCTGTACATTCATTCTCGACCCTCTATCGCTTACGTTGCTCCTTCTACGTCTGCGTAATATATATTCCTGCAATATTCTAATTCTATGCCCACGCTGCCTATTCACCGCCCAGATGTCTCAGACAATAGTGGCTCGAATGAAACGCTGTTCCATTTCGGGCCTGGACCACCGACGAGATATGGGAATAGATCGATCAATCAGTCACACAAAAATTTACATTTACAAAGCTGTAAACACACACTGTAACGAGTGTTCTTATTTCCAAGTCGGCAGTCACGACGGGCCACGATGGTCCGTAAAGCGATTTGTCCTGACATGATTTTTACCGATGAGCTATATAGATTCCGTACGCGTACTCCATCTGTCCGTGAACCACGACCCAAATCGATATCGCTTCCCATCAAACACCCCGTTGATAAAGCATGATCCTCCAGGGCCTATAATTCTTGTCCGGAAGCGCGTATGTCCCAGCAAATCACGAGATCCGGGATGAGCTGGGGTGGTTAGACGTAACGCGTGGCCATTAACGTTTCCCTTCGACGACTCTCGGAAGTTCTGGTCGATCAAAAGCTCCCATTCTTTTCCCCGACGTGGCTGGAAAAGCGGCACGCGGCCGGTCTGATCGCCGAAACGGAAACAGGATTCGAGTCGTGCGAACCATAACGGCCCCCACGGTATCGCAGGTAGAACGAAACGACGACAGGAGGGCAGAAGGGCAGAAGGGCGGAGAAAGCGGGACGGGAATTTGTTTTTTCCACCGGCTGAAACATTCAACGAGAGGACGGTCGTCTGTCGAGGCTCTCGAGCTTCCGCAGACGAAGACGACGACGACGACGACGACGACGACGACACGAGACTCTCCTCGGTCCACGCGATGGCCTTTCTCTTCGCCCTCCGCCACTTCTTCGTCGTTACCGCAGCCTTTTATCGCGCCACCTTTTCACGCTTTCGTGCTCGCGCTTTCCCCGCTACCTCGTCGTGGCCGCGGCCTTTTATCGCCATCGACGCTTTCCGCGTCTGGCCGGCTCCACTTCTGTTTGCTTTTCCGTTTCGTGCCCGCCTTTGCCATTTCCATTTGCGACGGGTTAATCAAACTGCCGGATCTTCCCCGTTTTCGTTCGTTTAGAGAGCCCCCGCGAGTGACTTCGAATGCGGTTTTACGAGGACCCTGGATTTAATATTGGGCATAATGTATACACGTGGCCCGTTCCGTTTTTGTTCGTTTGCGGCGGTCCGGATTTGCGGGGCGACATCAAACACGGTTTTATGAGAACTGTTTAATATTTCGCGGGACGTATCCGTAGCTAGTCGCAGTGACGAGATATTACGGGGACCGTCAAGGGTTGGTTCCATTTCTTGCTGTGTTCTTTTCATTTATGCGACAAGAAACTGGGAGAAATGGGGCACGATGTCGGGCGCGTGTAAACTCGGCCGTACCTTATGAAAATACGCGGCTCGTTTTTCAACGGGACCATGCATTATTCATTGATCGCTGTAGGATCAACGATCGGGGGCTCAGAGTAACAAATTGATTGCTTCCGGTACGGACGGCGTGACAGTTCAAAGCGGCTCCATCTAGTTGTGACGCGATATCGGTAATTGCAGTAGCTGGTGTCGGCCGCGCACAGATATGATTTGTTAGACGGCACGTAACAATGCGGTTGCAATTCGTGGAATTACCCCGTTTGATTTATTTGCGGCGCTCGCACGATAATGATACCGGCGAAGAATACGCGTTTCCTCTTGCGATCTCGCGTGCCCCAACGATTTCTAATCATCGGCGTTACGGCTTTCGTAAATCAACCGGGAGAACCTTCGGTGATAGACAACTGAATGGGATCGCGTGACGCTACATTATTGTCCTTGACACGCTGAAACTGTACGGCGCTTCCTGCCCCGGGAAACCTTTACGAGCGAAAACAGCTCGAAGGCGAACGCGTTGCAACATTTTCATCCGTCTCCGCGTTTCCGTGCTGCGCGAACCGCGAGCCGACGGAACTGAAAAGCGGCTCGTGATCGATACATCGGGACACTGCTAATACAATTTCTAACGACGCTGCCCCGGCGAATCGCGCACGGGGGATAAACGTAATTGGCCAAACGAGATTTCACGGGAACAACGGCGAGCCCTGGTCACGGTTTAAGAGTACGACCGGATCGATTCAGACGTGTACCAATAACAGCGTAACAGACATTCACGTGCCCAGTTTGTTCGGCGGCGTGTAACAATGGTGGTCGTGATTCGCGGTTGGCCATTAATTAAACGGGCCGCGGGCAATTGGGTCGCGGGGAATAAATTCTGGTTATCTCTAATTATTCCGCGTGTGTATCGACGATCAAAGGATTCGTCTGCATTAGAAGCGAGACGCGACACGCCGGGAAGCACTTCGATCGCGTTAATAGATGGAACGCGTCTGGAAACGGTCGAGCGGCCGATCGATCGTTTTAATCAGTCGAAACGAAATAAACGAAGCGGCGTTTGTCCACGGGGATCGGCGACGGGAAGAGTGTTTCCGCGCGGCGATGGAACGCGCGAGCCCAAAGATTCGTCGCTGTTTAACCGACGCAATTAACGCCGAGAGAGCGTTAGGGCAGGCCGACGTAAGCGAAACGTTTCATCGTCCGGCTTGGTAATTGCGTAGATAAAGTGTCGTAATTGATGTTGCCGCGTTTATCGTCGTCCGAGATTGCTCGTGTAATTACACCTGGCCCGTGATAACAATAAGAGGAAGGAAGGAAGGGAGGTAGGTAGGTAGGGAAAAAAAGCAGAGTTCATAATCCGCCGAGAAACGGCGAACGATATCCGCGAGGAGAGTTTCCTGCGGGTACAGGCTGAGAGTGTTCGGGGCAACGCTTTGAATTTTCACCGCTGCAAATTTCTCTCGATCCCACCGGGCAGAAAGGGGGAGGTAGGCAGAAGGGAGATACGCGATTATCGTGCTCGATACGAAGGTGAAGCTAAAGCTCCGCGAAGCTCTTCGAACTCTTTTCTTCGTTACCGAATGGAGGCTACTACTACTACGCAAAGCCGGTGAACTCTTGCGGGGCCGACCGAAATTTGCCGGAACTATCATTGCCCACCCCTCTCTCGCCCTCTCGACTCCCTCGCTGGATCTTTCTCCCCTCGACCAACTCGCTTCCGGTATTAGCCCCGTAACCTACGCACGACTAATCGGAAAGGAGACGACGTGTTCCTAAAAATGGGTCCCTATTACTTTTTTTCGCTCCCCCGAAAACGGCCGGGGCTAAAGTGGCGAAGGTGAGCACTCAGGGTTACTTCCAACGGGGGGTGGCTGATGTAGCTAGAGAAACGGGTAGCAACGGAGGCCAATCAAGCCAGAACACACACAGCCGATTCGGAAACGAAGCAATTTCTCTTCCAGCCACGTTGCTGGAACTCTCTTCGCCCGCGTTTCTACCCTTCCCCCTTGCGTCGTTTCCTCTCCCGTCGACGCTCATTCGACCCTCGGCTCCTCTTCGCTTCCTCCTGCCCCGGCGGTCGTGGTGTACGCCAGAATTTCTCTGGTCTCGGGCGAGAAAAAGGGAGTTTTCCTCGAGATAACGACCGGAGAATACTTCGAGAGGAACACCCTTCTCGCTTTCGGTCTACCGGCGAGAGGGGAGCGTCGACGAGAAGGAATACTCTCGGGGGAAAGGTGGAAAAGGGATGGACGGGAGCGTGCGTGCGAAACGAACGAAAGGAAAGGGGAAAAGGGAACGTTCCGTCGGCAGGGACCGGCCAACCGGCAAGAACGCGAAACGATCGCCATTAGCGCCTCCGTCCACGGTGTACAAGAGCGGAGAAACACGGGAACGCGAAACGGCAGCCATCGCGAGGAAAGCGGCACGCGAGAACGCGTGAAACGCACTGGATCGCGTCAGGATGATTCCTTCTAGATACCCCTGCACGGGGCGACCTTCCCAAAAATCCCAAATCTTCAGAAAGCTGAAGATTTTCAATGGTGTCGGACCGCCGAGATCTCGGAATAATTGTTTCCCATTGACTCGGAACTGTTCCCATTTCGAATGAACTTCCTGCGCGATACGCTGCGATGATCACGCTTCTTTCTCTCGTCTATGTTTCCTCAAATCGTCGTTGCGTCGCTTTATAAAAGATCCAGCGGCAAAGCGAGTAATCCAGGTGGGAATTTTTGTCGCGTACTACGAGCCGGCCCAACGTAATTTACTTTGACAGTAATAAAAGCTGCGATATTAGCCATTTATGACCGCGGGTGTGTACGGCGCGGGTAACGATGTTGCGAAGAGGCAAAGGAGTCGTTAAAAGTAATAGTGTACACCGGGGGGGAGATAGCCACGCTCTCCTTTCGCTGGATGAAATTTGCGGTAATAGCCTAGACAGGCCGGAGGAATCAAATTTTATAGAAAATTTTACTACGTTCCATCGATGCCACTTTATGGAACGAACTTTTTATCGAAAGAGGGAGGTAGCAGCGTGGATCGACCGAGCTCTCGAAAGCCGCGGCTTCGATGCAGCTGACACGGAAGTCCGGCTACTCTTCCACGATCGGCCGAACTTAATCGCATCGGATAAAAGTTTCCTCAGGCTGTTCCCTCTGGCTCCCTTCTATCAAATTTAACGGTAATCCGAATTCCACGCGTCTGACATCACGATTGCGCACCTGTACACGTCGAAGGGGAACCCGTCTCGATGAAATTTGCTGCACCGATTTGAAATTAGTAATTTTCCATCGCGGAGTTTACGGGCCGATCGATGAATGAAACGTGCCTGTAAACGAAGCCCCTCGCCATCGAACGCGGTATTCAATTAATAAACGATAAGCGTAACTGCCGAAAAATTCCAACTAATTAAAATTCCTGTGCGCTAAAACAAATAATCTCGAACGTCGACTCCCGGTTGCCCGAAACCGGCAGCCCTCTTATCTAACGCCCTGATCGCATCTATCGTTCAAATTCATCCGAGCAACCAGGTGTATACGCCAGCCACGGTTTCATAATCCGACATACCTCGAGGCGGCCCTGATCGTGAGCTATGTTTACAGAAGCCGCACGGCTACATTCCACGAAGTTGTCGTTAATAAATTCCGCATAAGTACGATCAGCGCCACGATTGTTCCACCAAAAGCCTATTAGAAGCCTCACAATTTTATCCCGAAGCGCCACGGTCCGCGAGTGCGCGTGCATCCAGCTGTGGGCGAACGAAACAGTCGAAACCTATCCGTGTGCATACCTCGGGGAAAGCAGACGGTTCGAATCGTTCGTCGCGGCGGGCGTCTCAATTCCCTTCGACGATCCCGACGCCCGGTCGGATAATGGACGAGCTACGCAACAGGCTCGGGGCGACGTCGCGACGTCATCGTGCGCCGCAGCAACTCGCACTGACCGAACGATAAACTCTTCTTCTTCTCACGCCGGCCGGTGTTTTTTCACCATATCCCGGTAAACCCTCATAGAAAAGGAGAATCGCACCCCCCGGCGCGAGTGGCGCTCGCTAATTAAGAGGCGTGCCCACGCCCCGGCTCTCGGTGCATGAGTTACAATAGAAACGAAGATCGTTTCGGAGTCGCAGTGCCATGTCCGCGGCGGGTTAGTTCGCCTGCGGCTAGCCGCAGGTAACCCGAAGAGAATCGCGTCCCGAGCGTTAATGTGGACGTTTTTTTTTTTTTCTCCTACGATTATTATTATTAGAGAATCGCCTAGCGTCCCTAGGCTGGACGGGACGGCACGGCGCGGTGTACGTTTCACTTCCGCGTGGAAAGTTCGATGATCGACGCGAGATGTAATCGACGATGCTGTGCACGGATAACCGATAATTTCAGGTCGGCTGGAAGCTGTTGGAAGGCGAAGCGGGCATCGGATTCGCGCGCCGCGGATACGGACGATGGAATTTTTCGAAACTGGATCCTCGCGCGCCACGCTCTCGCGGGATTCAATTATTGTGCCCATCGCGTCGGTCGGATGGGTGGCGCGTGAAAGGTTACGGGTGGAGATCTCGTTAGGGGTGGCCGCCTGTAGTTACTTTTCGTGTCGGTGCCGCCGTTGCGTTGGCTCGTCGTCGGAAGACAGGCACGGCCCTCGTCGAACCGTGAGCTACGCGTGTACGCATCGGGCTGTTCGTCCCGCTACGGTTCGACGGTTTATAGGGAATATATATGTGGGTCTCTAACGAGCGACGTTGAAATTGCGCGAGCGATCGTAGACCCACGAGCTCGGGCAGCGGAACAACGAGAAGAAGAATCGAGCGATCGCACGGTTGAACGCGCGGTAATTGTTTGGAGTACCTTCCGATTATTAATTACGCTTCTGGATAGCGGAGAAAATTATTACGCGAACCACCCAATTTTTTCCCCCCGACACCGTTGGATCGGACTTCTTACCCCGAGCCTTTTCTAAGCGTCTAAAAAATAAGAAATCGATATCGCGCGATCTACTCGCGAATCTTCGTCCCGGGACAAGAGCAAGAATGGTTGATCGGTATTATCGGGCTGCCCGGTTGCGAACGCGAACCGGAGAACGACGGAGGACGCAGAGTGGCGAGAGCAGCCGCGGCTCGGTGGTGGAGGAATGCGAGGAGGCCATCTTGGTGAAGGGGGCCCATCTCCCTCGAACGTTTCTCGGATCCACGAGTCCTCCTTGTTCCTCCTCGATCCTCTCGTTCGCATCCCGTGGCTCCGTGTCCGTCGAACTGTCGGCCTCGTCCGTCCATCCGTCCCGCCGAAGCCTCTCGCACACCTGCATTGATTGGCCGTACGCACGCGAGCGCCAATGTCACAATAATTATTAAAACATAAATCTTCGGCAGCCGTGAAGCAATATGGCGCGGCACGAACGCGCGCCAGTAATTCCTTCCTCTCTTCGTGCTTCATCACCTTGCGCGAGCGTGTTGCGTGCGCGGTGCGCTTCTTAGGGACTACTTTTTAGACGGAGCTGCATGGGAATCCTATTATGATTACCGCGGCGTCGATCTCCGGTTTATCGTAATTTTGTTCGCGAGAGAACCGAGTTTCGCCAGGCGCGCGCACAGGAATTTTCTGAGAGGAATGCTCAGTGGCCACGCGTGCGACGAGCTACCTACAAAGTAGCTAATGCTTTCGGATTCCTGTTCCGAAGCGGCGGCGGCCGAGGTACATGTATCTCCGCGGCTTAGCCCCGCTCACCGAAACCCCGTGCCGTCTTCCTTCGTTCTTTCTTTCCGCCAGGTCGGTGTGTTTCGCGTCGAGACACACGTACGAGGAGGCGCTGGACGCTTCACTCCACGCCCGTTTCCTGACCACACACTCGAGCACCTGGACCGTAAAACACCGGAGCGGAAAACGGATGAAAAGCTCCGGAGTGGTTGCTGGCCGTCGAGGGGGAAACGTTCCCTAATCCCAGCAACTGCGTCCTTCGTCGAGGCGGTAAGTGATACGGTTTAAGATTTTTCCTGCTTGTTGCTGGATTTCTCGAGAGTTATGACGGCAACGATATCTATCCCCTTTCTCGCGCGCCTTGGAAATGTACTCGTGCGTTGCACTCATTTCGAGGGGAGTTTACTAGCAGAACGGTGACATTCTTGAGTGCTCGTATCCACCAGGTGGAAGGAAAAGTTTCGCGACACAGGACACCGACACTCCTGTTACCCGGTTTGACATTTGCTTCGTCGCTGGATTATTGCTAACCGCGGTATCGACCCCTGACTTTTTCATGCCGCTCGACGAGAATGTAATTTTAATACCGCACGTTGCTGTATCGTTTGTCGACGGAACTCGGACAGTTCTGTTTCGAAAAAGTTCGATATCCCCTACTGCTGCTGATCCATAGACCAACGCTCTCGCTCGAGTACACGGAAGGGCCGAGGCTGACGGCTTTCAACGACGACGCTGACATTTAACAGAGGAGTCGCAGACGCAACTAGGCGACGATTGTCGGCTATAAACGTTGAATGGCACCGGAACAGAGGGATCCTCGTTGCTTTTGTGGCGCGTTCGCGATAACGGGAAACGCGCAACGCGCTTTCTTATTGCAATTAGACGCAGATAATTTCAGATGTCCTCCTAACCGGCCGGTCGTTCGATGGGAGGCAGTAAAAGCAGGCTTTCGCTGTGCCCAGAATGCACTTCACTCGGCTTGCATCGGATGCTAGAAAAACTGGGACGCAAGTTACGACGGAGGAAACTCGGCGAGGTTAAGGCTGTTGCGTCGAATCGTATCGTAACTATCGTATACGGCCTGTTTAATTTTTTAATAAAGTGCACGAGAAAACTTGGCCGTATCGAAGCTGTTCACCGGCGGGCGAATGTGCGATACGTAGAAGAAAATTGCGCACCAGGATACTTTAACGGCAAGTTCCCTCGTCTTCTTATACTGGAAGATGCCGAACCGTGCTGTTCGTGCTTTCTATTCCTTTCGAACAAGCCACCATAAACGTTTGATAGACTTCGATATCTGGGATAATTGATTGCTTCCGTGAAATTCATTATCATTGTCGCGCGAGGACAGCGTAATCGCACGGGCATTACTGCATTATCATTATCGTAATCGTCAGGGGAGAGATCTTTTCGTCGTAAACGGTAGGTGTGTTCGGCGACGAGAGCTGGTGCCCTGCCCTGTTCCCGTCGCAGCCTCGAAAATTGTCATGGAAAGACGAACGCGTGCGCTTCTTATCGTAATTATCGCTAATAATTTCCCAACTATTCACGGCCGGGCGGTTTAGTTGCAGGCTATGCTAAAAGCGGCTGTTCGACGGATGCAGGATGCCCTCGCTTTCTCGTATATAGCCTACAAAATGCACCGCGGAAGCACCTCTAAGTACCAAGGAGAAACCTGCTGCGCGGAATTACGTCGGCGTTGCTATATTATAGCTATTCTAATTGTTCAATAAAGCGGCGGAGCGGCTGCTTAGATCATGTATCGTTGTTATACACCGGTGCGTCTCCATTACGTCGAAAAAATTGCTAAAAAGTTCCTACCAAGTTTGCCAGACCTTTCCCCTTGCAGCGTAATTAACGTTCGCGGAGCGGCCAGTAAAACTGTTGAACGCGGGCAAGTAGTATTTCTTGATGCAAAAACAAATGAATACTATCTTCAACCGTATCAGCGCTCGCATAGAGGAGGGGTGTACGGCTCGCTCTTCTAATTACTCCTAGAACCTCTTTCACCGCGATATCGCGCGACACCATCACAGGAACGCCGGATTACACGGGACAGTGAAACAATTGACCGACAAAATATCGCGCGGCGATGTTTTACAGCAGCGCCATTATCGTTGTTCCGCGGTAAAAATTCACTGCGTTCCCGGGGCGAAATAAATATTTCCTGCGTCCGTACGCCTACCGTTTCCTGAATTATTCCATTTCCTTCCCCTAAGAGGGCATCCCCCTTTTCCGCTCGCCGAGCGGCAATGAACCATCGTTCCATCGTTCATCGACCACCATTAAAATCACGTGTCGGCGGGATCGACACCGCGGTCGACCGATCGTCTTCCAGGAAATTACATCCGCCGGCGTCTTCGCGAGCTTCTCCACGCAATATAACCGTCGAGGATAATTACGTAAGCGTTCGAGACGGTGGCTTCGCGATACAGGTTGATGTCGCGCTAAAAGCAGCCGTTCGATGAGTGCACCGACACCGCCGTCTATTCAGCTTGCACGACAGAGTACGGGAGGACGCGGTCGCGTGTTCATAGACACACACACACAGGCACACACAACACACAAGCGTATTTCAAGCTCACCCACGATGCTGCCGCCGCCGCATCTCCGGCACGCACGGAGGCGAAACCCGCTGGCGCCGGAGGATTACATCGAGACCCACCCCCGTGGCCTCGGTAATGCATCCGATTGAATATTCGACGGGGGTGGAGCAGAGAAGCGGGGCACCCACAACGGTCCCCTGGCACGCCAACGCCAGCGACGGCCCTTACGACGAACAACCAGCCCGTGTACGCGCGCCTATTTGCACCGGCGACGCTTTAAATGGCCGAGGGTGAATGCGATTGCCCCTCCAAAGCATTTGGAACCGGGGAAAATTAGCGGGCCATCGAGCGTCGTCGTTCATAAGTGCGCTCTGCTCGCGCGAACATTCCTTTCCTTCGTTTTGAAATTCTGCGTGGACGTTTGGTCCTGTCGGCTTCGTTCCTGATAATTCAGCGGGGACACTTCCCCAGTTAGTCGCGGACGTTAAACAGCGGGGGTCGTTTTGCAGGGGAGACGAGCCGGTATCAGTGTATTCCGAAGAATCATCGCGTTCCACATCGATGGTACAGACCCCAAACCACCCCGCGACGTTTACTCAGAATCATCCCTTACGCGCTTATATATATCCTACGTGGTTAAGCACACGTGTTCGCGATAGTCAACCCGCTCGTTTCGGCAGCAACGCGCCGGGGCAAACAGTCTAACGTGAAATTGGTTTTCGAAAATATTGAATGGTCGACCGGCCCTACGCTGGTTATGTTGACAAGACCGCGTCGCCGTTCTCCTACCCTTCCTGGCTGCTTTCGAAACCGTGTTGGGGTCGTCGCTGGGCCTCCAGGACAAAAAGCTCGAGACGGCCAGGGGAAGAGGCGTACGACGTGCTCGATCTTGCAGAGGCACGTGCGACGCGCCTCGAGCACGGCAGAGTAGCTGACGATAAAGGAAGCTGGGAATTGTCGTCGATGATCGATATTACGTCGCGACGCGTAGCTCCACGCCCGCCCCGTGCCTGTGCTCTATCGCTTCGTAAAGAGATTCCCGTGGCAATTTGCGCGCTCGTCGCCTTACGACCCGGCAAATTCTCGCGGGCCGGGGATCGATCGCGACGAAATTCGGGGCGACGCTATCTCCGCTAAATTTATGGGCGTATCGCGTACCCGGCGCGGAAATTTTCGCCGCGAGGAAGCGACGGGGAAACGTTAACGGGGAGGGAAATGCGCGGTTTAGCGACACCGCGATCGAAGTGGCCGAATCTTCGGTGATTTATCGTCCGTCCGGGGGAACACGCTGTTAGTGGACTACGGGATTGACGTGGCGCGGCTACCGCTTTGCCCCACCCACGCGTTAAGGTAATTAATTACTTTCTGAAGCGTAGAACGATCCAGGCAATTATTTTTCGACCCGAAATCGTTGGAGCCGCGCGCGAGCGCGGGGGCTCGTTCGAATCGTTCGAACCATCGCGGCGATTATCGTCCGCGCATAAAAGTGTCTTGCGGGAAACTGTTAACGAGTGCCTCCCGGCGTTGGTAGAAATTCTGAGGGACATTTGTTTAACGGTTTGATACGATATGACGGTAATGCACGGATGCATCGCGCGGAGGCACGCATAATTGAAGGACACGCTGTCTCGGCACGGAGGCACGAATGACTCGAATAATTTGCAGGCCGGTCGAGGCAAAGTCACGCGACACGACGAGGTATATACAGCGGTAGGCAGAAGGCCGTCCTTCTTCCGGTGATGATCTTCATGGTCCCCGTCGTATATCTCGCGAGGTGAAAGAACGTCTAGAAGAAGAAGAAGGATTTCGACGTTTCTTATGGACCGATTCCTCCTCGAACCGGTCAAGGATTCGACGATTTATATCCTCGCGTAAAAGGGGCGCCTAGGAGGACGCGAGTCTACTGCCGTCTTACTCGACGGGCCGTATAAAACGAGAACGGTGGAGGAGGTGGATCAGAACGCGCACCCGGGATAAACGAGAGAATGTGCGTGCCGTATCGAGGCACAATACGACCGGGTCGAGGGGCTTTTGTAATGCGCCACCTCTTAACGGGGGCTCCGACGATTCCGTGGCGAACGGAAAAAGGGGGAAGGAAAATTCCGTTGGAGCCTGAGAACCGAACGACGCGGCGTTAATTGTGACCCGGCGAAAGGCCGCCGTGGATGCAGGCAGAGAAAAGTTCGACAGCGGGACCGTCGAAAGAGAATTAAGCGATTCGGGATGAATTTTACGGGCCGCTTAAGATTCCGACGAGATTCTCGAGCACTTTCGTCGGGGTCCGTTTTTCTTCGGGCTTTCCACGGGTTCGGCTGGCTTGTTACGCGAGCCATGGGGTGGGAAACACAGAGGGAGGACGAACGTTGCGGAACGGAAAGGGGAGGAGAAGGAGAGCAGAGAGACGGTAGGAGGGGGGAGACCGGCTCGTTTCGTAGCTTCGGCCTTTTTAGGAGGAGAAGAAAGACCGTGAGCGGCGAGGAAGAAAAACTGGAGGAGAATGGTGACTGAGTAAAGGGTCGACGACGACCTGAACAAGGACCGCCGACGACGATTTACCGCTTCCTTAGACGTATTGGAACGCGGCCCCCGTTCGCTATATCCTCGCCAGTAGAAATAGAAGGCACCTTCGGCGGAAAGTTTGACGGTCCCGCGGCCGTCGATTGTCCGACGAAATTTGCGGTTGCCACGCCGCGACGAGCTGTCGGCCACTGTAATCATCGAATCTGCATGGGTTTGATGGCGGTTTCTATTATTTTTCTTTCCCGACGCGCTTGCCTCGTCGACCGATTGATAATGCTTCTTCTATTTCGACACAACAGCGACAGTCTAAAGTACTCGTCGATATAAATTGACGACGATCCTCGTTACAAATATGAACGAATCGCGAGACACGAGAACGAACCGAGAATAAGAGCACGGGAGGCTGCCGCTCGACGCGAAGATAGTCAAAAGGTACGAAGCTTCCGCGAGATTAATAGCATCGCAAAAGAACGATACAGAAACGAGTACAGGAGCTACGTATCGCAGGGTGCGTTCGCAAGTGGGAAGAAATCGCGACCAGGGATGGACGAGGAGGAGAGGAACGATCGAGGGAGCAACGAGGAGACGCGCACTTTGGTTTAGGCGATGGCCTGTAGTAACCTCACCGGTCGGGTAGAGTTGGATCGACTGCGGTTCGAGACGGGGGAAAAAGGAGATGGTGCAAGGATGGAGGAGCGGAGAAACGGGCAGAGAAAGAGAGAGAGCATCGGGGGAGAGAAACTGAGCCTTCTTACCCAAGGAACCGGTTCTCTCCTCTCTCTGTAGTCCGCTACGACTGCCGTGCCGACCAGGGGCCTTCTTCTTCTCTTGCTCTACCTCCGAGACATGGCACTTAGAGTCATCCGGGGACTCTGCTCCCCAAGATCCGCGGGACTTTTAGCGATCGGGCCTTGCACTTGCCTTTAAATCGTTCCGCGTCAACTGGCTCTCTGTGATACGCGCTCGTGCTCTGGCGTGCACGCGTCCCTCATTGCTCGGCGAACTGGTTGCCTTTCCTACTGGAGGACGATGCCGGTGCGATCTGCAGAGAGCAGGCTAGAGAGAGAGAGAGAGGGGGGGGGATACCTGGTAGCATCCTAGGAATGTGTACGCCTCAAATTGAACGGTGTTTAATTGAAACTGACGCTCGAGGGATTCTTCGCGTCCGCTTAATTAGCTTACAGATTGCTCGTTTTTCCAGATTACTCGGATGATGTAGCGAAGATTAAATGAAAGGAGGAACATCTTCAGTTGCGTGCCAACTTGGCCGTGTTACGCTCGAGATTGCTCGCATTTTATGCCCGCTTAATCGTTGAACGCAAACTGTGACGCGTAACCGGTGCATCGGCTCGGTTACCAGATTCGTCGGGGACTAGCGCTTTCCAGAAACTTAATATCGATGCACCCGTTAGCTCGTCGGCGACGTGAAATCCTAGCTCTCGGTGTACCGGATAAATATAATCGTCTATGAAACATCTAGCCGTGCCTTCGCTCGATACCGTGACACTTGCACCGAGATCCCTTTCTCTCTCTCTCTCTCTCTCTCTTTCCCTTTCTCACCCTGTCTCCCCCGTTCTGTTACAGGAAACCTGTTCCGTGCGTTTCAAGTTTTCCCCGAGAGGTAACAGTACGCCCGTTTGAGGGTTAAGGTCGTCCCCGGTGCAACCGGTCCGCTATCCGCGAAACCGTGAAGCTTTAACGCTAACCTACGATCTCTTCCTGTCGTTAAGCCGCGCTCGGTCGTGTTCACTATCGACGGCGTTAAACCAGCCTGGCCGTGCGGATCAACGATAGGAACGAGTATGTTGTTCCAATTCAAATGCCAACCTGATAGATCCGTTCGCGAGGGTAGAGATGGCCGTTCGATTCTGTAGTCCCGCGTTCGGTTCGGTCCGCGGCGAACTATTTGTTGTCGCCTGTGGGAGAGCGGCGAAATTACAATGGCAAAACAGAGTTATTGCAATCGCGACGGAGCCGAGCGACGCTTCGCGATGAAATATCGCCGAGGAAAGTTCGCCGACTACCTTCGATAAGCTTCTCCCGGTGACACGTTCGCGGAACAGCGCCTAGGGTTTGGACGGGCCGAGGAACGGAATAGCGAAGCGAGGCGTGCGTCGTAATGCGCGGACGCGCGGAACCGCAGCGCGGCGAGAAAGCGAAAGGGGAAAAGGAAAGTGGGATGGAAACGGTCAGACGCGAATATACGAGTTGCCCTTCGCTCCGTTGCGTTATAAATCGCGGATTTCTACGTAGGTGACTGCTGGCCGCACGTATACCGTAGTCAGATGTCGGATGATCCATTTAATGCCGCCCGCCGCCATGCGACATAAATCACGCGCACGTTATACCGACACGCAATATAACCGACATCGTGTGCTCTTTTCGGTACGGGGATCCGCGATTCCTTCGACGATCCGTCGACATCGCGTACGCGGTCGTTCGGTGTCGAACGTAAAACAGCCCAGCGTCTTGATCGGGCATAACTTTTCCTCACCGGGATTTCGTCGATTCGTCGAAGAGTGTGATTAAAATAGCTCCCCTCTTTTCTTCCCCTTTACTCCCTTCGAGGTTGTAGTTATAGTTCTTCGCGTGTTGTTCCACCGATTGTTGGACGGACCGATTAATGGCTTCCCGTTCTGTGTAGAACTGTACCGCGGTGTTCTCGCTCGCAGTGGATAGCCCGCGGCGCCGAAATCGGATATCAACTTCCATAGTGAATCTACAATTTCGCGCAAAGAAGTTCGTCGGCGGAGCGTTCAGAAAGTCTGCTGCGATACCCGGCGTTTACACGGCGCCGCTTCAATTTCGATTGCCCCGGTAATTGTCGCGCTGGCATTTCGAATACGCCGATTCGGATATGTACTTCGTTTCCACTTCTCGAACGATTGGGCAAACAAAGAGAAAGTGAAAAGAAGAAGAAGAAGAAGAAGAAGGGAGGAAAGGAAAGAAAATGCGACGACGCGTCGACGTTAAGCGCCGGTAACAACGTTATTAAAAGAGAATTCCTTTTATTAGGGTTACCGAGCTCCCCCCGTGATACTAATTACCGCGAAGCTTGCTTTTAATTGCAACGATTTTTCAAAACTCGCCGCAGCGTCAACAGCGTTGCTAGAAAAACCTGGTGCGTGCGCGTACACGGCGAAACGTGAAGCCATACCGAGGCGGTATATGTGTCATAAATTCTATGGCGTATCCATGCATTCCGAGCGTTTCGTGGCCATTCTCCGTGTAATTAACGCCAGATGAGTCGGTCCTCGCGAGTGGCAGAGGTGAAGAGGTGAAAATCCATTAGCGTGAAACGTCACGCGGTAAGGGGCCCACGTGAAATTAACCCGCTATACGATCGGTCGTAGTTTCTTTCTTTTTTTTCTTCGCCGGTGAACGTTCACCGAGGAAGAAGCAGAAGAGGTAGAGAAAAAAAAGAAAGAAGGACGAAAAGAAGGCCAAGCGGGCGCGGAAACGAGCGGCTGGAGAAATTCACTGGTAAGAAGGTGCGATCGGTATGCGACCCCTATCACTCGACGATACCTATCGCACCCCGCTCCACCCCCATCCTCGGCTAATTAACTTTAATCCAAGCGTTAGTCGCGCTCTAGAAATTCTGCCGTGAATCCACGTTCACGGCCAAATTGGCTGGCTCGGGCTGCAAAGCGGGGCTAATTGTGAAATTCGATTTCGTTCGGCGGTCCGTAACGAGGAAATTAATGTAGCGATTTATCGGACCGAAGAAATATTTCCGACGAATGAACCATATCCGATTCGGATTGCGCGGCGAATAATATAAAAACCGTGGAATAATGTCGCTTCATTTCGACGGATCCAGCTTCGATCGTTGAATTCTGTATCGAAGAAAGCGGCCCCCTTTCGGTCGCACTCAGCTCGGCGCGCGAGTACGCAGACAAGGGGTAGTAGATCTTCGCCTAAAATTCCAAAGGATCCAGCAGCGAGGGCGGAAGGAGCAGCGCCCGGTAAATCTACCGGCTCCGCCGCTTTAAATTGCGTAATTTATATTTCCAGCCCCCGTTTCGGGTGCTTATAATTAATTACGCTCAAGTTTTGCCCGGAAGCCCGGTGGAAAGAAGGGCAAAACTACCGGCGTCTGAACACGAACGGCAAAGGGAGAAAGGATAGTCCGGGGAAGTCGAGACACCCGGCTGCGTTCGTTTAACGCGAACATTCTTGTAGCTGGCACGAGATAGTATCGAATTCCACGCGATTCGAGGACCAAATCACGCGATCAATTATTCCAACCGGCCCGGTGTATCGTGTAACCAGTCTATCCTAGCCAGAGGCCCAAAACTTTCCGGGTCACTGCGATACGGTCGCAGCGGGTGGACGAAAGAAACGCAGGAAATCGGTCACGCGAGCGTAGAATCGGAAGTGACGCCGCTGGTGGCACTCGCGTAGGCCTTAACACGCTCGCGATGTTTCGTACGCAGGCATTTCCGGCAAGCGGCGTCCAATCCTGGCGGCTTACCGGCCGTTTTTCACCCGTTTCCACGGCACCGACGCTGCTGGAGATGGCGGTGGCGGGCTGGGGTGGAAAACAGTTGGCGTGGAGAGCAACGAGAAAGGGGGAGGGGGGGGGGGTGGAGAGGGCTGCCGTTGCTACTTTCGTTATTTATGACCAACGATATAGCCTCTCCTCGTCGCCTCCGTCGGTTGCACACGCGCCGCCCCAAAGGAGCACGCGGCTTCTCTCCTACGCCGGGCCTCCTCTGCTTCTCTTCAACCCCTCTTTACTGTCGTCTGTTCGAGGTCTAACTTCGGTTTCCCCGGAACAGGGACTGGAAGGGCGACCCGCGAAATGAGATCCAGCCGCGCCGATGTTATACTATTATTGCTCGCGACGACAACTCGGAATAAGGGCTCGGCGGCGGTGCCGGAGGATATACATTCCCCGTGACATTCTCCTATTCTTTTCTTTCTCCTTTTTTTTTTTTTTGTTTCGTATTGCACTCGATAAATCGCCGACACGATTACGTAAATTATTTTTAGTGAACCGTTTCCCTTCGCGATGCAATCAAAGCGTGCTTATTTTTAACGATCTCAATTCCTTCCACGACGAGGGCAGGTGTTGCTGGAAATAAATCATTCCCAGCGTTCCGCGCGTTAATGCTATAAATACGGTGTACAGTTGCGAGCGGGTAATCGGCTTATGTATTAAAAGGGCCAGATAAAAAGCATAGCAGAGCGTGACGTCTGCTTGAAGCGTTATCTCGCGAGGTAGGCACGGCTCGCGGTACCCGTGGCCAGTACAGCACGACATCAAAGGGGCCGGGCCTCGCGTTTTCCATCCGAGGCGGATTCCAGAACGCGCCGATATTAATTAAACGAGCGACGATTATCTTTCCATTTAGCTCCGGTGCCGATGGATAATGCTTTCCTCCCTCATCGCCACGGATCCGGGGGATCCAAGGCTATCCGGATGTCCCACGATGTTGCGTGCACCGCGGTCGATTTATCGTGTACCGTAAAATGCCACAGCATGAATTAACCACGCCGATCTTTACATATAACCGCGTTTCTTCGATTTAAATCGATTACCCGCGCCGCGTAGACACGGGGACGCAGGGAAAGAAACGAGCCCCGGTATCGGGGCTACAACGGCGACCGGGATGACCGTAGGGGCAGAAAGAGATGGGAGAAGAGATGGGGGGGTTTCGAATCGAAGAAGAAGAGAAGCAGCAAAAGTAGCAACAGCAGCAGGTCCAGGAGTAAAAAGAGGAACGAAGAGGAAGAAGAAGAAAAGGGAGAGTATGCGGCGTACCAGAGTCGAGTTTAACATAAGCGCTGTTTTCCTATAGCCGGGCTCATTAGGAGTGCACGCAGATTACCGAGAAGATGACCTCGAGACGGCGGAGTCGTGGTGCTCTTTTAGATCGGCGGCCATAGTATGAGCGCCACCAGTATCCACCGCGTGTCCCGTAAGCTAATTAAGACGACAAAAGTCCACGTTAATCCGAGAAACACTCGTCTCGATAGGGAGGGCCTTAAGTAAACCGTGCATCGTCGCCCGGTCGAAGATTCTTCGCGAGGAATCCGACCGAACTGGAGGAACAACGAAGAAAACCGAGACGAATGGAATGCGACCGACTGCGAAGGAAACGCGTCGCATCGTTTGTAAAAGTGTTCAATTCGAGAAATGTCAGAGTGTGCAAGAAAAGTGCGTCGAATTAATTTCTATCTCCAACCTATGGTTCCGATGACCACTTCAAGGCTGGCTCGAAGCACGGGCTTAAGAAAATACATATGTTGCGAGAGAAAAGAACGAAACGAAAGCATGGCGATGGGAAACGAAAAAAGAAGATGCTTGACGGGGGGGAGGGGGACGTGTTTGCGAGCGCGAAGAAAAACCGACATAATCATATTTAATGTGCTCGTAAAACTGTACATTTATACATACCGAAAACAACGCGACTGGCGAGGCTCGAAATTCGTGCTGGGGAATAATTAACGCGAGGCGTGGATGAAACGAGATGCACGAGAGGAACAAAAAGTATATCATCGATGATTCAATATCCCTAAAAAAAAAAACGATACAAAACCCGGAGAAAGTCGATTACCCTTGCACCAATTCAGTGCAGACCATAAAAATAAAAAGCTGGGATAGTTTCAGCTAACTGTTTCGAGATACGTACCTACTCTCAAACGGCGTGGTTACGCGCGAACAGAATATTGTTCAAATTTATCCGCGGCTTCGCACGTTACCGTACCCGCACGACACTTAGTCGATAATAAATGTTCGCGTGATGCTCCTCCAGCGAAACCAGCATCCGCCGATATGCTCGTTCTCACCTTGTTACTTACATACAATAAGGTGGATGCGCATAGGTAACACGACGCAACGGCGCGTCGCGAAATAAACGAGTTGACAAAGGCTGAGCAACCGTGGAACAGCCGTATCGTTAGTGCCTGCCTAACGTTCCCTATCTCAAGCTTCCCACCGATGCCGGTCGAATCGCAGATATCGTTGCCCGTGCTTTTCCCACTCGTCATATCCTCTTCCTCCCGCGCGGTAACATCTTTAAATGCTAATCGCTACACCGCCCGGCCGGAATCCAATTATTTATTGCTAATGCCGTACCAAGGACGTGGCTTGGAGCCAGGACGATGCCTCGAAGAAATTCAGTCCGCGGTTCGTCGGGATTTTTCGAACTTACGGGCACAATGGTAATCGCGACGTTACCCAACGATGCACGGCCTGCCTGCTTGGAACAGCCTTCTAACTAGACGCGTCCAGCTTTTACTTTTAACCGGACGTCTTCGAGAGCGGCACGGCGAGCAGCTCTTAAGGGGCACCCAAAGTATTCGAAATTGCGGTAGAATAAACAAAAAATAGACGAGAGAGCAGGGAGAATATATCGAGGCCGTGGCACGTGAACATTGCAACGCACCTAAGAGACGTCCCAGGCGAACCGCAAGCCAGATGAATTTCCACCTCGCTATTTGCACCTTGTAAGCGAAGTTACTCGTTGCGCCACCGAAGTGTGGCGCAATAAACGACGCGACAAAGGCGACTCGTAAGCGGGCAAGACCGATGCATTCTTTTGTCCCCCCACCCTCGGCGTCGTCTTTGCTAATCCGCCGACGTTCCGCTCTATTCCGCCAGGTCGCAGAAATATTTATATGCATCTTAAGCCGGGCGGCACGCGCGGGCGTTAGGGGACCGTCGAAAAAGATTATTATTAACGCCCGCTAGTCGACGGCATGGACCGGGCCGATAAGGCTCTTACGAGGATCTCCATCTCCCTTTTCCACCGCAGGGGTTGGCACCCCGTGGAAGGGGCGACAGGAGACAGAGGAGGCGCGCATATAATCGACGCGTCGATAAGCCTCGCACCACGTCACCGACAGCAACGATGACCGTCCTCAGGGATCAAACGGGGGGGAATAAACTGGTTCCCGAAGTCAACCCCCTCCGATCGCGATTTTTCGCCGAACCGTGCGTACACGTCGTTCGAAGGGACGCGTATAGGAATCGGGGAAATGGGGATACGATGGCGCGAAGGAGTCACGTGGCGTTCCGTGAACGCGTAGGAAGAGCGGGGAATACGCGGCCGATACGCTCGCGCTTCCGCATGGGGTGTAAATGAATTCGAACAGGGGTAGTTGAGGAAGAATTATTGCGCGTAGATAGTCTCTACGCAAAGCTGACGTTCATGACTCGCGCAAACATTCGGGCGGAAAATTCGGACCGAGGCATCGCCGTCGGGTGTGAAAATTTCAGGCACGGAAGCCTGAACAGTACATCGAGGTCGCGTAGGGTGACGTATCGCGTGCCTTCGCGATAAAACCGTGCGATCGCGAACCGTCGGGGATTCTTGTGCGTCGTTCGAGCGTCATAAGCCACGCGAAATAACGAAAGCGCGAGGCGATAAACGTTTCAGGTTTAAAGAAAATTAGTCTAACGGCGCGTGGCGCACAGACGCGGCGAAGGGACGTCGCAGAACGCTTGTTATACCTGCAGCTTTCGCGTGCCTCCTCTCCGTTTTAATGTTCGACGCCGCTCTTTTCTCCCACCCTCGGCCCGTCCGTGAAACATCAGCAACGCGACGTCCAGTCGCGGGACCGTAAAGTCGAAATATTTATCCCGAACGCGGCTTGTAAAGTACACGGGGCCCCGCCATTACAAGTCATTTTCATGGGGCCCCCAAGATCAAACGAGCTGATATTTACGTTCTATGCCTTCATACTTGCGTGCCCCCGACGGTCGCGGGACCCGCGTCCGCTCCCGTCGACGATTTCAACGTCGTCGGAAAGAGTCGCGGGGAACACCTATCCCTATTAACGGCAATTAAAGCACTTTTTGCTCGGTAACGCGTTGGTACTTTGCACCGTAATTCGACCAGCGATCGACTATGCGGGAACGACCGGCTTTTAAGATCCGGGGAACAATCTCCGCGGAAACGTATGAACAAGGTTGAACGCGTCAAAGCTGTCCGAACGGCCGCGCAACCGCGAGTAATGAAACTTGGATTTAATGACACGTTCGAAAGTTAAAGTCGTAAAAGAATAGCGTGCTTCTTTACAACCGTCTTCCGCTCCGTTAGATTTGTCAAGCTGCAAGAAGGCAGACGTTCGGGGAACTGAGAGCCTTCGTAAGGTCTTCGTAAAACTCGCGCGTAGAAAGTTCAAGGGTGATCCGGTAGAAATTGACTAACACGGTGGAAAGTCTGGGGCGGTTTCACGGGACGCATCCAGGGAAGCGCCCCCACCGATTACGATCGCGGCTCGACAAATTGCCCGTTCTTGTATTCATTTTTTTCGGGCTCGCGATCCGCGGGCGACATTTTTCTCGGTGTTATCGCGAGGGACGTGCGTCGGTTCCAGCCGACGTCCTCCCTCCGCCGAATATCGCGGCTCGCCCGTTTCTTCTCCAATCTTCTTCCCTGGCACGCGTGTTTCCTACGGGAGAAAGATGGCATTCGGTTTGGAGATGACGTACAGCCCCGGCGTGTGGCCCGGCTCGAAGCCTCGCGAAATCTCGCGAAATCTCGCGAAATTGTCTTCGTGCTCCGGAGCAGTTTCGGGCACGCGAGCCGCGCTTGCACCGCGCTCGTGGCGGCACGAAAATATTACCTGAATTTTTACCCGTTTCCGTAACTTCGATTCCCCCGGTGCGACCCGGTTAATTCGGTTCATCGATATCGTCGTCCTGATCTAGGCGATTATATTCGGTGTCTCCGGGATCGAGCATGTAATTAACATTTAATTGAACGCGCGAGCTGTCCTCCGGGATTGCGTCGTGCGATAATATAACGGGGAGGCATAAATCGTCTGTCTCGAACGCGCAGCATTTAATATACTAATCACGGGGTAACGTATTTTCACGGCTACGGACGGGGTGAAATCTCACGTCGGGGAGTAATTTCCCCGTACGCCGATATTTTACGTGCGTGTTCTGACCCAAGATTGCCTCGACCGTCTAGCCTGCTCTCTTTCTTCGCCCCGTTTTTTTTTCCCCCGTAGTCGTTCTTTCTTTTCTCTCCGACCGGTCCAGCGTCTTAAGTAGCCGTCAAAGAGACACTCGCCGACGGAATACGTAAGGGCCTGGCCCCACTGTACTCCACCTCTTCCTTCATCGATTCCTCTTCTTCTACGTGTGGCAGATTCTCTCCTCGCCCCACCGATGCAGTCTATTCCCAGCTGCTCGTTTTTCCGCAAAACACCGGGAACGGAATGGCCGATAGAAAAATTTCGAAATTCACGACGAATCGTCGCGGGAAGTGGCGCCACGCGAGTAAAGCATTCCGACGGAGTAGTTTAGTTTGCTTTATTCAACGCGAATCCCCGACGATTTCCGGCTCGGTTACCCGGGACGTGGTCGGAGAGAAGGTTTCATTTTCGAGCATCGCGGAAGTCCGCGATATCTCGTGGCATTCGTCGAACAGGACCATCTTCTTAGATCACTGCTTAAGTTTGTAGTAGTAAAAAGAAGTTGTTTCTTTTTTTTGCACCAACTACTGAGGAGTGTGCAATGCGAAACAAGAAGAGAATCAGTAAACGAACCTTAATACAGCAGATCGAAAGAAAGAATTGTCAGAAGAAATATTCCATCAAGAAAATATCAAGCGAGTCCATTTTTCCCAGACATCGTTCACGAAATTAACCCAACTGTTTAGGAAACGCAGCGCTTTACGCGTAAGTCGACGAAAAAGTCTGCACCTAAACATAGAACGGCGCGGAGAAAGAAACGATATTCCCTTCACTTAGCCGGGCAAACACTTTCCCCATCAATCTTCTTCGTTCCCGGTTGCAGCGGTAAGACCGATCCACAATGCTCGGGATTCGAATCCGCGTTTGAAAGGGTAGTCTTCGAGGAAGGCGGCCGCGGCTTTTCCATCGATAAAAACGCCTTGCACGAGCGAAAGAAACTGGAAGAAACCGGGAGGAACGGCGTTCCAGCGACTACGGAGGTGAGGATGGAGAGAGAGACATATACGGTGAACGTCAGTCTGCAGAAACTTTGGCCGGCTTCATTCCTGGAATATCCCGCGGAAACGGAGGATTAATTCTCTGTCGGAAGTTTCTGACGTCTCGAACGTTCGGCCCGGAGAGAAGCGTTTAAAGTATTATCCTGGAAACGGTTTCCCGATGCCCGAGCTCGACGACGTTGTCCGGGGGGGACAGCGGAATATCGAAGAGGCGACCTCGCCCCCTAATATCGGCCAATTTATCCGAGAATAACGACTTAAAGCAGCTTGCTTGTAGAAAAGAGCGAATTCCCGTTCTATCGCGGATGGAATTCGTTTTGCTGGATCGGGCTGTCGTTTTTTTTTGCGATGCCGCTATCGCGAATCTCGTTCGAAAGCGCAGCGTAGAACAGGTTGTCGCGCTACTGTTATTATTATTATTATTCTAAAAGTGTCGCACCTCGGCTAGGTGTATTAAAACGTATTCCCGTCGTTCGGATAAAAATCGTAGGTACCGGTCGCGCCTCTCCTTTCCACGAAACAATGCCGACGCTAATAAAGCGTTTTTCTTACATTCCGACGGTGGCCTGGGCGCGAATCACTCCTGGCCGTTTCCCATCGTCGTCGCGCCCGCGGTCACCGACGCCCGGAATGGCCGGAAAAACGAGCGATAGACCGGTGCCAGTGGCGTCCCCCTGCAACGACGATAATGCCAACCCATATCCGGTTGGGACGTGCGAATCCCGCGACACCTGTGCCAGCCTGAAACGGATGATCGTTGCAATCATCGAGGAACGGCGATTGCGGACGCGCTCGATTCCTCTCCCGTCGTTTTCCGGGAAATCGGCGTCACGTGGACGTGACGTCTGGGATGTGCACGAGTCACGGCAGCGCGAAACTCCCACCGGAAATGTGGAAATCCGTCTGGATCTGTCCGCCGGAGGATTACGAACCTGCTCGTTCTTCTTGCCGGATTTCTTTGAGATCGCGCGAGAATCGGGCGGAAGGAACGTGGATTGTTCCGTATTTATTATTTATTGCCCATCGTTAATTCTATCGTTGCGTTCTATTTCTCTCACGGACGGAAACTACCCCAAGCGGCGACTTCTACTTATCAGGAGTCACCATCGCCACGGTTATCAATCACCGCTAGCTCCGCTCCCATCAATTCCCCGAGCGGCCCCCGCTTCTACGCCAGATCCATCTACATCCAGTCCCCTGGAGGAGACAGTTCGTCCTTAAAGAGGTTCGTCCACGGACGGAAGAAATTAAAACGCGACAGAAAGGAAGGGCGCGCGGAGGGTGGCCGCTTAATCGACCGTGGAAATGGCCCGATCCGTCCAAAGTGAATTTCCGCGATCGTTTTCTCCCCGCGACCTGCCCCCGGCGGGAGGGGAACGGGCGCGGAATGTCGACGCCACTTAAGGTCGAAAAGATTGGTCAGAATTTTTCCGCGGGCCTTCGGTCCACCCCGGGGCCGGCCAGGCAGCGGGCGAAATGAGACTCAAATTAAAAACTATAAATCAGGCACAGAGGTTACGCGGCACGGCCACGGGGCGGTGGAGGGTCGAAGGAGGAGAGCAGAGACGGATAAACGAGCGAGCAGGCCAAAGAGGGAAAAAAAAAAAAGAAGAGATGCGGGCGGTGAGTGCGCGGCGCGAATAAAAAGGGGAGAGAACCAGGGTGGGAGAGAAGCGGAATAAGAATATTCGCATAGGTAGACGCCGCCGACCCAGAAATATTCTCGAGTGCCGCCTCTGAAACTTCCAACCCTCTCTGCCCCCCGCCGCGGCGTCCCTCTGTGTGCCCGTGAACCAGAGAGGGTTGCACGAGTTCCTCTCTTATCGTTCTTTTGCTTCACGTTTCGCCGTAGTTTACATACGCGGCGGTCGGAGCGCATCGTGCAGGCCAAGTAGCTGGTATTGTTATTGCTTTCGCAGACGAGCCGGCCCGCTTCGTTACAACGTGTACAAGTGTTTCGCCAAACTTTTCTCGAAGAAACAGAGGGGCGGCGCGAGAGGATATTGCGGCCCCCGTTACTTTCTTTAACCCGCCGTCGGAGTAGCTCTTGGAGCGTTGCGGACGCTTTCCCGTATCCGTGTATCCGTCGTCTCGATTTTTAAAGGCGTGCTTGCAATACAGAGACGCGACGAGGGAAATCGACGCGCGCTGTCTTCGCGATTCTTCTCGAGGCACGGGGCGCAATTTTACGCGCAGTTCGTTCTCGCGTCGTTCCCGATTGCTCGGTTCGTATCGCGGTGGGAGGACGGCGGCCGTAAAATTACGACGATCCACCGCCGCGGCGCAACGAGAATCCGCGTTTCCGGAAAATTATTTTTCGGCGAAGAAAGAAAGACGGTCGACGACGACGGACCGACGGAGACCGACGATACAATAGAGCAGCGGAAGGGAACGAAACGAAGACGAGCAAAGCGACCGGGGCGTTTACTTGCTCGCGAAAGGCGCCGAAACGGCGATCGTAAAACGTCGCCCCCTTTGCACCCTAAGCCAGTTTTACAATCAACGGCTCAATTACGTCCGTCCACCGGCGATCGTTTCAGCCGGTGGGTCGATCCGCGTGGCCCGTTGCAATCCGGAAACGGATTGCAATCTTCCGGGAACGGGGCATGCGCGCGTACTCGCGTTCGCCAGACACTTCAGAGAGCTATGAATAACATTAAGTTGCGAACGAACCGGGCCGCGAGGGAGCGTCGCGGAACAATGTCAAAGTTTAAAGGGAATTTTAATGCGGCCGCCGGAAGGCATACATATTTCAGCGGCGGGAATCGCGCGGCAGATTATTGCGCCGCCCTGCAGCGGCGAGCGCGAATCTATCGTTGAATATTTAAACTCCCATTCGAGTTGCTTCTTCGTTCTATTCGACAGCGACGGCGCGTTTTCCTATTCTCGATCTGGAAGCATCGTGTTCCAAGAGGCGCCCCGCTTCTTGCAGCGACAGGAAAGAAAGCGACGCGTTCCTCTCTGTTTACGGAGGAATAACGTTCGCGTTAGATAACTTTCATCGGCACTCTCCGTCGGGCCTCGTCCAGCGTGAAGAATCGACACTCCAACCCGGCGTCGGAAAAAAGCGTCCGCTCGAACGAATTCGGCCCGAAAGGACCGTTTAACAGAAGCGATAAACGAGCGAATCTCCGGCAGCAGGGCCAGAGAATCGGGAGGCAGTAGGGTCGCAAAAGGACCATTCAGAGTCGGTCTACTAAATTTCACCAACACCGGAGGCCGGCTGGCCTCTCCCCTAGAGTCTCTACGTAAGTGCGTCGTCGTCCTGGCGAACCTGCCTCGCGAAGACGCCATCGTTCGAGCCTTCCCCCTGTTCCCTTCGACCCTTCCTTCCTCGTTCACCCTAGCTCACCGTCCCCGCCACCGCCACGGGGTAATATATCGCGGCAGTCCGGTATTAATCACTTTTATTAGGTTATTATAATACCCGGCCGACTGGCTCTTGGTTAAGGCGCAATTTATCTCCCGAACGATGCATATTTAACGCGAAGCGCCACTCTTCGTTCGCTATCATTCACGTGCGGCAATCTCGCGTTCCCGCGGCCACGTCCACCGCCGTCCAGGGTGGGCACGGAGGAGGCGATGAAGTGACAAGGGAGACAGAGGAAGAAATACGCGACGGTCGGATGCGTACCGTGCTTTCGCTACCGCGCGACGTGTATCGCCGCCGCGATCTGCCTTGCCGCTAACTACGAGACCGCGAAACTGCTTCCCTCTGCCCATTCATTTTTTTTTTCCATTGCCCGCCCCTCTAGATTTTCCCCACTGTTGCCTTCGTGTTCCTTCGCGTTCCCTACCGTTGATCTTCCTTCAGCCCCCCCTACACTCCTTGCTCCTCTTCGTTCGCCAGTTAGCCGACACGTTGCGCCGATCAACTATCAATTACCTGGGTCGGTGCACCGGCAGGCTGCTGCGAGCACGACCTGTTCGGAATGCACCTTCCAGCCCAGGACGATTCCTGTCGACCGCAAATCGAGCTCGAGGAATCTCGTCTTCCGACCGCCCGACATTTGTCCCGGCTTATCAAGCCCGAGTTCGAGTAGCCTTGCGCACGATACGAGGTCCCGGGACCACGAACCACTTACGATCGAACAGGCCGCTCTGTGTTCGACCGGGTAGTACACTTTGTTCGCCAAGAGGGACGCCGTTTGAAAATGATTTCGTGGCGATTGTTTTGCGGGGCGATTCAGCTGACGAAGGAACTTCGTACCCCCGCAGTTTTCTCGATGGGAGAATTTTAATTTTCCGCCGCGATCGAGCGGCGGAAGTTCGGCGATAAGGAGCGCGAAGAAGGATTTGTGTCGCGATGAGCACTTTACGACGATACTCCGGGCGTTATTCCATCGAACTTTCCACCGGGGGGCATTATTGAATTTGTTAAAAGTTATGGCCGATTCCGCCCCTCTTAGCTTTGCTTCCATAAAAGCCGCATGATCGATGGACGAACGAGGAAGCTCCCTAATCGACGTTATCGTGCCGCGTATCCGTTGCAGTCTGACGCGCGAACACGGCCGGAAGGGAAGGCACGAAAATGATCTCGTCTAAATAATATTGCAACCCATTCTCCTGCCGCAACCAGGGTTTCCACGGACCGACTCGCGCAACGACGTCCGCCGTACTCCTGAGCAACTGGCGCTTCCTCGTTGAGGAAAGACGGCGGAGGCGCAGCGGTAAAGTTTTCCATGCAAGTTTCATCGCGACCGTTTCAGTCGCGCGGCTTTACGAGCCCGAGTTTTCCCAATAACCCTACCGCGGCTGCGACCGTTTGCTTTTATTTTCCGGTGCTCGCCGATGCATACCGGCAATCAACTATCAATTACGACGAAACGGGCTGGCTGGTCAACCGGGAACGCGGGTTTAAGTGGAAGGTGATTTCCGGCCTGTGTAACGGCGTGTCGTTAGAACTTTGTCCCCGTGGCGAACGATCGACGAACACACAAGGGACAGGAAAAAAACGGCGAGGAGGGAGGGGACGATGCTCATTTTCTTCTTGGTCGTTGGTATGCAACGCGGGACACCGCGAGAGATCGACTATCGATCGTGCCGAGGCAATGCAAGAAAGACAGAGAGGGGCAGAAAGAGGGAGAGACGATGGCACGGCGCGCACCCGAGTCTGCGATTTGCTACGCGCATAATTTCGTACCGAGGGTACACCGGCAGGTGCGAGGCGACTGCGAAATTTCAGTTTCCGATAGTTCGACGTCGCGCGCGCCTCGCGATAATGGCGATCGTAATTCGATTTACCGTTCTTCTTTTCTTGCGGCTTGTATCGCGCGGCCCGTGGCTGCACGCCGCTACCGGCCTGCATCGCTTCAGGAATGTGTAGAACGTGCCAAGAGTGCACGCTTAACGATTTCGAAAAGCCGGATGAACTTTATCGGGGAAGAAAATTATGTAACGCTCTCGAGAACCGTTACGGGGCCAGGTTTGCGCTGGACGGAGTCAACTCGAACGAACGTGGCCGCAGCATGGCTCGTTTTACGAGGTTCAACGGAGTTTCGAAATTAATTGCGCGGCGCGCAAGTAGCAGGTACCGCCAGCGATTTATAATAACTCGCGGGGATGGAAAGACCGGGACGTCGCGATTGGCGACGCGGTGCAGTCTCGGCGGTGTTTAAGGATAGGTCAGATTTCGTAGAAGTTTTCTCCATCCGACAGGGCAATTGAATTGTTGAAATAACGCGACAAAAAGGGAGACGAAATGCAGGTAGCCGAAGCGCGTGCCCCGATCGCAGTCGAACGAAGTCTTTTATATGCCGGCTGATCCTTTGGCGAATGACGGCGTCGTGTCACCTGGATCGTGCGGGATTTCCGGTGCACGCGCGACACACCGTCGGCCTCGATCAATCGAGTTTTTCTCTTTGGCGCTGAAGACGTCGCGTCTCGCATCGATAACCGATTCCGGAGTCCTTGGCCGCCCTTACACAGACGGTTCGCGATGGATAAGGCCAACGACGATTCACCGTGACGAACCTCAAAGAATCCTCGTGTCTCCTTCTGCTCGTGCGACGGGACACGTCTCTGAAACGGTTTCCAACGGGCGATGCAATTTCAATACGTTAGGAAGAAGCGGCGCGTGCAACGTGAATTATCCGCGTCGAATCCAACGGGGCGCGCGATTCCGTTCGAAACGGAGGAATCGGACGAAGTACTCTCGGGTGAGAAAGTACGACAGGTGCGGATAACGCCTCCGGTTTCGTTTGTTTCGAGAATAAAGGAACGCGGGATCGCGTTATTAAAGTAAATCGTTGTTTCGATGTCCGCGTTAAATCGAAATTATTGCCGACGGAATCCCGGGTCGGTGTACGCGGCCATCGAATATCGTCGCGGGGGAATCCGACGTCGAAAGTATGGCGTTCCGGTCGGCGATTCCGCCGAGCTCGTCGATTCTCCTCGGGATTATCGTGCATTTCCATTTTCCGGCCGCAGTCTCGTGCGAGATGTAACAACGACCTACGACAATCCTACGTAATCGAGCGAGCCAGTCGAATAATTCTGACCTCCCCAGGACTCGTAAGCCATTCGAATGGTCCTTTCCCTATCGAGGCGATAACCTTCCACGCTGGGTGGTAACGTAATTTATTGCACGGCTTGCCCTTAAATCTTAATGGGATTCGATTAAAGACGACATTTCCCGGCGACACCAGGAGGAACCCCTACTACAACGTCTGCGACCTCCGCACTCTCGTACCCTGCCGGCTTCCGCCGGCGTCCCGCACGATTCACGATCGTATTTCCACCTAACGCGATTCCGTCCTCCTACGGCGCTGGGAATTCCGTAAGGAGCCTCGGCTTTTTCGTCCATCGTTTTTCCGCCAGCAGCCACGCGATACCGTTTCCACTGGCCCGCTTCAATTCCGTTTCGCCACAGGCTACACGCTCCTCCCACGTGTACACGAACACCGTTCACGTATATCACACAGACCGTGGATCGTTACATTTATCGTGCGAGATTTCACGTTCGGTTGCGTGAACGAGAAATCTTCCGAGACTTCCATCGAGAATAAAACAACAACAAAAATGCATCCGCAACTGCCCGACATAAATTTCCGTCGCGTCGTCACCCGCCCATACATTCAGTATAGACACATTCCGATATCGGCAACAACCGAAACGCCAGAAGAAGCGGGCACGACGACGGAGGCGTCATACGATTCGAATCGCGCTAATTCAGGCGGGTCGCGCGTGACCAGCATCCAGTCGTCACCGACGCGGCGAGCGCCCGTACATTTCCGGGAGGAGCGCATCGACGATTTCCTAGACACCGAATCCCCGATCCCTCGGGATTAAGTCGAGACGAGAGCAAGTGTAATCGGCCGTTTCCATGCTGCCCGCGAGACCTTACCAGGTTATACGCCGGCCGGGATCGTACGAACGCGGAAGCGTTCCAGCCGTCTTTTTGCCGCCTCCTTCGTGGTATTTCTGCTGTCGCGGCAAACGGTCTCCCCGCCGCGTGAACCTGCCGCAGCCTCCTCGAAGAATTCGTGCTGGCCATGCGCGCGAAAACGAATGGCCCTAGGCTCGCCTATCTAACGGGGATTACGTTTTCGAAACGAATGAATCACGATTTTTCCTCGATCGAATGCCTCTCGGACCGCGGTTCGCTCCGCCGGCAGTCACATTCCCCGCGTCCGTGCCGGAGTATAATTAGCAACGCTGGGAACGCTGGAAGAGCATGCACGGGCGTGTGTTTCGCTCGCTCGCTTCGAAAATCGATGCGACAGTGGCCGGGGACCGGCGGCGGCTCGCAGTAGATTCAGCCGTCACTGGTCAGACGCGGTATAATAGTAAAGCGCGTACGCCAGAGACGTTATATATCGTGGAAACTCTTTTATATCGGTACGCCATTACGATCGCCGTGCTTCGAATTCCGTCGGTCGCGTTCGTCTACCTTGAATTTCTGTTCGCCGTTCTCATTTTCCCCGGGAGGTGAGGACCGCGCGTCAAGTCGCTCGCATGAATCTTTTGACCGAACGGGCGCCAGAAAGACAATATCACGGCATTAAACATCCTCGCCTTGCGCGAGGTGGGAAGACGGCGAACGGATCGGCCAGGAACGGATGGCTTCCGTTTCAAGCGGACAGGCGGGCAGCCATCGAGAGGCGAGCGCCGGCGGATCCGTTGATTGGCTACACAGAGAAAGGATAAAGCAACAGCACGGCCACGTCCATCGCGTTGTTGCTGCAACCGCTTCTTACCCATCTTCGCATCCTCCCTATCCACCACCTACACTATCCGCATTCCCGACAGCGATATACTACGTATCGTTTGTATACCCTATCCGAACGCCCGTGCGCCGGTAGCACCTAAATAAGACACGTACAAGACGCTCCAATTTCAGCTGACACCTGCGTTTCACGCCAACCGTGAAACGCTACCATCGTTCCCCCCTCCCTTATAAACCGTGGCCCGACGTCCGTTGCTCGTTTCTATTCGTCGTCGGGTATGGCGCAGAGACGAAGAGGTGGACATGTTTCATTCGGGATTCTAGGTGTACATGTGATCTCGGATGGATCACCCGGATGTTTCGCGTGTGCGTGCACGTCTGAGAGGAGCTTACGTATCGTCGCTGGGACCGTGGTCTAGAGCTTAATCGCGCTAGGATTTAACGACCGTGCCGGCACGGAGTCCTTTAATTCCGAAGATCGCGCCGACACGTCTCTATCTCTCGGGCCAGGTGAAAGGTTCGTCCGGCAGGCATACCTGAATCCACAGATGAACCCGCTCTCTCTCTCTCTCTCTCTCTCTCTCTCTCTTCCTTTTTCTCTCCTCCTCATTTTCCCTCCCCGTTCCATTCTCGTGTTTCTAGAGGGAGTGGCGGAGGATCCTCCGCGCCTGCTAGATGCTTTATTATTCTGGGAATCGCGGCGATCCGGCGAGCGTACGTGTAGCATTCCTCTGTTATTTCCGACCGCGCGCCCTTCGCGCGGCCAGCGATTATCTGGCTCATTAAAATCGAGCCGATTCGTTTCGCGAAACCGCATCGAATGCCAGCCGAATTTCCGTGAGATCTCCGAAGTGAAACCGTCGCGGCATTACGCCCCGGAAGCGTTCTACATTTGGGGCCGCTTGAAATTCGGCGATTTACGAGCAAAGAATCGCCAAATTGCTTTCGAGGGCTGGACAAACAATCTTTTCGTCTGGATGAACCGCGGTCGGCAAACAGGAAGTCGGACACCGGCCACCGTCCCAAAGTGTAACGTACGGTGGCTTCGCAAACGTTATGCCCCGCGTTAAATTGATTTTAATCAGCTGTCGGTCGCAGCAGTCGGTGTTCGAGCCGCGAGGCGATAAATCGGCGGACTTTCGTAACGACCGAATTCGTTCGATCGAGTTGCATAGCGGAGATTCGAATATACATACTGAATTCCTTCGTGTTCGTGTGCAGTCTGTCGCTTAAGCCAATGTACATACCTGAAACAAGAAAGAAATATTTCCATTAAGCATCGCAGAGGGGACTGACATTTCATTAATTTAGATCAAAATCGAAGTAACGAACGACGCGGTAAAACTGGCTGGAGCTTTTGTTACGAAGGAAAGTCTGTTTCGTCGATGGACGGAAATAATCGACACAGTTTTCAAAACCATATGCCCCATTTTATTTTTGCGAACTTTATTTACGCGCCCCAATCAATACCGAGCACGCGGCACGACAATAAATTCATAGAGAGCATAGAAACAGGCTAATCGTTGAATTCTTTCATTTACTTCCAATCGGGTTAATCGAATCCTGCATATATAATTCATAGACACCCAGTAGACGCGTATCGTAAGGGTGGCGCACGGAGGCTCGTAGCCGTGACACACGTGTGCGCGGGCAGGTGGGTCGTGGCAAGACAATGCTGCAACAGGGCAGAGTCATCGTTAATTAGCGATCTTCAGCGTGTCGGCAAGACGTGTGGGTGACGTATGTACGCGCGTGTGCGTGCATAGGTAACCACATGCGTGCGTCATTCGGATGATACGCGGCCGCGTTAGCACGTATATACATGTTCGAGCGAACAATGCAGGCTCGAATCAATGGCTCGTCTTTTAAAACGATGATTGCGGTCCTTCGCTCTCCGCCCCACGCCCCCCTCACGGTATCTGTATCCGCGGTTTACAGTGCGTTTATCAATCGCCTTCGTTTTGTCCTCTTTTATGCGCCCCCTTCGACTTCCTTTTGCAAGCCTCCCGCTTTCCCGTCGAAAGAATATAATGTTCTCGGCCCTAAACGGTCGTACGTTAATTAGCGTGTAATTAAAAGGAAACGGGATATTGCGTTAAGTATGACTCTTAAACGTAGGTACGCCGCAGGACGTTTGAGCATAATTGCTGTGCAATCTCGCCGATGGCAAGATTACGCCTCGATCCTTTATTTTGCGGTATTTCGGATGGGATGCGCAGATGGCACGAAGAAGGCCATCTATCTCATCTAGCAGTTAAATTGCTCGGCGAAATCAATTATCGTATAAATCAAGTGGTTATCGATCCTCGGGAACGCGACCAAAATTACGGTTCGAAATAAATAGAATCGACACGATCGCTTAGCCTGGACGTCGATACAAGTTCGATAGACGATCGCGGGCGGGCGAACGACACAATTTCGCCGGGGCCTGGAGCCGCGGGATCGCCGGGGGGTAAACGTTTGCATCGCCAGTTCCGCCTGCACGGCAAGGATCTACCGTACACGTAAACCAGCAGCGCCTTAAATCACGTTAAATAGAAGGTAACTAGCGTCGGTTGTAGCTGTCGTCAGGCCTTTAATCCTCGATAGGCCTGTCGATAGAGGGTACAGCCGAGTGACTCGCCGCGATCGATCGTACGTGGATGGGGCCACGACGACGGAAACCGAAAGATTTACGGGCGTTCGATTTATCTATGCACACGGACGAGAAGGACGACGACGACGGCGACGACGACGGCGACGACGAAGACGACGACGATCCCACGGAGGTTGGCTATGTATGTGTTGCACGGCGCGTCCGTGTACAGGATGTTTCAGAGCTGCAGATGCACGCTGCACTGTCCATTGGTAGAAACGAGAAGGGTTTAGAAGGGTATTCTAACAAAAAGAAGAAGATCTTGAACGGCAGGGTCGCATTGAATCCCTGTGACGAGCTCAATTTTATAGCACTTATATATTATACTTCGAAAGCGATACGGTTATCATCAGTTAGACCCCTCTATGCATACTATACCGAGACCATTGTTCGCCAATGCACAGACTCGGTTCGGTCGCACGTAACGCATTGATAACGAGAGTTAATGTAGCGGGACGATGATCCACCGACCATGTTCCCAGTCGTAGTACGGAAAGTCAGAAACGGAACCGCTCCTCGTGCCGCTCAATGAAACGTGCCAGACCTGCTGCCATATTTTATCCGCCGTGTGCAGTGCACGATAATGCAGCGCGGCGAGTGCAGCGTGACGTTCCGCGGCACTCTCGACGCGGCTACCCGCACACTGGCCGCCCAATAACCATTGCCCCCCCCCCCTGAATAACCGCTACCTTCGGTCAACCTTCAGACCCAAGTCCTTGCACGGATTGGCGATCCCGTTCGTGCGGTCAAGTACGATCTCGCGACCAAGACCTTTCCTTTTCCTCCCGTTTCCCATGAACTTCATCTCAATAGTCTCTGATGCAACCGAGGGGCTACGATTAACGGTGCAGCCGTGTCCGCTCGACGGCTTTCTTCCCCGCCAGACAGAATTATCCGCCACCCTGTGATTTCTGATGAATCGTCCTTTTTTCATTTTTGTTGCACGAACTATCCTCGTGGTTCCAGGTCCCGCAGGTAATTGTAGGTCGTATCCATTGGCGCCGCGCTTTAATTAACTTCGTTCTCGTGAGCGAATCGCGCGACGTCGAGCGACGGCACTGAACATTCTTTCGGGCTAGCGCCGCCGTCATCGAGAGGCCCCTAATTACCGCGAACACGCGTCGAAGGCTCGACGGAAGGGCGCTGGTGACGTCCTCGCCTGCCCGACCGAGTCCATCCGCGGGAGATATAATTTAGCCGGCTAAAAGGGAGAGCGAGGAACGGCGAAGTTCCCGTCGACGCGATGTATTATCCGGCGTCGCGGCACAATGGCCTTTGTTCGCGAAAGTTTTGAAACGCGGAATCAAGTCGAACGACCACCTACTTCTCGCGCCGGCAGCTGAATGCTGCGTCGCGTCGGCCCAGAGGATAGAGAACGGTCGAGAATCGCGCAAAGACACGGCAGTTCGAGAATAGAAGGGCAAAACGAACGGGCAGAGCGGAGCGCGGACGGAGAGCAGGCTTACCGAGATAAAAAGATATTTTCGTCGGGAACATTGATGCTGGGGAACAAGCACGAGCGCCTCAAAGGGACGCTTCTTGCGGCACAGGCCACCCCTTGTCTTGTTAAGACGCGGCGTACGTTGCGCGGCGCGTTTCGAGCTTCGACCGCGCGGATCATAAAGTGACTCGAAGCAGTTTATATTAGCAATTTGTGTCGCGCGAATTGCCCGCTTCCGCGAAGCCCGTCGAGTGGATCGCGGTGGATTTGCCAGTTTGGAAGCGAACCACTCGATGGCGAACGCTTTGGACCGCATCGAGATGAACAGCGTACACGCGACGAACCAATCAATTTCCTCTCGCTTCGCTAGCCTGCCAATTGCACTGAAATCGACGCGGGCATAACGCTGGCCGCCGGTTTCATTGAACGCTCGAGCCCGGATAAAATTATCCGCGGGGCCGGCTCGAATCGCGAACCGAACGTCCCGTTCACCGGCCGCAGACCTCTTATTCCGTCGCGGAGTCGCGGTGGTCCCGTTGCGCTCTTCAGCCATTAGTCTCGGCCCGTCCGGATGTGTGCGCGCACTCTCGAAACGCTCGATTCAGGAAAAGAGAGCCCGGGACGACGAGCAAAGGGACAGGTGGCTCGGCCCGTGTATTTATACGCGGTCGCGTGAACGCACCGCGTGCGTCTGTGCCTCGCGTGTTCGGCCAGCCAGCGTCTAGGGAATTCGCGGCGGGTGCCAAGCAGCGTGTTTCTGACGTCTAGCGCGTTCATTCATTCCGCCGGCCGGACCCACCTATGAATAGACGCTATTTAAAGGACACACCCCGAGAGTGCAATGGCTCGCGCGTCCAACCGAGGAATTTCCGCCACCGTGTTGTCGTGGCTCTTTTCTCGGACACGCGTGACCGTCCGGGATGCCCAAGAGGGAGATCGTTCCTCGCGCTCCTTCGCGTCCGTCCACTTTCGTCGACGCGGCATTGTCACCGATCTCCCGCTGCTCTCGCCTCGCGATGAGTTACGAGATCTCGTTCCGGTCTGTCTTGCGCTTGTTTCGGCGCCGGGACGCTCGGTCGTCGCTTTCACGCTAGCCAGGAAGAAGTATTCGGCTCGTTTTAATCGAGCATAAGGAGAATTCGCGAAATTCTCAGGTGCGAGGTAATTCTCGTGCGCGGAACGAGCAGCTGGCGCAGGGCGTTGTTTGTTTTTCGTTTTTGATTATTTTAAAACCAGCGAGGTTGCGGAGACGCGCGACCGTATTCAGCGGCGGAGGGTACACTCGAAGCGAAGGGGCCGCGGGAAGATATAAGCTTCTCTCTTTCCACGATGAAAGGTTCCTTTTGTTTCGGGGCTTGTCATGGATAGCGCTGCTGCTGGCACATCTCCACGGCGTGCACGATAATAACCCCCAGTGGCAAGAGAGGCACGGGATCCTTGCTACCGTTCCCCGGATATTGCGACTCCGCCTTGTTGTTGCGAGACCGGCATGGTGCACCGTCGCCGCGGAACGTCTCTACGTCGTTTCTATCCCTCTGCCTCCCCGCCCATCTCTCCCACTGTGTACGTACGAATCTGTACCCCGAAACGTACCGTTTCTGTCTTTGATCGATGCCTGACTACACTCCGATAAAGGGAGCAGCGCGACGGGCGCTTCCTACCGGGCTTCTGATCAAAGGAACAGACGACGCTTTCGTTTCGATTCGGTATTAACGTAGCTCGATAATTTCCTGCCTGCCGGATCGATACGAACCCGGCAACCGAGGATATAACCGTGTGTAATCGTTGCATCAAGTTTGACAGAGGCCCCCTCGGTAACGAGCAGCGCTTCGCGAACAGTTTGCAATTTGCGACAGTCAAAAGCAAATCCCTTTCTCCGGCGGAATGGCGATCGGCGATCGCGTGACAAGAATTGATGTAGCACGAGTAAGCGGGCTTGTTATGTGGACGGCAATTAATGCCCCGCCGCCAGCAATTGTCATTCAGGATAGTTATCTGGGCCGGTTGCGAGGCCTAGATACCTGGCCTGCTAGACTCGCTGGCGCCCCCGTGGAATTCCTACGTTTCCATTCAACGTGCGCTCCGGTTGGATGCTTTCAGCGAAAACTTTCTGGCCGTGCATAGTTCAGGGCTGAATTGAACCTGGGATACGAACGATGTACCGCTCTGTGTACCTTCACCCTTTTCCATTCTTTCTCCCCGTGCATCTTTCTATTCTGTGCACCCATTGATCAGTCACGGGGCCCTTCCACCCTCGCTGGTACCGACCTTTACAGCTGCGTCGTACCGCCGCGGAAAAGCTCGTCCGTGGAGAGGCTTACAATTGCAGCAGGACAGCCGAGCTACCAGCGTGGCTACCTATCAAATCCAACCGGCCGTATCGCGTCTCGCGGATCGCCAGCCCGTTTTGATTCGTCGCCGCTGCCAATAGGAACCAGTTTGTACGACTCATTCGCGTGGTCACGAATAAAGTAACTTATCGCGCTGTGTGTCGTACAAGCCGGGCAATATATTTTCGTGCGGCTAGGAGATGCGCCGCGCTCGGAACCGCTCCGCTCGCGGCTCACGACGTACTCGTCGCCACGATCCAGCCTCCTTCGATAACGGTAATGGAATGCATTCTGCCCTTTCCTCGCTCGCGACCACCGCCGCCGACCGGCAGACTTTATCGCGGTCCCGAGAGTTACCGGTAACGTTTGTACGTCCCCTCCGGATACCGATCTACCGGGCCGAGATCGTGTAGCAATGGTCCTTCTGCCTCTTCCGACGTTTCCCTGGCCTTTCGCGATCGCGACCCAGGCTCGCCTAATCCGTTAGAGAAGTACGCGTTGTATCGTTCGATCGATAAGCCCGACCCAACCGAGGATCAAATAAATAACCGATCGTTTCGCTCGCATTTCACCGGACACGCATGCGATTCGGCGTTCCGCGGCGTTTAATTGACGAAATTGTTCAGCACCTTGGAACGACCGATCAGGAAAAACGTTATTCGTAGAAAAATTTCGATTCGAATAGGCGGCGTTGCGATCCCGTTTCCCGAAACTTCGAGCGAGACGAGTTCTCGAGAGGTGCGCGTTCCCCAGAATCGGACAGAAATCTTGGAAACGTTCGCGCCCGGAATCTCGAAGGATCCGTGGGTCTCGCAGTCAGCGTATTTCACCGTGCAGATATTTAGACGGCGACGAACTTTTTGCCGCGACGATTTGCAAAGGTGTGTACTCCTCGCGGCTTTGGAAGCGGTTCGCAACGATCGTGTGGCACGCTTCCAAATTCGATAAGGATCCGGCGGGCGTACGGGAGAGAGAGAGAGAGCGCCGCCCCTACTCCGAATCGGTGCAGCGACGAAAAGAAGAGCAAGATGAACGGGCAGATAGAGGGATTTATTGCCATCCTAGATTTCTCCCTGTAACCGATAACGGATTCTCGCCGATTAACAAGCAAAAACGGGCACGGAAAGGTGGAGGATACGTCGCGGACCAAGAACATCGGTGTTCGCGCGAAGTGGCTAGCATCGATAACGCTGAAACGAGCGGAAGTGCTACGGCGAAAAATCGGTTTCACTCGTGACATCGTTGAACGACGGAATGGAGCGATCTGTTTCGATCGTTAAATACAATTGGCGATTCCTGTAAGCGTGGAAATTGAAATTGCGCAATCCGCGAATAAGAAATGTTTCCATTATTGTCTCATTTCCTTTCAATGTTCGGGACGATTGCGATATATCAACGAATCTCTCAAGGGAATAAACGAACCTCCTCATGAATTAAATATAACACAATTACCGTGCGACGATAATCTTCCGCGAAATACTAGTAGACAAGCAACGCGAAGGCGCCTCTGCAACTCGGATTCGCTCGACACAGTGACATTGCTTCGACGAGCTCCATATATCGCGAACAAAAGGGAGCCCTTCAGCAGGGACACAACGAATCCCTTCATGCGGGGACAAAAAGAATCTGAACGAAAAACGAAGCATGAAAAAAAAAGAAATATTAATAACTACCTTTGCATCGTTCACGGAGCCACCCTTGGTATTCGCGATTGTGCCCGTGGACGATTGTCTGCCAGGCGTCCGGTATATCCGGTACGATTCCCGGTAACGAAGGGCGATCAAGGGACAGGGGGGGGGGATAACGTCAGAATAGGAGAAATCGAAGAGAGAGATGGAAGCAAGATAAGGGTGGGAGAGAGGGAGAAAGACCCGTCATATTGACGTACATGCATTCTGGTCGGCGCATATTTGTAATGCAAATCTTCGCGGGGGTTGAAATGGGGGATGGAGATGGCGGGTTCGAGGGAGTTAGCTGGTGCCAGATAGAAAGTGCTGTCCATGATATACACGCCGATGACAAATAGCCAGGGAGAGAGAGTCGGTGTGGTTCGCGCACGATATAACGGAAGGCTACGCCCATACATTTCGCGCCGATACCGCCGCCAACGTCAACCGCTGAATTTCCTTCCGTTTTCCGTGAAAATCCTACCCTATCCCCGACGGCTGCGTGTTCGCTTTTCCACGAAGCTTGGAACTGCTCTCGCCGGTTCCGCGAGGCTGTTACCGGCACGGCTAATTGGCCACGTTTTAGACGCAGGGTGTGATCGGGCCACGTGCCCCGTGCGTTACCGCGAGTCGAATGCGAGAATTGGCAGGCTGGTTTTTCGGAATAACGGAGGAACGGAGCTGTACGCGGAGAACGGTTGCGGTGGCGAGCGGTGTCAGTCAAACCCGTAATTCCATCACGCACGCTGAATTTGCTTCGAGATTAACGGAGTCCATGCGAAGTGCGAAGAATCCTCCGAGTTCGTCGACCTCACCGTCGTCTTCGTATCCTCTATCGACTCCTCCGTCGTTCGAAAAGCGCGATCGACGCTGCGCATTCGACGCGGAAATCGTTTCGACCCGTACGAAGCCGAAATAAAAAGGAAATCTGTAAACCGAGTCGCACGGTGCAGTGGTTAATCGAGGTGAACGATGATTGCCGAAGTGCGAAAGAAAATATAAATCTATACGTCGCGGGCTGGTTCGACGACCTGCCCCATCCATTTATAACTCTTTTGCAACCCTTCCCAGCGTTTGCACGGCCGTGACGCTTCATTTATCCCCTGATCAGTCGCGGCGCGACACACGAGACACCGATCCCTCTTCTGGCCGCGCCGTGTGGCAGAAAATTATGTAAGCATCGCGTCTAAAAACCGACAAAAGGCGGCGGTGCTTACTAAACGCAACACGAACAGCCCCGGTCCGCATTGTCAAAGGGGGGTTGCGCGTCGCCGGCCGATCGTCAAAGCGCCGTCAACCCCTTCGGAAAAGAAGGAAGAGCAAAGAGACACTCGCGCGGGGTGGACGAAGGAGGGAAAGGGATCGCGAAACGTGGCCGCCGCGACGAAAGGATCCTCTTTTATCTTTCGCCCCTTTCTTCTTTCATAATACTGGAAAGAGAAACAGGGGGGACGCCAGGCTGCTCTTCTTTCTCGGCGATGACGGTGTAGAACCGGGTTACTTCGAGAACGAGACGAGGGCAAAAGAAACGAGAGATGTACAGTGGATATTCTAAGATTCTAAGATTCTACTAGGCACTAGGAAGCTTCCGCTGATCCTACGATTCGAGTCAGACGTATCTCTTCGTCAACTTTTTGGTACTTCAAGGAAACGCAAGAAGAATCGATTTCTGCAAAGGCCAAAACACAAATACCCCCTTAAGCCTCGTGCCCGCCGTGCTGTCCGTGCATTCATGAAAGTATAGGAAGACCCACATTTGTGGATATACTTTGGGACCCATGCGCAGCCGTGACAGGGCACAGCATCATCGTTACTACGTAACGACGCAGCAAACCTTTGCGGTTCCACCTCTCGTCGGGAAAATTTACTCATTTTATTTTCGACGGAACACCGAAAGCAACGCGAAGTTACGCCTTCGAGCACGTCGATTCTTTCGAATTCCTTGTACGCCGCGTTACGGCGAGGCCGTCCCGCTGTCAAACGGCTCCAAGGTGTACTCCACCTCCTGCTATAAATGCAACGTTCAACGATGTAGGCACTTTTAATCTCTTTCACGGACACGTTCCACGACGGTCAATGGGTTCCGCTATTGCGCATCGTTGCATATGGATACGCGTGTTCGCTTTGTTAGCCGCGTGGACAAGGGCGGTACGATCCCGACACGAAAGGTGACGCGATCTCTTCCCACCTTGGGACGGTACACGGTGCATCCGCGGAGATGCGTCGCGATAAAAAGTTCATTTCCGCAGTCTGTCCCGTCTGCTGGCTGTTGCAGCGACCCGTGGGGAAGGTCAAGAAACGACTCGACGTGCCGTAATACTGCTTTGCTCGAATGTATCGGAGGGAAAGTTTTTCTTACGATTCCGTCGTTGCCTGTCCCTCGCCCTTTTAACGATCCATTTATTTATGTGCGGGACGCAAAACGTTTGAGCGATATTAGATATCGACCTCTTTGTAATTAATTGTGCGCCAGGTGTCCAGCGCGAAATGTTTCGATAATTGCGAGTGCAAAAATACCGAGGCAGCGGCAATCGAAGGAGATAAATCTCCTGCGTCGATCCGATCGAGCTCCGAACAGACTCGACCGCAATAATTGCCGGGCCGCTGATTAATTTCATTTGTCGCCGGCTTATCGAGCGAACGTGCGCGATTTAAGGATCCGTCCACCCGTTGTAACCAATTAATGGTCAGTCCCGGACGTCGCGGACGATAATTTGATTGTCGTCCAGTCACGGTTGCAAGAAACGATGGGGAAGTGACGTTGACGAAAATGCGCCAGGAACCTGGAGAACTCGTTAGGATTAATCGACACATCAATTTCCGACCGCATTTTCCGCCCGCTGATGCTTAGCGACGTTTGTGACGGAACGATCGTCGTTAACGTCCCTCGGACCGACTGTCGAGCGACAAATTCAACGATTTATTCGAGCTGCTATTTCGTTTGGCCCACGGAACGTCTATGGAATTAACGATCGCCGCGCAGGAACGATAGCTTTGGAGCACGTGCCCACTCGTATCCGGTTGTTTCACGATCGTTACGTTCTCGCGTCGAATTCGAAACATCGAATTCCGTGACACAAAGGCTGAATATCAAGCGGCGCGATCTTGAGAGCGAGCGAAACGATAGGAAACGAAATATCGTAACCATTTCCCTTTTCCTTTATGCGGCCGGCACTCGAGGAGGCTCGGGGTTTCTCGTCCCATTAGAAAATCTTTAACGACGCGAGATCGAGGAGCGTTTTATTGCGTTATGGGGGGGGAAAAAAAAAATGGTGGCCGGGTAATCCCGTTGATTAAAACCACTGATTATTCATAGTTACGCGTGCGCCCCCCCGCGCGTATCCAGAACGTTATACGCCGCGCCCTTCTAAATACAACAGCCACGGCCTTCTATTCATAAAACGATAATACAACCGGCGATCAGACCAGATTAAATTTTACATAAAGTGGAAAATTTATTATAATTTTATGCAACCGCTGTGCCTCACCCCGTCCCCGCCCTTCCGTCCCACGGCGCAACCAGGAATATGAATAACTTATTCATTAAGCGTTATCAAGGTCTTCCTCTGTTGGCTGCAATTCAATCAGTCTTCCCGAGCCTCTCCTCTTTTTTAATCCTGTTACCATTCCCGTGATTTTTGCTACCCATAGATATTTTTTCGCGATACAATCTCATTCTTCCATGAAATACGATTTTCTGATTGTCTTCCTGCCGCTGGGAGTGGCGACTTCTTTCCCATTGTTAATTATTCAGCGAAAGAAACGAACCTGCTCCACGGTTTGTGCTCGCGTGCTTCCGCGGCGCGATATCATCCCGGACTTCTCAATCCCGTTCCCCGTGAATCGCGCCCCTCCCATCGCGAGTCAATTGCCTCGCGGACATCGCCGGTTATAGAATATTAAGGTAGCGCCGATGGCAGACGTTGCAGCCGCGACGGTACCGAGCGCCAAGTTTTAACTACTTCCGAGATCGGGCATACAATAATCCCGGACTCGGTCCACCGCGGGTTTAACGACTGTACAGACGCCATCGGACGCGACGGGAACAGACGGGAAAAGGAAACGCCGGCGGAAAAACGCGAGCGCGATCAGAAGACACCGCCTGGAACGCTTCATTCGTTTCCTGCGTCGGTTTTTCCAATTCTCTTCGTACAATATTAACGACACAACAAACTTAACGCTGTCCGACACTTCGGTTCGGTTGTCAAGAATTATCGTTCTCGCTGTTATTGTTACATCATTTTGCGTTGCATAATACTGACAGCCCAGCTGAGTTTATCATTTATGAAACACGATATGTATTACGTTGCTGATAGCAGGCTTAAGATCGAGTTCGATAGAACGAAAAGAATTCTGCGAGCAAAAGAACGAACCGCGTTGGAATCGCGATTCCCTCTCAGCGCTTCGCGTCTTCGTCGCGCACGCGAACACCGCGACCCAGCCACCGGATAATATAATGACCGCTATTTACTCGGCTGGATTCGAATCACAATTCCAACAAACCGCGGACGAGTGCACGCCGCGTTTGTTCCATTTACCCGAGGGTGCTCTCTTCAGCAAGAAACTTTACGATCGCCACCCTTTCCCACCGTGTTCCAACTTTCGTCTCCGGCATTCCTCGTGGAAGCCACGGGAAGGGGGGCTTCGGATATCGTTTCGTGACCCCCGGTTGTCCCGCCACCTCGTTAAGTGCAGTAACTGCGCCCACCGACTGTGGACCTCTAATTGTTACTTGGCAACCAAATCGGACGGGCCTTTCGCGGACTTGACCACTCCAAACAAGAAGGGGTGAATCCGTTGGGGGAGAAGTTTCGAGGGCTGTGTCTACTTAACGTGCGAGAACCGGCGGATTTCGAACGGGGCGGATTGAAAACCGAAGCGGCCTGGCCTCTGCATTGCTTCGTAATGCAGCGTCGAGCTTTAAATGGGGCTCTTCGATTCTCGGATGCGAACCGAATTTGTAATATTGTTCAATTTAAACGGCGAGGAATAATTGCCGACCGAGAATCGTCAGACATTGCCGGAATAATTTACCGTCCGGCCATTAAAGATCCGCTTGTGGAAATAACTCGTCGTTACGATATTCAACCCGGTTGTCCTCGTGAATCGCGCCGGCAAATTAATCGCTGGCTAACATTCGAGTGGCCATCGCGCGAACGGGGCCACCGGCGGAGGCGAAAGAAACTCGGCCCGAAAGCGATCCGTTTATCGCGAGAAATTCCAGTAATCCCGGTGACAGTAATCGTTGCGGGTAAATTGGAATCGCGCACGAAGCTGCCGTGTTATGGAGCGCCGCTTATCAGCGATAGAAACGCGTGAACCGTGCGGCAACTGTGCAATTAAAAACAGATTGGACCTCGTGGCCGATTAGCCGGCAAAAATGAAACAAACGAAAAAGAGGCACGGGAAGAGGAACGTCCGCCTCGGCAACAATGCGTTCGACGTTGGAAATAAGTTAACATTGCGCCGTGCAATTGGCTGATTAGTGGCTGATAGACCGAACGCAAACAGAAGGCAGCTCGAAATCTCAATTAACCGCGTCCCTCTCTAATTGCGCTCCCACGTGGTTCCGTGTAATTAAAATCGTTGAGTTCGGGGCAGCGGTTAGCCTCCTTGAAGAGTGACTGTGTATAATTTTAATAGATAATAGGTAATAAAGTAGCGAGTGTCGAATATGATCGGTCCAGTAAGGGAAAACACGGGTCGGGCAAAATTTGCAGTCCGGTAGTACAGCTATTCCTCAGACGGTGGCAGAGATTTTTCGGCGAAATTCTATCCCAGAGTGGTCGAACTGAGAGAGAATCGGTCCCAAATCGGAATAGAATGGACACGTAGAAATTCCCTGTGGAATGTGGCAGTTGGACGAGCAACGAGAAAATAAAATCTGTGATGGACACCCCTGGGAGGGCGGGGGGGAACCTTTAAAATCGATAAGAAAAAAGTAAATCCTGTATAATTTAAAAAAAAAAAAAAATAAATAGATCACGAGATGAGCCGCGTTCATTTTTCTTCATCCCCTTTATGCCAACAAAAAGGAGCGGAAAGGTAAAAGAAAAAAAAAAAAAAAAAAGGAAAGCTCGTGAAACGTGCGGTTCCAGCGTATCGTTCGGCGGAATCGGATCCTTTAAAGTGCAGTAAAATTTACTTCGGTATTACACCGGCCGATTTTACGATCATTCAAGAATAAAATCCAGTCGAATGGTCGCGATGGACGCTTCTGCCACGATTCCGAGAGAAAAGAGAACCGAACCGAGGCCTTCGGTTTTATTTTTTTCGCGAGAGCGCTCCTCGTCGAGGCTTTTAAATCGTTACACTGGCTTAAGAAACCGGACATCGGTAATCCGTTCGCTCGCCGCTACCAAATCGAACTGGTTTCCTCTTTGCACGGAACAACCGACCCTCATGCTAATAACCGATCCGACGGAGTTCTTAAAGATCGCCCGTGGGTAATTCGCAATTCTCCATCAGTAACGGCAACAAGTATCGCGTACGCGGAAAAATTAAATTCGCGTTTCACGAGCCTCCGCGACGCCGCAGTGCTCGCCTTTGCCCCGCCGTCGCATCGAGAACGACCGTACGGTGGTTCCAGAACGTTTGCGACGCGAAGAACCCGAGCTTCCAATCGAGGAACGAGAGGATCGAAAATTGAAACGTCCGGCCCGTGCATTGTGCGACGTGCTTACGCAAACACACAGACAGAAATTATTGAAACGACGGGTGGCACGATGAAAGAAACCTCCATGGGGTGGAAGAACGGCGCAGTACGGGGCAACGGTACTAGATTGAAAGCAAAGGCGAACGTAGAACGTCGCGCGGCTTTGTCGTGGAACGAGCGGAGCGGTCGTCGCATTGTCCGACGCCCATAAATTTCCTGCGCGTTGGAAAATGCATTTTTCCGAGCGTGCACCGGGCCGAATCGCGCAGGTAGATTCCTTCGGCTGAACCGATTCCCTTGTCCCCCTCCCGATTCCATTGCTGCAGCAAGTTTTTATACAGCGGAGCAGATTCCTAGCTTCTCGAGTCAGCTTGCGCGAGCCGTGCTCCTCTTTAGGGGCTTAACTTCCCGCTGCGCGATCCGCCAAAGCGTCTCACGGCACCAGCCCCCTTCCGGTTGGTGTTTTCACGTGACGACAAACTGGTGCGAGTCTAATAGAAGCGCCAGATTACGACAGGATACGGGTCGGAGGTATGACACCTGGGGTAATTCACGCCGGTCCCTCGTGACACGCACGGGTCGTTCGATCGGCCAGCAAAATATTTGCGCCCCTTTGTCAGCCTGCCCTACCTTACGGGAGAGGATCCGGTTGACACGGTGCGTTTCGGGGGAGGTTTTGCGAAATAAAGATATCCCGGATGATAAATGGAGATCCAAGGTTCGGTTAATTATAGCTGTTGCGTATCTGGGGTGGAGAAAAAGAGCAAATGGGATGACTGATTGGCGGCTGAAAGAGTGTTACTGATATTGACGAATGGGGTTACCCTTGAGACCCTCTGTATCACTGTCGGATAAGTGAATTCCGGATTAGTGATATATTATAGATAATGCATTTCGACGGAGAGCTTGCTTAATCTCTGATCTACGAACCTGGGTAATTCTGTCTTCGTTCATTTCCCCGATGCCATTTTTAAAAAGACAGAATTTCATCGGCATTGGCGTGTCTCCTGGACGACATCGGAAATGGGAGAGAAACGAAACGACGCGGAACAATCGAGCAGAATTTTTGAGCGTGACAAAAAAAGCGGCTCACACGCGTCCCCGCCCTTTCGACGAATTCGATGGAAAGTTATTGCGAGCGCGGTATTCGGCCATCGAGAGATTGTGAAATTTTATGAAACTCGTCCACCAAAAAAAAGGGGGGTGTGGTGATCGTAGGAGAGAAACAAAGGAGAGGAGAGAAAAAACTCAGCAGCGAGAACGAATCTATAGAGCAGCACGCTGAAAGCCAGCGCAGAATTGCGAAATACCCGAAAGCTCGGCGCAACTTGCTCGCCATTTTTTGAAGTCTCCTCGCGTCGCGTAGTCTCGAATTTTGTTGCACGCTTAAAACGCGAACTTCGCCGCACGATGTCTCCTTTCTTCCGGCTTATCGACGTCGCGGAATAAAAAATAAATTCGCAAGCGCAACACCGTCGATCGGGCGCGTAACGCGAAAGCTGTTTGACGTAACGAGACAGAGCCTCGAGTGCTCGCCAAAGTAATTTGTCAAGTCGAGTCTCTCGAAAAACGCGTTCGATTCCCAAGCGTTACGCGGGGACGCAGTTTCTCCGATTTCCTATCGAAGCAGCTCGCAACACGAATTCCAATCGGCCCGCAAGAAACGCGAACGAATACATCCCTTCGCTATTAGCCGATCTATTTCCAATTACCCGAACGACCACAGACATCCGCGTTCAACGGCCGTGCAAGAAATCGAGGTCGATGGAACGCAACGAGTAGAAGACAAAAAAAAAAAATGGATCCGGGAGGCCATCAGTTCCGAGCAGTTTATTCAATTTCACGGGCAACGGAGTCGCGATTCACCATCTCCGGCGGGAGGTTCTCGGCAAGACGCGAGCAAGTAACGGCACGCCGAAACGACAACAACGAACGGCGAAATGGCGGAGAAAGGGGTGGAACACGAATTCCCAGGGGAACCGAGTAAAAACCGTCGGACTATGAAATTTCGCGTGGCTGTCGTCGGGGCAACGATAAACGCACCGTGTCCTCGATTAATACGCCGCCCGATGTTCCCACAATTTCCCTCGGAATTCGCCCATTGAAAGTCGTCGCGGAGAATCGCACGCGATCGCGCAGCCGGAAGGCTGCGAAGGCGCTTCCGGGCGACGAAATCGTCGCGGCAGAGTTTCGCCCCGGTCGTCGCCCACGTCCAGCGGCGTTCGTCTCTGCACAACAGGTTTCCTGTCCTCGACCCTGCCCCGGTCTACGTTCGGTCACGAATCTACGATACGTGTACTTCGCGCCGGTGCTTCGTGGTCCTTGGTCGCGTAATGGGTAATCGTAAAACGGGCAAGATTTCCAGTCACGTACGGGAAGTCCGTTCCGAGCGGCCGAAGCTTGAGAATCTGTTCAGCTGTTGGGTTTACGCGCGTAGTTTCGCGAACATCGGAAAGCCGAAGGGGGCGACGAGCGCTGCAGGGACACGGCGAGCGGAATCGACGGGAAACTTGCTCGCCCGTTGCTTTCGTGGCGACAAACGAGAGCAAAAAGGTCGAGGAAGAATCCCCGTCTTCGGTTTGTTCGCCCGCGGCACTGTCTCAAAGCCGTTGAAGAAGAGGAAGGGCGAAGAAGAGGTGGAGGCTTCGATCGTCGGGGCTCTTTGCCGTCGTAATACCAGCGCATAGTGAAACGTGCAGCATTCATGAACAGCGACGTTATAATCATCCTTGCGTTTCTCCCCCGCCGGTCAGGCTGGTCGGATTTGTAGCCGTTGTTGTCACGTAATATGTAATCGTAAATTGAACAAGATTTCCAGTCACGTAGTGAAAGACCATTCGAACCACGCCACGCTGTCTCACGAACCAGGGTCCCCTCTTGTCACCCCCCGATCCCCCTCGACCATTCTCTGCCTCTTCGATTCTCCCCGGCTACCTCCACCTATGGTTATCCGCGTGGTATTAGTCGCGGAGCGAGGAGAAACAGAATGGAAACGGGGAAGGGAGATAAAAGATCGATGGAGATGAGCGCGCGTAAAACGTGATCGGGTAATACAATAGATGAGAGATCGATTGGGTTTTCATCCTCTCCCCGAGTCAACATCCACACATAGATCTTTCCTCTGTCCGCTCTATCCGCCCTCTCTCTATCTCTCTCTCCCTCTCTCAGCCTTTGTTCGTCTCTGCCCGTTCGTCTATCGTGGTCTCCTTTTCACCTTCCTATCCGTACGTGACTCGTACCTATCGGGTAGTCGGACTACGAGTACGTGCATCCTGTTATATAAGGAGTTTAAATTGAGTATCAATTTTCGCCAGCCAGCCAGCCAAGCCAGCAAGGTGGGCGCGCGTTCCAACGCACGGGAAATACGAGGGAGGAAAGGCGGAGCTGGAACATCGCGCGTTCGTTCGAGCTATAAAAATGATAATTATATCGAGGCAATAGCATCTCCAGTTTGCTTCGAAGCTTCCTCTTGCAGGACCGACGCGGAAGCGTGGAACTCTATCCGTCGAACCCAAGGGAACGATATCTGTTCTACTTAAGGAAACGAATGGAAATCATCAACGACCAGCGTGCTCAATGGAGAGGCTACTTCCAATCGGGCGAATTCGCGAAAGAACCTGGCGGTTTCGCGGAACCAACGAAATCAGGGGGTAGCTATTCCGGTGGCGGTCGGATTGTCGAGGAAAGGACAGGGGTGGCGATCGAATCGCGACTGCCTTTTGTTCACCCTTTGCGGTCTAGCGTTCTCTGCTCGGTTCGCGGGTCTCCCCGCAATGGAACGATCGTTCCGTGCGCGTAATGAGTTCCCCGAGAGCACGAGAGAGGCGTAAAGAAAGGCGAAGAAGGAGAGAGAGAGAGAGAGAGAGAGAGAGAGTGTGTCGGTATCTGCGTGGCGATCTACAGAAGCGCAGGCCGTGTCAAAGGAGCGTGGAAAAGTGTGTCACGCGAGCAAACCCCGGGCGAGAAGTTGCCCGCGTCACGGAAATTCAGCGGGTGTTTTACTTTCTGCCCAGCACAATGGCGGCGCCTTTTCAAGAAGTTTGCCTCGCGTTAAAGGCGGAAGCACTTCGAGGAATCGGGCCAGGCCGACCAACGACTTTTCGTGAAATTAAAAATCCACCTGATTCCCGACGTTAATAGCTTCCCGTGCGCCTCGCTGCGAGGCACGCTTTCGTTCAACGAATATCGCGCTTACTCGTAGAGAACTATGGATAGAAAAGATTTCCTACACATTACGAGATTGGTACGGTCGGAATGTCAATGTTAGGGCAGGTCGATCGAAGTTGTTTTCGTCGCCCGTCCCAATATTATTGCGCCTTTATTCGACGTTCCACCTTCGTGTTAGTCACGAAATCTAGACACCGGTAACGGGGACACTTTCACGGACGAAAAGCTACACGACTCTCCGTCACGTGTCAATACGCAATCGTCATTGAAGGCTTTCATTTCTGCGCACCGGGAACGCAGCGACGCGCCGCGTCGGGCAAACTGTTTGATCCCCTTCTTCGTTCTCTGTTCGCTGGGACGACAAATATCCCCAGCATTATAATATTTCTCGAGGGGTGGCCAGGACCCAGGGGGCATTAGATGGTCGCGGAGGGTCTGGTGGCCGCCTCCGGCTCACCCTCGAAACCGACATACCACGTCCCTCTTTTCCTTTCCCTCTTGTTGCTCGTTGGTTGCAAAACGCTCGTCCCGTTTAGTCGTTACCGCGGGACAACGGCTTGGCGGAGGCTTACCATGTGCATTTTAATTACGATATTAAGTCCCGGGCTCGTTTCGAGAGTCCGAGAAAGCCGGCGTCGCGTCGGGTCGCGTCGCGTCGGCATATTGGCAGCGTGGAAATTGCCGAGGCGGACAGATAACTGCAGGTGTTATGCCCGGAGTTGCCCCCTGATTATTTGACGAATCGATGAAACGGAGATTCGACTAGGAGATTGTCGAAGCTGGCCTGCACGAGCGTCGATTAATTGGACGGGGGAAAACGCTGACATCGTAGACGACTGATCTCGGCGGAACGACCGAAGTTATGCCACTTTTGAAGTCCTGATCCGAGGAACGTATGAAAATCAAGTGTCGTCTAGCAAGAGGGAACACTTCTGGCAGGAGTTTCAATTGTTACGACCGAAAAATGTAAATTTAATTAGGTTAATGACGGCGCGGTGCGCTTTCGTGGAACGCTGACTGGCAGGGATCGAAATTCAAGACGGCATCGCCTAATAGCGAGCAGTAGCTCGAGAGTTTCGCTTTGTATTCTATCCTGGCGCGGTGTCTCGCGAGGTTAAAAAAAAAAAAGAAGAATAACTACGGCCAAAGATGAGTAACCTCTCGAGGGTACGTGACCAAAGGGAGCGTCTGTTCATTCGTCACGCTGCTCTCGCAGCGTTCGAGTGTCCAAACGTTTGCAGTCGATCTTCCCGTCGACCAGGTTCCGAGCGAAGTTCGCGCTACGAGATGGGACACCTGGCCAAACAGGATGAATACAAGGGAGAAGCCTGGTTTTATCGAAGCTGCGAAATAAGGGCTCGGAAGGTACTTCGGGGGTTGAGGAACGTCAAACAGCGTGGCAACGCCATTTTAAAATAGGCGCCGGGTAAGTTGACTCGAAAAGCGCCCGTGGTCCTACGATTGCAATAGCCGCCGGAAATTGCGCCACTTCATGAGGCAGTCGTTGCACGATCCACTTCTATTCGCCTTCGATCTGTTTCTTTCGATTTCCCTCACCGCGCTGCCTCCGTTTCGAGCTGCTCGAAACCTAGGAAAGAAGATGGAGAAGAGCCGTCTATCCCGAGGCGTTTGTATTGCTTTTCAAACGAACGAGTGGACCGGACTCGGGGTACACACGAGCAAAACACCACGACTAGGAGAGCTATCGATAAAGATTCCAGGTTGGTTTCTTTGACTGCTGGAATACGGTGGCCGTTATTGGTCGAAAACGCGAGGCCATCGGGGATCCCTTTAAATTTCGATCGACCGGAGAATCTCGAGAGGCGACCGGGGGAAAGTGTCGGCGATCGTTGCGCCCTCAACTTTTGATATCGTGCCTTAGAATTCGCTTGTCAGTCGGCGCTTAACTTTTCAGTAGCTTTGGTAACTGAATTCTCTAGTCTAATTGCGCGAGACTTTTAAACTGGATTAGGGTCCGGGTAAAACTTCGAGGGTCTAGGTTTCAGTCGTCAAGTGACAAGACCGCTGTCGGAGGTTCGCAAGGAGGTCCTAATGTTTCGTTCCATGGAGGAAGTTCAGTTTGACGTAGAACAAAGATACATTCGTACGAACAGAATTAATCCTGCATGCGTACAGAACTCTTGGCACTGCCGCTGGCAACAATTTTTTCCGCGGCGAATTTTTTTACAACGCGGTGCAACAACTTTGAACATTCTTCTCGAATGCCTTCAGCGCAAGGAGAATTAATAGAGGAATTAAAGCGAACTAACAGAAGCTGGGTCGAGAAAATTTTTTTTACCGGCGTTTTAAGTTTGCGGGAAGTTTAACGAATTTTCTATCGCGCGTCCTTAGCTTCCTCCGTGCTGTCCTTTTTCTATTTTAATACGCGGCAATATTGCATGGATATGCGCGGCGATAAAGGGGATTACAGAGCAATGAGAATTAATGAAAAGGGCAGAACTAGGGACGCGCGAGTGGAATAATTTCGATGGTCGTTGAATTCATACTGCGAGAAGGGATAACACTTGTAATTTCGTTTTCGTTGGGAAACAACTGGTGGTCACCGGTCGTTTTCATTTTCCCCTTGGCACTTTACCTCCGCCACGTTGCAACAGCAACTACAAATTGCCCGCTATTTCGTTCACATTGCGTCGCCCTCGCGTCTGGACCAAAGAAAGCTGAGGGACGATATGCATATTATATTCGTGTCAATTTACAGGTGTGATGTAAATTAAATTTCTACCGTATTTTACTAAGCTCTTGGTGACAATAATTTTCCTAATAAAATTTGTAGTACCGCAAAGGAATCTCTGTACCCAAAAAGTAATCAATACGTACGGAGTGTTCGATAATTGAAACGAAATCTCAACAGAACTGAAACAATTTTAAATACGTTGACTCGGCCCTCCGGTAAACGTTACCATCGACGCGAGGGGAGCTGCTGCCATTCTTTATTCGCAAAATTAATGTTACACAGCACAGCAGCGTCGGGGTGAATGCCGAAGGAATATCGGCCGTGGCAGAACAAGGGAGAGGGATCCGGTTCGAGGGAAGATATTGGTAGAAACAGAATTCTGAGCCCTCCGTCGCGACGGTAACTGTTTAATTATGTAATCACAAATTTACATAATTGGCCGAGGCGCGCGGATCTACCCCGTTCTCTTCCCGGCAACTAACCGCGCGTCGAAGGAATATCAGAGTAAAATTTTCATACGCCTATGCGTCAGACTTCAATATTTCGGTACAGTTTCGGTTCTCTCTTTCGTAAAGTCTTTTAATTTTGACACAAAAATAACAAGCTAAGAAATACTCATTCTTTTATTTCAATTTTCTAAACACTTCGGCAGATATTCGCCGTCAAATATTAACTACGGAACACTTTTTCAGAAAAAAGTACTTTCACCGTTCCGCGTCTCGTAGATGGTGCAACGAGTTCGAGACAACGAAAAGGCCTCAAGCCTGTTCCTTGACGAAAGAGTGATACACGGTGGGATTAATTAAGGAAACCCCGCTGCTCCGTCGACACGATTTCTCAGCCCCATTTTCTGACCATGGGCGATCTGTTCCGATCTGACGATGATCGGCGGCCACGACGTACCAGCAGTGGCTTTCGAAGACAAATCGACGGTATCTCCGTTTTTGAGCAACATAAATTAAGGCTGCCACGTCGATGTCTCGACTGGTATCAGGCTCGCCTCGAAAAAACCCAGCTACATCCAATTGCCCTCGAAGACTCTCCACGGTACGCTATTCAGCGTGTTCCAGAACTGGTTAATTCCCCTCGCAACGCGTACAACATATTTTCTTTTATTTCTACCATTTATATTTTCCACGACGCGAACGAATTTCCTTTAATTACTATATTGATGTATTTTTGGGACGCCCCATACGCAGTTGAGTGTGCCCAGCCGTCAGCCACCTCGAGGGTCACGAAACGTCGTTGAGTATCGAACAACGAACGTGCGTATACCGTAAAAGAACCGGGCACCGTCATTCTTTTGCGGCTTTCCGCTTTATTCGGCCGTAAAGCAGCAGTAGCTCGAACGTCGCGGGATTAAGCGCGCGCGTCAGAAGGAGGCAAGAGGGAATGATGGCCAGGTACGAGGATGACCGAGCTGAACGGGGCGTGCGATTGGAGGAAAGGCAGTTTCGCGCTTTCGCCATTCGGATTAACCGTTAAAAGATCGAAATGCTCCGTTGCGTAAATTCGCCGCGGCGTTTTGCTATTATTCGTACGGCGGGGCACGACCGAGGCATTCGTTTACAACTTCCTCATTCCAGGTCGCCGGTAAAATACACCTGCGTTTCGTCGCCGTACCACCTCCGGCCCGACCGTTCCCCAATTTCGTTCCGCGGGGGCACGTATTTAGTCGAGCCGCGAACAGACTTATCGATCAATCGCGGACATTATTCTAGCCCAAATTAGTTCAAAGGAGAATGGGATCGAAGGTGCGGGGACCCTTCGTGCCATTAAGCTGCGATTAATTATTCCAGGATCCGCCGGGTGTTCACGCGGGGAACCTCAAACGGAGAGGCGCGGCGATAGCCTGCCGGCGTTTGACTGACGAAACAAAGAATCGCTAATTTTCTTACGGGGAACTCAATTTCGATTCCAATTCGAATTGACGGATCAGTCCGCCGTTTAAATTCGTTCGATTCCGGGCTCTCTTTGAAGCCCGTGCGAGCCCGGATCCCCTCCACGCGAATGCCGCTTTCATCGCGTGAAATGAGCAGTCCGGAGTAGACGAGAGGAAGGACGATCGGAATCGGGCGAAAGCTTACGATAATCTCGCTTCGTACACGCCGATTACACTCCGTTCTCGTTTCACGCCGTGCCAATCAACCGTGCGCGACCATTTCATCGCGTTCACGATCGAGGGAACGCCGTGCTTCGCGACGTTATCGTGCGAAACAACGTTGCGTTAATGATATTGCCGGGGGCAGGAAGGCGCGCCCCCGAAACCGCTGTTCGAATAAACGTTGCCGCGGACGCAACATGGCGGGGAGGAAAGCACGGAATTGGGGTGGAAATACCTGTTCGCGGAGGAGCGGGAAAAATAGAGCAAAGAGCGAGAGAGAGAGAGAGAGAGAGAGAGAGAGAGAGAGAGAGAGAGAGAGAGAGAGAAGGGAAAGCGAGGAAGAGAAAGAGAGAGCAGAGTGGACACAGCGAAATGATCGCCGAATTTTTCTCCCGATCTTGCTCCTCGCTGGCTGCATCTCTCTTCTGGGTGCAGCGGGAAGCCAGAAAAAGAGAAGGGAAATAAAAGACGAGAAAGAGAGTATACACGGCTCTGACCTGGCTTCGATTTGGAGCGGCAGCCAGCACACGTTGGACCGGCTCCCCGAGGCGAACGGGAGCATTCTCCGAGGAAATGGACAGATGGTCTGGAAGCTGCTCGATTCCACCTCGAGCAGAATCGGAATCCCGTTGTGTATATTCCGGCACGTTCGTTTCCCGTCTGTGCCCGAGTTTGCCACACGGGAACGACCGACAAAAAAATCCGCCCGCGAGGTTTGTTTACGGTGGCGCGGATCTATCAATGAATTCTGTTGCCCGACAAATGCAGTTTAGATCGGGGGCAAATTACTCTCGACAGGCTCCGCGCCGAAATATTTCGATGCACCTTTGCACGCCTCGCCCAGACGAGTCGCACTGGCAAGCGAAAGAAATTCTGTACGTTACAGAGAATCTTGCGAACGCCCTCAACTCTGTTGCGCCATTCGTTGGTGCGCTTGTAACGAAATCAATGCAACGCCGCTTCGTCGTCGCCGATTATTCTCCCCCCCAGCGAAGCAATGAATATAAATCAAATTTCGTCGAAGGCGGTATCTCGCGGAGCTCGAGGAATAAGGGAGGGCACGAGAGGCGACATCGAGTGCCCTCGTCGCTTCCTCGAATTAATAACTGCCGTCCCTCACCCATCCTCGAACTCCCCCTCGACGTACCTGGAGCCGTTCTCGCGCGAGCTTTTGCCACGAGCGCGCTGATCGAAGGAGATCCGTTTCTTTTGGCACGGGGTTAGGACAGTTCCACGTCTTCCTGGCCGAAAGGGTGAAAGGAGGGACAGATACAAATGGAATACACGGAATTCCGGGGCCATTAATGCGGCCAATGATAAATCGCTGGCAATACTTTAAACGATGACTGCCGAGGCCCCGTTCTTGTTCGTATTTTTGCCAACAGCACCGTGCAGTCAGTCAAGAAGACATTCGCCCGGCCCCTCCGCCGCGCAGTGTCCCCGCGTGCAATCCGCCCGGTGTGTGTCCCGGCCCGACCAACACGGAACGGTAATTCCATTCCGTCCCGCGAGCGGTGCCCGCGCGTGTGCCTCGTCGGAGGCAACGTACGTCGCTCCTCTTTGATTTATCGTTCGCCAATGACGGCTAAGTGCTCCTTTGACTTTCGATGCTCTTGCGCTCTCTCCACGAGAGCAGCCGTGCAAAGGCAGCCTGTAAATCACGCCACCCTGATAACCGATCGAAAAGGGACACGGACCTACGCTTCCGTACACTGCGTGACAGGGAACGTCTCGTCTCGATCTTTCGGCTTAATGTCGTCCACCATCGATACGAACCAGCCACGCATTACATGCGTTCGACGGGACGCCTCCCACCGTTTTGTCGGACGTTTTTGGGACCCGTTTTAGAACACGCCACGAAGCCCCACGATCTGATTTCACCACGGGGCGAACGAACGTGCTCGTGGGAAGAAGGAGGTTATCGTTTTTATTTGGAAAGAGGGGGCGGCCACAGGCCGACGAGTTAGCGGAGCCGGGTCTCTCGTTTATTGGATCACTGCTAGCCGATCGAACTGTTGTTAAGCTTGAGGTTCCAATTGGCCGGTGTCTGTTATCGATCCCCGCAGCTTGAGATACGGAGTCGTCCGTTCTCGAGAATGTATTTATTAAATCGTCTAAGTTCAATTATCCCGGGGTTATCGCAAAGCAGAGATTCACCGGTTCTTTGCGTATTTCATGGGCGACTCGAATACGCGGCTTTTTATGCCGCCTGTGAAACACGATCGCGTAGAAGTTAACTGCGTGTCAGAGTGAAACGTCAGTCAGCAGCGGTTAGCGCTTTAATTCGCGCAACTTTACACGTCCACCGCTCGACGTTAGAGCGTGCTGTGTCGGAGGCAATTTTTCCGCCCGCTCGAAAATCGTCGAACGGGCCAAAAATTCGTGATTTATGACGACCGGCGTGTCGAGCGGAGATCCGTCCAATTATTTTCGCACCGACGTCGACGCATTTCCGATTTGATTTATCGCGGCGCACAAACGATCGTCGCGATATTAGACGGCTGGCGACGGTCCAAACGCGTCGAATTCTCCAGTAGATAACGTTTTTCTAAGATGCCGGCTACGCCGTAACGCTGTCAAGTGGCGGAGCACAGGATAAAAGCGTCCATAAGAACCGAGCGTACATTAAAGTCTTCGTTACTTTATGCTCTTAGATTTTCAACCGGCACGCGCTGCAGTGTCCGAATTTCGTCGGGGAATTGTCCCCGTACGTAACAAAGTTGCCCCTGGCGTTTAGATTATTGGGAGCGGAAATATTTTTAGCGTCCACGAGCCGCGAGTGTCTGTCTGGCTACTGTCTGACGCATGGGCTTAATCTACCGCGCCCGATGAGAAATTATTACGACGTCAGGTGAAAGGAACGACGACATGATTACACAAACATTTCCGCCTACCCGCTGCCACAAGTTTACGAGTGATACGTACCGGCAGCATTAAAACGAAGACTTATTGCCACCGTTATTCCCATCGTGGAAGATCCTCCTACCGTAATCAAAGAACTCGACCGACCTCCTTCAACATTCCACGAAACGTGTAACTACCGCTCAGACAAGCCGGTCGTCCCACAACACTCGAATCGATTTCGACATCTCGTTCGTAACAGGGTAGCACGATCGACGAGGGAACGACGTTATTTCGACGAAGAAGCCCTTGGAGAAAGGCAAACAAGGGGAGAATCGTAATTTCTTTTCGCGATCCTTCGCCGTTCGGCGAAGAAACTAACCGGGGGCCCCAGTCGTATCTCGCTTTTCCTCGACGTGTTTGACAGCTGGTCCGCGTGAAATCCCAGGCACGAACGTGTGCGTGCCGGTGATCATCCCTTGTGAAACGCGGACTAATGACGCGCGAGTTATCTGCGAGCGTTCGAGCGTAAGGGGGCCTGAGTGGAGTAGTGAGAAGCCGTTTTTTTTTTTTCTAAGGGGGTGAGAATAAGGACGGCACGAGGAAAAAAGACGAAGGTCGCGAGGAGCGGCGAAATAAAGAGGATAGCGTTTGGTTACCGATAGACGGGACAAGAGACGAGGACGAGACAGGTCCGGACACGGGAAGGTCTTCCCAATTCCAGGAGTCAATACACGCGGATATTGCAGCCATTTGAAGCCCCTTTCTGTCCGAATGCGAGCAAACGAGAAAGAGGGTGCGAGTGGAAATCAAGGCGAAGGAAGAAAGAGGGCTTCGCGGAGGGAGATGGAGGGAGAAAAAGAGGGAAAGAGAGAGAAGGAGGGAGGTGACCAAACGAAGGATCGAGGGCTCACACCGGGGGGAACGAACGTTAGTGTCACATCCAATAAAATTGCCTGCTCACCCCTCGAGCCGAGCCACCCTCGTGGAATAAAATGCAGTATCGGCCTGCAGTGTGGGTACCGATTGTAAAATGAGAGCTGGAGAACCGGCTGAAGGAAGGAAGGAAGGAAGGAAGGAAGGAAGAAACGGTGGGACGAGGAACCAGGCAAATGTAATATAGAATAGTTGCACAGCTCTATCTAACCTTTTATCTCCGCCCTTCTCTCTGTCTACGTCTCCCGTTCTATCTTGCTCCATCTTCTCTGTGATCTATAATAGTTCCTGTTCCTCTCTCCGGCGCACGGTCAATTTACGAGATACACACTACGTCCTTCTCGTGACGCCGCGGAACACACGTGCATATACATATATATTTATGGCTCGTGGCGAGGGATGAAAGTTGTTCGTGCACGTCAACGGGGTCCCTTTTCCGCGAATAAACCGAGGGAACAAGCTGATGCGGGGCGGGGGGTCGGGCGGCGTTATTTCCAGAACAAGCCGATCCTCCCGGAACGCGTATTACCTTCAAGAAAGACCAACGATATCCCCGGGAAGCGCATCGTCGTCGGACGGAACGCCGATGAAATTTCGGTTGCACGCGAGAATAATTCAGCGAAACGACACGAAAGATGAAACCACTTTTCGGTGGAAGCGAGGCCCTTAATTCACAGTCGAGCGGACCAATCTAAATGTTTGAACGATCCGCTCCAGCGATTCCGGGAAACTTCTTCGACACCAGACGAATCGAAGGCAACCAATTCCACCCCAACCCCCCCCCCCGCAATTCTACCCTTCGCTGATCCGCCTCTTTAACCGAGTTAAACGTTATTCCGTGGAGTGACAGTCGCTCGCAACCGCCTCCAGGAAGATTCCGCGCAGGCGACACGGAAACCGATCCTCCACCCCAGCTGTCACGGACCCTCCGCCACCCCCTGCGCAACCCCGAGGTCCCAACGGCGCGAGACGAGGTCGTCGCGACGCGGAGAGCTCGTTGAAATTATGATTCGCGAGCAAAACATTTCACCGGGAAGGGCCACTTTTTCTTCGGGCTTGTCAACGCTTTCCGTGGCTGACGGTGTCGCGCGACGGCGACGGTGGGGGGAAGATACATAGGGGGAGAAGAACGGGGAACGAGGCGTCTCGTCGCCTTGCCGCTTCGTACACAATCCCCGCGGATGTCGACGTTGAACGGGATCGGTACGAGGAGGAAGCGTCGCGAGGAAATGATTTGTGGTACAAGGTAACAGGCAGCTCGTTTCGATTCCCAGCGGGCCGCTACCGTCGCGGGGAATGCTCGCGTCTCAAAATCGATGCCGGCCCATCGAGCGGCCAACAGCCATGGAGTACTTAATAAGAGGCAGACGCATCGAGACGCAAGTGTCACAATTACCAGGCCCCCCAACCAGCCACCACCCGGAACCCAAACCCGCGACTCGCGTCCCCGGCGACGTAGTTTCTTCGACTGGCCGCAGTTTGCCCGCTCTCGTCCCGCTCGAGTAGCAGTAGTTCGGGATGGTCTCGTCCCGAGAGGTAGTGGAGTTTCCAGCCAGACTTCGACTACTCGATCCGGCTGCCCTCCAAGTGGTTCGCCAGTCACCCCGTTACCATCTTCATCCCCTCTGTTTCCTTAACTTGCCCCGCGCCGTACGTGGAATCGTTCCGGAGTGGCTTCGCGATTGGAGTACTTAAGCGGGACACGGACGAAGCGTTAATGAATCCCCGTCGGGACTCGTCCGCGCCAGGCAGCCGGTCGATATCCTTTAGCGCCCGTTTCGAGGACGGTCGGGCTACTCGAAAGGGACGAATCAATTTGGAAAATTGTCAGCCCGATCTCGTCGATTCCACGCCGCCTCGACGATGTCGAAGGGCCACGGCGAGCGCCGCCCGTTTCGTTATGTTTCGCGGGTTAGACGAGGCCGGTCTACCGACGAATATGACGCGGAAAGTTTGGAGAGATAACCGGGAAGTTCCAGGTGAATTTAAAAGTTTCGCATCTTCCGGGAGGAGTTGCGGTAATTTATTAATTAATCTCGGTGTAATTAAACCGGCGGGCTTCTATGGATTCAATTATACTTCGTCGAACTCCCGACACTCGATTAAACCCGTTAAAAGCAGCCCTACGCGTTAGGGTCACTTGTTGTGCCTGGCTTCCGCGGCCGATCGAAATATCTGCCCACCTACGTAGCGTCGCCAATTACCGTCGTATACACGGCCGACCGAAATTGACGCTGCCCAGCGAACAGAAATTCCACGTCCACTGTCGACCCCGGATATCTCCTACAGTTGCGCTCGCAATTATTTTATTGCCGGCACTCCCATCGGTGAAGCGGAATGTTCCTCGATATGATAATAATAACTTAGAGACGGTCGTCGTTCGGTTACACGCGTTCGCTTCCGCGTTACGCCCGCAACGAACAATTTTGTTACGGCAAATTGTTCGTCAAAGTACGAACCGCGCTCGGCGAATCAATACCTGGAGGCGAACGGAATGACCGGTTGACCGGGAGAATCGCGTCTGAAGCGCATTCCACTCGTAATCCGTGCACGCTGCCGGAAATCGGTATATAACGTTGCACGGCTCTTCCGCGGATTTCCGTTTAAGGGCATCCTAATTGTGCCGCGTGAGATCGGGACTGCGATCGGCGACCCTTCAAGACCGCTAGCGGGGCCGCTAGAAAATCTTCGCGTACGCGAGCGTGCAACGGCGGGGCGTTCGAGAGAGCAAGAGCGAGGGGGGAACGCGTGTCGCCGTGGTGCATGGAAAGGAGATGCAATCGGCCATGTAAAACAGGCCTGCCGGTAACGTACGTCCCTCCGCTCCTTTGCTGGCGTTCGTGGCGTTCCCGCAGGAGGCAACTCGTGCGGTCACGAACGTGCGAAGGGAACGAGGAAAGCGAGGGAGAAAGAAGGAGAGGGCACGGGCCGCGCATTCGCGGTTCTTTCGGAATTAATTTTACAACTGCGGCGTGTTAATTCGTGGCGCTGGTATTAAGAATTCGCGATAAAGCGTTTATCCGTCCTCACGATTCGCTTTTTTATAATGTCCTCCCCCAACCCCTCGATGCCACGGGTAACGCGGGGCAATGTTAATTAGGTGTTCGCCGCTGAACCACAGTTTGGGACCAGCCGAGAAGATCCGTCGATACGTAACTCTCATCTCGTACCGTATAAATCAGCTGTTTCGCCTTCGAATCGTTTCAAAATTCGAGCGCGCCGCAGCTCAACGTTAACGTACACGCCGAATTACCGAACAAATGCTCCGCGAGGCCGACGCGCACCGGGCGAGCTGCGCGTTCTCGCCATCCACCTTCCGTCGCCGTCGTAGACTCTGATTTCAATCTGACCATTCGTGTTTCGAGGTTGCGGTAACGTGGCACCGAAACGGCGTCGGGTACCGCGGGGGCGGCGAGGCAGCCGGAGACGAAGGAGGCGGAAAAGGTGGCGCATTTGCCTCGCACGGAACACGACTGCATTACGCCGCTGGTTGGCGTACATTAGGCGAGCAGACGACGAGTTCCGCGCGGCACACACGATTGGCCGGTAATGCGCCAGGAATTTCCGACCTTCGGCCGCGGTTACAGATGTTCCCCTTGCCGAACACATCCGGGACACTTCGGCCAGAATACCCTCCCGCTAATGCTTCCGGCCTTTTCTTATCGACGATTGCCCGTCGCGGGTTCGGGAAAATTTCGCCGCTGCAACTTACGATGTACGACCGAGCGAACACACGAGGTACTTACACCTGTCTGCGACTCTGGAGAAATCGCGTGGGACGTCTAGGGGCGGTGGAAACGGTCCCAGGGCACCCGAACGTCGATGGTACAACTGAGTGTAAGCGCACCCAGATATCGAAGGGTTGCGACACGCTCGAATCACGCGCCAGGGCGCCACGGCGTTAATCTGACAATTTTCGAAATTCTCGAGAAAGAATTTCGCAGCCGCGCTATCGCGCGAATGACGCTTCGCGGAAACCTTCGAGCCTATCGAACCTGTATCAAAGAATCTATACTCTTAATCCTTCCTCCGGCAATTTTCGACCGACCACTACCAGCGCAAGGAAACAATCGTTGGAAGCGGAACGCGACGTGTACGCGCAATTACAGATAAGCAGGGACACGAGACAGCGCGTTCCGCTGCTGGTGCTCTAGCGCGCTGGCAAGCCGTCCTCCCGTAAGGTCGTCGTAAATTTCTCGAAGAATTCGCGCCTCGGTCGGAACGCCGAACGGTACCCCATTCTTTTTCCCCGCTGGTAACACGGATACAATGGGAAATCCATCGGCGTGCCTGGCGAATCGCGGATCGCGCTAGTTATTTTATCGGACCCCGAGTTGCGAGTGCGAAGGGGTAGTTTCGCGGCCGATCCAGCCGCACGAAAATAGAGGACAGAAGGTAGGAAGGAATGTTGCTCTCGGTGATTTCTATCGGGCCACGCATTATCATCGGGACCATGTACGGTATTGCCACCGGCGGGAATAATAGTTAAGGACAATGGAATCTCGTGGCGCGATAGCGCCGGCGACGACCGTTGACGGCCAGCTGATATAACGTATACGTTACTGCCGGTGACGGACAATGGCTGGTAATTAATTACCTACAAAGTACAGAGAGGGTCGCATTGTAGTCTGTATCTGGTATTTATCTTGAAACATCAACAATGCGAGAGACAGCGGTGCACCCGCGAACGGTGGCGGAGAGTTTCACAAGTGGAAAGAGAATCTGTTCGCGGCCTTCGCGGGGTATCGCGCCGCGTTATCGCCTTCTTTCCCCCGCTGTTCCTTCTCGGCCATCTCCGTTCTGGCTTTCAGATTTTATTGATTCTTTTTCTAACCCGTTCTATTGCGGCCCGATAAGCGCGCGCGCGCTAGGTATAATATTTTTCACCGGTCGCGTTTTAAATTCACTGTGCTACACGCGCCTTAGTCAGCACTTTTCTCCTGGTACACCTTTTGCACCGATATTGCGACAGGGCGATTTCGTCTTGGTCATTCCGCGGGTCTAAGGGGACACGCGACGCGTTACCACGGCCGGGCGGTGAGTGATTGGAATGGATCGTATTATATGGAAATCGTGCGGCCGGATTATTGTAATTTTCGTGATTACTTTCCGATGCGACGACACAGCGTGGGCGAGACAGCGGTGCGCGATAACTATCGTGTGTTTTCACGACCGATGATGCTTCAAGGAAACGACAGAAGGGGGAATCACTAAATTGTCGATTCACCCATTTATATGCGATTCGCAACCTATAGCCAATTGCCCGACCATGTAGAGGCCTGTCCCCCTCGTGACAACTATAATTTCCCGGCCCAATTTGAGGCAATTGAACGAGTGGCGTTTGTTTTTCCGTGCCCGATCGATCCCGTCGTTCCAGCTACGTGCAACTACCTCGATAGGGCGAAGGAAGCGTATTCTAATTTCGAGCATCCCACAAATCAAGTTTCCCGTTGAAAATGTACATACCTCAATTATTCATTCTTGTGCCGCGACGTCCCGAGTCTCCCCCGGTATCGTTTCTAAATTATCCAAGATCTTGTTCTTTTGATAAATCGCCGTGTTCGTACACGTGAAACAGAAGCCGGGAGGAGGAGGCTGATTCAGCCTGACCGCGGCTTTTCCATGCCCGCCTATTTTCGCCGCCACAAATCATTCGACGGCCGAGAAAATATGTTTCGAGGGTCCGCCAGTCGTTCAGCGGCGTTGCCCGGGCTTCACGCGTCCGTGAACCCATTAACCGATTCAAGGCGGTGCCTCTGAGACTGCCGTCGCGTAACCCGTCCCTATCCTTTTCGTTTCTTTCGCCTCTAACCCGGAAGGAAGATTTATGGGCCGCTAAACGATTCCACGGAATTTAATTGCCACGTCGCCGGTTATTATCGCGCCCCCAACTTCGTTACGCATCGCTGCTTATGGATTAGACGTCGGCCCGATGAGCGTCGAATTCAAGAGAGCGAGAGATAACCCCGTCCTGATGCAGAATTGCTACTCCGACGAGAGATTGCGCACGGCCGGGGAATGCGAGGGTCGTCTCGGGGAAGATTGATTCGCGAAATTAGATTCCAATGGAAGATTACAGGTAGACGAACCGGCTGTTATTCTACTTTTCCTTCGTACCCTGCCGATTAGATATAGTTTATTGCCAACTAATTCGATCGGAATGGCTGTGACGAGAATAAAGTCGAATCGTCGGCCTAGGCGCACTTCCAAGCGGCCCTTGAGATCCACGGAGCAACGTTCAATTTCTCGTCAAGCACTCGGACCTCCGCGACCCGAACGCTTTTTCATTAATCTCGCGATAAATCTTCGCGGCGGGGTCGACGGCAAGAAAACTTCGCGGAGAGGGTGCGAAGCGCCCCAAGGCGCGACTAATTCCGCCGTCCCCGAATTAATTAAGAAGAAACAACCGAAACCCCGCCGAAGAGGATTCGAATCGAGTTTCATGGGTGGAGACTGTATCGAGAGCGAGGACTTAAGGCGGCGCCCCGTGGAAAGAGGGAAGACGTTCCTCCGTGTTAAAAGTATGCGAACCACCCCGGGGGCACGGAACGGGCTTCAACGAATGTACGTCGAAGGACCGTCGCTGCCAAACCCTACGACTGCCCGTCGGGAGTGTTTCATTTAAAGATTTCACGAGCCTGCGGACACGCCGAGGAAAGTTCGCCGAGAAATCTGTCGCCTCTACCTCCCGTGATCACGTCTCCCTGAGAAATCGCCAGCTTGCGGACCATCGGCGGAAAATTCGAATATATGACGGCAGCTTATAGGAAGCTGAACGACGCATCGTGAATCCGAAGCTCGGAAACTCCTGGACTATCCGCGCCGCGATTAACTGCCTCTTTTATATTCGCGTCGCGGCACCGTTGGCCCCTTAACTATTACTTCCCTTCGAATTATGATCACGATTACGACGGCTAAGCAGCAAATTAAAGCGTCGAAGATGTATAATTTCACGGGGCGTATAAGAATCCGCAATTTATTCACCCTCGATCTTTTTTTGCATTCGCTCGGGCTACCCGTTATAGCGGGGTCCACCCCTTTATTTCCGCGCAGAGCTTTCCCGAGCTCCATTACGACTTTCTTTATGTAACTTTTTTTTTCCATTACGACAGCAGCGCCGCTGGAAGCAATTATAACGAAAAGTCATCCACGGTATAATACAATTACGCTCGGCCGCTCCGCCGCTGTCAAATCGATTTATAACATCGAGCGACGTCCGCCGCTTCTGAAATCTACGAAATCGACGAAAACAATTAACGAGAAGCGATTCGCGAGAAACGACGCCAAGAGAACGATTATCGTTCAGCCGGCATCATGCGAATATCTACGTGCGTGGCCGTTAAAAATATACCGTGTTCCCCTTGACGACGGCAGCGGCGTCCCTCGTGATACCAACGAGCATCGTGGTGTCAAAAGACGCTCGCACCCGACCGCGTCGCGAGACACTCGAGAAGGCGACGCGATCTTTCTAATTTTCGCTCCGGATCAAAGAGTTACGCGTCTCGGTGGTTCATCGACACTAATAACGAAACGCGGGTGTCGCCGACCGCGATGACGTCTGACTCCTTTCGTTCGCCCCCCTGCCGCTGGTCCAATTAATTAGGCGCCTGTTCCTTAGCCTCCGTTTCGTATCAGACAATCCGCCGAGCCTCGGTCGCGGCGGGCGCGTCGGCGAATCGAGGAAGCGACCTTATTAATGCACATCGTTGTTAGCAAGATCGGTAGAAGGGCTGGAGTAAATGACAATTCCGTCTGGCGTTTCGCGAAGGGACTAAGAACGAGACTGTATCTTTTTCCATTTGTTTCGAACGAATGGACAGAGGAAACCCAGGAAACCAGGGCTCGCGAGCCTAGGCTAGAAGGAAACCGTTCGGCGGTGTTATTGCAGCATCATCCAGATTGCATTAAATTATTCAAACAATAGCGTGCCTCTGATTTAATCCGCCTGGATATCGGGGCAGGCCACGATCGCTGCTTAATATAGGTAATTGATAGTTTTTAGCGGCGCGCCTCCGGACACGCTTCGCGCTGTTCTTTCATCAGCGAGATTGCCAACCGTCCTTAACGGCCGTCGCCTGTTCGTACCGCGAAGCGATACATACGTGGAAGAAGGCGGGGTGGGTTTCTATGTCGCGTTCGTTGATATATTTAGGAACGTCTCGCGAGAGAAGCTTCTCTCAACAAGTTAATACACCGAGGATTGCGGCATTCTCCCAGTTGCCAGATACAAAAATGAGCGTAACCGTTCCAATGGATACGCGATACACCAGTGTGTCAGACCTTGGCCAGTCAGGGGAAGAAAATTCCCGATTTCCTATCCCACTACTCAACCACTCCTCGCGTATAATATTCGGAAGCGATCAGGCGTTCCGTTTCCATCGATCACCGGCTCGAGTCGGCACCCAATCGGCGCCCCTTTTCCCCTCCCGGCCGAATAAATCTCTAATCTAGCGCGATCGAAATAATTCCCGGCAGTGCCGTCGCAACGCCGAGGAGGGATCGGTCGCGTGAGAAATGGAAGAGGGAAAAAGAAACACAGCACGAAGTCTGGGCTTAGGCGCGTGAGTACCCGGCGAGGACGCTACGACGGGGCGAGCTGGTTTGATGGAACCTTACAGCTGTTTGCTTCGGATATCGATGATCGCGTGGGACGCGGCGATGCAATAAAAAGCGACGGGCAAACGTGGCACGGATAGAACGAGAGCGGTACAGCCGTTCGTGGATGGAATACGTGAAGGAGAGAGTACGGGAATGGAAAAGAAATTTGCCTTTAAATTCCAGGGCGACGCGGGGATGTAAGCGGAAGGGTCGGGGGTGTCTCCTCCGCCCATCGACGGAATAAGTAGATCGAGATTCGAGACGCGCCTCTGCTGACGCTACTCAGCTCGATGCCGTTGGAACGCAATAGAATCCCTTCCGCCAACAGAATCCTCGAGGATACCGCGATATCACGGCTAAACGAAGCGCTTTCCGACTGATTTATCCGCCGGCTTCCTCCGATCCCCATTCCGCTCCTACTTATTCGATTGCTGCTTACTCTTCTCCTACCGCGAGGGTTGCGTTTCTCGACGGCGTATTCTTTTGCCCGATCCCACGAAGGAGAACCTCGCCTAACCGGCGGACGCGAATAAGAGTAGAGGACGCGTTTATGTTTCCCAGCGCGAATTCCAGTCGACTTCGCGTGGCGCGACGACGTCGAAGGATAACGCCAGACGCGGTAGGTTAGACGGGAACAGTTTGCCGGAGATTTACTATCTGAATGAATATTTCTTCGCGATCTTCGGCGATAAAGCTGTCACGCGCGGACCTTCCTAAATACTACGATGGGATCGGGCCAGGGGGATAAAAGTTCGACGACAGATTTACCACCTCGTCAGCTAGGGTCGCGTGTAATTGCCGGCGAGGCGAGGGGCGAAGACGGCGACGACATTTAAGATGACTGGGAGTCACGTGAAAATTCTAGCGTCACGGGGAAAACAGAGAAAAGAAGCGGAAAGTGCTTTGGAAAGGCACTGGTATCGAAGCAGAGGGACAACTGTCGCGTCTGTGTCCGATCGCGATTCAATCGCGGCTTTATACAGGTCGCACTGAAGTATCGGATCTAGAGATCCATCGAAAGACGCAGAGGGAGCGAATTATTACGAAATTCGTCAAGAAGCAACGAGATGTCTAGACCACTCGACGAAGCGATGAAAACGCCGGCACGCACAGGGGTTGCAAAAAAACAAACGAAAAATCATCCCTCGAACGCTGACGCGATATGTTCTTGTTGCTCGAACTTCGCCGCGGCGCGGGGCTGCCTGTACAACTAATTAGTACCCTCCGGCGATATTACACGCGTCGATACAGTTGTTCAGCTGCACCGCGCCGCCCAAGCAAGAATTTTCCACGGCCCGAGCCACGGTTGGATCTACCCTCTCGGCTCGACTGGGGTGGATTTTATCAGTACCGTCAGAGAGCCCTTTGAAGGGGGCCAGAGTCACCCTTTCCTCGCGGTACACGCCTGTGTATGTACACACCAGCGGCTCCTTCGTTTTCCCGCTAGCGAAATCTCGACCTCTCGGTGTGGAAGAACGCACCACCGAACGATCCCTTTCTCTCCCCGCGGCCCCTCCGCCGTCTCTGCTCGCTTTCTCTGTTTCTCCATTCCCGACAAATTCATCAACCCTCTTCAACGGTGATTGCCAACGCCGTGGTCGGTACGTAACGCTCCGGTGCCGTGCAAATATTTCGCGTAAACGTGTTTCCACCGTGCAGCTGCGGATATTTGCGGGTGGCGTCATACTATATTAATTCCTGGCAAGATATATCCGTTCGCTCGGACAAAAGATGTTCGCGGCACCCCCGTAAATCGTCGAAACGCTCGTCCATAACGCGACGAGAGTGTCGCAAGCGACACGGTATAATTAAATGTGCCTTTTGCCCGCACGACCTTGCGCACCAGCCTTTCTCGCGGCAATCACGACCGAAGAGATCCCCACGCGAGTTTCCGCATTTTCTTCCAGTCGTTGCCCCTGGTAATGTCCCTCGTGAGCGCGCCTAATTACAGGTACGATGACCGAGTGACTTTCGAGACGCCAATTAATTCCGCCTATTCTTCTACGAAAACGAAACTTCCTCCGCCTGCAAGCCGTGTATCGTACGCCAGCCCGTGTACCTCTGCCTGTCACAAACGAGCCAAGCGAGAACCCAGGTACGCGACGCCGCGTTACGCCACCGACAGCGCCATTCCCCGCACGAGAAGCGCGCACACATCGTCGAAACGAAAGGTATGCGAAGAGGCAGGCATTAGCCGCATCCCGCGGCGGAATCACGCGCTCGCGCGCGCGCGCACACAGGCGAGCCAAATTACCTGGTGCACGCGGGCGCGCGGCGTCGCTGGATCGCGTACGAGGGCCCATTAGGAAGACGACGCTCCAGCCTCCAAGGATGCAACGGGAATTAAATACGTAACGCGCGCGAGATCCACCTCGCCGTTGACACACCCGGTTGTTTATGGACGCGTAACCAGCGGCGCGCGTTATTCGGACATGCGGGCGTAAGAACGCGTACGCGCGTCTCCGGTGGACGTTACGTACGTGTGGCGTACGCGAAGCGATGGCAAAAGGTGGGCGAGGTAAGTACAGGGAACCGGTGCACGGTCGACGCGGTGCGCTCGTGAAACGCGAACTCGCGATCCCGTATCGCGTGTAACGTCGTAATAAGGGATGTTATTACTTCTATTGCGTTTCCCGGCTTCCACAGATAAGTTCTTGCGCGCCGCTGGGCGGCAGAGGGGGAGCACCCTCGTCGCGAACCGACGTACGTGTACCGGAGGAGAGAGCACGATTCCTCTGGCGCGCGCGTGCATACGCGCCGCTGGTGTACGAGCCCGTTGCCGGCTCGTCAGCCCAGCTCGTTACTCCATAACTCACTTTGCTCGAATACGCGCCGCGAACCAGCGCCGACCGGCGACTCCATTCTCGCGCTGTCCCCGCCGCCCGCCAATGATACGTAGGCTCTTTTCATTTCGAACGATCGCGATAACGCGATCCGAGAAACCGAGAATACGAGGGACACTCGTCGATGTCAGCTGTCAATTGTGGGCCAATCGATTGCGGTGCAATGTTAATTGTCATAGAGTATAAGGAAACGTTCGCGCGAAGAATTATCGCTATGCGGACAATTCCGCCGGCAAACGCACCGCGGTGCCGTTCAATGTGCCGAGTTCAAGGGGAATCCACAGAGTCATCGCTACGAGCGTCACGTAATTCAATCGATCGTTTCCTTGCCGCAATCTGTGCAAATCCTGCTGATAAACGCTCGAGAGAAACGCGTGTCATCCCTTTCGCACGGTGCACCTGGGATGTCTTTCGCGGTAAGAACGTATGCGCCTTGGCGAGTATCAATCCACATCACCTTGGATACACCTGTGCTTTTTACGACACCGAACGCGACACGTTGGACTTCATCTTTTTTTACGTGCAACCCTCTGGACGCGGCGGTGTCGCGTATTTCTACCTCCGCGAGTTCCCATGGATATTTCAGTAAAGGACTTGGGGAAGAGACTTTTATGTCGCTGCTGCACCGAAATCAAAGAAACGAAGAACACTGCGCGTGCACATTTAATTCAGTCGAAAGCGAACCAGCGTCCAAATTTCCCAACCCCTTCCACACGTATCTACGATAACGACCGTCGTCCCGTCGCGACGGTCGGGCAAATTAATCGTCCAGCCAGCTTCTGCCACGAACTCGAGTGAGAAGTTAATTACCAGCTGTTCCGTGGCAACGGAACACCCTGCCATCGAATTTCCCGTTGATTTTTCCGACTGGACTCGGCCATCGTGGTATTGATTGTCGCGTGCTTAGTCCGGGCTTAACGACGAAAACTCGGTAAGTCGAGAACCGGGTCATGGGAAAGCCAGATGGTGTGCTTTAATGCCCGCACGTCCCGTTTGTCTCTCCCTCGTCTCTTTGCTCTTTCTCCTTTCTCGTGCACACCCACACGCGCGCGCGTGCAAATATCCAGACGCCGCTACTGGAACCGCGTGTACGCGAGGACAGGAAGTGTACGAGGGTCGGCGGTCAGCAGGAGGGTGGAGTGTGGTCTTGAGTGACGCGTAACATGACTTAAGGATGTAGACACAAGGACAAACGCGCGTGCGGTGCACGAGCTTACGGAGTAGCTTTGCGAAGGGACAAGGGAGCGCACGTAAAAGAGAATCGTGACCACCTGGCTGACGCGCACCGAGCCGTCCTGACGAGGTAACACGCGTTGCTCGTGTCGGGAAGGTGCACGGAAGCCCGCGAGAAAAAGGTACACGCGCACAATGTCTATCATCGTATTACGCGGAACGAGGCGGGGACACGGCTCCGCGGAGGTTCGCTCCTCGAACGCCCGGCGTAAACGGGCGGGCAGCAGCGCGGTTGCAACGGGGCAACGTTAGCGCAGTTACGCGGCGGCTTACGGCGAATATACGATTATCGCGAACACCGGAGAACGCGTTAATTGTCTCGGAGGGAATTCGAATTCCCCCGGCCAGAACGGGAATATTCTGCTGGTTAACGTTGCAGTAACTCTGACATTGCTTCTTCCCTTTGCGTGCCGGCGCGCGGTTTCGCCCGCGCGGTAATACCTCGGGGACGGTCCCGAGGCTTATAAAACGCCGCGAAATGCCACGTATTAGCGGGGTTCGAATTTTCCGCCGACGAACGGCGGGCCACGGTCGATTGTAAAATTCTCGTGGTACCCCACGGCGTTCGTGCAACAAAAAGCCTGACGGCCGAATGATAGCTCTCCAAGTCGTTACCCGGAAACGATACAGTTGCAACTCCGATAAAATAAATCGCGAGGGTCGTTTGTTCCCCCGGTCGTGGGATGTTCCGTGAAACTAGCGGGAGCTGGCAATTTTTCAGGGGCACACTCGATAGCCCGATAGTCCATGGGGGGGGGAGGGGGGCGCCCCATTCACGAGGGCGGTCACGAGTCGTACGTTAGAGTTCGCTAAGTCGTTTATACTCGACCCGTGGGGGTGAAGCCGCCCCTGCTCTCTTCGTGCGACCGATGTTGCGACGGCCATTGGAGTCCTCGCGAAGAATAGGAACGATTTCGACGATGCACATGTACAAAGAGAACAGCGAGAAGCGAGCGGGCGTGCTCTCCGGATAAAACCACACCCTTTCACCCCGATTTTCGTGGCTTTCTGCGGCGCATTTGCGGCCGGGCAGAGACCCCCTCTCTCTCTCTCTCTTGTCGTTCATCCGCGCAATTTGAAGTTAATGGCGGTATGGTGAATTCCGTGTCTCCTGGGCTCAATTGAAATCATCTCCGCGAAGGCTCGTAAGGACGGTGAGCTCGTTTTCGAGAGGGGGAAGGAGAATAGAGGTGAACGTTGGTACACAGAGACTTCGATTTCGTTTCCAGGTTGCGACGTTTGAAAGGTTGAGATTGCCGCGCCACTTTCGACGAATGTTCTTTGGAGAAAGTCGACGACAAGAGGCACCCCGGGACGAGCTAGACGTAACTCTTTCCGTCGATTCACCGAATCAGCTCCAATTACCTTTCCCATCTATATTCTATTGCGTTCCGTACGACCGACTCGTCAAATATTGGGCCGATCAATTCGACCGTCCGGCTCTTATCCACGAACAAAGAACTTCTCCGCAGGCAGCCGCGTAACCCGGCCCGTCGTGCAGATAGTTGGCGGTAATTTTCTTCGCCGAGGTGTTCCACGCCGTTTACAACCACTTCTGTTTTTAGTGGCCCCATTTAAACCCTCATCGACAGCTGAATCCTGTCCCCGTCCGAACGAGCTGCGTACGCGTAAATCGCGAAAAAATGAGCCCGAGGAACAATTATCGGGCCCGTTCGCATTTTTAACGACTCGTATAAATTTTACGATCGGCCGGACCGTTCGATCCTGTGTCCGCTTTAATCGACGCGGACCGCGTAAAATCCAGCTAACCGCGGTGCTCAGCGCGCCGACCGACGTCGCCTCCACCCCTATTATACCTCGCAATCTCCTTTCAGCTTTTCCACGGATACGTTTGCTGGCGGCGCCGTTCCCATGGGTAACATTGTCCAGATTACCGGGTGGAGTAAGCTAACCTCCGAGAGAGGCTCCCCAAGCGGGCGCGAGGACATTGTAATTATGTATTCTCGTTGCTCGCATCTGGGACCCTCGACGGGCAGGCTACGTTCCTGGACCCCGTGTACACCGGCTACGTCTGCGTCGGTTTGGCGTGCACGGTGGCATGCCGGTCTTTCCGACGCCCCCAACCCCGCCACGCGATGTCGAGTATTTCCACCCGTACCTGCTCTCGCCACCCCGCGATCCTTTTTCTCGCCCTCTGCGACACCATCTTCCCCCCGTTGCATTCTCTCTTTCCGCCGGACCTCTGGTTCTCCGTCCCCCTCGACGTCTCGAAGGACCGGTTTCCCTTCGGTGCCGTCCTTCGGAACTCACCCCGACGAACAGCCACCCCCGACGACTAGAAGATTCGGTTGATTAAGTGGCCCTACCTCTCCCCTTTTTATACCTAGTGCAATTTAATCCGATCTCTCGTGTCCTTCCGGTACGGTCGAACGCGCACAAATAACGCCCCACCGTAGCCGGCCGGCGGACTCTCGACCAACGATTCAATGTTCGCGCCCGGCACATGCTGTACGATAATTCTTGCTGCGAAGAATCGATTATCCACGGTTCGCCGGCTGCAGATGTATAGGTTACAGCAATGGGCTGGTACACAAGTAAGAGTAATATTATTACCCGGTATGTCTGGAAACGGCGTGGACCAGGGGTGTCTTGATCCCCCCCTCTCAATCTATCTCACCCTCTCTCTTTCTCTCTCTCTCTCTCTCCCTATGGTTCCATTCCACCTTCGATCCGTGGTCACAACTGGAGCCTAGTCTTGCGCAATCTGCACGCTTATCTCGTGCGCCATACGTCAACTGCAATACTGCCAACTTTTCCTCTATTTTTCCTACCCGCTTTTCGCCCGCTGACCTCGTGTACCTGTCCGACCGTTCGTTATCCACCGACTTTTTCCTTCCCTTTTTCCCTCCCGTTCCTTCTATTTTCCGTTTTTTTTTTTCCTCCGCGTTACGGACGGCAGGTTGACTCCCTTTGTTTCTTTAATATCGCTCTCGCATGCACGTAACAGGCCCCGCGGAGACCATCCGCGGGGATAATATTCCAAAATCGATTTGCAATACGGCGGAATATAAACGACCGATGAATATCACGGGGGCAAAAACGGGAACCCGGTTTTCCAGTTGAAATGTTTGCTCGATGGTGGCGTACGTGTCGAGATTGATACTTCTTCCGTTCATTTGAAAGCAGTGGGGAGGGGGGGGGGGGACGTTCGGAAAACTATCGACTACGGTTCCAGTCAGTGAACCGAAATATAATAACGCGTCTGTAGGGGGAACGTACCGCGCGAGCCGTAGAAAACGAAGCAGCCACGACCAGGGGTGGAACGACAAAGAGGGAGAGAAGGAGGGAGGGGGACCGTGCGATCGTTCAATCGATCTATCGGCGTCGTCGTCGAGGAAACAAGTATCGCCTCGTAAAACGGGGCTTATCCGCAAAATTCTAATATTTATTCATACCCACGGTAGTGCGGGGTGCCGGTGGCGTCGGCGATGCTGCCCGACCGGGCAGAAAAGCGTTCTCGAAATCCCCGGAGGGACGAAAAGTGGATGGCGGGATTACCCTTTTCTATAAGGCACTGCCGGCAAGGCTGATACGTATATATACGTATATATAGATAGATAGATGGATGGATATGGGGTGGTTTTACTCGAGAGCACAGGTAAGGCGGGGTAACCAGCGGTGGAGGAGGTGGGCGAAAAAATATTCCGACAAAATGAGAACGAAGAATGGAGGTCGAAGTGAAACGAGGGTGAACTCTTGGCGGTGAGAAAAAAGTAGCGAATAAATGGTCAAGCGGCGCGAAACAGGCGTGCCAGGTAAATGGCGTGGACGCGTTGAAAGTCTATCGAAGACACCAGACGTTAGATTCTCTCCTTCCGATCTTCCTCGAGTAGTCGGCGCTCGAACGTAACAGCAGCCTAACCACTCTGCATCCCTATACCCTCCCTTATTCATCTTCTTCCAGCCGCGAGTCAGCAGATCCGCGCGCAACCCCCTTGTATTCTCGCAATAAACTTCCATCGGCCAAGCTTGGGTCCATCGTGTCCCGTCGGTGCTACGCTTCCTTCTTCCGCGCGCTGACGAGGACGACAGCGACGCCGTAAAAGGCTGCCGCGAGGGTGGGGTGGGAGGGAGGTCGATTCCTTTGTCACCCTCTGTCAAATGCGCGGAGTATAAGGGAGGAGGGACGCGACAAGGAAGGGGTGACGAGGAGATCGAGAGGCCTCGCGAGACCGTTTCCAAGCTTGAGAGCCGAAATTGCTCGTCCCGCCGCCGCGGTGCTGCTGCTCGATCTTCTCTTTGTTTTCGTGAATTTCGTCGACGTCTGGCCGGAATTATAATCAGCGGTAGCGCGTTTTATCACGGTTTACCCGCGGTGGGAGTTAATCATTCCGAATTCGGAGGTCGACGGAACCAGATGAAACCCCTTGCGCGATGGATTCGACCGTACCGGGTGGACAAAGAAGATTTTCTTGCCCTCGATGGGCCTTCGGTTCTATCCAGAATGGATCGAGTTACCGGGTGTTCCCTAAGGTCTATCCTGTACCCATAGGTGCACCTTCGGGCTCCGGATTTGGCTAGACGTACGAAACAATAAAAGGATGAAAGGGGGAGATGTTTTTGATTCCGCTAGGAATATCCGAGCGAAGTGTCGGATGGGGAGGAGCAAGAAAAGAACGAATAGGTTTCATTGTTCGCCATCGTTGGCCTACCTGCCTGTTGGATATAATCGAGAAAGGAGAGGAGCCGTCGAAGATTATCGACGAGACCTACGTCGTAACGAAAATTGCCCAAAGGTCTGCCTCGAGGGTATGAAATGACACACCTCGCTGGATGCATCTCACTGGTGCGAGGCGCATGTTGGGCAAGGAACGAGTTCACAGTTCTTTGGACACGCGAGAGGCATGATTCGTAGCGAGACCGTCTTCTCACACTGAGCACTGTCTCCTATTTACTGGCCGTGGTTTTTTTTTTCTTTTTTTATCGTTCAAATGTGATTCCAGATAGATATTTCTCACAGTCGTTTCTGGACGCGGCGACGAGAAATAAAGAGCAATAACGGAGGGAGGAACGACAGGACTCTCGAATTAAACTACGTTTGAGACATCCTCGATGGGAACGTCTGAAATCGCTTCTCGGCCCATTGCCCCATCGTTTGTGCGACTCCTGGAAGAGCCCGCTCTTAATTGCGCGGAAAGGTCCGATAAGAAAGGGTCTGCCTCATTATCGAACGCACGCGTCGTCGAGAACGTGGCCTGTCCGTTAGAAAAATGCCAGAACATTTTTCGTACCTTCGCTGGGAAACAAACAGAATGTGGCGGCGATATAAAAAAAAAAAATGGAAAAAAAATGGAAAAAAAGTGACGAAGCAATAGAGGAACAAAAACACGAGGGTGGAGATGAAAATCGTAGCGAGGTGCGACCCGATGCTCATCCGCGGATCTTTCTTTCCCTCTCGCCCCTATCTCGTTCCACGGCCGCAGCCCCATGAGTTCTCTCTCGAGCGCACGCTGTGGCCAACTTTTAATTAAACGTCGATGGGAATAAAAAATACGCGTCCCGGTCGCCCGGTTATATTTCAACCCTCCGGTCCGTGCCCCCGGTCTCAGAGTGATGAATGCCCCTCCAGCTGATATATACATCGCTGGTCGTAGGTCGATGGAGGTATCGGCACGTGCAGAAGCGGCTGGCGCCGCCTGCCTCCTCGTTATCGTCGAAAAATTTGGCAGGCTGACACGCCGACTTGATTAACCATTAAAGTCAATTTGCGGCTAACTCGCGGAATCTTTCGGAAGCATCCTCCAGGCGTCCCATGAGTGATCTTCTGTGAAAGAGCCCTGCCACTGCGGGGGAGGACATTTATGATGAATTGGAAATCGATCATTTCCCCCCATGGTAAATTAATCAACGGGATAATCGAGCTGGGTCTTTCATAAATCATTGCTCGTCGAGGGGAGGTGGGGCAGTGCTCCAATTCGAGTTCCTCGTTCGCTCGTTCCGCTATGTACATTCGTGTCTCGTCAACCAGGTTTTCCCTCGGTCGATCGAAAATTCGTGAAGCTCAAGGGGTTTCGTATTATAACTTACTCGGCGGGTTCAGAGGACCGACATTTTGAGGCACGAGTGCGGCCCAGCTCGAGAGGCTTGAACCTTACGGAACCGAGACGGCACTGAAGCGAAGAATGAAAACGCGGGGAACACAGGCCGAAGACGAGAGGAGCGAGCGTCGCGTCGCGTCGTGGTCCTTTGCCGTCGTCTATTCCTCCCGCTGCGAGGGCGAGGAGGAACGGTGAGAAACGATGGGGCGAAATAAAACGTCGCTCTATGCGACGCCTTTTTTTGCGACGGGTAGAGCCGCCACTTCAATTTGACCTGTACAGCCCTTCGCGAGAGTTTTGCGCGCCCTTTCTTAAGCATCGAGCGCCCTTTGTCGCGCGACGAGCGCCCTTAAACGAGGTCAATTGTTCGAAAAGTAGCTGGGGCTAGAGCATCGCGTTTTTCTTTTTTTCTTTCTGTTCTTTTACCTTGTCCCATAAGCATCGGCCTTCAACATTTCCCTCGCCCGCTGTCATTTCTTCGCGGTTCTAATTGCGAATCAGCGTCGACTCGCACGAGGAGGCGGGACAAATATTTGGCACCATGAAAAGTCAGCGGCCGTGTCGGGGCGAGGGGATTCGAGGCAATCGAAGCTTTCCGATTTTTCCTTTCAACTTCCATTTTACCGCGGCAGGATAAGCCGAGCAAACACCCACGTAATATGATGGTCCAGGTACACAAGCGTCCCCACGGTAAATTATTAATCTCTTGCTCCGGGAGCACGAACAAATAGTAAACAATACGCGTGCACAATTAATTTGCTACCGTGGCGGCGTGCCTTTTAATTAAAAAGCTCTCTCGCGCCGCGTAGAACGGAAGACGCCTGGCAAACAAGCGCGCGGGCGCGACCGCGCAATCGCGACCAAGGCGTCCTAATTAAAAAAGATTGAATTCGTCGTTATTATTAGTACTGTTACCGTGCCGAGCAGCTGTCCTACTTTTCGCCTCTTTTCTTTCCATCGGCGCTAAATATCACGGAAGCCATGAAAGCGGAAGAGAGAGAGAGAGAGAGAGAGAGAGAGAGAGAGAGAGAGAGGAGTCCGTGCGACGAATCCCCATGTCGTCCTACGCGCACCTGCGTGAATAGACCGTCCGCTGCTTTTTTTCGATCCTTCACCCTTTCAAACGCACGCCTCCATTCAAACAAGGCTATACCTCGTTTCAGTACCACCACTGAATCCGCGAATTTATTTTTATTCGCCAGTTTACCTTTTTATTCCATTAACACCTGGCAGTCGCCGCGGCTCGCGTGTTCTCCGCGCTAAGAATTTTGCTCTTTTTTTTTCTTCTTTCTTTGCGCGTTCCTTTCTATCCCCCTCCACCCTTCCCCTCACAGACACGAAATACCTTTGTTCTACCTGCTTAATACGTTCGTCCTTTTTTCCACACCTTTTTTCCTTCCGCACTCTCTATCCTGGCGCGCCGTCTCTCCGGTTGCATCTTCATTCATCCCTTTCAAACGATAAACCATAATGAATCGCCGTCCAGCCTGACCGTACCCCCCCCCCCCCCATTGCCTTCCCATTACGAATTTATGTCTCATTGTCCGCGCGACCAAATGAACTATTTATCTCCCTCGGCGGATCCTTTCGATTCTGTCGAGTCGCGTCGATTGTTTTTCGCCTCGTCTCTCCTTCCCAGCCTGAACGAACAAATAACCGAATGCACGACGCGCAACGACGAGTGCACACTCGAGAGCCACGACCAAGACCAAATGACGTTCGTTAGTAAAAGCCACCTCGCTCCTGGACCCACCACTACCCCGACGCTTTCGCCCTCCCCCATCGTAACCCCCCCGGCAACCCCCTCGTTCAATTATCCATGAATATTCGCCGGTCGTCGCTCCGTCCCGCACTTACTTTTTCCCTTTTTTCACTAGCGTTTTTAAAGGCTCCGATGGAAATCAGATTTTCTCGGACGGCCGTTCGAACGACGACGAACACAAAGAGAAACGAAACATTTCTCTCGGCTTCGAACTTAATTTCTCTTGAAACATTCATTCTAACTGCGCCGCCTCAATTTTCCAATTCCGTGCCGCGCGGGTGTACGCACGAGAACGCATTCTTTCGTCGCGGTAAAAAAAGGAACGGGGACGAAAGAAAAACGAACGCCACGAACGTCCACGTGACAAAAGCCTTCGCCCGGAGCCTGCTCCGCGGAGTTTGAAACAAATTAGCCCGGGCGCAGAGCCGGTAACAGGAAAGCACAATTAATACGCGGCGGGTGCGGGCGTGCGGAAATTCACGAGTCAGTGGAAACCGACAAAGAGGAAAGAAAACGCTCGGCGACGCAAAAGTCCTCTCGCTGTGCGCTCGTCCTTTGACTGGGACAGGCTAATCCCGACCCGCAAAACGGGTTACGGCCATTCGGCCTTCGCAAACAATTTTTCGACCGCGGACACTTTTCGCGGTCGCAAATCTGGCCGAATGCTTCGCCCTCCGCTTCGCGAAAGCCACGGGCCGCTGCGGGACATGCTCATTTGGCTGCACGAACACCCCAACACCCCCCCGAGCTGTACGCAGTCGCACGCTCGCGCTGCGACTAAATGATGCGTTCTGAGAGGGCGAGCGAACGGGTGAACCCTCGAAGGAACGGGGCGACGCGACAGCGTTTTACGCGTTGCGTTTATCGCAGGTGTACGATGGTCGCGTGAATGGTCGGGTGAAACGGTAGTTCCGATGGCCCGGTGATCGATTTCGTACATTTTTTTCAGACACGTCGCGGGGTCCGCCGGAAATTATAATCGATCGATTGTGCTCGGGTTTGTCGTGCTCGAGTGGGAACGTTTCTAATTAGACGAACTTTCCACCCCCGCTTAATTACGCATGCCGCGCGGATGAGAGCAAAACAAATGCAATTATATGTCGGGAAGAAAATGAAAAATATGCTTCCATAATTACGCTGCTACGTTCTGGGAGGGTTGTTCTTTCTGCACGCGTATTGTTACGCGGAAATTGTAGTGCGCATCAAAGTAGTTAATTAAATTTAGAAACACGTGTATGCATTCTCTGCTGCAGTAGCGTCTGTTATTATAATCATAATTATTATTATTACTCCATGCGAGTTTGGATGCCACTGGAAACACAGAAATATGATACCTCAGGGTTTGCTTAATTCGGCTGCTGAAAAACTCATCCCCTTATGCAGACAAACGGGACGAGCCTCGCTCCACGAAACTACCAACACGTCCTTAGTCTCGCCCGTCTCATTTGCAATGCATCCGGCACATTCCAACGCGAGCGAAAATATCGTCATCGCTGCATTAATTTCGCGACCCCCCAGTCCCCCCCCCCCCCCTCGAACAATCATCAGTCCAACGTCAACGTCAAATATCCGTCGCGCATCCGTCAAACCGGCCGTTCGCGTTTCCGCCGACAAAATTTCATCCCCGCCCTTCACCGTCCCCTCCCAATCGAGGCAGGAAAATCATAAACCCTCCCGCGCGTTATTTGCAGCAGTATTTTCAACGGGAATCGAACAAGCAGCCGAAGAAAAGCGGCGGTCAGTGGCGCGAACAGCGCACGTAATTGCTTCGTCAGCGAGTGAATTATCATCGGCGGTTCCTCTCGCTTCGCGGGGCAAATCTCTAACCCTTTCGACGCGGGCTGGCGCGTGCGCGCGCCGAAAAATACGCGAGAAGAAATCACAGCTGGAACGAGGTGGAACGGCTTGACAAAGAGGGAAAGGGTTCGCGAGCCGGAGGGAGAAAGAGAAATGACGCAAGGGTGAGGGTTGCGCTGGCCGGTGGTGCGCTTGTAATCGGAAAAGAGGGAAGCGGTCGCGGCCGAAAACACGGAAGCCTGCTTCAAACGAGCATCATTTAACAAGCGTCGCTCGGGCGCGCGAGCGAGCGAACGCGCGCGCGCGCGCAAACCGAAGGCCTGATTTTTCCGGATCTCATTAGCCGCGCGAGTGCACGCGCTGCCATTATAATCCCCCGTCGGCGCGCACAACCAACGTTGACTGCACTAATTGCGTTTGAAGTACAAAAAGAAGGAGGACAAATAAAAGCCCGGCCAGAGCGGAGGACGAGGAGGTGGGAGTAGAAAAAAAAAAAAGAGAAAAAGAAAAAAAAAAAGGGAGCGAGAATGGTGTACAGCAGCGGTGCGCGGCGGCGCAGGTTCCGTTCGCGCCTCGTTTGTCGCGCTCTGCTCGCCGACCGAAAGCGTACAAAGCTGATTGGCGAGAACTCGCGGCCGTATTATCGTGCCCGACCGTCGATCTGTTGGTTTTGCGGATTTCCAACGCCCGCCGCGCCGGCTGAAAATATTGTACTTTGTATTTTCCACAGGGTCGGATTGCTGCCTTCAACGGCCGCGCGTTCGTCGCGATCGAATGGGTGAAACGGAAACGGGGGCGTGCTGGAAGCGCGAAACTTCTTTGGGGATCGATTTCCACTCGACCATGTTTCCGACAGTTTGACATTTCGCGATAAAAGAATTACAAATTACACCTGGCACGGGGAAATCCATAAAGCTCCGATCTAAATCGTACGCGCCGGACCGCCATTCATCGCGCCTCCAACTCGACGTGTTCATACAACTCTTGCAGAATAAATCTCGCTTCCCGTTCGAACTCGTTGTCCCCGCGACGACTTGCTATCCGTCGCCGCACCAACCGTGGGGCTATTTTACACGACAGCTTTGATGTCCTCGTTATTACGACTTCGGTGCTCTCCGTTCGCTCTCTCGACCGTTTCGATTCTCATCCTCGATTCACCCACGCACCGAGCGGCTCTTACCTCGCGCCCAGACAATTTGCTCCCTCACATTTCACAGACGCAATCAGTTCGTCCGTCGTCCCGGTACCCGATGCACCGATCGCGCCACCTCGTCGCGTTGAATCTATAGACTCACGGCCCGCGGAACCGTGAGCAAATTCGTCATCAATTGCGCTCAATCACCGTCGCGTCTAAAATAAGTTCCGCCAACACAGACAGACGTCACGCGCTATCCGATACTCCGATATTTCATTCACGGAAAAATAATAAAAGTCACCATCGATACTGCATCGCGGTTACCGATAGCACCAATAGCGTACGCGTGTAGCCGATACAACGGGCAGCTGGATAATTTCGTGGGCGGAGGTTCGCGGAAACTCCGGCCCGCTAATTAATTGTCCGTCTCCGACGTCTACGCGCGGCGGCACGCGATGCAGAAGAGCGACGCGTCGCCGGACCAGAATTTTCCAATTCCACCGGCGTATAAGCGGCAGGGCGGCCCGGCTGCTGACCCAGTTTTCCCAAACCCCTTCGAGCAAGAATCGATCGAGGCTCCATACCTTTTTCTGACGCTTTCAAATTACCGCGAGAGCCTATCGGACGCGTCCGCTCGTTAAAATTCTGTTGCGCCGACCGAGAGTGCCGCCACGGCCAGTCAGCGCTGTTTGAACTCGATTAAAGCGAGATTTCGCGTGCTGCGCGCCGTGCGATCGAGCAACGAGAGAAAAACGCGAGCTTCCGGCTCTTTCTTCGCGTCCAGATGGAGGAGAAAAACCGCGACGAAGGGCGTACGCTCGTTCGACGAGGCCCGATTTCGCGACGCCGACGCGACCACCCTCGCTTCCCTCCGTGAAAATTAAACAAGGGCGACGGCCCTCCGCCGGTTTCAACCGGGGAACGTTCAGTGTACCGCGCGTTAAACACCGGTGACCCATAAAAATTCGTCAAAAGTTAAACTTTTACGAGACGAACGGGGGATATTCATTAAACGGCGCTATTCAATTTTCGGAGCCGGCTTTTCATGCCGAACGTCGAGAACCGTCACTCCCGTGCGCTTTATCCGCAGCCGGCGGAACCTGAACCCCTCCAGCACGGCCGCAGAACGACCCGGGGGCTGGCTCTCCGTCAAAATAATGTTTTTCATCGGCGGCGGTAATTTTTTCGGGGCTAAGAGCCCGGTAAGCGACGAAAGAAACGCGCCGCGACGAGGGGGACACGGGGGAGGAGGAGGCGACGAGCGAAGAGTGGAAGAGGAACAGGTTGACGCGAGGCTGGCTTCAAAAGCGCAAAACACTACACGCGAAGGGCCCGGGTGCCTCCCTCGGCATTCCTCCTGCTGCCGTCGCCGCCGCTGCCATTCCTCTGCCTCCCTCTTTTCGCCGTCCTCGTCCGCCTCTCTTGTCTTTGTGAAGCGGTAACGATGGGTTGCCGACCTTCCCTCCCGCGTCCAGCTTCTGTCCCCCGGTCTTACGCTCGTCCTTTACCTCCCCCTTGCCACCTGCTCGATACTCGCGCCTCATTCTCGCGGGTCTCGGAATGCACTCGTCGCTCGTCTTTTCTCTGCCCCTCGTTCTAGCGATTGTCTCGGTTCCGTGGGCACGCACACAGGGCCCCCGGCCGAGTGCGCGTCGCCGCCGACCCTGCCCCCCCCCCCCCAGTTCACGACGATGGGAAGAAATATTTGCACGTCCGACCGGAGGTTTGCTGGTTGATGGTATTATTCGCCGCGAACGAATTCTATTTAGGTACGAACCGCGACGGGAAGTCCTGCGGCCGGCGGAGTCCCTTTGAGATTAGAGAGAAGTCGATTCTTAATAGACAACCGCGGTTACCGTCGAGTACGAATTAATACGATTTCCAGTTCCTTCGATAGGTTTCATAAGCGCACCGGTTACGAGAGCACTGCCGTCTGGTCAGGGTGTATCGAAGGGCAACGGGAGTACGGTAAAATCGTTGCTGGACAGCGCACGCCGATTTCGTTACATTGAAAACGGGCCTGCGGATTCTTCGCGCGGAATGGGCCCGGCTTTTAGAGGCATTTACGGCGAGAGCTTCTTGCGGGTCCGAGTCGTTAAGCAGCGCGTGATTTCGACCCCCTTTTTATTATCGGGCATCGTTGCGAGTCGGAGAGAAATCGGGGCTCGGAGCGGCGCGGATGGAAAAGAGACGGAGGGGGTCCGTTCCGAAGAAGATCACAATTTCAAACGAAGCGACGCGATAACTTTTCCGCGGGACGTTTATTACGCGGTCGTAACATGCGCCGACTAACGGGCCTACCTGCCCGCGAGCCGACTTAATTGCACGGAAACATCGGGATCGCATAATGAAGAGGTCTCCGAAAAAGGTATCGGGAAGGTGCGCGAGGCTTCGTCGCCCTCGCCGCGCTTCGATCGCGTCGCGACTCCGCTTGGCGGATCGAGAGCGTCGAAAGTCGAGGCGTCGCGAGAGATACGCGTGCCGGTGGGCGTCGGCCGTGTCTTCGACGAGCCGCCGCTGCCGTTGCTTCGATTCTCGTTGCTCGAGTTTCAGCAGCTATTAAGAGGGACAGCCGAGGAAGGAACAGAGACATCTGTTCTCCGGAAATTGTCTTCGGCCCGAGGCTACCGGTGCTGATCGATGTACCGGTCATAAATCTAACGTACAACTTTTACGGTTCTTTAAGAACCGTTTCTGCGCGCTCGCTGCCGGTGTTTCCTATTACACCCGTTTACGTCGCCCGCTTCGCATTAAACCGCGATCCCTTAACGTATACGGAATGGCGGTGCGTACGGCGACACCGCGGAAAAAGCGTTTCGCGGTACGACCGCTTCCGCAAATATCGAGGATCACTTCGGTCGCGTGAAACGTAAAAGATTGTTCGCTCTAAGCGCTATATCGGGCGGACCAGCGACGCGGTGCGCGCGGCGCGTTAAATTTGTCCGTTTAAAGCGAGCATTGTTGCCTGTCGGTGGCTCGTAAACCGGTTCTAATTAACATAACAGACGTCCCGTTGAATAAGAAACACAACATCGACGGATGGAGCCCCGTCGCACGCCACGGGATCGCACGGTAAAAAAATTCCCGACCAATTAAAATCGTGAACGGTCCCCGCGACGTTATTGCCGCGGCCGATCGACGCGGCTAATTTGAATCGATCTAATGAAGAGGTCCTTCGCGAACGAACGCGCGGCCGATCGCGCAATTTAATCGGACACGCTGTGTGGTCCCGTGGTAAAGGGGCGGCGAGGACGCGTGTCCGCGAAATCTTCGAAAGTTGCGCCGCCTAAACGGCCCGGCCGTTTAATTGCAATTTATTACGCGCCTGCACGGGACGAGGGGCATCCGCAACGACGACCAGCCCCCTCGATTTCACCGATCGAAGATGCTGGCCGTCGCGGGAACGCCGACGAGGGGCAGGGCGGGGCTGGGGGCCTCGACAATTCGCCTTGTGTTCGCGCGTTCCTCTCCGCCCGTTAGAGGACGAAGAAACGCGAGGAAAGGGAGCAAAGGGGGTAAACGCGCCGCTTCTTCGCCACGCGGCCCTTATTCTTCTCCTTCGAACAATGTAGCCGGCTTTAATTGCGCCAGCTACGACCGTTTCTGCTCGCTCCCGACTGCCAGGAATCCGCGCGATCCTCTCTCATGCGCCCGGACGATCACGGCGAGCCGTGAACTCGCTCGCAACGCGCGCGCCTCTATCTCACGATGGAATTACCGCGGAACGATAATCGGACGACTACAAATTCAATTATCCCGTTAATTGCAGCCGACCATCGATCCGCACAATTATGGCCCCGCTTTGTTGCTCCTTCTGCCGTTACGTTCGCCCGTTGCAACGTTTAAACGACGCTAGGAATTGTTTTTCCCTTTCGCGTGCGCGAGTCACGGGGAACATGGTTAGCCCGGGGACGGTGTTGCACAAAATACCGGTGGAGTTAGGTTCGTTTGGGTACGCGTGCTTTTAACGCCGCTTCCTCGCGCGGCGAAAACGAAACTTCTCGCGTTGGTACCGGCCGCAATCGTTGTGCCGAATACGTATTCGAGATACCGTTAACGCCCGATCAATTTTGTTCGATCAGTTTAAGCAAACAAAAAACGGTGAACCCTCGAAGACCAGGTGGAATTAAATTGATTAAAGTTACGGTGGCTACGTAACTTTCAGGGAACGCGCGCCAGGCGGCTCCTTAATAGCGGCGAGGCAACAAACTTTTTAATAAGTCTCGATAACGATACCGATAATCGGTCCGGTTCGAATCAAAATTACCCAAGGAAAAACAGGAGAAGGAGGAAAGGCTGACGACGCATCGCGACCGTGGACGCGAGAGAAACAGGCGAATCGGAAGGGAAAATTGCATCCGAAACCGGAAGTTACGGCTGGCGGTGCGAGCGCGCGTTCACGCTCGAAGCGGCGTTCCGCGCGGAGGGTAGTTCGAAAGATAATTCTACCGGCAGGTCGTGTAGTTGCGTTACGAACGTTCATTCCGCGAGAGGAAGGAATTTCGCAGTTTTACGATTTCGACTTTATCGGCCCGTTAGTCGCGCAACCTCGCTCCCCCCACCCATTACATTTTTAGGGGGTGACTTTCGTTGCGATAAAGGATACCGTGCCTCGGAGGCGTTCCGTGATAACGCGGGCGTAAGAAGGAAGAAAAAAAAAAAAGAAGTAAACGAAGAGTTAAGTGCACCGTCCCGTCTCTGTAGTACGCACTCGCTCCAGGATTCTAAGAATATCATTCTTTCGCGAAACTTTCCCTCCGGGTCGAAATGATTGCCCTATGAAAAAAGTTGAATTCCGTTTTCCCGAGCGGGTTTCCCCGCGGGACTGTAAACTGTTCGGAGGTTCGTTTCGCAGAGGAGCGCAATTTGTCGCGCAGGATAACGATCCTTCCGGTCCTTTACGAGAATTCCAGGAGCGGGGTCTCGCCGTGTTTCGAGATGCTTTACGAGCGGAAATGCGCGCCGTGACACGCGTCCTCGCGCCGCCCGGCTATTGTCGATCGAGAGGAGGACGCCTTCGTTCGCGAGTCAATTTTGCGGCGGGGGATGTCGGCAATTGGCTCGTCCGCGAGTATCGGTCGGAGGAATTCGCTTGTGCAAACGGGCCAGCGGCAACTAGCTCGTCGCGCGCCTGTGCGCGATAAAATTGCGATCGTGACTTCTTCGATCCGTGGGACGGTGCGAATGGGACGCGAAGCGGTTCCGTCGTAAACCCCCTTCGCGAGTTTCTTCTCCGCTCGCCGAGCTTCCGTGGCGCCGCGCGAAACTAGTCGTCGCGCGTACCGTCCAAGGATTTGCAGCGTGAAAAATATGAAATCGCCGCGGAGCGCTCGAGCGATCCTTTTTGCACGCTTTATCGCGTGCGCGCGATACGAAGCGTTAGCCTTTTATCGCGACCGTACACCGAATTCGTACGCCGATTACGGTCGCGCGGAGAGCGCCTCGAGAGGTCTGCGCAATGCGATTTACCGTTTCCGCGTTTCGAGGCAATACGCTGCCCGTGCGTGGGCTGCCCCCGTCAGATTGGAATATCGAAACACCCTGGGCTCCGCGAGTTTCCCCTCGGAATTAGTTCCGACGCTCCAGGATTGAAAATCTATCGACGGGACGTTTTCTTGCAACGGTAACGGGCCGTTGCCGAGATATCTCGTTTAGGGACGCGTGAAACGAACGTAAGAACCGCTTGGAATAAATATGAGCGCAATTTCAATAACAGTCTTTCTGCGATTCAACGGAAGAAACGGTTATTCTTTGGATCAGTGTAACCACCTCCATATCGTTTCACGAGCGGACGTGGCTACATCCATTTTGTCTTTGTAAACGGTGCCCGGGCGCGGGGGAGAAAAGGAAGAAAAACGAAGGGTGTCCACTTATAAAAGCAAGCGCATGCAGGCGGGAAGCGTACACGAGCTTCTTGTAATCCGCGCATACCAACCGGGTCCGGGGGAGAATGAATGCAGATGCAGGCTGCCAGGCGAGAGAGAGCTAAATTAATGTAACGCGCGACCGCGACAGGCTTATAATCTGATCCCCGGTTGCACCGGTAGCTGCGTGTCTCTCTTTTTCTTTTTTTCTTTTTACAACGTATCCGTGAACCCGACCGATAAGGATTATTTGTTAAATCGTGTCCTTAACTAAGAATCGGCGTCCCGCATAAAATCCTCGAATTTTCAGGGAGAGACGCCGGGTTTAATTACGCTACACGGATCCAGGCGAAGAGGTTTCGAGAAGGCGGGCCTCGTTTGCATTTAATTGTTCGAGTCGCGAGACATTTCTTATACTTAAAACGACGTGGAAATTCTCAATTAGGATGGTAGTTTCTTTTTTATAATTGCGAATGCGACACCGGTACCGCGTGTACGCATTTATTATTAAAGCCAAACGGGATTATCCAAGAGGTGCCAGCTCGTTGGGTAAGTTATTCGCCGAATCCTTACGTTCTCGGTACGTAACATCTAAGACAGCCGATATCCACGAAGTAGTTTAATCCCAGCATGTCAGCTTTCTTGGTCAACTTGGCCTCCGATACACGGGTATCGGAACCGCAATATTTCCCTGGCTCGTTTTACACTGTCCGCGAGGTGTAACGGGCCAGACAGGAATTTACAAAGCGGTTTAACGAAGTTCCTCGGCCGAAGAAGAAACTTTGGTTTAATTTGGGCCGCATTAATGCGCCTGGGAAACTTCGACGGGAACTTGCAACCAGCTACCAGAGAGGGCCACCCTCTCTCTCCACCATTTTTCGTTCCTATTTTTACTCGCCCTCCTGCATCCTATTCCTTTTCGCCAGTTTATTCTTCCCTCTCTATTTCGTCCTTCGATCGGGAGCAAGGAGCGCTTATTAAAAAATCAATAGACCTCCCGCCGAAGTACGGAACCGTCACGCCGGCAATCTTCCCTTAACGCTGCTATATTCTCTCGAATTTCACGAAAGCCGATATCGATATTCTAGCCTGCGCTCCGCCTCTGCGTGGTAAAATTCTTCTGCAACGCGACACCCTTCATCCCTTTAGGCACGAAGTTTGTTTGGACGGCACGATTAAGCGGACAGGTTTCACGCTAGTTAACTGGTTTATCGGTGGGACGTTATATTTCCGTGGGATTAGCTATCCTGATATTTCGCGGCGATAAATTCGCCCTCGGGATTCAAGAAAAATTGCGATCATCGTCCCGTTAAGTCCTCTGCCCGCGCGTTGTTCAACAAAAGGAGGAAACCTCGGTGTCGTTAGGAGTGTCGAATCGATCGGGACGCCCTCCTCGATGCAGAGCAGATTTCCCAGGTTCGCTTATTAGTAACTGTCTGCTCAAAGCGAATCCCAAGCCCCCGAGAGGCTTTCACGCGACTTTAACCCCCGAAAAAAAAAAAAAAAGAAAAACCACCGTCAGTGTATGGAGGCGCGATTGTGCGCGTGCACCGTGGGCAAACCTCCAGGGCAAAGGCCGGAGGAGGTTGGCGGTGGTGGATACTCCAGAGACCCGGAGAGGTTCTTTTCTCTCTTTGAGGGGGCGAGTCGACTTAGCAAAAAGGTCCCAGGCTCGCTCGTATGAATGTTAACGAGAGCGTGATCGGGGAAAAAAGGTGCACAAGGAGGAAGGCCGTAAGTGGGATGGGGGATGGAAGCGAAGGTGGTTGCGCCGAATCGAAGAACGGAATGGGAAACGATTTCGAGTGTGACGACTGTTTTCCATCGGTTGCCGAGAAAGCCCAGGAAACGGGTCAAGTGCGGGAAGCAGCAGCAAAGAAGAGGCGAAGAAGAAGTGGAGAGACGGATGAAGATAAAGGGGAGAAAGGTGCGGAACTCGTACGGGGGCGTGCATTAGCGAAGAACAATAGAGCGATCGTGCGCGAGTTCCGCCAGAGAGAAGGAGAAAATAGGGAGAGGGAGAGAGAGAGAGAGAGAGAGAGGAAGATCGTTTTATTATCGCGAACAGCTCCACCCCCGTATTTCGTGCGCCTTAATAAAGCTCCGTGTCTTCTATCCACCCCGTTCATTCCTGCCCCTCTCTCTCTCTCTCTCTCTCTCTCTCCCTCTCTCTCTTTAGCCAGGCTTTTTGCTGAAAAGCAGCTTGGTTGCTTCCCGCCAAGTATGTATACCTTTTCTTCAGCCTTTCCCTTGCACCCTAAGCTGCCTATTATCCTCTTTTTTATCGCGGGCCCGCCGACTCGCCGCCGCAAGCAGTTAACACAAGCCAGAAAAGTAAAGCCGAACGTAATCTATTAAACAGATAACGCGAGCCCTACTTAACCCACCCCTTGTTTCCACGGTTTGGATTCGCCGGTTGCAACCGGTCCATGCAACGCGGTCGGGCGTAATTTCGCCCCGGCTTCTCGTGAGACGCGGCGGCGATCGGGTGGATCCGAGCAAGAAAACGGGGAGGGGGATGAAATTGTGAACCGATTGGCGTCGGAGCTGTCTCGCGTAGCCGGAGAGCACAGCTTATTCCGGAGTTATTTTTCACCGGGGTGTTGAAAAATTGCCGCCGCTAAGAAATCGAAAATCGATTACGTCGAGGACACCGGGACGGGGTGACGCTGTCGTGAAAAAGAAGGAGAAACCGATGGCTGCCTCGACGGAAAGACACCGGTAGCCCCGTCATCGTTGTACCGATGCAACCTAATTTCGTCGGAGTAAAACGAGAACGCCTGCAATTTTTCGCAGCGCATTCACGGGCCTGGTTATTTTCTGTTCGCAGAGCGAAGTAAGCCTAACAGGCGGCCAAGAAAATTCCACGCGTAGCGTACCCATCGCGATACGGTTAATTGCTTCATCGCTTCCCGTTTCGTCGTGGATAAGGCGCGCCGGCAGCGCGGCCTCGGTTTCGCCCAGCGAGGGGGAACTATTTCTCCAACTGAGCCGGCTAACGTGGCTCGAACTATGCCACGACCCCGATAAAAAGGAAACGATAATCCAGCGCCGAGCGCTCCGCTCAACGGCCGCTCTATGCAAATGCCGGCACCGGAGGGCGAAAGAAAAAGACGGGACGAAAGAAAGAACCGCGGGGGCGTCGAAGGGGTTGGTCGAGGGACGAAAGGGGGAAGATTTTCAATTACGGTCAAAAACCGGCGGGGGGAGGGAGAGATCCTGCACGAATAGAGAACAGGTTGAAATAGGGCGCAGCTAAGGTTGGAAGCAATTTTTGTGGCAGTGCCCGGCGAACTGGGTCACGTACGCCGGAAGTAAACGTCACGAGAATTAAAAATCCCCTTCCTCCGCGGCGTCGAACCGTCGTCGCGTCGTGGAATTACGGCCGGGAGACTCGCCGCTTCTCTCCCGCTGTTCCTCCTTCCGCCTTTTCCCAGCCGTCTTCGTTCCACCGGCGGATCCACCTACAGCCGTTGCGACCACCAGAGACGCGAAGATCACGGGAATCTCTTATTTTCCGCGCGACCGATCCATTCGACGCGAATTGGAAAACGCGAGCGGCAAGAGAACGAAGTTTCGCGCGACCCGCGACGAAGTTCGGGAAGCACCGTCGTTACAGGGGGATGGGAAAGGAGTTAGTGCCGTACGGGATTCCGTTCGGTCGTTTTCCATCGGCCTGAGAGATTTTTGCGGCAATGAAACACACACCTCCCGATAACTACGCGGAACACGGCCGTTTTCTTTCTTTCTTTTCTTCTGCCCTTGCAATTATCTCGATGTGTGCGCACACGAGAGTGCCGGTTGTAGGCTCTCGAGTCGCGATGTAATTTACTTTTTGCACGGCGCAATAAAGACTTGGCCAATACCACTGTTGGAGCGATTTAAGGAACTCGATCCTCCTGCACGCGGTCCCGGTTAAAATAGAAGACGTTGTTGAACTGAATTATGCTTCTTTGCCCGTAGTAGAACGTTGCATAACGAGATTAATAACGCGCAAATAACGTTGCCGTTTCCTTTTGGTGGGACGTAAAAATCCCGTTGCAGCGGCTCGCGCTCGAAAAACAGACGTTAATTCGACCGACCATCTGCGAGATTTAATTCGGTCGATCCGATAATCGGGCGGAAGTGTTACGTTTAACAGGCGTAGATCTTGGCTCTTTCTAATTATGAAACGGTACGCTGACGCGTGTCAGTGACCAGTTAAATTCTCTCGTCAGACAGGTCGTTACCGTCTGAACGACTAATCGCATAGAACTCAATGAACTCGACGAAAACACGCCGAAGGCACGGAGAGCAGAAGAAAGAAGAGACAGTTAGCGAACTGTACTCGCAGCAGCCGCTCGCGCATGATTGGAAATTAGATTAGTCACGGCTTTGAACGAGCCCCATCGTCGACCCGTATTGTTACGCGGTTGAACTACACGTCTCCACATACGTACTACTTCTAGTGAAAAATATATGATACAAATTATACCACAATAAAAAACCTTTGCTAAATTACGTTACAATTAACCTCGAGGTCTTGCGGTAATCTACTTCAACGACGTTCGAGCGTAGAAAGAAAATCGATTCATTATTTTAAGGGGGCATTTGCGTTTTGAACTTAGAAGCAATCGATTCTTTGCCCCCGTGCTTCCATCGTGCACGTATCCTCTAACATGTATTTGGAAATATCTGAGAAATTAGATTGGATTTCAAGAGGTCGCCATTTTTTTTAAACAACTACATCTTTGCTCCATAACGTAGTTAAAATATTAGCAGTCACGCATGCAAAAGGATAACGCAAAGCAGCGTTCTGACACGAAGAAATAAAAATCCCCAAAATTACGCGAAGAAAAACAAATATACCCTTGATAAAATTTTCAAACAGCACGAGGAAACGTTGTAGGCAAGGAACTGAGATGTAGAAGCAGTTTAACAAGGAATTCCAGCCGCCACTTAGCAATAACGAAAGAATGATCGAACCAGTGGGGGCGAACGGATCAGGGGAAGAATGGGAACTCCTATGGAGTAGAAACAACCGAGAAAAGCGGCGTAATGCGCAGTAAATTGGGGCCACCGTGTGTTGCCGATGTACCACAAATCTTGTACGCTAAGGTTCGCGGCAAGTTACGGTTCTCTGGGTTAGCTGGAAAAGCCAGACAGAAAGAAGAAAAGAGAGGAGCGGCGGCGGGATGGTTGAGACGAAGGAGGTTGTTTGGCCGGTCGTTGGTGAACGACGTTGAGCCGGCGCACTTCCGTTCCCGACTGCACGGAACGTTTCTCAACAGCCGCGCCAATGAACTCAGTGGCTATATCCCTTATCGTCCCGACGCTCGAAATCGAAAGGGGTTGATGCGGTGTTTGGCAGGAATTTAAAGCTGGCTTATCCAGCTCGCGTGTACGGCATCGACGTTTCGTCAAGACATTCGAGGAATAGTTGAGGAGCGATGTTTCAATCGAACGGGGCCTTGCAAATTTTCCCAGCTGATCGCAATGACTACGGTAGTTTCGCGATTACCACAATTATTCGATTTCCACGCGGTCGATACAGATGTATCGGACGCACTGACGGTCTCCCTCGAAGGGGCGCGTGGCGATTTTCCAGAACTCCGCTCAATCGAGCGATGTAATGGCGAATAAATAAAAGATAAAGCTGTCCATTGCTAGAAATGGTCGTGTCACGGTCATTCTCAGTGCTTTATCTAGCAGCTGCCATTTCTCTCTCCGCCCCGTTTTTTTTTTCCACGGTTTCCGGAATGGAACGCGATCAGGGCATTCTGAACTGTCGAATGCACATTGCACTATGTCGGATAGCTTGATTTATCTGTCACGCGAAGTTCGACGCGGGCAAACACCAGTTCCGTCAAGTGCTCGAAGGGGTGGCCCGGCGATACGCCGACGAAGGAACGGAGGGTAAATCAGTGGAAACGCAGGGATGAGATGGTTGCGCGCGGATTAAGCGCAACGAAGTGTGTGATAATCTCGAAGGAATAGACCGAGAGGGAAACCTTTCTGTCCCCCTTCGCCCTGGCTTTCTACTTTCTCGACCCCTGGCAACTCGAAATCGCTCTCGAGACTGCTGCTCGTTAATGCTCGGCCCCGTACCGATGCGTGCGCGACCCGCGGTCCGAAGCTTCGGCATGGCTGCGCAACCAATCAAATATCTACCCTTTTTGCGACACGGCTGTTTCGCCGTTACTCGTGCAACAAATTACGACTGCGCGCTCTTTCCACCGAGACTCGCATCTGGAAAGAGACCGTCGCAAACCGTACGCTGCCTATCGATTTCGATAAAAGTACACGAATTTTACAGGAGGAAGAGCGACAAATATTTGATCTACGTTTCAAGATTCTCCGAGCGATTAAACAGAAACGAACGAATCGTGCATTCAGTTGCGTTAAACGCTACCAGCATTACCGGAGAACAGAAACGACACAAAACACCCCTAATATTTCATACAAACTACGACTCTAGTTTCCTGCTATCCCTCGTAAACGCTGAATTATAGAACAGCCCCCCGCATCTGCCACGATATTCTTCCAAATATTTAACCACTGTTATCCTCCGTAACGCGTGTTTGTCCACTCATTACATCGTGCCCCCGACAAACACGCCGCCGTCGATTCTTCCCGCAACAATATCACTTCACACGCGGCTTCTACTAAATCGATTAGCGGGGGGAATGAGTTAATTCTCGATGTTGGGTTCCGTACACACGAACGGTCTTCCAAATTGCCACAACTGCGGCGTCCTCCACGATTGTTTCCTAAGGGTCTTTCGAGGGATCGAAGGGACGATCTTCAACGAGATAGGAGGATCCAGCAGGCCAGCCAGTGTATATACACACAGGGCTACTTCCATCCTCGTTATTCACACAATGTTTGCTCACCGATAAATGTTTTAACGGTCGGCCAGTAAGCATAGTTGCCATGGTACGGTTTCGCCCGGCCGGATATGCAGCCGGTCGGTCTACATATATGTACGTTATCCGCCCTTCGATATCGGTACAAACAGTCGCCCGAAAGCCCACCCCTGTCGAATTTCATTCGGGTACCTTCATTCCACGAAACTGTTCTCGCGCACGGCGTTCGTAACGAACCCGAAAAATTAATACCGCGCACGCTCGACGAAAAAGGTTTTAATTATCAACTTTTACGAAGGTATTTTTACAAGGAAATTGAAACGGTCTACTGAAACAGTACACTTTTTGATCAATTGTAACACTCCCCCTCTATCGCGCAGGTGCCAATAGAATTATCGTTTACAATCGCATCGCATCCGGCCCCGGACAAATATATCCTTCTTACCAATTATCCTCATGCAACGGAGCAGAAGGGGCATCGATTACAAACCGTTCGACCAATCCACAATCCGTTCGATACTCGCGCTCGACTCGAGAGCAACGATTTTTCACCGGCCACGAGAACACGGCCGCGGTTCTCGTGCAGCGCGTAAATATTCGCGCGTACTCCACCGTGGGGAGGCTTAATTGGCACGAGGACAGAGGCGGGGGCCGTGGACAGGTCGCCGGTTAGGAATCGGCCCGCGCTGAAATCGTAAATAGCTTTCGTACTCACCTATATTTCGCGCCGCGACGGTACAACCGCTGGTTAGGAGCCATGCGAACACCAGGCCACTGAGTAGACCTTTCCGTCGACCCTTGCGACACTCCATCGTGAAGTTCCAAGCTCCGACTACGCCTGAAAACGAAACAACCAACATCGTTAGGGGGTGAGAGTAATTGCTACCGCGAGCGGTGCAACGATTTTTGTCTCCCTTCCGCGTAGGAGCGTCGTCTTGACCGGCCGAGGTCAAATCGTGGGGGTTAACTTGGTTTAACAAGCAAAAGGGATGGCGAATTAAGGGAAAAAATGAAGGGTGACTATATCAGTCGCTCGTTAGCCAAATCGGTGGAATTGAAACACCGAATAAACACGTAGGGAACGTTACAAATTTCCCGGTGCATCGGGGATCGTCGCGGCACACCCCGATTAATGCCCCCGTGTTTACGCGCGTCCAACACACATCGCACGCGGTTTTTCCCCCGTCGAGCTTTAAACCCGATGTCAGTCGCAATCTACGCGAAATCCCTTTGTCGCGCGGCATTAACGAAGAAAAACATGTTATCCGCTGCGATCTCGCGCCTAATCCAGCTGACGCACCTGGTCTCCTATCGCCGCTGAAATTCGTAACGGCAACGAAACCTGGTCGCGTGAATTTTTCCAAACAAAAGCGCCGGAAACATCCCCGAAATGCTCGAATGGCAAATTTCATCAAGATAGCGCCCTTCTACTCCCCTCCCTCCTGTCCCTCTATTTTCGAAAACAAAAAGAAGAGAAAAACAAGGACAAAGGCGGCGCGACGGCGCGCACAACGTGCTGGGGAAAAATAAAATTGCAACACTGTTGCCGGTAAAGCGCTATAAATCAGCTTAATTCGCGCGGCTAGAATAGAATGTAACGGGGGTGCGAAAGGCTCGCGGGGTGCACGTTTACTCTCGTTTACGGGGCGTACAGCCGTGGGTTAGGCGAGCGAGCCAAACACTCTCGTGCCGTGAATGTGGGTTAACGAAGGCAAAAAAGGAAAGCAGTTTTCGCATCAGCGTTTCGGTATTTAGCGGGTCCCGCACAATGGGACGCCGTCGAATGAAAACATTCGAGTCGACGCCGGGAGGAACGAAGCGAAAGAATGCAGAAAACGAAACGAAGCGTTGGTAAAGAGAAAAAGGGCTGGGGAAAAAACAGAGGGGCGGAAATAGAGCGCGGCAACGCCAATACCGTGTTTCCCTTGCCGCACTTTTCCAGACCGTGCAACCGGAATCCTAGCAGAAACTTCCGAACTATTTATTTCCGTTCGCCGCTTATACTCTCGTTTTCGTTTTTCCTGCCCGCGCGAGGTCTGACCACGCGGTTGCAACAAACATCCCCGGGGTGCGGTTCGAGCTTCCCGGTTTCTACGAACTCCTATGAATTCTACGTCTATTCAGAAATTTTTTAATCAGCCCGCCGCAAGCCCGGACTTTGCATTGCTGCCCGTTTCGTTCAACGGAGGATACGTCGCTGATCATTACTGATCGGACCAGCCGTGCCTGGACTCGCTCGCCCTTCGACGACGATTTTCGCCCGCCCGTGGAACGCATCATATCGCCGCAAACCCTTGCGAAATCTCTCGACAATTTCGACATTCTACCGCGCCGACGTCGGTGTCGAGCGCGTCGCGCAGTTTCAAGATATCCCCGCCTCAATCTTCGGACAACGGTCCCCGTGGCTTTCAATGAACGGTAACCGCAAGGTACCGTCCCGATTTACATAGCGCCGCGTTGCGATGCAGCTCGCGAGCGAAGCACGCTGTCGTCGAAGCGTTCAAAGAGACTAACGACCGGAATATCTGGAGCTGTGCCAGTGGTCGAGCGACGCGTTGCCGCTACCAGCGGGGACCAGGACCCGCGTGAATTTTTCCAACGAGCCTAATTAAGTCGCCCGGCGGTCCCGCGGTGCCCGCTCTTCCGCTTTGTTCCTCCAGAAGAGTTGGAACGTCCGCGGACTCCTGCCGGACAACGGGCAACCGGCATCCTCCCTTCCTTTCGCTCCTTCCCTCGTTACCGTTGCCATTCAATGGTCGGTTTGATACGAGCCGGCGGGATAAACACGCAATCGCCCCGCAGCGTGATTATCGCGGAAACATCTGTAAACTCTCCGAGTAACAATGATAATTGAATGCGGCAGAGAGGGAGAGAGCCCGGTCTCTCCGGTCTGCACGTCCAAGCGCACGCACGCGGTGCACACGTCCGACGCATTATGCATAATTAATCCGACGATGCTTATCTCTTCTAACCTTGTATCCGCGAGCGTTCGCGTTCACCGCGCGAATAGAATAGAATCGACCGCGCGCGATTCTCCTTTCAACGACGGCGCACGGTGGCCCTCCTCTGATTCTGCACTGGCGCCCTCAGCCCCTGGCCACCCTTTCCCGGCCTCGTTAGCTGTTTGTCCGTGGGTCGGGGTTCCTGGTCTTCTCGCCGCTTCGACGGGAAAAACGAACGTTGCACAGGGAGGATCGTATTGGCCGCGCGTTGATTGGACGGGGACTTTTCGTTCTTGCTGAATTTATGCATTCGTTTAGATTGGCCATCTTCAATTTCATTGGGATAATTTATGGTACGGTTGCTACTCCGCCGGCCCTTATCGGCGACCGAATTCCGCTGCAATTTGATTCGCGGAATATCACGTGCAATCGCATTTTGTCGCGCGAAATGATCGCGATCGCTTTGAATAAATACAGTTCTCGCTTCAACCTCGGCGTCGATACCGATCTATTCATTGTACGTTCGCCCTGATTGTACGCGGCGCAACGATTCTTGCGTCGGCATTATTTTTTCGCGAAACAGCGCCGCCGGTTAATTGAAATCGGACTCGTGAGAAAATTAAACGGCCCGCGCCGAGGCTCGGCCCGGTTTTCAAGGCGGTGCAACGATAATAAGCGGGGTAACGAACGCGGCCTTCCGTATTTTACGCGTTCCCTATACGCGGCCGCGGCAGCGTTCACCGGCCCGGGAGCAACCGTGAAACCTTTTTGCCCGAACGATAAACAGCGAGGAACAAGCTGACGCGTATTCAGAAGCGCCGGTTTATCAGCCGGATCCAGAAAAATCACGAATTCGCGTGCCCCCGCGTTTTCCTCCGCGTAACGTTATTGTTTGCCCGCTGGTCCCGAGCTAATTACATTCCCACGGACCCGTGCGTTTGCACAAGCGCCACGATAATTGCGATAAACTCGATGACAACGCGATTCCCATCTCTCGGAAGTTCGCCGCGCGCGGACCGGCCTATTCGATACACAATTGGACGTTGCATAGCGGGCAGCGTAATCTCATAGGCGGCCGATTTTTCCGCCGAGTTGAATACGATTCCTTGGAAACCGGCGGCGGGCCGGCCGGCTCTCTTATTTTTGAAGATCGGTAATCGAGTCCGGCGAGTCCGGTCTGGCCGCGGTACGCATTCCCCCGACGCTGCTCCCAGCGTGCAGAAATTCTAAGAATCCACCACCACTTATCGGCCCGTCGAATCGTTTCGTTCTGCCTCGATTCCCGGCCTGATTCCCGAGAAATAACAGGGACTCATCTTTGAAAGTATTCGAATGATGCTGTAAGAAACGATAGCGAGAACGAGGGGCGATGATACCGATCTTCGACGAATGGACGATAAACGGGATTGCTGGAATTCATTGATCAATCCCACCCCTCCCACCGCCCCCTAATATAGTTCGCAATTATCCACGGCGGTTTCGCGAAATCGCGGGGACGATACGAATCGGTACACGATTCAGTGGGCGCGGTTGAAACGTGGAGCACGGTCGCGGTAATACGGATGATCGGGCGCGATTCTGTATAAATCGAGGGGGTTGGGGCACTTAAAATCGGCAGCCTAGATCGCTTTGTCCCCGTGGGTCGTTTCGCGGCGATTTCGAGCACGAAACGCGTTAATCGTCTAGGGGGCCCTCGCCTCGGCGAGACGAGCCGGGCGCGCGGAAGCTCGCGGACGTTCCAGACGCGAAACCGCTGGACAGAGGTCGACCGACGCGAAATTATTTGTTGAAAATCACATTATCGAACAGCAAGCGCGGGGCCCCGCGATCGGTGGCGTCCGTCGGATTTGCTGGTTTCAATTTTACACCCAGACGCATTTTAATGCGGCCGCGGAAACCCCGAACGTTATCGCCGCTCCCCTGTGCAATTAAAAATAATTGCGTATTCGCGTGCTCGCTGAATTGCCGCTGGCCCGCGTCCCTCGGACCCTGCCGCCGTACGTCTATATAGTTTCAGCGCGCGGTGATGAGTTTTGTTTCACCGATGGACTAATCGCCACGGGCTTGATTAGCTGCATAGCTGTTCCCTGCCCGCGGCATTCCCAGCGCCGAAAGATTAACGTAATCGACGATTTATTATACGCCGCGCGTGCTTCTGAATTTGTTGGATGAATTCGGATTGCGCGCACGCCGAAGCGGACGAGCCATGTTCCGGCTACCGCGACCGACGAATTGTTCGAAATGTTTGCCTAACGAGGGAAAGACACCAAGCACGCGTTGTCCCGCTACAACGGAGAATATTTCCATCGATTTCCAGGCAGTTCGGCGTTCGACCGCGGACACTTAAACGCGGAAACCATACGAACCACCCGGAACAGCTCGTGGTTTTCTTTCCTGAGGTTTTCCCTCCCCTCCGTGCTGCTCTTTTGTTTATTCGTTCGCGTGAAACGAACGGTCACGCGGGCCCCTGGCAAGCCGTAATAGCCCCGGCAAACGTAAGAATCGCCGGTTGCGGCATGCACCGAGGGCATAAAATTGCACGGGTCGCGTTACTCGATTTTCTTTCGGTGTTCGCGTTGCTCTGTCCTCTCGATGCACGCGGCCCGTAAAGAATCGGCCAACGATATCCGTGCGGACGTGGTGCGTGCATCGGGACAAAAACCCGACAGCTTTGTTCCCCGCATGCGAGCATTATAACAGTCACCGCTTTGAAACCAGTCGGCTCCAAACGCCTGCTCGCAATTGTTCGCCGTCCCGATTTTCAGCCTTGCTATTTTGAAGCGGCGCGGCCGTCGAGACCTTTACGCGACTTTGTCCCCCTTTACGCGACGCGCACCGAACATAGAAAAGTTAACATATTCTCGCAAGAAACAATCGGGCCCGCCGACGAACACGCGCGCACCGGCGCAACAATACGCCGCCGGTGATAGTTTTTGTTCTACGCCAACAAAAGTGGAGTGCCGAGCGCCCTTGGATTGCCGGCTCGAGCCGCGCGGACGACAAATTGCTTCCCGAAACAGTATTAACTGTTCCACTTCGCCTGTTTTAATTGTTCTATCGCTCGCCGTGTTCGCTCCGGACCCGATAGGAAGGCGAAATCTGTTCCAGCCGAGACACTGTTTGAAACGTCGTGCGAGGACCGTTTCTTCTCTACGAGTAAACAATTTCTTTCGCCCCAAGTCCGTATACACTGCCAACCATTATCTCTCGCCCCTGTATCGGGACTCGTCGCGCCTCCAGCCGCACAAATCGCAGCGAAGGCAGAAGGCCTTTCCATCGCGTAAATGGAACGCGTGTCTCTCCCGTCGACGACGTCTGCGTCCACCCCTCCGCCGCCGACCCGGCGTAACGTCTTCCTTTTGCTGCATCGCGGCGTGTATGCACATCACGGAACACGAGCTGCCAGACGCGCACGTGCACCGCGGCGGAAAGCCGCGGGAGGACAATTGGGAACGGGGTCACGTCAGGGAACAAGATGGAGCTGAATAAAAAGAAGCTCCGCCGGGAGATGTATTGCGGCTAAATTTTATTTTCGCATGGAAAACCCGGCGAGATCGCTGCTACCATATCGAGCTGCCTGAAGAACAAACCGTCCTCTATAAGGGCACAGCCGTGATTTATAGGGGTTGAAATACACGGAATCAGTTCGTGAAAGTTTCGGGCCGCGATGTCAGTCCGTGTGGCGTGGCGCCACGATCAACGTCTATTTCCGCTGCGTTTCCGCGAAGATCACTAGTGAACTAGAACGCGAAGGAGAGGCTGGAGGGAGAGAGAGAGAGAGAGAGAGAGAGAAATTCCCTCGCAGATTGGCGGACAAGGGGAAGAAGACGAGCAGGCTAGAGGGCGTAGCGCGGCATTTGAGTGGCACGGGGAAGCGACACGATGGAATTTCAGAAATTGCGCTTGACATTTTCCAGTCCATCGGTATATATACCACCTATCCCCGCCTCGGCTCGACCCCGATGCTGGTCTATGCACTTTCGTAGCTGCCTCCTATTTTCCCCGGTGGAAACGTCGTCGAAGTTTGCTTCCTTTTTCGTAGGGCGAAATTTATCGTCGCACAGCCGGCAGACGTCGGATATATATTTCGAAGGAATTGCGAGAAAAAAATGTCGACCTATTATTATATACGAACGACAGTGGATCGCACCGTTGCATTGGGGCGAGCGATTCTGTCGCGTCGAAGGCCCGCAAAGGAAATCGACAGACCGAGAGTACGTTCGCCAGGATCCAAAGCGAAACGAAAGAATTTAGCGGAGGACAAGCCGGCGACCGGTTCCAGCAGCGAACGCCTCCTTCTGGTACGTATCAGAAATCGGATGTCATTGCAGCCGACGCGGATGAAAACTGCAAAGTGCTTCGCTCGATTATCGAAGTGGGGAGGTTCTGGTCCGGGCGGAGCGCACCACCGGCTCCGTTTTTATTATCCTTTCGTCGTGCAAGACCGTCGCGCGATTCGAGAAATGTATTGTCGCGTCGGATCGCTCGATTCCGCGGATCGACGGGACGTTTAGCTGAAACGAACGGATTCGTTGGTAGGGGAGAACCATCTCGGACATTTTCCAGACCTTCCATCTGCACCGCGAGGAGAACGCTTATTTTGGAAAAGCTTAATCGTAAATACGCCGAGGCAGCGCGTCGTTTCAAAGATGACGACGGCGAGAGGAAGAACGGCGGGCAGGTGAAAGAATTAGAAATGGGGGAGAAGATAGACGGGAAATGGATAAAAAGCGGAAGAAACGTGCGCCGTAGCAGAAGATCGTTCTCGCCGTCAATGACGGAACGCTTCAGGTTCCAGACGGGGATGGAACCTGAGAATAAGTAGAAACGAGACGGTCGCGCGCAACGAGAACGGCGCAAAGAAACAATTAAAAGAACACACGACTCTTCCGACTCGCGAGACAAAATAATTAAACTCGTTGCCCCCGTTGACGAGCTCAACGTTTCGGGGGCGCTCTTGCTCCGCTCGTTAAGCGTCGAACCGACGAACCCATCTGTCGTTATTAAACCGAATTAATGGTCGAGGAGAAATACTGGGGACCGTTCGGTCAGTTTGAAGAAGAGACAAGAAAAATATTCAACGGGAAATCAAGACGGAGTTGAGGAGAAGCTTCAGCGGTAAAGTAAATGCTTGAACGTTCGAATTGATACAAACGACGAGGGTGAATCGCGGCGTCCCCGAGGTTGCGAGAAGTATCGCCGGAAAAGTGGAGAAACGAGACGAAAAACGGAAGAAGCAACGATTGTATTATTCGGCCCCCGTAGAAAATTCTACTCGATCTCCGTGTTCCACGTACGCAATCCCAGGTTAGGACTTCTCCACGGAACGAGGGCTCACTTTTCACTTAAGAACGCCAAGGGTTGCCTCCCTTTCTTCCTCCCTCTCTCTCGCTCTCTCTCTAACTGCTACGCATTATTCGTTATTACCGCGTGCGTGATGCGAGCAGGGCAAATCGGTATCGCCGATAAATCTCGGGGAGCGAAGCAGAGAGACCAGTCGGATAAAGCCAGACTGGATATACGAGCACGAGAGGGCGAATTTTTCTTTCTCCTTCTTCGTCGGTTGACGGGGATTTTTCCGCCCGTACCTCCCCTATTCTACAATGCAGGATTCCTTGCAGGGACGAAGTGTACGCGAAGCTGGCGCGGGGAAAGGGGTGAGCTCAAAGTGCTTTCGCAGAGGAGACGAGACTGCAACGACGCGGCCAGTCGTTTGCGCCATCGACGGCGAGAATAACACGAGTTAAGCCAAGCCTCGACTTCCTACTTTTCGTTCTGCTTGCTCTCGCGCCGGTGGATGTTCCATTTCCGAGCACCCTGAGGGAAACACTCGAGAAGTGTATCTCCCACGCAGCGGCTTGTTCCGTCCCCCGATTTCGACGACTATTAAAATTCCTCCCGCAATCTTTCGGCCGCTCGAATCGTTTTAATAACGCCGGCGCGTGTACCGTCTGCCCCGTCGAACGAAGGAGAGGGACGAAAGCAACCCCGTTTAAATGTCTATTTCCAATAGACCCCACTCTCGATCGTAGTCCACCGCGAAAGCCAATAGGGTCCCGTATGAATAGGGACGACGGCGAAACGGGCCTGCGAATTCCCGGCTTCCGTGCGATAAATCCTCAGGAACAACGTCTATTCCCCGTTACATCTAATGATTCCGGTTCACCGGGCCCCTCTTGTTCCACGCGCGACATTAACCCCGCCGACATTATATGGCGTGTCTGAATGGCAGTAACGATTCCCTTAAAACAATTTATGCGCATTGATTAATAGGATAAAGCTCTCGGGTGGACTTATAGAGGGAACCGGCGCGGGCAACGGGAGGAGGGACGGCAGAGGTCTCGCAGTTGCGGGCGGACGATAGGGCGAGATATCGAGTACACGCAGCGCGAAATTCAAGGGACCGTGAAGCCATCAATTTAAATGTGCATTGGCGCCGGATCGGTTGTTGGGGGAGGCTTAAATTCGGCGGAAGGTTCGAGATCTCGACGGAGCCGAAGGAGGTATTACCGGGAATACGAAAAGCTTTTAATCCACCTTGCCGACTCTTCGATACGATTAATCCCGCACGGAGAAGAGAGAATTTATCATGGAGCCGGACCGGGTCGTATCTTTTGTTGGCCCGCGAAACGATCCAAGCGAATATTTCTACCCGTGATTCCTTCCAGTTATTAACGACGGATCCTCGGGTTCGTTACGGTGCCTGTACGATGCCGCTGGAGGTTTCAGTCATTGAGTAGAGTAATGAGGTTTCGAATGACATAAATGGTAAACGCGTGCAGAAAGTGACTCGGAAGAGACTTGACGATAAATGGAGAAATAATTGTACCGTATACTTGTATCGAGGTATCGAGACACGAAGCCATCTATTTACGTGTCTATCTGCGAAATCTATTCTTTAAGAAAAAATTCGAACTTCGCGATACGAAGAACCGAACTGCGCTCGAAGGGCTGAAGAACCCGGGAGCCGCGGCAAGCACTGCAACGTTTTTGAATATTCTCGATTGGAATTCCTTGCGGATCCTGACGATACGCAGCGCCAAAACCAACCCGTATTTTCGAAAACAATGATCCGCAGTATTGCGGTTACGTGCAGGAGAGCGCGATACACTCGATACGTGGTAACCGGGGAAAACCAGTAATGTGTACACGGCACGGTTCCGTGAACACACACGAGCTGCGGGGGCGTATGAAAGCTCCGAAAAGCAGAACTGCATTACGGCCTGCAACGGCGGCGCAGTTGCATTAACTCCACTCACACGTGCCGGGCACGCACGCACACGCGCCACCGACAGATTTTATAAAGCTCTTTTTTCGCCAGCGATCCGCTAATTCCCGTCGAATTTCATCGCCAGGCCGTCCCGTCTCGCGCCGTTAAATCGACATATTATTTCTTCTCCGACTCGAACGTCCCGGTGGCATTCGACTCGCGCTTCCTTCGCATCTGGTTTCTTTCCGCGCGAAGAGAACTCGCTAGTTGGTCGCGTTCGATATTTTGTCTTCGCACCTGTCCCACCGGGCTTTTTCTCGATTTCAATCAGCCGAGCTTAGCAATCGGGGTGAATCCTCGAATCTTTGGGCGATCGTATCTCGGTCCGAATGAACCCCTGTATGGAGAGGGGATTCTACGAATCCCTTCCTAATACCACTAATTATTGGGGGGTCCGGATGCTTGGAATTAGATCGCCGACAATCGGCGGACGTAATTGAAACGCTAAAGGTTTCGCCAAGAGATTCCGAATATCCCCAATGTTTGGAAAGTTCTGCGAAAAAATGCACCGGAGATATTTTCCGATTGGAGGCAACGGAACGGATGCAGAGTGCATGACATTCCTCGACCTTAATGAAACGATCCCGTCCCCCGCGTGTTTCGTTTTTCATTCCTCGTCCGAGGGGAGACGTTAGATCGCAGATAAGATACGACAGAAACGCGCGTATCGAATCGTGTCGAACAAATAATTCGGCAAAGTTGTTTCGGCCGGCTACAAAGAGGCTGCCAGCCCAGACGCAAAGGGGTGGTTCAACGGAGGATAAAAAGAGGGAACACACCGCGGGGCGATGCGGAACACGAGGGATTGGAGAGTATGGCGCGCGACAAGAGCGATGCACGGTTATTAATTCTGGGACGGTAGCGGTGGCGCGACAAAGCCATCTGGCGTAATGGGCCCTCGCTCCTACCGAGTACACAAGCTCGCGGGAGAAGAAGAGGGAAAGTGAAGCAGGGAAAGCTCGCGAAGATCGTTCTTTTGCGAGCGCGATGATAATTCGGCAAACACTGTTGCCCGTTATCGTCCGGATCGAACGTCTGATACGCCCTTCCGCCGATTGCGAAGAGCCAGCGTGCCAAGTGGAAAATGATCTCTGCCAATCGTCGACGGACGACACGCGAAACGTCTCTGCGATCCAGCGGGATCGCGACACGGAATACCGGGAGCGTCGATTTCGTTTTGGTTCGAGAAACTATCGTGCCCCAGCGCACCTTTGAATTCCACGGGCCAACGAGGCCTGGTCGGCGGAATAAAATCGGAGGACTCTCGGACGTTCGAGAGGCCATCGAGACGATTATAACGCGGCAACGGCAGATACGATTCGCGCTCCTGGCATTCGATCGACAGTAATTCATGCCCATCTCTTGCGGTCCGTGGCGGGCTGCGGTTTCGATTTGCAACAGGCAAATGGAATCACGCATCTTCGGTGGCGTCTGGGACCATTACCGAGGCCAGGATCGAGGAAACGCGTCGATTCGTCTGGCATCGCGGACGGGAATCGACTTTCGTTGCATCCTGTCCCCGCGAATTCTCCAAAAGAAACAGGAAGCCGCGTAATCAAATCGATTGCCCGGCCCGCGTGCCGCGAACCTCCTCTTGCCTCGAATCGATCGGGTGCGCTGCGCATTTCATTTTTGACGCCACCGTTCGCCCCTTGGCGATAATCTAAAATCTGAGGTACCAGACGGAGGGGAATCGTTTATCGCGATGGAGCGAACAAAGGAGATGTGCGTTCCGTTTGATCGGAGAAAATTTGTCCCGCGTTTGTTAAAAGGTTGCCGGCGTTATTTGGTTACGCCGGATACGCCCGATCCATTACGACAGGGTCGAGCTGTCGACGCTTATGCTCGTCCGAGTTGCGAGGCGAGGCAGCGAGAGGGATATTTTTCATAAACCGCTATCGAACGAGAACAAGTTTCGTGACCTAATAAATATTCAATGGCCCAGCTAGATTATTCTCCCGCTCCACGGCCGGTAATGGTGTCGTGATTGACATGTAAATCATAAAATACCGTTTTACTTCTACCGTGGGACACCATTAAGTCCCTTCACCCTTCGGGCAACCGGCGAACCTGGACACCGCATAGCTACAGACCGAGCAATAAATGTCCCGGGTACATGGTATAAATAACCATCGGTCGACGTCAGGCCAGTCGTAATTAAACAGGTTGCGAGATGCACTGAAAACCGTAAAATGCGGAAATTTATGCCCGCTAAGTCGACATAACTTATTTGAGGAAAAAGCCGCGCGAGAACAGGGGTCCTTACGATCGTCCTCGCGACGGCCAGCTTTTTACACGATAATTCTGCTGAACATGCCCGTTCAAGAATTCGATTAATGTGCCTGCCTGTTTTGCGCCTGCATTTAAGGGGTGAAATACGTCTGGACGCACGATAGAATGGAACGCGACTGAACGACGATGGAACTTGGAAATTTCGTTTTTCCTCTCTCGTCGAGAAATCACGGGGGCGAAGAAGCAAGAGTGGGACGGGAGATAGAACGCGAAGTAATCAGGGACCACCGACCACTTTGCGTAATTACCAGCTACCCGGCCAGGACCGTACTATTTAATCGGGCTAAAGTGCAGGCCCACTCTCTCCTTCTCCCTCTTTATCCGCCGTCCCTTTCACTCTTTCCGTTCCACCCTCTATCTTCGCGGCTCGCCTCTCTGTCCATCCACTGTCGCGAACTTCGTCCCGTTCTCACCGGCTCGCGCACGTCTTCCCCGATGCGGCACACGTGCGGAGACCCGAAAAAAAAAAGAAAAAAAGAAAAAAAGCGGGCAGGTCGAAACGCGGCGTAGCGAAAGGACGGGTCTTCCTCCGTTTTCGGGATGCTCAAATATTTGAGTGGGAAAATGATATTTCCCCATTTAGATATTCGCGTGGCGGCCCGGGGCGACGTTACCGCATAACGGGCAGGGAGGATATGATTTTCGTGCGAACCGGAAACGTTTTCCCTTTACTCCAGGTTCGACCGAAAGCTGCCTCCCTTTTCTCCGCGAGACCCCGTTTTTACGCGACCCTGCCCGCGCCGCGCAAGCCGCACCGTGGAAGAACGAAAGAAAGAAGCCCGTCTGCGGGTCCGCGATTCTTTTCGTTCTCTAGCTACAGCCGCGGCGGTTGCCCGAAGAATAGGTTCGGTAATTTGCGACGGGAGACCAATAGAATATTCGGGGTTCGGGGAGCACTTTCGAGATCCAGAAGCCGGTAACAACCTTCGTAATTGGTTTCAGGGACGGAAGCAATTTCCCTATTGGACCGGGGACGATCAACGATTACGCGGACAGCCGAAAAACGTCTATCCAGATACCGCGGCGTTTCGTCGCGAGGAAAAATCGGCACGGGAAAAGAACGGCGCCGCCGTTGGAAGAAGTCGGGTACGCTGTGGACGGGGACCGGGTTTCCCGGTCTGCTGGACAGATTAAAACTACAATTACGAGAAGAATGGCCCGGTAAGAAATGATCATTGTGCATGTCCAACGAGCCGTACGCGAAATTACAATAATTAAACCGCGGAGTCGTTCGCGCGCTTAGCATTGTCGCTTTTGTTCGCTCTTTTCATTATGTTGCTCGTATTCTTCTCAATTCGTCGATCCATTCGTATTTTTATCTTTAACGTCATTTTTTAGGCCTCCTTTGGGAGTTTTTCCTTTTAATCGGAACAATGCGTCGCGGTAGCCCTTTGCACGCGCGATGGCTAATATTTTCACCGCGGTATATATTGTTCTCCAAGCCAGAAGACATAAAATTGTAGCCTGGGACGCGTCGCTGAAGGTGTCGTGGCCTTTGTGGCTCTTGAACGACGAATTCGAAGTTGCTTCCCTCGAGTCGCTCGTTTTTCCATTTCTCTCCGATCCCCTCCCGCCCCAGACGCGTCTTCTTCGACTCCGTCCTGTCTTCATTGCATTTTCATGTTTCCCGGTGCTACGCTTCTGACGCGTCGCCCTCATATTTATGCAACGATCTCCTCCGCCCGGCCGCAATCCTAGATTTTATACCGCGTAATTGTTCGGCAGCACCAGGGCTAAGAGTCGATGATTCACCGATGGTATCAATTCCAGGAAGCAACAAACGAGTCCCTCTTTGTTTCAGGGCACATATTCGATGTTTTAGCGCCGACATCGTTACCGGTGTTATCCCAGCATTCTCAGATCGTATCTAAAGCGACCGGGTTGAAGCTTTTAATTTTTACGGGGACAGACGAAACCTCCGAAACCGGATGATTTCCAGGCCCGGCGTGAATTCGAGTAGTTTAAACAGGGCACGAGAAATTCGAGCTCACGCTCCAGTTTTCTCTTTTTCACCCGGGTCGGGCTCCACCTCTGGTGGCGTTTCCGCTGTCATTGGCGAAGCCTTCATCGCATTTTCATGTCGCCTCGTGCTCCACTCCTCGGCCGCGGTTCCCTCATATTTATGCAATGGTTGCACGGCTGGACACGAATCTCGTCAAGGAAACGTTCTGCCGCGCTCGTTTTTCTCCGCGCAAAGCACCCGCCGCCCTCCAACCGTCGCTCAAAGGCCGCTTTCCCGTTTACACGTTCCACCTTAGTTTAAATTCAGAACAAAATTTCTCGGTGCCTCTTCCCTTTTTAATCTACAACTGTGACGCGGGCCCTTTTAAATGACATTTTAAGAGGGTTCGAGTAGTGAATCTCGTGGGTGGTAAGCTTCGTCAGAAGTGCTTCCTCGAAGACAGTTTTATCCGGTGCACATGTTTACGATAGCCAGCATGACGAATCGGCTATCTTTGAGCGAGGCACGTATTATACCCTTCGGGGTGCATTCCGTCCTTTAGGGCGTGCTTTCAGGCCCGCGCTAAGCACTTCGTTTGAGAGTTAGGTCGGAATGAATGTATACGGTAGACGACTCTCTATTATCTGGACTAATAGGGGACACGTAACCGCTTCGGCAGGGGAATTTACCGGGTAATGGGCGTCCTCCTTTCTGGTATTTTTCTTCGAGTGCAATATCTCGACGGAGATAACCCAAAACGGAAGATAGCCGGTAGCGAAACGAGAGCCCTTACAAATGTTCGGGGCGCGCGTTATATTTCTGTTTAAAAATCGTTCGCATACCCTTAAAAATATCCACCCGGTAATACGTATACATGTATTACAGACGCGCGCGTTCGGAAAAATCTATATTTACAACGGTTTATACGGTGGGCGCGGTTATTTTTCATGGCTCGACGGGACGGGTCGCGATCGATCGCCGAGATTCGTACGAAATAAAAGTGCCCGTATATTTGAAACGTATCGGTCTGAAACGCGAACTCGCCGTCAAATGTGGCAGAACGAACGAGGCCGGGCTCGTGTAACAGAATCTTCCGTGTCAGCTACCGCATAAAACTCATTCATATTTTTTAGCGTCTTCGCCGGATCGCTATTACGCGCACGGCTGCGTAATATTCCACGGAAATGATGAACTTATTCGTGAGGGAGAAGGGTCGCCGGTATATATGGGCAGGGTCGGGGAACGGGGGCCGGCTCGTACAGCGAGCCGTGCACCTTTGGTATACCCTGCGAGCACTCGTACGAATTCCCCGCTATCGAGTATCGTTCAAAAATTGCCCGAAGGAATTCGATATTCGTGAAATGGCGGCCGGTTGGCCATGACGGATCGGCCGCTCGCCGAAGCCACATCGAGGGGATCGGCAGTTATTTGCGACTGACAGCTGTGGGTACACGTACTCGCGATGGAAACCTTACGGAACGGTGTCCATTTGGGAATTCATTAACCTGCGGGCCATCGTCTGCAGGGACGATATAGGAAAGAGAAGCGACGACCGAAGGAGGACCCTGCCACTCGATCGGTGAAGATTAGACGACTCCCCGATATATAACTCTTCCTTCACTCTCTCCTCCCTTATTCTTGTCTCGGTGTCCACCATCTATCGTGCGCTTTCGTTGCTCTCCCTATCGCCTACTGGTTCGATCTTGCAGCGGCGCTCGTTCACGGTCTCGCCCGTTGAATAGATTAAACGAATACACGGCCGGTAAGCCGGCGTAACGTTGCCCGTGGATTCGAACGTGAATTTCAACCGTGAAAATATGCCCGCGCTCTTTGTACACCGGCCGAGACGCCGAGACAGGATAATCCGCCGAAACGAACAAACTCGTTTCCAACCGCTTCTTCCGACCCTACACGCCACTCGACATAATGCTAGATTATGGTTAGAGGTTGGTCCGCTCCTCCTCTCCTTCGTTCCTTTAACCGACTCCCGGCCAACATCGTTTCGCCTCCTTCGCCCCCCTCGGCCCTTCGAGTCGCGCCCACGAGTCGTACTTTCGACGTGCACTCGAATATTCCGGGGCGCGCAGTTTCGGTACAATAATCGAATATTTCGAGGAGGGAACAGATCATCGGGGGGGTGGGGTGGGAAACCGGCCACGTCGAACGCGAAATCGATGACAGCGCGGGGCATCGGTGAATTGTACATTCGACGAGAGGAACATGGCCGCCCGTGGATTCGGCAAATTCGTGCGAGGATCGTTGTTTGAACAGCCTGCTCCCGAACCCGTCGGAATGTTCGAGAAACAGAACGCGCGATACGCGCAAACACCGGCTTCTGCGATTAAGGATACACACGTGATCCGTAATTCCGCTTGCTCCGGACTCGCGGAAAGTTTTACTCGATTCCGTATTAATTGTACCGTCGACGCGCGAGTTTCTAATAAAAACCGTACCGAAGCGAAGCCGACACCGTCAATTTGTCAATAGGAACGTCACTAATAACATCACTCCCGTTTAAACCGTCCAAGGCACCGTAAGGGCGGCGCTCTAATTTTAAGGGTGGATAATTACCCGGCCGGGGGATCCAAACGTGTAATTAGCAGCGCGGGGACGCGCGTGTTCCTCCGATTTTCGGCCCGACGAGGCGGACGTTTACGGTCGGGACCGGCCCCGACCGATTTCGCAGGTGCAAAAACGTAAAACCGCGATTCAACGGAGGACCGACGCGACGCATGCGGCCGCCCCGTCGAAGCGAGCAACGACGCGTCAAAATTGATTTTCGAGCGAGTGCGCCGCATTGACCTCTGGCTTCATTAAGCACGGCCGCGCCTCGCGCTTCGAATTAATTATACATTCGGTTTTCGCTCATCGGGCCCGCATCGCAGGAGATAATGCGTCCCCGCAGCTGCGCTTTTGCGCGCGATTTCCCGAAATCGACCGGTCGGGTCAACCGTGGTCCTATATGGACCGATCGACGGGATCGACCCTCTTCCCGCTCTGCTCATTCCCAGAACCGGCCGCTATACGCACAGTCATTAACTTCTACGAAACAACGAGCCCGGCTGTTGCGCCGCGTGTTTTATGCCGGCGCCAAATTGGTCAACAGACGCAATCAATATTTCTATGCTACGTTTACCGTGGGACAAAGGTGCTTTCCATTTTCGGCGCAGCATTCCTCGGACGCTTTGTGCAACGATATCAACGCGAATTATATTCCGCATTCGTCCCCGAATCGGGAATGCCGTTTTATTGAAAGCTACGGGAAATATCTGTCGAGACTATATCAGGGCCCGTCCGCGTTTAATTGCGCACCCGAAACTAATTTTCCGCGTAACCAGTGGCGGGTCTCTATTATATTACTATTCCTCCAGCCGAAATCAATACCATCGGATGTACAGTTTCGCCCGCGATTCTCCACTCCTCCAAGTCCCACGGAACTTTTCAACCACGCGCGTTTCATATCCGAGCCTTCGCGGATATCGTACGCGCTGTCGATAAATTCGCGGGGCGACCGATACGGGCAGCCAAGCTTTCCGATCGTCCTTAAACATCGAACTTCATATCCCCGCAACACTTCCCACGCGTATGGCATCGCCTCGCCGGCGTCGCGGCCCATGCACGGAGAGATAGGCGACGGAAAAAGACGGGCATCCTTAACGACGTTCGATGGCCGCACGCAAAAAGACTACCACCGCGTGTATACGTACGGGACGCGAGGCCAGCTTCCGCGATCTCGCACAGCGGCCGCCTTGCCCATTAATCCGCAAAGGTAACGGGTAAGAGGCTTCGCGGTAGTTAGCGTCGCGATACGCGAACGTCTAAGCCCCGCGATCCTACCAATTATTAATAGTTGACCGTATATCGAAGACCGTTCGGCTTCCCCTGGACGGGACGAGGCGCGAAGACCTTTCCGGTTGCCCACGCTTCCGAGTAACGCGTAACTATAATACGCGCACGCATAGCCGAGCCATTAATTACAACTCATTAGAAGAGCAACCACCATCTGTTCCCAGAAGCCTGTGAATCATTCTTAATCATTTCATTTGCGGTCGGACCGCGACGACTGCTGCGTCGACTTGGACTAATGCGCTCGATCTTCTTGTTGCCTCTCTGCCCCGTTCCCCGTTACCGGAGTAACAGTTCCCTCCACCCGCTTCTGATTTTCCATCCGGGTCGGCCTCACCTCGCTCGCCACCCAAACGGATTCGAGACGAAAGTAACCTACGCGCACCGGGCAGCAAAAATTGGAGCGAGCTTGTCGGGACCACGAGGATTATTGCCACTTAGAGCGGGCGACGCTAATCGATGTGACGAATCGCCTCGAGTTAAGCCAGCGCCGTTGCTTATTGCTTCGTTAGGGAAACCGATCGCTGGCGATGCCTCTGCCGCCGCGGATTGATCGGCGATCCCGGACCTTGTAATTAAGTTATCGAGTCTGCGACCATTTAGCGGCCCTCGAAGCGGGGGTTACCTCGTTCCTTTAATAATTTCGGCTTGCGTTACGTACGGGCGTGGTACGATGGACAATTTGTACAGCCGCGAGATTGTTCACGCGCGACGAACGATTTGTTCGTTTTCCCTTTTCGTTTTCTAAAAGGGAACCACGCCGGCGTAGATTGGCGACAGTTGAAAAATGAGGAGAAACTCCCACGAAGTTCTTTGGTCGTTCGAACGACGTCGTCGAACGTCACGCGACGCCGTCGGTCGACGGTGTTCCGCTGCTGACAGATATTCAGACGAACGACTGAGACACGGGGACGGAGTTAGCCGGCCTTCGAGACAGATTAGTTTCGTTCCCGTTTAGAGAGCAGCGCACGCCGTCGTTTCGTCTTCGTTGTGGAAACCCCGGAATATTGTTCGCGTTAAAGTGCCGCCGTTGCACTACATTGTGCACGAATACGATTCTCGCGTAAAGCAATCGAGACATTTCCACCGCGCGGGCGACCTCGTCGAGTTAATTAAATACTAATTCACCCGCGGGTATCCTTCTCGAACTTGGAAAACTGTAGCGACGCACATCGCTGCGTGTCCGCGCACATTGCTGCGAGACATCCCGACGCCGGGCTGCCAATTAATTTTACGACAACGAAACATCGCTAATTGCGCTAGAAATAATATTCGTCGTCCGGACAACCGCAACCGTGTACGCATTCCATTTAATTATCAATTATGCCGGCGCGATAACGACACGGCCGAACCAAAGCGTTATTGTTTCTCCGGGGCCGACGCGGGCCGTCCGTTCCGTATAATTGTGCAGAAAATGAAACCGACGCGACGAAACGAAGGCGAGAGGACGCCGCGGCTCGAATGTGTGTCAGCGCCACCCACTTCCAAGCAGAAGAGCGCGGTCCGTGCAACGCGTTAAGCGTCAAAGTGGCGTAAATAATGACCAGCCTCTTCCCTCCGCGTCGTCCAGCAAAGGATCCACCCGGCTGACGTTTCGTTCGAGGAACGAGCCGCGGTCGCTCGTTGGACCAACCACGGGGTACAGAGGAAAAGGAGAGGAAAGCTATGGGATCGGGGCAACATGACTGACTGGAATAACGAAAATTTAATGCGTCGATGGCACGCGAGATTCGAATATTTAAAGGCCACCAGGAACGGTTCGCGCAACTATCGGGAACGATGTCTAGCGTTCTCTCGAGTTCGGACTGGAAAAGCGAATTTGTGGGGTGTCTCGAAAGATCGAGCATCGTATACGGAAATAGAAACTGAAAGAGTGGTGAACCTTGTTCTTTCCTCCCCCCCGGTTGAAAATTTGTGTAGCGGCGCTATGCGTTAAACGTGTTAAATGTCCTTCTCGAAAGCACGTTTTCTGGCATGGCTGACGCGACATCTAGAACTATACGAATACCTCCCCACCCCACCCCCCCTAAATAATGAAATTGAATTTTTCTACAGTATCGATATTATTTCGACGAGTGTTGTAACAATTGTCGTTCGAACGTTCCATCAAATGAATTGAACGGTGAATCGAAATGAATGGATGTACGTACCGACATCGGGACAATCAGAAAAACAATTTTGTCCCCCTATAGAGAGAGTACGCTAACTTCTTTCGATGGGAACGAAGTTTCGATCCCCCTTTCGATGCTGTCGTTACTCCATTTGATCGTAATCACTCGGATCCGATACGGCCGACTTAACCCCGGCGCTGCACTCGCTCCATTCCATATTCCGCTTTCGTCCATAAATCTTCGAACTTGTTCGAAAGCCCCGCTTCTGTCTCTCTCTCTCCCTCTCTCCCTCTATCTCTCTTTTGCACTCGTGTACAGAGAGAGCGCAGACAAAAGGGAAGGAGAGTGCGAGGGAGAGAGTATACAAAGCCGGCAAAGTTTTGAACGCGTGAAGCTCAAAAGTACAAAAATAAACGTCGAAATAGTTTTAGGCCGCACGATCTCCGATGGTTCTCGAATATAGTTTTTTAATATACGAACTTGTATGTTCAAAGCATCGAAAACGCTTCCATTCATTCACAGTCGCCCCTTTGTTCTTACCCTCCTCGGCTACTGTTTCCATTTTCTCCTTCCCCTTCGCTCACACATTTTTGTTTTTTTCCATTTTGTTTCTCGTTTCTTTTTTTCTTTTACTGCTGCTCGCCGTGCGTGTTTCTCCACGATTTGTGGACTGGCGGACGCAACAAAAACTGTATCCCAAAAATCGTTTCCCCACGTAACACATACACGTGGGGATCAATCCCCGACGTTTAATGGTCGATACCCGAGGAACGACGTCGCGTCAACGACCATTCGACCCTTCGAGCCCATCGAAAGACATTTCCTCTCGTCCCGAAGGCAGCCGAACCGAGGCTAATCCACGATATCGTTCGTACTTCATTAAGGGCAATTTCCACCGGACCGAGAGGCGATTCGTGATTTATCAACCCGCCCCGCTTTATTCGACTCGCTCCCTCAGTCTCGATCCAGGCCGATTCTCCACGAGTTATTTATTCGAATCGATTGCACGCACAGCGACCTCGATAACGTACGCGCGCCACCTCGTCCGGGTCGCTTATTCCGTGTCGCTCGGCCACCATTAATTAGCCGTGAACGGTTCGCTCGGATTCCACAGTTCTCCGGTGCATCCATTAACGAAACGAATCATTCTACATTTTTTTCCCCGATCCCGAAGAAATAACGCTCGATACCATAGACCCGGGGACGCAAATAAATGAGAAACTGCTCGGGAACGCGCGGAAACAAACAGCAGTATCATTTTCTCTCCCATGGTGTATCGGTATCGTGACCGACCACGATTATCGACCGTTCTCGGTGCCAGCGTTACTTCACTATATTTATCCGTTGAAACACGTAGAACGTGGCCAATGAATGGACATTTCTCGAGCGGCGCCGCGGGATTCTGTAAACCCTTCCGTACCACCCAAACACATTTCCCTCCGCCAGGACGGCTCGGTCGACCGAATCTAATCCAAGATATCGTTTCTACTTTGTTAAGGGCCATTCTCCGTGAAGCAGTCCGATACGTGATTTACCGATCTCCGCCTGCACGAATTACCTCCTCCCGGTCGTTCTTATCCGACTCGGGAACTCTTGGCCGGCTACGAAAGGGCCCGTAACGAATCAATTCCTCTTATTGTCGAACACTTCTGCCTCTCTCTCTCTATATCTCTCTCGCTCTCCGTCTTCCGCTTCGTTCTCGACTTCCCGACGCTTCCGCCACGCTTTCCGTGACCTGTCCCCCCTCGAAAACAACGAATCCTAATGAAGCCGTTCGATCCGACGATCCCCGTGCACCGTCGATAAAGGGAGAGCGATTTAATCGAGAGAGCCTAAGCCGCAAATGAACCGAGCAGAACTCGAGACGGCCGCGAGCGTACGACGGCCACGAGGGTGGCGCAACGGGGTGGCGCAGGGTGATGACGACGAAACGAAAGGGGAGACAGATAGTAAGTAGTTGGATCTCGGAAATTGACGAGACGGAAGCGCCCGAGCCAGACGAGCACAGCGAACGGGCGTGGAAGAAAAGACAAGGAAAGGGAGATCGATTAGCGGCCTGTAGGAAGGAGAACTTAAATATAATCTTCCGACCCCACATAATCCGACCCCTTCCAACCAACCAGTTTCTTTCCCCCTTCGCCGATAGAGAGAGAGAGAGAGAGAGAGAATCCAGCGGCGTCCTCGTCCGGCTCACTCAGACGCGCACACCTATCGCCCTTCGTCCCTGCTTCTTTTTTGTCCTGGCTACCAGGACGTGGCATTTTTTAATTAATCCCCGAGTATTTTTTATGAGAATTCCACGCCGCAATCGTGTCAGGTATCCGTCCCGTCCGGCTTATACCGAAGCTCCGTTGGGTCGCGCGCGTGTAAGTGCTCGCGCCGTGGTTAAGCAGAAAAATTCGTGCACAGCGACGTGCCGTCATGCGCGCAACGAGGACGCGGGTGTGTACGTGCAAAGAGGGACCCTTTAACGCGGGGGTTGCAATGTCCTCCCGGCTGGTACGATCTCCGTGAACGGACCCGGAGGGGTTGGTAGGGGGTCTGAGAGGAGGTAAATAACGCGAAGCGTAGGGGCGAGGGTACGTCAGCCTCCTATGATTAATATCGTTGCGACATGCAATCAGATCGGACATGTATATGTATGCGCACGACCGGCCATTCGAATTACTCCCGCTAGTGGGAGGAACTTTGCTCTCTTTTTCCCTCTTCCGCTCTCCGCTCTCCTCTCTCGCTAACCCTTTCTGTTCCGTTCGTACTCTGCACCACCGGTGACATTTAACTCGCGCCGTTTGTCTCTCCGTTTTCTTCCCGGGACGGTGGTTCGACCAGCAGGGGGAAAACGCGAAACTCGCCACCCCCGTCGACGAACCTCGATGACTCACGCGGCCGAACCGACGAATTAATTCCGCGTTCGGCGACTGCGAGCAGCGGCACTTAATTAATCCTAATTTAATTTTAATTCCTTAATTCAATTTCCTCCCTTTGTATCGTCGAGTCTACGCCCTCTGCGGTCGCGGACGCTTTGTACGCGACAATGTTGTGAATTAATTCCTCGTGCTGCCAATGGAACGCGTGTGCCCTCGTACTCTCTCCCCTCACTCTCTCTCAGCCTCTGCTCTAAGTGCAACGAAATGCCAGCAATCTCTCCATTGCGAACAGAAGAGTCCGGATCCGAGCGTTTCGGTGCACACGCGGTGCACTGTTTCGACTTTCACCGTGACAGAGCTGCGATCCCGGGGGTTAGCGCGAGGGTAGCCGTCTATCAATGCGAAAGGGGTAACCGACGACGGGGAAACGGAACCGAAGCTGTCCGATCGTCTCGACCCGACGCGACTCGGGCAGCGATCCGAATGTCATTAATACGACGGGGGTTCGGGAGCAAATGTTGACGATATAAACACGGTCACGTCGCTGTCGAGCCTTCGCGTGTATCCGCGTGTATGAGCAGCTACTTGTCGGCCCGTGGTAAATATACCCTCGACGCCGGCGTCGTTTCACGTCGATGGGAGGCTCGACTTTGACAGACGAACGGTGAGCGTAAGTCGCCGGGCGATATAATGAAAACGCGTCCCGTCGAGAAAGACGAGCTTCCGATACTAAGAACGAAGTACGAGAATTTTTTAGGCACGATGAATTATTCTGCAATGAATATTCTGTAATCGCGAAACTTTGCTTCGAGTGCCTGAAGAAAATGACCGGTGTTACGTAACGGGTATACACAGCAAGTTTCTGATGGATCCCAAGTGAATGACGGGGATACAAACGACATCACGGGCATAATTTCAAAGGGATTCGCCTCGTTGCCTGGGTTACGACGAATAACCGTGAGCAAATACGGATTGCTATAAACGTTGCGCTGAAAAATAGCGCGAGTTTCTTACGATACACTGCGTAACCCTGAAACAACGTCGTTAACTCAAAGAAGAGTCGTAAAGCTAGCTAGCCCGGCAAGCATACTGGCTGAGAAGTACTTCTACGACGAGAGCCCGATTCCTCCGCGCTAGTCATTACTCGATGGATTTAATTATTCGGCCGTATTATCCCGGTGATTAACTCGGAAATTGTTCATTACACGCGGCTGAATTAAAATTTTAGGTGAAATGCTATGCGATTTCAGTTCGAGGAAACCTTTTCATATCGAACCTCTATTATAAACAATCTCTTCTTGCGTGGAGATCTATGAGAATATCGCGCGGCGGTGGAGTGGCGCGGAGGGGCTTAAGGGTATGCAGACGAATCGGGGGAAGTAAAAAGGGAAACGTAATTTCCATCGAGAGGTACGCTCAGACGTTAATCGCTGGCGCAAAATCGCGCGGATCAAGATTTATGCACGAAAGGCGTCCATACACGGGTGTCTCTATTATTAAAAGCTGCGTAATAATCGGGGGTTGGGGGGTCGTCACCCTTCAGTGACTATCGAACAAACGGAACGATCGTAAATCATTGGCAAATTGGGCGACATGTTAATCTTGTTTCGCCCCGAAACCGAGTGGCGGACAGAAAGAATGAACGACCGCCGTACGTTTCAATATGTTTCATTGAATTTCCTTCGCACCGAATTTCTCTCGCCGACAAACACCGGATCCATCCGTGGGATTCGTTGTATCGATTGTATTTCATGTCGCGGAACGACACGTGAAACTTATTGCTCCTAATGTATCGAGAATCGAAGGGGTGTTTATTGATTTCGCGCCTCACGCCCCGCTTTGGGGTCGAAACGGGGTTGTTACCGCTGGGCGTTTGGCACTAAGCACGTTACCGAATTCGGCGTGCACCGCGAACGAGAAGTGACCTAGATGAACAATGGCCTTAAGAAATTCATTACCCTATTTTAATTGCCGTTTATCCAGCCACGATAAAATATCAACCCCCGCCTATTCGCTCGGTACGCGGTTCCCCGAATTAACAAATTTATCATCGAACGGTCCCCGAAGTTCCAAACTATTCCCAAACATTCGAAAGCCTCGAGCACTAAATTCCAGTAGCACCAGCGACGTGAATGCAACCTGCTCGTGCTCCTCCCACGGCGATAGATACGGGACACAACATTCCAAGAGTTTGACCACGAGAGAGTAGCCGAAAGATCGAGCGCGTGCACGCACGTACGAGTATAGCGACGCGTAAAATTCTCTCGGCCGACTGTTCCGTCGTACCTGGGCGAGTACACGTACACGCGTGTACGATGCGCGTACCGGGACGAGAGGAAGAGAGTAGACACGAGAGGATATCGAGAGGAGGGCCGCGGCGTGTCGGGCGTATACCTGTAATTTCGATGTCGCCATTGTTCGTCGGATTCGACGATTAACGTCCCTTTAATAGCATCGCCGACGATAGACCGGCGAAGGGACCGATCACGAACGCGATTTCTCCCCTTCAGCATCGCGCCCGGTGCCGGCTGTAATTCGCGGCGGTGCCGCAAGATGCATTTCGTGGACCGACCGACGTAATGGCGCTGCTCAGAAGGGACGTTCTCTCGCCAGAACCGGTGAGATCATAATTGCGATCGCGGATAGGGGACGGATAGCTTTCGCCGTTCTTTCGCGCGAGGATCATCCTCGTAACACGACGCGGCCGCTTATCTTCGATGACAGGATTATCTAGGGAGAGCCTCGCGATCGCACGGAGGGAATTCGAGGAATCGACTATGAATTTTCAAGGCGAATCGTCGCCCGCCTGAATTTAGCGGTCGCGCGTTTCCATCTGAGCCGCGCGGGCGAGATAGCATTCGAGGCATCCCGAAGACCCTTCTCCGCCCGTCCCGTCGTTTCTTGCCAGGTCGTTGATTTAAGCGCGAAGCTCGTCGCGCGAGAGTGGACAGAGTCGTTGGCCGAGCCGTGGATTATGAGCGACGCACACGGACGTTTTACATAAATGCGGCAAAGTTATTTTCCGTGCCGTGGCCGCGAGAGCGTGGCAACGGATCCCATTAGACTTCCTATCGGTCGGGGCGACGGGCCGCGTGGTCTCAGTTTTATGGCGAATCGCTTTTAGCAAGTATCTAAATGACGATTTCTCGACTAAACGGCTCGTATATACTCCGGGGGACGCTCGCCTCGACCGGGAGAGAATCCGCCCGGACACGGCCAACTCTTGCCCAACGACTCATCTTTATGCTTCCTTTTCGATCGTCCGGGACTCTTTTAATGCTTTCCATTACCGGCGAGCGGATAAGCCGGCCTCGAAAATGTAGACACTAGCGAAATATACGGTTGACCGTGGTAGGAAGAATTCGATGCACGGCGGGCACGTATCTCGCGGAAACTGTGCAAATTCTCGAGCGATTCGGACGACTTTCGCAACCTGGTTGATCGAACGGTAGCCGGTGGATACGAGATACCGATAAACGAGAGATTTCCGACGGTTCCACTTGCGGTGCACCAAAAACGTAAATCACCCGGTATATTTTTATTTTTTTTTATTTTCCGTTAACAGCAAACACAGCCGCGCGGATATTCGATTTCGAACGGAACAGTAGTCGTTCGATTCTGAATATCGCGGTGCACCGATCAAGCTGGGAAATAATTTCTCGCGCGATCTCCCGACGCATTATGGGAAAACTAATTCGCACGTCCATCGAAAGGGAGAGAAGGACCAAGCGACAGCGCGCAAAAGCGCGTGCTTTATGCCAGCTTCGACCTGCGCCACGATCGTAGCCACTTTTCAATCTCTCGCTTCACCGCTGGCTTTCGGTTTATTGGCTTTCGATTCACTATTCTGTCCATATTTTTTTTTTACTCCTCCGTACAAATATCGCCCGACGATTCGCGGGAATAATCGACGGGGGGCCAATTTTTCCTGGAGAATCGTGGAACAGAAACAGATCGCGTCGCGTGCTGGTACGACTCTTCGAAATATTCGACAAATATGTCGAACGTCGTTAAACAGTCGATTGCATTAGCAGAAACGTAGGCGTGGCCGCACGTCTCTTACGAATGAACCGTTTTCAGGTTATTAAGCGCAGGTGATAGTCGTGAACAAAAGCGGGAAGTAGGTAGCACGGTCAGAAACGAGCGAACATAAATCCGCTTATCCCTGCGCCGACGTCCGGCAAACAAAGCTATGGATTTCCCATGGGACTTTACATACTGACGTGCCGACGGGAGAATTCTCAAGTAGATTTCAGGTAATCCCGCTGCACTCCGCAGGCACGCCAACCTTTTTTCGAAAAAACCGAGTCCTCCGTCGAGGTAAACGGGACAACGTTGGAGTAAACTGCCACGCAACAAACACGCTTCCTCCCCTTTGAATTCTCGAGCTGGCCAATTTCCGTCAAAGTAACGCTCCTCAACGACGCACAAGGAAGCACCGAAGGGTTTCTCTTTGATCCCGCGAGAACTTATGATTCACCGATGTATCGGCCCCGTTGCGCTCGCGACACTGATTTTGTTCACCGAGGTTTCTCTAATTTGATCAATAGTTTCTCCCGTTTCAACCACGGACTGTTCTATTTTGTGCCGCGTTGCAGCGCGAAAGAAAAGGAGTCATCGAGCGTCGAAATAGTCGAAATATTCGCCAGGATCCGGGAGGCTCGCGAAACGTTTCCGTAGTTCCACGCGGCACCTGGCCATCCTACCTCCTACATTCGTTGACGCGTTTCCCGAAAGCAGCATCGAATGGCTCGTCGTCCTGGTTAATCGTCGGTGAACAGCGACGTACCCGTTGCCTTCGTTCATGGCCGAGCAATAACGTCTCGCGAGAGACCTCTGTTATCGTGGCTTTCGCCGAGAGCCATCAATTTTACGAAGGCCGGCCATTCGGCGGGCCGGATCGTTCGATATTTTCGTTCCTCCTAAAAGCGGATCGTCTGTGCAGCCGATTAAACGGAGATCGTCGCGGATCGTGTCGCCGGTCCTCTATTAATGCGACGTCGCGCAGATAAAACACACCCGCCGTCATACTCGATCCTATTATCACGATCCCGGTCGACGCGTCCCCGCCCGAGCTGGAAAAAACGCACGGCTGCCAGGATCGTCGTCCTCGATCGCGTTTGTCGCCGCGTACAGTTTAAGCATCGATCGTGTTTCATGGATTCGACGACGTCGGAGCGTGAAAATCGATCCGGCGGAGAAGCCACGACGCGAACAGACGTAGCTCGAGGGAATATTCGTCAGGTACACAACGAGACGGGGAGGTACGCGATTTACGACGCTTTAACGGCTCGTTTACGTAAATGCGCCGCCAACAAAACGCCTGTTACACGAAAAACAAAAAGGGACGAAGCACGGCAACGGGAACGAGAGAAACGGCACGTAAAACCGCGGCCGCGTTCGCAACAGACGAGGAACAGAATTTCGCGGATACGTGCGCGCAACCGTGTCTCTTTCTCCTTCGCCGGTTTCTCCGCCGCCGACCGTTCGCGAGATGGCTCATCTCCTCGCGAGCTGCAACGCGGCTGTCTTTAATAAGACGCTTCCTTATTCTCCCGGCCATAAAGCAAACATAAATTACGAAGGGGCAAGCCGAGGCCGCGACGCCGTGGAGACGGTGCTGACCGGAACGCACGACGCGCACTGGTGGCCCCACCCTCCGCGTCCTCCGTCCTGCCTCGCTTGCTTCCATTACTTCGCCACTTCGTCTTCTACGACATTGCCGATTTCCCTTCGCGGCGTTCACGAGGTAACGCGAGAATGGCGTGTCTATCGGCCAACAAAGGGGGTGGTCGTCTAAGTCAACGGTTAAGGTCGAGAAAACGTTGCCGCGACGAGAAAAAGGACGGAGACTCGCCGCCACCCCCAATCGATTATATGGACGCCTCTTTCGTTCGGCGTGCTCGTACGCGACGCAACACCAGCTACGTAACTTCGACGGTAATACGAGAAACGTAACGGGAGAAGAGTATTCACGGGAAGAAAAGGCTGCGCGTGTAAACGTTCGCCGGTGCAATCCTTTCTTTTACGATATAATTTACGCTTTTTGCCTCGCGAGTTATTTGCGCCAATTCCCCGGCGAAAGTTTCACGTTCGCGTGAAACCCAGTTGCCGCACAAATATGCGCGACCCACTGCACACGCGGAGAAGCATTTTCCTTTTTATCCTTCAGCACGCTGAACCGCGCGACCAAATTTATTGCTTTCCTAACGCGCGTATCATTCAATCTTACAACTTTACGATCCTCCCTGAAACATTCACTGGGTCCCGTCGAATCTCGCGTTCCGTTAGAATGCCACCATTCGTTTTCCTGTTCTTCGGTCTACATCGATGACGACCAGAACTTAGATGACCGGAATAGCTGCCCGTCAACGACCCAACGAAACAACGACCCGAGCGTAGGAGCGTTTTCATGCCGGCCATTTTCAACGGATATACGCTGCACGCGAGCCCCTCTGGGGCAAAATCGGCGACACGTATAGTCGAATAAATTTGACGCGCACGGCCGAAACCGTTTCCAAATGCTGCAACGACCCCCGTTAAAAACGGAGGCCGACGAAAAGGGTGAACGTTCCTTTTTCAGTAAGGAACTTGCCTTCGTCGCCGAAAACGCTTTCCGCGTCGAAGACGGCAAATATTTGCCGTTCGAATTCGAAGGAACGAACGACGTAACACGACGGCGTAGCAACCCGTGCGCGTGTTTCTTCCTCGAAATCCTCCTCGAGCGTTTGACGACTATTAACGGCGTCCCTATTTCACGCGTCCTGTGGTCGAGCGGTCATTCGGTTCGCGCTAGCGGCCCGCCATCCTCGTCAATGTCGGAGCAGAAGTGCCTTTTAAATCTCGCGCGTCGCCGCAACACGGTTCGTTGCTCGCGTGTAATTACCACGCGGTGAACCTTCTTCAACCTTGGCCGAGAAACCGCGCCACCGAGCGCTGGAACTCGCGCATCGATTTCCTCTCCCGCGGTACGGCGAAGAAATTCTTCGGGCGGTTCGTTGACGGCCGAGCAACTAAATATTAACATTGTCCCCTCCGCGAAATAAACTCCGTGCCTCGACAAGCCTCCGTGAGAACGCATCCACGAAATCGTATTACGTTTCGGGGCTTCAAATGAATGAATGAAAAGAATTCCTGTAGCCCCCCCCCCCTCCCCCCTTCCGAATATATCACCGATTTTCCGACACCGTTCTACGACCGTCCTATAAATTCTATTTCTCCCGTGGAACAGTGCCTCCCCCCCCCCCCGGACCCCGTTCAGATTAACCGTCCAACAAGCAGATTAAGTCCGCCCCATAATTCTTTCTCAAGCATTCGGACTCGTTAGCCCCGTTGGAAACGTCCGGCGAACATTTCCAACGAAACGAGCGTCATCGGGGACACGTCTGGTCGGTATCGATCGACACTCGCGCAAACTTGCCAAACAGGAAATCCTCGAATATTAATGCGATCACAGCGTCGCACGAAGTTAAACGACCGCGAGACCTTTCGCGGCTATTCTTTCATCGGGCATACCTAGCTGCCGTGCGGCGGTGTTTCGGTGCTCGCGAGTCCGCCGACCCGAGGAAGTGGGCCATCGACGGACGGTGGAAAAGGTCGCGGAAAATCGCGAGACGGGAATAGAGAATCGCGGCCGTAGCTGGTCGGGAGGTCGTCGTAAATGCGTTTTATTGCCGGTGATAGCCGGCGCGGAAGAATGTTATTCGCGGCGCAGCAGGGTCCGCGGGAAGGCTTTATTAACCCGTCACTTGATTTAGGGTGCATCGTCGTCTCGGCTGGCTCTCGAGGCATCATAAAAGCACGCACGAGACTGATGCGACGGCATTAGGTTCGCATAAGGCGGTCGCGGCCGGCGATAAATCTAACGGGGGAAGTCGTGCGACCGGGAAGGGGCCAGGATGTTACGGGAAAGGGTTGCTGGTAGGACGAAGCGTTGTCGCGAGCAGTCGCCCTTAATTACCCCCCGAAACAGAGTAATCTCGTCGCTCGCAGAGTCGCGGTAACGCGGGATCGCCGAGCGAGATTAGCGATAAATTTATCAGCGGACCGATAAAAAGTATCGGGCATTAACTCATCCGGCTATCGGATACAGGAAGCACCGCGGGGGGTGTTGTAAAGCCTATAGGACTGGCGAAATCGGACGGCGGTGCCTTAACGCGAACGTTCGAGGGTGGAGATTGCTCGGTCGTTGCAAACGTCGCGCAGATCGATCCTCCGGGGAGCTATTATTGATATAATCACTCCGGCCGTGCGTGTACACCCCTTGTGCCGCGACAGTCGGCCACCTTAGCCCTCCCCTATTATCGGGCCGCTTTGTACGCTCCGCGCAGGAATCATCTGAGCGTGGTTAGCTCCGACCGGGGGGAATCACACTTTTATCATAGGACGGTCGTTACGCTATCGCCCGGCGCTCCTCGTGTCCCCTTCGATAAATTGAAACAAAAGATTCCGTCCCGAACGACGGTGGGGGTCAGATGGCGAACTTTATGGATCTCATCTCGAGAATTCGTAGGATCGCGTCGTAAAGCGCGTTTATCGCGAGACGGGGGCCCAGGGCGGCGACGAGGACGCGGGGAAATCGATTTCCCTCGCTTCCGTTAACGATGCAATCACTCGAGTCGTGCGTGTCGAGTACTTCTATCACGGCAGACCTCGCGTATCGATGGTGTCACCGATACTTGCGAACCGTGTCGCGTATATTCCTTCTCTCTGTCCTTTCCTCCGGACGAAGGTGTTACGATCCGGGATGCTGGCACGCGCTGCCTACCCCGATCTCCGTCGCCTTCGCTTTCCGCCCGGCTACAAGAGCGTTCTCATCGAGAAAAAGTGCAACGGGTATGTATGCGGAGCCGTGCTTCGGAACGCTGACGCGGTGCCTCGTTCATCGTTTACATAAAAGTCAACCCTACGCGGCGAGAAGGGGTGAAATCCCCCGTGATTTCTACGCGAGCTATTTTTAACGCGTTACTCGACTCCGGCGCATCTATACACACCGCGCCCGACGAGGGTCTGGCCTGCATCGCGTCGAGTTTTAGATCTTTGTCCCGTGAAAGGGACGCGCTAGGGATTAGCCGGCTCCTTGATCGTGTCAGCCGAGCTGTCTGACATCGAAATTCTGGGGAACGCGATGGTAGGTGGGGAAGTGACGAAGACGAGGAGCATCGTGTCGAGGGACACGTGTACTTTCTACAAGGGGCAATGGAATTGCAGCGCCACGCAAGTTCGAGGGAAATTTCGTTCTGGCGAGTTTCGATGAAGCACTCGATATAGGAATCGTCGGAAGGGGATGGACAAATTTATATCCAAAAGGAAAGGAGGAAAGAAGATAGGAGGACCCGGCGAGAGCGTCGTCGCCGTTTCACGGAATTTACAAATTCGACCGACTGAAATTTCTCGTCCCCTCGGCGGGACTCTCGAGACTTTGTTTATGAGATAACCATTGTCGAAGCGAGTTCTTTGCCAGCGAAGTTCCTTCCCCCCCCCCCCCCCCGGCATGCACAGAACGATCGTATGCCAATCCCGCGAAACCGATTTGGCATTGCCCCTCTTCTGTCCCCTCGTTTCTACTTCGCTCCCTAACTTCTTCAAACTTAGCAGCGAGTTTTCTCCTCCGCCGGGCTGCTTGTTCCGCGAACAAGAAGAATCGAGATCTATTTTCGCGGTGCAACGTAACCGATACACTGGCGCGGAAGCTGCGTCCCGTTTCCCAAAGTTAGCGCAAGGAATGTTGTAGCAGTTGGCACCTGGCTAGTGAAAACGATTCGACCGAACGCGCTGAAAAGTCCGCCGCCAAGGGAAACGTTTCGATTCCAGGAAGCGATGCCCTAACAGTTATCGGGCCAAAGTGACCAGGACCGGTGGGCCTCCGTTTCAGGTAGACAAGTCGTTCCGCTGCACCTTGTGAGGGGACCCTCGGCCGAATTGACTCCCATTCACGCGCTGTTACCTCCGTGAACCTATTGTTTGCCGTCTCGGTACGAAAAGCGACGAGCGCAAAATGGAAAACGTGAACCGTAGCAGGGCCGCGGTCGAACTTTCGTCGCAAGACACGACCGCCGCTCGTTCCTCGACAGATTCCGCCACTAAGATCGGGACGAACGCGATTTCGATTGATCCCGTAGATTCTACCCGGCGGAGGGAACCCGAGGTATCTATCGAGCTGCACGGGGGAAAAAAAGGAGAGTCTCGTAGTTAACCCCAGTCTCGAAGGGAAAAGACCAGGGAATAGATTCTTTCTTTCGCGCTCTCCGTCGCTCTACCCCTGTCGACTATTGCTGCGGCAAGGCAACGAAGGCCAATGAAAGGAGATAATGGCGAGTAGGTACGGATAAGAAGGAGAGAAAGAAAAAAGGGCTGGAAGGGTCGAGGGGGTGGGGAGGGAGGAGAGGAGAGTGGTTGTAGAAGGGCTGGTTGAATAGCTCGGCGGAAGAGAGAGGTACGGAGGAGTGCTGCGAGGGCCCACGGAGAAAAGAAGAAAGGAAGAATACCGCGCGCCGGTGAGAAGGATGGGCGGACGAGGCGAAGCAGAAGAGGAGTATTCCAGAAGAAGAGAGGCCAGATTCACCGGCAGAGTTCACGAAGTCCGAAGGGGAACGAGAGGGAAAGGGACGAGAGAGTGTTCGCGGTGAAAGAAAAAGAGGCCACAGCCGCGGCCAGGGCGGCCGGGGCGGCCACGGTTCCAGAAGGGGAGAGGAACGGGGCGAGTTGCGTGAGATGGAGCTCGGTGCGCCCTGGGGGCACATCCTGTTCCCCTTCGAGGCTCCCGATAAATCAAACGCGGCCGAATGCATAATACGCTAATTACCGAACACGTCATTCTTCGCTTTCTCTCCGGGCCCCGTCTCTCTCTCTCTCTCTCTCTCTCTCTCTCTCTCTGCCGCTCTCGCGGCCTTTCACACGCGCACCCTCCCCCGTTCACCGCGGGTCATTCGCCAGAGATCGAACGGACCGATCGACCGGGCGCTCCATAGATTTGCTCTTACGCCCCCGCCCGATATCGAGAAACGGCTAATTGTCCGTTACGCTTATCGGCCCGCGCGATCTTTGCACCGTTACCAGAGGATAGGGACTCGTCGCCGTTCCGAAGAATACGTTACATTCCGGCGCGGATTTTTCGGATCTCGCGACAGCCGCGCGTTACATGCGCGGCGCACGCGATCGAAACGATTGTCTGTCCGACTGAGCGTGAAATTCTTGTATCCAACGGACGGCGTGCACCCGAGCCTCGTTGCTCCTTTACGCGTTTTTCGCTATAATAGGCCAAGACCGGACCCCTTTGTTCCGCCGCTGGTGGAAGCGGCGCGAGGGCACGTACAATGTTCGGCGTTATTAACAATACGCGAGAAACGATCGCGGCGTGTGCACGGCCGTATTCGAGGGTACGGGCGCAACGCGTTACAACATAATTACGGGCCTCCGCCTCCCCGTGGAAGGATAACATTTTTATTCTGTCGCGCGTGCACGCCGCGCGGCCCACGTTCGACGCTCCTCTCGCTTATTAGACGGCGGGCTAACAAGTGCGCGCGAAACGCGACGAATAAAAAATTTGACGAATACACGTACGGCGGTAACCGGGCTGGCAATTAGAATCGCGGTCCCGCGGCCCCGCTCGCCCACCCCTATTTACCGCCCTGTATCGCGACGGGGTGTATCTGGAGCAGGGCGCGCATAGCCGAGCGATGCACGCCTGTGTACCTTTCCGGGGAAAATCTGGGCCGAGTGCGCGGACCTGAATAAGCGGGGAAAACACACTGAATATTCCGTCCTCGTGGCGCCGGCGTGCACGAGCACCTCGTCGCCTCCAACGCGGAAAATATAGACGGGGAACGACGGGCCCGGGGATGGGGAGTGATACGTACGCGCGTGGACGGTCGAATGGAAATCTGCACGGTGGAAGGAGGACGGGGAGGATCTCGTGAACGTTGCGGCAGGGGTCGATCTTGGGCCCCGGGGCACTCTATGAAAGCCTCAAACTTTGTTGGGCCGTGACACAGCGGCGGACTAACGAGATAATAGCGCGGAAAGAAAGAGATGGTTTCGACGAAGAGGGGGGGGGGGGATATAAAAGAGATCCGTCGCTTCGGGGACCGATTTCGGGACCATCGAGAGGCAACGATGAACATGCACGACGTGTTTTCAATTCATCGCGCGTCACGCGCACGTCGAAGCCTATTCGTAATGCTCCCAGCTGAAAACTTCTTCCCCGGCGCCCTTTATTGTCGCATCGGCTCGTCCGTAAGTACCTACGCGTGTATCGCGCATACATACGTGTCCACGATTTCTGGCCGCGCGCAAGAACGCGACGAACGCGGCGCACCAAGACCGGAAAAAAGTTTTCCCGTGACGTGGAACGAAGCACGAGGCGAACCCATCGTGCGCTGCGCGGCGGAAGTGCGAATCCAGCGAAAGAAACGTCCGCGTTGTTTCGACCGACGCGTTCCCGACGCCCGGGAATCATTAATAACCGCTCCCAGCGTAAATGCTGTTTGGAAGTTCTTCGACGTTAAGAGGACGGTGAGGAAATTAGTAATTTATCGCCGTCTAAGAGACTACGGGGAGAATTTATCGACACGGCGCTCGTAAAGTTCCTCCGGCCAAGGAAAATGAGCCGGCAAGTCTTGAACCGGGGAGGATGCAAGAGTATGTACGCTGATTGTCAGGGGGGGGGAGAGCGAGGAGGGGGGCGGGGGGTGGAAAAGGGTTGCTGGAGCAGAAGCAGTACTAGAATGACGCAATCTCGCAATTTTTATTACCACTGTCGAGGCATCGTCTATGGTTCGCCGTGTGTGTATCGTATTTTTTGAATTTACGCGCCCGGTATCTCGCTCCTGGGATCTGCCACCATCGTTATTATTGCCCCGGTTCTTTCGCGGACCGTTCCCCTTCCCCTTCAACCCTTTGGAGGGGCCGCGTACCTCGTGCCTCTTTAGGTTGGGCTGTAAAGCGGCCGCGTCTGACCTGGAACCTCCGGCTTTGTTCACGCGCGGCAATAAAAAGCCCGGCTATTACTATTGTTACTGTTGTTGTTATTGCCGTCATTATTAGCAAGCTGATGCCCGGAATTTCGCAGGCTTGTTAATCGCTCCTTTCGCTACCTCTCCCAACCCCCTACCACCCTGTACACCGTTCAATTCGCTGCCCGAACGGACCGCGATAAAATTCGCGGCCGGTTCCGCCGTCGTGACGCGTTTTTATCGAGACCGTTCACGGGGAAACCGAGAGCCTTCGCTACGTTCCCCGTCGATGGAGTATCGAGAACCGTTCGCCGTTCCAATTTATACCCGAATCGTTCTAATTTGAAGGGGCGAATCGCGTAACGCCTCGGCGAGCGTTCCTTGGCGCAGGCTCGGTGAGAATAGTTTCACCGTTCTCGGATCGCTACTCATCATAGTGGCTCCGCGGAGGGAAGACGGTAGTATACGCTGTTTTATGCCCAAGAGGCTGCGCGATCACGGACTAAACTTGAGCTACGGGACGTGTAATTTTGGTCCTCTACTTGAAACAGGTTTTATGTTCACCCCCGTAGGGGTAACCGTATAGCTTCCAGGATTGTATATACGGGCGAGCGTGTACCTCGGCGCAGCCTGGCGGCCTTTAAAAATTTTCATAATAACTGGCTGGGTCTTGGCGATTCGATGCCGTCGAGATTGCACGCGTTTGAACTGCCCGCTGTTAATTGGACGCTATGTTTTTGTTAGGATTAATGATGGTATCGTAATGATATCGTAACGGAGGTGAAGCTTATCCTCAACGATTTCCCTCCGCAAGGACAAAAGAGAAAGAACATCATATCTGTTTGCCACAGCAATTAATGTCGATCGATGTTGCGATTTTATTTCGTTGCTTAAATATATCGCGAAGAGACATGCGTGTTCCGAATATCGAAATCTCCGTGATTCCAGTGTTCCGCGTAAGCTTTAAACAAAGCTTCACGGTGCAGTACACCCGAGGAAAGAGCGCACAGTAATTCCAATTATATAATTCCTCGCCGAAGAGCGAAACCGGCTCGGCCGACCCAGGAACCGTATATGGTACTCTGGAGTAATCGTGGTCTCGATAAACAAACAAAAAAAAAAACAAGAAAAGTAAAAGAATCGTAGACGCGTTCGCGATCAGATTCAAATTCGACTCGCAATTAAACTTCGATCGTCGAGAAAAAGAACACATCCACCCCGTGCTTTATTCGCCTCGCTGCGACTACAAACCCGCCGCTTGTTGTACACGTACGTAGTGTTTGCACGCGTGTGCACGCGCGCCTAATAAGACGAGACTGGTTAGATGCCCGTCGATCGAATTCGAATGCCTTGGGAGCACACGCGAGAGAGGCGCATTGCACAAGAAACAAGAGTTATTGTAAGGAATCGAGATTGCAAGTATCTCCTAGTCGGCGAGGTCGTTTTCTCTTTCTCGATCGCGGGGACACCGAGGGCACGGCACAACGGGAGCCCGTTTGCTGCCTTTTTCCGCATCATCGCGACGACAGATACAAACAGAGGATCGCCGGACCTCGCGCACGATGCACCCTTGCTCTCGCGCGGACCGTTTAAATCCTCTCGCCGAGATATTGAAAAATGACGGCCGCGGGACCGCGGTCCCATTAATCAAACGAGCGCCGCTCGCGAATTCTCGCGGCCGCGTCGGCCCACGAAGAATCGTCGGACGATCTTGTACCGATCGGACTAATATGTAAGTTACCGTGCTTCCTCTATCGGCGAAGCGTGTACGCGTGCTCCTGTCCGCGCGTATTAATTCGAGACGGTTATACGGCGGGCAAGTGTCTCGTTGGTCGATGTTTTGCGAAATCGTGCGGGCATTATAAAATCACGGGAAATTATTAGCATTGCAAATTCGCTTGTATCGCCGGGACGAAGGTCGCCCTTAATCATACCCCATCGGTGCATTCATAAAGTCCCTGCCTCTATTCGCGGTTTCCAATATTCGCGGCAACCTTGCTTACACGAGCCGCCTACCTGTCCCGCACTCCACCCCTGCCGTGCATTTAGTGCGTTATATATCGGGCGGTAAATTATGAAACGCAAAAATCGCGCGTCGATGCCGATCGCGCAACATTTCCAGCCTCGGTTCGGACGTCGTCCTCTCCGGTTTGGTCGTTGGCGACGCGAACGGGGGACGCGGGTCCCCCGCGCGCACGAGATCTCGTATCGTGCGCGGTTTGTACCTGATCGGAGATAACGATATATCCCCGGGACGCTGGACGAGGGTTCTTTCAGGGCCGCCGTGACATCTGCCGAGAGACGCGTACAATGTTAGAATACCGTATTACAATCGTCAAACCGCACGAACGTCACGGGGCTCGATTGTAATTGCGAGAAGGGTTAGGTCGGGTGGTGCCGGTGGATAGAAGGCGCGCGCCTGCATTCATTACCGATACGAATCTGATACTTCGGTTCATCATCGAGTCAATGACAATCATTGTACGGACGAACATTCCATGAGCGTTGATGCATTATTCATGGGGGTGGGGTGGGGGGGGGGCGGTGTCTCGATAATAGGTGCGACTAGCGTTCGCCGCGAATTACGACCGCGGCGATCCAATTATAAATCGATCGAACGGCGCGCGATTCGAACCCGCGACGCGTCTTTGTTACCGTTACTGCTCGACCGATCTATCGATCGACCAATCCATCCAAAGACAGAATACCAGTTTAACGGCGAAACGATGATCGACCGTCCGCTTTATCTAATCCGCTGGACGCGGACGCCCGAGGAACGCTCGGCCCGCGATCCCAACCGGTGGACGCTAAACACAGGATTGCTCTCAGAACGCGCGGCTCATTTGCATAAACGCCGTAGAAAAACCGAGGGAACGGGTTTCCTAATCTGAGACTCGTTCCCGTGCTTGCCCTCTGCCCGGAGAATGAAACTGTACGCGTACGTGCACTTTCTCCCGGGCAAAACGTTAACCCAGAACGATTAGCTGGATGGGCAACGACGATTAACTCGAGCCTCTAATCGTTGTCCAGCAACGTTCAACCCTTCGGTACAACGAAGGGGTGAACGGTCCGCGTCGTTGCAGCGCCGGGGATCTAAAGGTATTTTACGAAATCAGGAGCTGCCCCTGACAATCATCCGTGTGTAGGGTCCGCGAGGCTTTTTGTACTCGTTGCGTATATACACGACGTTATAAAAGTATTAAAGGGTCGCCGGGGGACGGCGAACAGAGACGAACGGATCGGCGAGGTGGAGCAAAGAGCGAGGACAAAGAAATGAAACGAGGGTTGCCGAAAGCGAAACGCGGCGAAACGTGCGAATTACGGGTATAATAGGAAATTCGGGCTTATCCGACGACCAATGGGAGGGACCGCGACCCCGAAGAAGCCGCTGTTCCGTACCACGGTCCGTAACAACGCTCTCTAGAGCGCAACAACGGGGGTGGCTTTATAACACTTACATCGGGACAATAACGATTAAAAGCGAGTTGCCGGGGCTCGCAAGGGGAGCACGGGACTAACCAACTCAACGTTTCCACCGCGAAGTTTTCAGCCAGGAGTGAAAGACGGAGAGGCGAAGAAGGGGGAAGAGAAGAGCCGAGAGAAAGAACGAATCAGAAAATGTTAAGGGGAGCCGGGACGGAGAGAATTCAGATGCTAGAGGTCTCGTGAAAAAAGAAAGTCCGCGGTGGTACGAAAGCACCTTTTTGAGACTCCTCGGGGCCGTCAACGACTTATGGTTTATTGCCTGTCTACGCGGCTTCCTAGAGAATCCTTGGGGAGCCAGAGAAACGAGTGCACAGATGTTTCTTCCGCGATATTTCTCCGCAGGAGCGAACAATGTTCCTCGCCTCCTTCGTTATTCAGGGAACTCGGATTTATTATACCGTCGATTGAATTTGAGAAGGGGTCGAGTCACGAATAAAGAAAAAGACGGGAAAAAAACAGGCCGCTTAAAAATCGCTTCCGTGACTCCGATTGCGCACCTAAATACGCGTGCGACGTCGAAATAAGCCCAGTCACGGGTAAAGAGGAATTGTAATCGCGCAGACTGCGGACTAACGACGCGACGAACGTCCCGCGTGCCGCCGTTCGTGTTTAAAACGCTCTGTTTTTCTCGCAGCGCGACAGAAAGCGGGGTAATTTCTTTTTTTTTTTTTCGATAACGATCGGCGATGGAAACGATCAACGATACGACGAGCGCGACACGGTTTTTCCGCAGGAGAGAACAAACACCGGGTACGGGGCTCCAGTCGAACGCGAAGAACCACCATCGATCGTCCGGGGCGAGGGTAAGGGAGAATATTTATGCCGAGTTTCGGCTTCCAGGGACGTAATAGTACGCAGCTCCTGACGAGATAATCGTGTCCGTGGCCGACGATAAAACAAGATTTATTCCGATTCGAAATTGCCTCGCGCGCAGATGCTTAATGAGAGAAGAAGCAGCCCGTCCCGGTGCATCTGTTTATGGCGATAAATCCTCGTTTATTGTCGGCCCGTCGCAGCGAGCGGTATAATGGACTCGTTCGGCCAGCTCCGTCAACGCCGTGGAAAAACGGCAGTCGAAACGTAGGCGAGGCAGGACGCGGTGGACGCGGAGGGGACGCGGCGAGAAAAATAATCGTTGATTGCTATTGTCGGTGCCGCGGCTATTTCGATCGCGTACTGGATTAACTATTGCGAACGTTCGACTTAACGTCGCGTGCGTCGCTGTTTACCGTTCCCGTGCGAGCAGAACGTCGTAACAGAGTTGGTGGTAAATGAATTGCAATCGTGGATAAACAGGCGCCGTTGTGGTACCGGGGATGCGTGCGGCTCGTGAAACTCGAAATGGACGAATCGCCGGTAAATATGCAAAATATGGGCAGAGTGTTGATACAAGTAATTGGGGTTGCTCGATCATTATTTCATGAGTAGGGGGGGGGGAGGTGGCGGCTCCGATTAAATCTTTTGTTTACCATTTTATGAGATACTATTATGTATTACACGTAGACGACTGGCTACGAAAGTTCCACTCTTTTTATCGTACTAAAAGTACGGGGGAAATCTTGAAAAATTAAATTGAACTTTAAAGTGTCGAAGTTCTGTTAAACAATGATATCTTTACTCCATTCTAGTACCGGCCATAACCACTTTCATGCTGAAGAAAATGACATCGTTTCTTCATTTTTGTCCGCTAGAAACTTCACTGGAATCACGTCAGACAGCGTGGCATTGGTTTTATAAGACTAACTTCAATGATGCGCACCTGCTACAATTTCATGTATTTTGACTTGGGAAAAGTTATGCAACGTAGTTAAAATATTACGAATCATATGCGCAAAAGGATGACACAAATCAGTGCTCCAGTTCGAAGAAAAATTCCCAAAATGATCTAAGAAATTGCGTTATAACCCCGAATACCCCCCTAAATGATTGTAATGCAAAATTCGAATGAATAAAGCGTTGCCTCTTAATGCGTGGGTTTAATGTTCGAAATTACGGAGCTGCGTTTAAACGTTCAGCATTGCTGCAGTTCCTCGGTGTACCAATCGTGGGCGCGAAAGAGGAATTGTCCACGTAACAGCGCCGTTAGCGTTGCCAGTAAAATGCGTTGTTTCTCGAATACCAAACAGGCGAAGAATATCCGGATCGTCTGCGTACGAGGCCGATATTAAAACCGAGCACGAACCGCTGTGGCGGCGGGCAACGTTAATTAGTCGAAAACACAGCGCGGCCCGTATGCCTACGGGGTCCGGGTGATCCGTTTTATTACCTCCTGTAACGGGTACAGTGGTGCACGCGGCGTTTCTAAATAAAATTACCTCCAAGCATTCGCCCGCCCTTATCCATCGCCAGCCACAACTACGAGGACGACGAAGAGCACGGCAACCGGCCTCGGTGCGTCGTTCACCGCGTTCTAAAGTGTGCACCGCGGGCACGCTATTGCCAGCCAACGACACGTGGAGACCAGACACGGGAATTGTTTCGAGTGTTTCAAGATCGCCGCGATAAAGAATTGCACGGATGCTAGATTAAAATCTTTCGACGATGTAGCTAATTTCTCAGTTGAACCCTCGTGACTTTAGCGCCCACCGTTTGCGAACGACAGCCAGCGTGGTTCAATTCTCGTGTCGCTTCGACGCTAGCCTCCAAAAATTCCCAGAGACGTTGTCCCAAACGAAGTATGCTTTCGTTGACGTAGAATGATTATCGACGAACGAAACTATCATAGGTTCTAGTTACTGTTACATTCGCAACCGCATCATCTCGTAGCTGCACTCGTTAATGCTCTGAAACTCCAAGCCCCGGCAAAGGCTTTCCCTGAAAGGTGAATAAACTGCTACGTATTCGTTAGCAGGCATTCTCCCCCGTAATCGACTAAATTACCAGCCACTGTAACACGAGCGCGAGGGATACACTTCACCTAACAATCTATAGAACGAGCGCCGGCAAAAAGCGTGCGAGACGGTTCAGGAATAGACGGAACGTATCAGAAGCGGGTTCCATACGCGAATCCCAGCGACGAGAGAAAGAGTTGAATCAAGAGTAGAAAAACGTGGGCATTTCAACGGATTCCGGAGTGAAAGGGACAGGAGCACTGTGCACGCGTGCTGCGTGATTACGCGCAGTTACAGCCCCTTTAAATCGCGTAAAAGATAAGACCGGCTTTACATTAAACGCGCGCCTGACAGAAATGCGCGCAGCCCCCATAAATAATACGAGGGTGCTCGCCTCTCGTTCACCCTGTCCGTTCCACCGTCTCTTTTTCACCTTTTCCATTGATTCACCGCCATTCTCGACTTCTTTTTCAACGAATTCACGTGCGCGAGAGACGAGTTATTGAAAAGCACGCTGACACGACCACCGATTATCCCGCTTAGCGCCCTCGCGATACATTCAACGACACGAACTCGCCGCGGCATCTCTCCCACGCTTCCGTGACACGCTGACGGTGCGCGAATTTTTCATTTTTTTCCCCGTTCCTTTTTTTTCTTCTTCTCTTTTTTTCTTTTCGAAACCGTTCGCAACCCGCGGGGGGACACGGCGGTGGCTGTAAAAAGTGCGAACACCGACCGGCGGAAAGGTTTCACCGGTGCTGTTCAATTAATTCGTCCGCGGTGAACCGCAACTGGGTCGTCCCAATGAGGCACAAGCGAATTCGATTTTGCAATACAGAGTCGGCACCGTCGCTAACGCTTCGCCGTGCAATGCCAACGATTTCCTTTCCCGGATCGCGTCTAACGGTGGCCGCTTTTCCACGCCGTGTTCGCAGTTCACAGTCACTCCAGATTTAGTAAATCTCGGGCCGCCAGCGATACGACGGTTGCTCGAGGTAGAAAACACGGCGGTGTCGCGATAAATCAACGGAACTTGGGGTGGCCTCCTAATTTAAATGCCGTCCGGCCGACACGTCGCGTCGAAGCAACCACCGGCGGAGGAGGAACCGCGTTTTTTTCTCGCGGGCGACGTTCAAGCGAAGGAGCAATTTTCCAAGGTTATTTTCAACGCTCCTCCGGCACTCGAAAACGCCTCGGCTCGAGGGGAAAGGAAGCTCGGCGAAGGAAAAGAAAAAAGTACATACCGGCGCTTTATCGTCGTCCCTCGGCGAAGATAAGCCGGCGCCGTGTCACGAACCGTCGAGGCGGAGGCAAAAGGCGAGCCTAATTGTGACGAACGCGACTCGAGTCGACTGAGGGTGTTCCTCGTTTCATTGATATCGGAAATATCGAAGGAAATCGATTGGCCCGGCGACGAAACGTCGAGGCGCGGCGAAAAGTGAAATAAATAGAAGGCAAACGGACACAAATAAGACTCGAAAGATTGAACTGCAGCGCGCGATGCTTGCTTAACCGAAAAATTAGACGAGACCGTTTTGAATGCTATTTTTCTCCCGACCGTGGAAAAAAAAAAAACTTTCTCCGCCGAAGTAGCTTCCGTGACAGCCGCCGGAATACAAATTGGATGCTCGCCTGCTACCATCCGTGCACGCCGATGTACACTGCCGCGAGAAGAAATTTCTTCTTTTTTTTCTTCCCTTTTGATCAAGAAACTTCGATTTTCCCGGGTACTCGCGGGGGCAGAAAATTTTCGGAGGAAAAAAAGAAGGCGAGAAGAAATCACAATACCCGCGACTCTCGCGGTAGTTAGACCCTGTATTGATTGCAGCTTTCCCGTCGAACGTCATTGGCGCCGCCACACACCATTGCTGACAAGGCATTTACCTGTTTCCACTTTATTGTGTGTCTGTCGCCGCGTGGCAAAGTGGGTTTCGACGTGAATGTAGGTGGCTGCAGCGAGCAGCTCTCCGCGTTTTCCACCGCGACTACGGTGCGCGCACACGAATGCGCGAATTTTCCCTTGATGCACACCGACAAAAGGTCTGCATAGTGCATACGTGCAGCCGGGGCTACGTGTCCGCGCGCTCTTTTGACGAAGCGAGAGAGCACCGTGCCCGTAGCACGGTTCGTTTTCAGGTCGCCGAAAGGTAATATCGACCAACGAGATACGTACGTCTATGGCAGGCGCCCCTGCTGAATCTGGTAGCGAGCCGGGGCTCCATTACCGAACTGTCAATGCGTGACTCGCACTTCCAAAGTGTTTCTTGTCAACATGGAACTTGACGAATTTCTTCGCCGGCGAGAGATCGGCCAGGCGTGCGCGTTAACCTTTCGCGACTATAGAAATTCTATGCGCGGAAACATACCGGCGTGTGATATATTAAGCGCGATAAACCATAGAGACCTGAGCCAGACGGACAATTATTCATGCTAATACGTAACACGTACCATCGCGTAACAGCGTTCAAGGAAATAATCGGGCAGCAATTTACCTGCTCGGTAAGAACGGAAACGCACCCGAGGTCGTAATGGTGTTTTTTCCTCTTCTCTTTTTTTTCACACCTCGGTCAACCGTTCATTCAATACGAGAATCGGAATACAGCCTCGGTTCCCATTAGCTCGCCCTCCGCAGTTCGCATGCAAATCTCGGCGATAAACAGCTTATAAATAGCGGCAATAGCGAGGCGGGTGAACACTGTTCAATAACGAAGCGAAAAAGAGGAGAAACAGCATCGCTCAAAGGAGGCCGCAATCGTGCATAAATTACGGCTGGGTCAACGTGCAACTGTAGGGTACGCCCGATGGTAAATTCGTCGCGGTACGGATTCAACGCCTACGAGCCATCGGCACTTCCGCCGAGGAAGAGACTGCTCGTGAACGTTACCTCTTCCACGGTTTTATCCAAAAAAAAACTTTTCCATGTTAACCGTCGTAAACTAATAACACGTATTTCGACGCTCAGGATACGCTACAACCGTAGCCGTGCTCAATTCGGCGAGGTCTAAAAGTATACGGACCCGTTGAAGGGAATAAACGCCGCACGACGACCCGAGTAAATAGGAATCTGCACTTTTATCATTGCATCAGCGGTCGCATCTATCGCCGCGCGATGCAATTTCAAGCAGAACAACCTGGACCCGGGAGCCGGGAACCGTCGGAAGTAAGGACGAGCAGAGTTTATAAGGAGCAATTGTTTCGTCCGCGGAATCGGTCCGTTTCCTGGGTCACGCGGTAATAACGTCGGCGCTGGCCGTGATGCGCGCCGATTACGCTCGCAACTCGCTGCTGCGCCGTGGAATTTAAATAAAGTCGTCCGGGACGGCGAGAAAAGTTGCGAGACCCGATGTCTCCTTCTGCTCGCGGCCGTCGTACGACGATGTGCCATTTTCGAGAACGAGATCTCGCCGCTGCAACCGGAGTCTTGCCTGTCTTTCCGTGTTGTCCCGTTCCTCCCAGGGGAAGTCGGTGCAACGACACGCAAGGAGACGGGCTGCATTGAAAGGAGAGAGAGAAAGAGAGAGGGAGAGAGAGAGAGGGACGAAGCTCGTGCGAAGCGGCGGCAGTCAAATCGACGCGTCGCGTCGCGACGAGTCGTTTCGGGGCGGGTAACGGGTGGAAACGGGGTTCACACTGGAAGACGGGCTTCCGTCGAAAGCAATATTTTTTCGCGGTGCGAGCCGGTTGACTGGAGGACGTGCAGCTGCAGCAGAGGAGAACGAGACAGGGGAAGAGGAGGTCGATGTGGAGGGGTGAGTAGCAGGGGGTGTAGCGGTGCAAGGCGCGGGGCACGTCGATAGCCAGGACGTCGCAGAGCATCCGCCGAGTCGTTCTCCTGAATTTCTCGGGGCTCATTTTCACGGTGCTTGTTTCCTCCGGGTTGCCTCCGCCAGAGAAAACACTCCCCTTTACACTTTGGGGAGTTTGAAATCGCGGACGGCAGCAGGAGGTGCGCGCACAAAAGCCGGCACAGGTCTGAACGTCGTTCAAGGTACTCCGGTTCGGTTCGCGAGGAGCATCGTGCGAGACGTGAAACATAAGAGGGAGGCAGATCGGCGGGAGAGTGCGCGCACAGGTAGACGAGGAGAAAAAAAAAGAAGGGTGAACAGCGAGGGGTGAGAGCGGAGCCGGAGAAGAGAAGGGCTACGCGGCCGAAGGATGCAAAACTTCCGAAAAAGAGCACTAGGTAAGCGTGAAGTGCGCCAATCACGGGCCGTTATTGGCGGCAATTATGATAATAGCATACCTCGAGCGAGAGAGCCTCTCTTACATGCATACGTAGGTGTACGTGCACGTGCACGCGCGCAGGTAGACACGCCGAGCGGCTCCGGCCGAAAGAGAAGAGCAGAGCCGTAGGCTCGCGAACTACCGGCCCCTATTAATCACATAAATGGTTCATCGCGGATAGCGATACAGCTAGCTGCGATAATTACGCGCAAATTACGCTTACGAAAAGCCGCTATCGAATATCCTGAAGGAGAGACACGCTTCTAAGGGAACGAAGTGAGGTGCGTGGGCGAGGGAGCGCTGGCCGCGAAATCTCGGGACGACATGGCCGGAGAAATGGTCGAGAATCTGATACACTGGCACACCTGGTGTCTCTAATACTACCAGTCTACCACCGTACGATCGCATCCTTTTTTTTTACACGCGTCTTATACATAATTCCTCGTGTTTCATTCATCATTCGATCGAACGCGAATCTAATCTAAGTTTAACGAACACGTGTCGTTATTCCGGTCGTGTATCTGCTACAGGCAGTTTTTTCACATCGAGATTAGATCGCGCTCCCCCTGCCGCTTGCGTTCGAGGCATGACACCTCGCGGTCGATGGCAGGGGCGTCTCGAATATTTGACGATCGCGAAATGAAGGGAAATTGCGAAGGCAATTGATCACGCCTAATTGGCGGACAAAATCTCGGCCACGTTCGAGTATCCGCAATCGGGAAAGAGTTTCGCGTGTCTAATTGGACACGTGTAGTTATTTGCGGCACACGCGTCCATTCGTGCACAAAGTGCCGGGTATACGCGCGTGTGCGTTTACACGCGCAACAAAGAGTTCGCCGGAGCGGGCGGTCACACAGGTATACGCGCGCAGGGCAGCCCATAAAAGCTCGTGGACACCATAACTTCGCAAACACGCCTCCTACATACGCGGCTACGCGAGTTCTTCCACCCGATAAGAGGCCACTCGTGTACACGCTGCGTGTGACGCGACCGCGTGACCGTGTGCGCGTGTGCACGTGTGTAAAGCATTGTGCACGCTACGCTCCGAATCGCCGGGCGAGTTGAATCGAACGCGCCGCTATAAACCGCCTTTATACGCGTCCCCCGAACTTGCAGACGTTGTTGTGTCCACGAATGATTACGCGATTCAAAGAAACCTGCTGCGAAAATATTTCCGGAGCACAGAGGCCCGGGGACATTAAACGATCGTGCGTACGCCGCGTTGAAAATGACGAAAGCGCAAAGCCCCGATGCACGCGTACCGTAACGCTTTCCTGATAATTTTCCCGCAAGTAAATTCCGGCTCGATAGCCGAACCCCAGTCGCGGGCGTGTATATACGTGTACATATTCGCCCCGCGCCTCCAACGAGGGTGAAAGGTAGGGAGGGGAGCACAGAATTGCAACTCGAATCTACCACTTAGAAGCATGCATGCCCGGGTAGGATAATGTTACGCATTTTCCGCACTCGTGCTCGCCAACTATTCCGAAGCACGGCACGGGCCTGTGAAAACAATCGATATCGCGAAACCGCCAACGGCTCGAACACCGTTACACACATTCCCGGCTTCGCTAGTCGACTATCGAATCGCGAGCCGCCGCCCGCGAGTGCCGGCGCTTACTCGCGCCAGAAACGCCGATAACGGCGGCATCGTTAATAATCCTTGGCACCCCCGTGCTCGTACCTCCGCGTTCCAAGGAAATTTCGATAAAGCTCAGGGAAAACAATGTCGAAGCGCCGCGCGCCTTGAACCCTAAAACTAAATATTGATCTTGCGAACCCTCGTTAACGTTGCTCGCGTTGCGAGCCAAGCTCTGCTAACAGCGGCGGACCGATTTCTTCCTGGGCCGGGATCGTTAGACACTCGCGTGTCCCATAATTTCGTCTCGTAATAGCTGCTACCAATTACGATTGCGCAAACACTAAGCCGATCTTCCTCGAGGATTCGCGGGGACAAGATCTAAACGTGTACCCAACGGATCGATCGATCCGACGATCGGTCGCCGCGCGACACACCGGGGACACTCTCCTGTTCCCCGATTCGACCCGGACGATCCGGCGTCCGGTGAACGGATGTTCCGGGCGGGCGCGTTTTTCCTCGCGTCGCACGATCCACCTCCGTCGCAGAAGGAACGAACCTTGGGCCAACAATTTAATGTTAATTTCCGATTCGACGCGACGATTATCCCGGCACGGTCTCGTGACACGGACGCGCCGCGGCCGTGCACGCCGTTAGACAATGAACTGCCCTCGGGTTCCCAGGAACGGATCGCCGGTAGAGATGAAGCGGGACGAAGCGGGGCGAAGGAACGGCAATTACGCGTAATTCGCAGGTGTTGCGAGAAAATGGCGGTTGCTGGATGTGTTTTCAACCTTAATCGCGGCAATTTTTCTGCCATTACTAAGTTTATCGGCGCCACGCTCGGCACGAATACGTACACCGGACCCGAGCGCGACTTTGTATTACGCGCGCGCGGCCGCGAGGAAACGAAAATCCGCTTAAGGGCGGAAAGCGTCGAAGCGAGCGAGAGGTGTTTACCTCGTCGGACGTCGGGAGTCCCACCGCGAATATATCTCAACGGCCAAGGTTTCGATCTACGGTTTCTGATCGAGGAACGGGGACGACCGAGCGCGTGCCACCGGCTGTCGCGTCTTCTCGAGAATCGTCTCGCCCGTGAGATTCTAACGGTGCGCGATCGAAGCGATCAATGTAACGACGCGCTGCCCGATAGCGACTGTCAGACGTCCACGGGTGATCGTGCAACTTGCACGACGGACACCGCGGGGTCGAGAGGAAAATTTCTTTCCGGGCAGCTCGCGATAACCCGAGGCGGTAAAAGATCGCGCCTCGAAATTGTTTCCCTGCCGTTGTGCCGCGCGATAGAAAAACAGAACATTCGGAGCGTCCGTCGATCGATTAATTGCCGCAACGAGTATTTGATAGACACCGCTGCCTGCACGCCTGCTCCAATTCCGCGCGTAACGAACCCACATATTTCCCGTCCCAGAAAAACATGTAACGCGCCGCTATAAACCATCCGCTACTAATCCGACGCCAAAAATACCCGCTATCTCTCGGTCGCGTTTACTCGGCCAACGAGTTGATAATTATTTCGGCACCCGACTCTCGAGGCGAATTGAATTCCTCGTCGCGCGCTTGTCCGGCGGAGGATGCACGCGAATAGCGAAACGTCGCGGCTCGATGGACGGGCGTTATTAAAGGCCGGCCCCGTTCAATGCAACCGGCAAAATAAGTATGGCGACGAGGTGGCAAAAGAGATAGGGGCACTGGCACTCGTTCCGCGAGAAATACGATCAGCCGAAACGGTTCAGGTATTTCCTGTTTCCCCGTATATCTTCGCCACCTGCACCCGTTTCTCAACTTTTTTTTATCGGCATGTCCTCTGCATGTTTCATAAGGTTTCTGCGCGGAGGTGTAAAAAGCGGAATCGAGAATGAATCGGGGTATAAATTAAGCGGTAAGCCACTGTCGGTGACGTTGCTTTAAAAGCACCCGGACAATGCGTCACACTTGCGCGAAGGGATACGCGGAAAATTGGCAGGGCAGTCGGGCGCAGCGCAGGTTGCTTAAATAATTTTCACGTTTCGCTTTACATTATTCACGACGAACGGCGCCGTCTGGATTGGTGCGCAACGTCGCCTCTACGTGGCACGTTCGCGAACACGCGTGAAACTGTAATTCCGACCGGGAATCTAAAAGATTAACGAGAACGAAAGGAGAGGTCGAAGATCGGCACAGCGAGCAAGACACTGTGAATCATTCGACAAAAACAAGCACTTGTAAGTTTAATTAGCTCGTCGTGACGGCGAGCGTTCGTGTAAACGAGCGCAAACACGGTCGACTTAATTAACCGAACAAACACGAAAATCTTCGAGAAACATTGGTACCTCGGTGTTGCGTCCTTTCGACTTTTCGACTCGCCTCTGCTGCTACGTGTACAGTATACAGTGTTATTTTTGCGTTTGATAGAATTTTCGTGTCGAACGCGGGACAAAATCGAGGGGCCGACAGGATTCTCCGTGAAAGAGTCTGGAACTTTCGACATTCCAATACGCCAGACTGCACGAAACCCGATCGATAGCCAGACGCTCGTGAAAAAAACGAGTCGAAACTCGTGACATTTGTCAGCGAAAAAGTCGGCGAGACACGTGAATCGCGCCGCCCGTTTTCTCGTGGGAGAACGGATTATCGGGGTGCAGTTTTTCCGCGAACGAGTAAAAGGCTCGCGGGGTCCCGCTCGCGAAAGCGAGCTGACGAGAGTACAAGAAGCGCGGAATCCCGACGGCGAACGTGGAATCCCGACCGAGCGGCCGAGCGTTCGCGATGGACGTCGCGATTCGAATCGTTATCGTAAAATCGACCGACTCGCCTTATCTGTCGACGTTTGGACGCTTTGTTCCCAGCGTTTCGGTAATCGAAGAGAAAAGATCGCTCGACACCAGCTCGCGTGTCCACGACGCGAAGCGCGAACGCGGAGGTACAAGCGTGTCGCGGGTACGCCGGTTCTAATCGTTCCGCGCGCTCCAATATTGATACAGATGAATCACACGCGGCGTTCATCTCGAGGGGCCTTCGATCACCGGCGTCACCTAAATTTCCGCCAACTTCTATCCGAAGTTTCTTACGGTCGGTCGTAACTTATTCTCCCCGAGGAGCAGGCACCAGCGCGTAGACTTCGGCGCACGAAATTTCACGAGTTTCGTCCGGGAAATCAAAGATCTACAGTCTGCACGGCGAACTTCGTATAATTCTACGCGGCTGGCAAACACGCTTACACAGAGGGCATAGCAGATACACCTTTCTCGATGGGCGAGCGCGTGCAGCGTCAGCTCGTCCGCTCAACAGACGGACTTTAATTCCCACTCCCAGGCGGCTGGCTTCGGTCGAACGATTCAAACGAAGCCTGCCAGGTAACAACGCGTCGACCCTCTGTGCGGGGTCTTTGAAACGCTTTCGGGACGGCACCAGCCGCGACGCGGAGCTTCGTTTTCGGGGTCAAGCTTCGTCGACCGTACTTGAAAACTATATATGCATGTGCACGTTGCACGAGGACCCCACTATACGAGCACAGATCCACCGTAGTCACGTGTATGCACACGACGCGTTTGAACGTTCCACGGTCTAAGCTCGGACCCGTTGCAGAGCTTTGAGCATCGGCTCGTAAAACGAGACCTAATGCGAGGCCTTCCCGCGGGATGTGTCAAAGTCACCGGGTACCGTCGCTTATCGCGACCTTTGCTTTCACGTCAGAGGATGCCGTGTGCTCGCCGTCACGAGCGTTCACCGTTCCATCTCCTATACACGGGGGGACGCATTCCTTCGAACCTCCGCTCCGTTCTACTCGTCCGCGTTGGGAAACCGCGGGAACGCGTCGCGAACGTCTACCGCGACCGATCGCTCACGGGACGCACCGTTACAGAATACAGCTTGCGTACTTACAAGATGGAAGACGAAGACGGCGTGGTTTGGATGCATCGCGCGAGAAATTTCAACCGGAACGCACAGAACTGTCACTGACACATGAGGAACGCTCCGGTTCCCGTAACTATCCAGGCGGAGCAGGCTAAAAAAATCCACGAAGATAGAAGCCGAGAGGGCACGATCCTCCGTCGAGGACAATTGATCCGCACTTCCGGAGGATCGACTGACCGATCGGAGCACGACCAGGCGTCCGACGGCTCGGCGCTCGACTACCCCGGGCTGTTTGGAGCGACGAAGACACCGATTCCACGAAACTTCCCCCCGGCTTTGTACGTGGCGGTGCCGTGTACGCCGACCGGTATATCCAGAACGCCTCGCGTCCCTCTAATCGCTCCAATAAATTAATACTCCTCGCTGGTCGACGTCGTTCACTTCCGTACCAGTTCTCACTGCGCCCGTAGAACGCCGAGGTACGTGTACGCACAACGACGACACGGCCCACGAGAAACGAGTAACAGGTTTAAGCACCGATCTTCTCCTTTTCACCCAGTACACACGAAACAAACGGAACAATTTCCCGCAGGACAGAAGCCCCGTTTCGCGCACAGTACAAATTCGATCGTTCCACCCTGGCCGCAGGGGTAGTAGGTTCGGTCCACGCCGAACGAAAATTTCTACGTCTCCGCTGTGACCCGCTGCTCCGATTGTCGCACCGTTAAAACCGCGTCCCACGCGTGCCACTGGTCTCCGTGACGTTAAAAATTATCCAACACGCGCTAGCGGCGTCACACGCGAAATTTCTGTCGACGGAAAAGTCACCGGGTCCCGAGACTATAAAAAGAGGAACGGAGCAGCAGAGATCCGAAACAGCTCGCCGCGAGGTGATCGTCCACGAGGAAGGAACAACGACACGCTCGATCCGCTTCCAGCGGCGTCGACGGAGAAACTAACCGAGCTAAGGGGACGAGAGAGCGTCGCCCCCCACCACGACGTACCGTCGCGCAGCCCCTCTACCTTGGACGTCGAGTGATTCCCCTCTCGCGCCTAGTCATCCACCCCATCACCTCGGTTTGCCATCCACGGCAACCAGCTCGCTTCTAGCCCCCGTTCGCCCCACCTGTTCAATCCTTCTCGCTCGTGATCACGGCAGAACGTATTTCTCTCCCTCCAAGTGGCATCGGTTCGCCAGTTCACTCTCTCTCTCTCTCTCCCCCTCTTTCTCTTTCTGTATCTCCTCCTCCCTCCACTCTGTGCCTCCCTACCTCTCTTTAGGTTTCCCTCCCCCACCCTTTGTCGGTTTCGAAGCTCTCTCCTGCTCTCTCCGCTTGCCCTCGCCGCTGAACTCTCAAGGTGGAGGCACTCGGCGACCGGAGAAGATGCGCTCTCTTGGTATCTTCTCGTTCTGTCTCTCGCGCGTTTGCTGGTTCTCCGTGTGCGGACGGCCGTGCGTGCCCGTCGAAGGCGAAGTGCGGTGCAGAAATGTAGAAAGGTGAAGAGTGGCGGGCAATGGAAGGTGTTCTAATGGCTGGGGAGACGATAACGGGGAAGCCGGGGACACGTTTTTCGAGGACGGTGGAAATCGGAGGTGGCGAATTTTTGGAGCAAAGATTGCCGAATTCTAGACTGGATTTCGCGTAACGCCTTGTCTGGAATCGTCGAGCGCCTTTCGGAGTTGCGGTCGTTAATCGGGACCGTCCTACGAGTGATCGCCACGCAAGATTCGAGGGATAAGGTCGATTCGTTACGGAGGATCGTTTTAAGGAACGGCATCGAGAGATTTACCTGTCCCTTTGTTAGTTCGCCCGACGGTATGCCCCGTCGGCGTAGCCGTTTAATCCAATTCCCATTCTAATTTACAAGAGATTGTTTCACGTGATGCAAGTGACGGACGAAACGAGAAATAATCCGTGCCCGTTCTACCCGTCCGCCGGGGTTCTTCTTAGCGTCTCGATATCGAGACTCCGTCGGTCTATGAGTCGTTTAAAATCACGACGATAACAATGCCCGTCTACATCGAAGCGGAATCAAAGACTTTGACAATAGAAACGGGGGAATGGCTCGTCCGCACCGCTTCAATTCTACTGCAACCGGGATAACGTAATTGTAACATGTTCCCGTTTTGTAGCCCGAGTAAATGTAACGGATTAAAAATTTGTACACGTATTTCCTCCGTTAATTACTTCCCGCATCGGCACCGTATTAAATAAATATCTCACGATTGCCCTAAATTCTGCACTCCTTTCTTCCCCACTTATCACCGCCGGTTGATCCAGGTTTTAAGTCTCGAAGCGTCGGGTAGGAAGGCGGCGCCTGTAAAGTGTTCGCGAAACCGCTCAGACCACGTAACCGACCGTGTATACACGGTCTTCGTAAAATATGTCGCGTCCCCGAAATTTATTCATCCGTATCTCTTAAGAACGGTGAAAACCGCCCCTGGACAAAAGAGCACCCCTATCTCGAGCTATCGCATAAACAACCGAGATCGCGATCTTCCTCGAGGATGTACGATCCCCCTGGCCCTCTCTCCTCCTTACACCTTCAATCCCTTTGCTCGTCTCTCGAGCTGTAGAATTCACAAAAGAGAGACGCCTGAACCGACACCGTAGGTTACCGCTCCCTGCCCCGCCGCCTTTCTCCCGCTAATCCCAAAAGTCCATAAATACTGAAAGGGAGTTTATTCTCCGAAGGCTCGTTTACAGGATCACAGTTGTACCCTGACACGGGCCGCTGACGACGCTTTAATCCACCGCGGTTATTCGCGAACGGTGCGCCGCGAAATTTGCGGCCGTAGTTTACGCCTCGAGAGCAACGTTTCGATTAACTCGTTCCGGGGGAATCGACGTTGCCCCGTCAAGTGTGTGCCGTTGACGGCCGCGTGACGATCCGCGCGAACGCGTTTTGCCCGTATCGTATCAATTGTTCGATATAATAAAAATTGAATACGAGAAACGCGATTCCCACGAATTCAGACTTACGTACCGAACGGAGAACGATACTCGACATGGAAGCGGAGCGTTGGAAAGGCAATTTTTTGTTTCTTCGCGATGCCTCGCGTACAACCGTGTAATGCAAATGCCGACATGCTCGATCTTACGTAAACCGTACGTAAAACATGATCCACGCGAACGATTACCGACGGCTCACCCGAGAATACCAATAACGCACGACTCCTTGGCACGTTTCACGCTCGATCTAAGGACAAATCGACGCTCGTTACCATGAAATCGCGGCGTATTAGAATTTTCCGCTCTCCCGTATTTGCCCAATGGAAACGGTTCGCCGGATGCGAGCGTTATCTGTTGGAAGGGCCGATCGACGTTTCGCTATCAACCGGCGGCCAACTTCGTGCAAACGAAATTCCTACGAAACGTACGTGTGCCCGGGTGAAACGGGATTCGCTTGGCCGACTTTGAACACCTCTGCTTGCCCCGGGAACATCAGCGTTCGCGCACACAAACTTGCAGATCGTGACGAGTTCCGAAGCGTCGCACGTTTTCACACTCCGCGAAGCTACGACAATCGTCATCGCTTAGTTTGCACCGCGTTACAGCAGGCTGCCTGCCGCTACGAGATTTCGGGGATGTTCACCCTGGTATCAACCGAGTGTTTCACGGTTTCGCCGTTCACCTTGATTCGAAACGGGAGGAACTTTGAATTCCGAGCGGTCTGAAAGAACCTCGACCAGTAAGAATAATAAAGTCTCCCTGGATCACGTTACTATCTCTCATTCGCGTGCAATTATTTCAACTCGCCACGGGGATACGAGCGTTTCATTACACTCGAGCGATTTCGCGAATCATGCCCGTAGATGCACTTGCGCGATGTGCACGACGAGGCGAAGTTAGTCCTGCTCGATACGGCGTAACTATTTAAACGCACAAAAGAAAAGACACGTATGAACGCGAAGTTCCCCGAGTTTCCCTCGGGGCAAGAGTATAGATACGTGGAACACGGAACCGTGAGCCTTTCCTAACCAATGCGCTTCACGCGAAGTGCGTCACCGTTGATCGAAAGAATCAAACATCTGGCCGGTGAATTAAACTTCACGCGCAGCCTGAATTCGCCGAGCTCGGATTATAGCTTGCGGGGGCATAGTTGCCTTCTGTGTACCACAAATGCTGCGCGCAACGACCGGGAAAGTTTTCCCCACAATACCGATTATTTCCTCATATTTCACCGCTCGACCGTCTGTGCGAAACGCGAACGCGGGACACCGCGCTGCACGCACACCTGTGCCCGTGTATCGCTAATCAACAGACCCTAAGCGTATCGTTAGACACAACAAATCGGGAATTCGCCTTAATCGTGCACGCTGGCACGAGTGCCCCGACCACTCTAATTGTAAGCATTACCGATTCACGACGCGTAATAACTTCATTTACGGCGTGTTTCCGTAACGACCCCGGGACAATTATATTAGCACCTGCTCGTGGGAAAGTATTCCCTTTGTCCGTTCACGATCGAATCGGCGCGGCTCTGAGCTACGGCAATGGCAGAACAAGGTTTCATTGCTTAACGCAGAAACGGGCAACGGGGTGACACAGCGAAAGCCAACGGAGGAGTACCGCGATGGGATCTAACGGCCGCGATATCGATTAAATATCGAACGACGGATTGTCGTGCGCCACGCGCGACGCTGTGCAACGGGGTACTCACCCAATTTTTCCACGCTCCGTCCGGCTGGTCCCGAGTCGTCGACGGGTGTCTGTAACAGAAAACGAGCCGGTCATTAACGCTGTATCGGCCTCAACCGGCGACTATTTATACGACTACGAGAGTCCAGCGTGTGCACACGGTGGCGAGATCGAATCTCGAAACACGTTCGCTACCCGGGCAATGGCTACGGTTAATTTAAACGCGTTCCCTCTTAATCGTACTATTTATTTCATTATAATCCGGGCTCGCACGGTACGGCGCGCTGTACCGTCCCATTTGCGTTAACCGTTCGCATTACCTGCGTGCGCCGTGGAAGGATAGCTCCTTCTGCAAGGCGCAGAAGGTACGACGTACGTTTGTGCACGCGCGTCTTAACAACCGTACGCGGACAATGTACAACAGGTGGAATGGGAAGGGAAAAGTCCTCGGGTACGGTTCTGCTTATTCTCGGCGTGTTTTCCCGTTCGAGAACGAGACGGGATGCAGTGGTAGCTGGGACGGCTGTCAGCAAGGGGAGCATCCTCGCGTCTGCACGGACAACGGTGTCCAAGATACGGGAACGTTGTACCAGATTATCGTAAGGTTTTGCATTCGAGGGATTTCAGTAATCCATTCTCTTTGTGTAATCCCATTATCGGCCATTTTCCTTACGGTAACGCGGCCGCTTTCGCGCTCCCCGCGTTCTGGAAGACGATCTTTCAGCAAAGCTGGCCTGGTTAACAGGCCGGGGCAATTCGGTTAGCTGTTACTCGAGAACGGGGCCGTCCATTTCCTTACGTTCGCCCGCGTAATTAAAGTAAAGAGATCGATCCGATTTTAGAGATAAGAAACGTCGAACGCGAAGCTTCTTTGACGACAAAGGGAATCGGATTTGGAAAAATCCCCTCAAAAATGATACACGCGATGTAATGAACTATCTGCATATTCGGAGGACGTGCGTTTATTTGTACGTCCTGTCCGGTGGAATAAAATTTTACGTACGTTCCGTGATTCATTCTGTGGGATCGGTGTCGCGAGCCGCACCGTTCACCGTGCAAATACGTGCGCACGGGGTTCGTACACGGGAACACGTGCGTAAAAGTCTACTGTCCACGTGGTAATAGCATTTCTCTCTCTCTCTCTCTCTCTCTCTCTCTCTCTCTCTCTGTCGCTCTCTTCTCCCCGGCATAGCAATTGTGACACGCATCGAATGCATTCATTTTGCGTAGGGAACGTCTCACTCGAGATCGCGCGCGACACTGCAAACCGAAACGTCGAAGGGGAGACACGCCACTGATGCAAACACAGCTATATACACGGGCAGTAAATTTTCCTACACACGTACGCGAATCGTGCGCGTGCACACCGATGCATAATGGAGTCCAAAGGGACTGACGGCCCTTTCGGGGACCCTCCCTACGGGGCAACTAAGATCGACTCGAATCAAAAGGGAACGAGCCTAACGGGCCGGGAGTGGTGCCAACTTAATGAGAGACCACCTAGCTCTAAATGTTTGTTTTTCGACGGGATCAGGCCCCGAAGAAAGTACGTTGGCGCGATCCGGCGAACGGCCATCCCGTTTATGGTCTTGTATCGCGAGGCCCGTTGCCATAACTTTCGTCATTCGGGCGTGAAATTACACGCGGCGAAATCGGCCCGAGGATCGTCGATATTTCGATAAAAATTCATCCCTTTTCCCATTTGTCCCCCTCTCCAGTATACTTCCACATTTCTTCCCGTTGCCATTTCGTTTCGATTTATCATTTCATCTTCTACGAATACGAAAGCTAAGATATATCTATCGTTTTTGGCTGGAGGACCATTCAAAACGTATTGAGGATTCCCGATGGCGAAAAGCGACCAACCGTACCAACCGTACTCGTCCGCTCGCAGAATACGAGCACGCATTAATCCACCGAAATACACCGTTTTCCGTAATACGCGGCCATAAATTAATCCGACCGCGTACGAACGATGCACAAAATTACACGCGCCTCCGAGATATTTAATTCCGAAGACACGCTGTAATTATCGTGGGTCGCGGTACGCTCGATTTTTTCTCATGAATGAATCTCGGGCTAACGCGATGTAACGCATTCATAACGGGCTTCGATGGTAGCCCAGGACACGACCGGCCATGGAATTACCAGCTTCTAATGTCGTGTTTTCTTTTCAGACACGCTCCTGCAGAACCACGGTTACCTTGCTACCATCGTGCACACTTTCATCATTCTTCCCTTACGACTATTCCAAGAGGAAATTAAGCAGGTATCTCTGGTGCTTGGTCATGTCCATTGTACGTTCTTATACGGGCTTCGGCCCGGCGCAATTTTTCCCCGTGGCGTTCATTAATCGATATCTTATTCCACGCTCGATTACTCCTTTTTTTTATTACTCTTAATCCCTAATTGCATTCCCTTACGCCGCTCTCAGAGAAGAAGAAGAAAAAAAAAAGATAAAAAATACCAGACGTTCTTACGCAAATTCTGTTCCCTTGCTTTTTCTTCCGACATATTTAGCAATCGATAATACCTTGTCCCGTTCATCATTACGAACCCCGTTGTTAATTACGAATCTTCATTCGTACGATGCACTCGGCGTGCGTAACTACGGTGAAAATAACGAATACTGGAAACTACCCACTTAGACCTCGGGGTAACATACAATTACGTACAATTATTACGCGGCAGTATGTTCAGAGCGGGTATTTATTAGCGTAAGTGGTCGTACGCGCCGCTTCCTCCAGAAGTGCATCCATTCGAGCCTCATCACGGCACATTCCGTCAAACGACGTATGTATCGATTATGCCGTCACGTTTCACGGTAAAAACGATGTGTAGCGCCATTCCAGCTGAAACGTACCTGTGCACATCCCTGTTGCGTCTGCCGCTCTGCCCGGAGCGCATATTTTCACGCGGTTCAATTTAAATAGTTTACACAACCCTGTTGCGCAACTCCCCTTTATTAACCATCGATAGAGTAAAGCGAGAGTCGGCGAGGATGGGGCAATCGCAGGAAAAAAAAAAAAAAAAAAATAGAAATCGAAAAATAAAACCGAGGAACATTTGAACAGAAAAATATAATTCTATAGGGAGGTCAATTTACGTGTACGATATCGTCAATCGGGAGGCGAAACTAAACCGATTCGGGATTTCATTTTATATTTCGTTGACAGCGTTCGCGAGAAAACTCGACAGAAGCTTCGTCAGCCGTGTTTGCCCCGGTGTTCGGCAGTCCTACACGATCACGAGTATCATTCAGGATTTTTGCGTGTGACGCCCGCGTGAAAAATGCTTTAGCGCGAAACGTGTCGGCGTTCGGACGATTTTTTCTTCGTTTTTTTTTTTTCTCTCCACGGATCCCTGTAATTCATTAATTTTTTCGCTCTCCCTCGCGGGATCGGCGAACCCCGGGCGCAACGAGACACCGTTGAAAGTGAATAAACCCCAAGCCAGGCGAAGATGTTGAGCGCCCAACTTGGCTGTGGCACTTTCATCCGGCGGCTGGTCCAAGGACGATTTGTTCCTATTAGCAGGCCCGTGTTAATTGTCACGGCCGTATAAACTTGCCCGCTAATGAGTCGACATATCATTCTCTCCGTGCAAACGAATTCCGTCGGGACGGGACGATACCCGGGTTCGTATTAATTCAAGGATCCCGTGACGCGGCATAAATCTCGATTCGACGAAAATTACTGTCTGTCGGTTTAACAACGCTTTTATGCGACAAATTACGGGCTACCGTCGTAAAGCTACCGTTCTCTGCGCAAACAGCCCGACGAGAGCGACAAACCGTTTTATTGCCGTAATTACAGTGGCCGGATCTTTTCGTCCTCTTGAACCTACGTTGCTTCAATCGAGATACACGCGTAGGAACGATTCTCGCATTGGATCGATACCATCGGGCCTGGAAATATTCAAGATTCGCGGTCCATCTACATTGATTCATTTTCCGAATCATTCGCCCGGCTGGCGATTCTCGATCGCACATTATCGCGATTCGTCGATCCACGAGTCAGCCGACCCTTGATCACGATCCATACCTTACAGCTTACCGGAAAGAACGTCTCACAGTCGACTACACATTTCGTTCCTCTAAACTTATAGGGGCTGCTCCTTCAAACGAACATATTTTTATTTACCATGTCCTATTTATCGGTGAAATCTTCCGCGAGACGAAACACGAAATGTCACTTACTCGGTAACATCATGCTACCGTACCTGCACTTCTCCCTCTCTTTCTCTCTTTCTCTCTGTCCCTCTTCCCACCCCCCTCTCTATCACTCTTTATCTCTTTCTCGCCCGCGGTCCATCTCCAGCTCTCTTCAACGTTTTCCTCGTCGACTGATCAATGCCGGCAGCGTTTCGCGTCGAAACGCGCGAGGCCAGACAAGAGTTTGTTATTGCAACGGTATTCGAAATATTTGCGCCGCTCCGCAACGATTTCGAATAACCTGCCGTGGCGTTCGCCGGGCCCGTCGGGGTGGCGAACATCGGAAAGTCGATCTTCCCCATCGTGGAAAACCCGTTGCACGTACGAATGAACGTTGAATAGCAACTAGCTGGCCGGGCGTTGATTATCGAGGCGGCGGCGAAAAGGGGTGACGCGGACAAAAGGTGGTTTGACGAAGGAAATGTTAACGAGGGTCCGCTTCTGTTTCCTAGGACGTCAGGATCCGCGTGCGCGCGGCTCCTACTCGCGCGTACACCGGTCGAATCAGTCCTCTTTGTGCGGCCGGCGTATCGTGCATTTTTATTAAGCCTTGACCCTGGAATAATCGACGCGAAATTCGAGATTGCCAAAGGCGGTTCTCGTCGCCGCTGTTGTGCACGCGCCTGTCGCCCGGCAGCTCTCTCTTTTCACCGGCCAGGCCTTTGATATCCGGTGACCTGTCCCAGGCCATATGCCGAGTTTTAATAATTTTCAATTAGTCCAGAAAGAATCGACACGCCACCCCGGCCGGGCGCGCGGTTCGAATTTTAATTCGAACCACGTCCGAATCCTTTTCTCCCACCCCCTTGCGCCCTTCGACCCCGCCCTTTGTCGCGGCGCTGCGCGTTCAAAAACGAACCTCCGATAGCCGCACCGATCGGGGCAGCTTTGTTAGGCCTGTCCGAAGGTGAATTATTCACCGGCGCGATGCAACGCGCAGATCGAACACGAACGACCGGCGTTATTCCGGTGACAAACACGATTTGTATTTGTCTGCCAATTAATAATGTTGCGGCACGGTTGATCGATATTATTATCGGCAAGCGATACCCGCTCGGATTAAGCAGGCGCGGTACGGGTAGACGCTGTTCAACGATATCCACGCAGGATATGTGCGCGCATCTATTCGAGATACAGCGGCAAGCTATTCTTCCTTCGCTGTCCCCGCGATGTACTCAGCTCGACGATTCATCGTCGAACGCCGTTACAGTTCGGCTTACCGACAGACGACAGATATCGAGTTCGATTATATTCGAGGAGTAATCATCCGTGATCACTTTCGTCGTGCAGCACGAGCGTTTACACGCGCGCGTACGCGTGCCCGCGTCGGAAACACTCGCGGCAACGGACTACGCCTACTCGTCCCGTTTGTTCCGCGGACTCTTACAGAATAATCGTCGGAGAATCGCTTTCATCGGAAACCACGGACGCGTGGTACACGTACACGCGGTATCGATACATCTGGGGAATCGAGTTGGTTCGCGCAGACACGCTTCGAGATGCTCAGCGATGCGCGCTTCGGATCGGTGGACGGGGAGCTTTAATAGAGCCAGCGTGCAGGCGTTCGCGTTGTACGGTGCTATCGTAACAACAGCGCAAGGGTGCATCGGTGCAGCGCACAATAAACCAATGTGCATTCGAAGGGGCTTAACTAGACGAACTATTCCGCCTAGTTTCTATTAGTAAATCACCCGCGCACTGCGCGCCACAGATAACGATCCCTGTAGCCGTGGCGCGACACCGCTGACGCGGAAACTTAATTAAGTATATATTAATTAAAATCCTCCCCGCCGATGTTGCCAGCCAGTGCCACGGTTCCATTGACGTGCCCTGTCCCTGTGTCAACGTTCCGCCCCAAACCACCCACTCGTCATTTTCATACACCGATTCTCCAGTTGCTTCCGTTCCACGGTGAATCGAGAAGGGACTACGTACATCGTGCACACGTGTACGCGTTTACACGTAGACCCGTACGAACGCTGTGCTCCGCTACGATAGGAGGTCGTTAACGCGGTAGGAATACATTTGTCCAGACACAGGTGGAGCGCAGGCAAAGGTGTAATAGAATTAGTTCTATTCCACCCTGCGAGTGAGGGGTTTCTCAGTAGCGGTTCGTGCAATAAAACTTCGATAAATCGGGCACCGAGAAAATAATCCGCCCCAGCGGACGAGATCTTTTATTTCCCCGTTGATTAATCAAGCATCGCCCATCTATTCGCGAAATTCACACTCGCCGGCGAGTCCAGCCCGTGACACGAAAAGAAAGAATGCCGTTCAGTGGTCCGGAGAAGGACCGGGGAAACCAGTGGACGGGGGCTGTTTAAAGCTGAACGACCGCGTTCGCTCCTTATCGCGCACACATTGTAAGTACGTACAGCTGATTCTCGTTTTGCATAAAATCGAGACGACACACCGCTGCCCCCCGACTCCCGGTTCAGCTCGCACGCATGTGTGCACGCGTGTACACGCGCGCGTCAATGGTCTCGCAACAGGCACCCCGAGTTGCACACGAATTTCTTTTACGGCCAGTTGCTGAAGACATTAAAGTCTACAAGGGGGATGGGGAGGGATGGGGGCAGGGGACATTCGGACGGGCGGATGCCGTAGGGCCCTGTGGTCCTGCGCTAACAAGACGATCTTTAAAGGAAGGAAGCGTTTCCACAATCATCGGTTAACATCTTTGTCTCGTACTCGCGTGGCCAATCGCCGTTGCTCGTGAATACATTCATGAGAAACGGACGCCGTTTATCGACGATTTAACCCCACACCGTTTGTGAAAATATTGCGCAACGTAGCCCGCCCTTCCGTATATTCAACGCTGGACGTATTAAACTTCGTGCCCTCGACGCGACAACTTGCGGCGAGATTTTTTTTCTTCGGAATCAACGGGGACAGTTTGCGAGACACACCTGTATTAGACTTTTATGCACCAGGCGCATATTTGTCTGGACCACTTCGTTAGAAGCACCCTCGTGTACACGGGACGAGGCCTCGACGAAGGAGGTAGCCCCGAAACGTTTTCCCAGATAACGCCGTCGTATCGGGTAAAGGAATTGTTCGATTAATTAACGTTTTCTAATTAACGTCGGGCGTTCTTAACGATGGACGCTTGTCAAGGGTCGGCCCGGAGTTTTATTAACGCGACCGGCTCGCCAGGAAACACCTCCGGCGGACAAACCCGGCCTGATTTATTTTCATCGCGAACACCCGCCTGCATCGTTCGCTTCCGGCGCTATCTTGATTTGGAATCGGCCCACCCCCTCCACGGTTGAAAATTTTTTCCATACCGAAACACACCACCCTCCGTTTCGCGCGCCACGCGTTTCCAGCGATAATCGAGGTCGCTTCGCTCTATCGAAAACGCCCATTTGCCGGGAATAATAAGTTGGGTGCGCGACGGAGGGTATGCACCCTTGATGTCGAATTATAATTCGACTGTGCTCCACGAGAGCGCATTTTTCATCGATCTTCGGGGAATAGTTTTTAATTGTCCTGCCAGGCGGAACTATAAATAACGAGGCTCGGATCCAACGCGGCTCTCGATTATTCTATGAATCCGGAGATAACAGTCACGAAACCGTACGAAGGACGAGGAACAGCAGAAGGTGAGACCGAAAGACTGTTCACAGAAATTTGTTAGAACGGGGCGTGAGTTCGTGGAAACTGCTCCAAGATTGGTTCGAACCAAGTCAAATATTCCATCGCCGGATTATTACACCGAGTTCGATTACGGCGCGCCCTAATCGTTGCTTATCTCTTTGGCGGCAATATTTGTTCAGATACGAGGTTGGGCGCCTACGCGACGACAGCTGTCGATAGAGACAGCACGCTCGGGGAAACAATGACGCGCTGGCCACGGAGTGGCGCCCTATCGTTCCGTTTTCTCCTCGCAATCGGATCGATATCGATGTCTCCATGTCCGAGACATTTTTCAAGCATTTGGACGCGGCAAAGGGTATCCCGACGTAGCGTGATATACGCGCTATGCAGCGGAAGATTACGACCGATAATTTCGCGCGACTGCGAAAGGAAACATTGTCGATAAGAATCTATCATACTCCTCGTTCAATTCATCCTGCCTGTTCGTCGTAGTGATTCACGATATTATGAGAATCGCAGGAACAGATTGTGAAAAGCAAAGTATAAATTCGCTCAATTTCACCGTCCGTTTGTTATTTAAATAATGATCCTCGAAGGGCGAAATTTGATATCTCTTTAAGGGCACAAAGATATTTTTCTATCTTTTCGGGGCATTCTTTATCCGTTTCCCCAAACGACGCGACGTTTCCATTTCGTGATCGGCTCTCACTCGTGACAGCTCTGTCCCTTACAAACAACCGATAAGGTTTTATCAGTCTTGTTGTCACTCTGAAAATGTGTACACTCCTATTCTCGTACACGTACGCACACAAATGTACACGCACAAATTCAAGTCCCCCGCTAACGCGGCATCGGTCGACTGCATTATCTGTCTAGACTCTAGACGATTCTCCTGCTCGACACACATTCTTCGACCGTTATTCCAAAGCGGCTCTTCTAACCTTTAACCTTCCTCTTCTTAACGCACGCAGCAATTATACGAGGTCGCTGCTCCTCTCGCGGATGAAACGAAAAGACAATTGAATGCCGGATATTTTGATTAACATGCACCGCGTCGCATTAGTCGCAATTTTATCACATGTCGAGAGTTATAATAAATGTATTCAAAGGGCGAAGCCATTCGTTTGACAAAGGAATGATAAAGCGAGCGTGCATTTTCCGTTTTACATTCCTGGTAATTTTCTATGAATTTAGCAGCTGAAATTTGAAAGGATGCTCGTCGTGCGCATTAATATTGCTTTCAGAAACGTAAAAAATTGAATTGCTAATGTTGTCGACGTATTTCCAAGCAGGATGATATACGGGAGCGCTCTAATTCGATTCAACCCGCCTGTAAATGTGTATACGGCACCTCTATTCCGCGCAACGAGCAGCAACGCTCCGCGATTAACAATGCGTGCGTTGTAAATGAAGGCGCACCCGTAACAAAATATCACAGGAATTATTAAACGGAATACGTGAATCGCAGCACTGATCTTGGAAATATGATATTATTCCGTTTCTACGTCGCTCCGTCGTTCGCTTGAAATCGTCGTAATTCGTGCCCCGTATATAAAACTGTACAATCCGAAAGTATCCCCGCTATTCGCGTGTATTATATTATATACAATATTTGTAACGTCTACTTAAGTCACTGTCTTCGTTCGTGGATATTTCTTTATGCCCGTAACTGCAACCTCGAACGCCCAGAATACAAAGACACTCCGCTTTCCCTTGCACGGTGCTGCGATCGCGAAAACAACCCAATAAACGACCCAAAGAAACCAATTACGATTCGCCAACTTGGTAACGAGGACACCCGGATCACCCACGGAAGGTGAAAGGGTCTCCCTTTTGTCGCAGGCAAAATGCCAGTAGTTGCGAAAATGGTTGCAGAGGGTTGCTCGTTATATCGTTGTATCCGGTTTTATGGGACCGGCCGATGAATGCAAGAATGATGAACACGTAAACGACGCGCTTCCGGTCACAGCAACTTGAACACGCGTGAAACGAACCTGCCCGCCGCGAAAGAAATACGAGACAGGCGTGCCGGTAAATTCCAACGAAACCGTATCACACGCGCACCACGCACAATAGTGGAAACGTCGCAGACAAAATGCGCGCAGCAAATTAAACTTTATAAACTTTAAGTTCGCCGTTATACCGTCGCGCTCAACGCGGGTGGTCCGCGCGGGGAAAGTAAAATCGAAACTTTCGGGCGGACAGCAATGCCATTTTTAACGAGGAAAAGGCAGAGAAAAGGGGATCGGTGAATAGCTGAGAATCGGACGGGAACTGAGCTTCCCTTCTAATTAAACACTGTCCTCCAATTTTCTCACCCGAGATTATTTATCTCGACCATTTCGCTACAACTGCACCACCCGTCCGATACGTCTCATCCCTCCCCTTGAAGCCGAAGGGGAGGGATCTCCTCTATCGGCAAGACGCCTGGAAGCGACGAATTCCGCGGATCAGCATTCGGGGTCGGATAATGATCTAATCGGAGCATCGTCGATGCCGGCTTGGCAAAGACAAGTTTCGTCGCGCGCACGGCGAGAAACACGCTGCATCGACAGATGCAGATACCGGCTGGCCTCACTGCTGGGTGTACCGGGCCGAGGCAAGGGAAGAATAAGGTAGGCGTGTCGTAGCGACGTTAGGTGCGTTACACTATGCGTGCGCCCGACAAAGAGAGGATACGTAGGTATATAAGCCGGCTTATTACGCGACGCCGGAGGCTACAAACACGCCGAATAATGGTCGTGGCGTTGCAATAGTGCGCGGGACGGCCGACGAACGGGAGGGGTAGTATCGTATTAAATTATAATAATTCCGGGGCGAAATTATTAGAACAGCCGTCGAGGGGAACAGAGAAGGAGAGCGTGAAAAAGGTGAAGAAGAAACGCCCGAGTACGTGCGTACGGTCCACGAGCGAACCTGGCAGGCATAAAGGGCTGCGCGTGGTTACGCGTTTTCTACGCGCGCCGACCTATACAATCTGAACAATGTTCAACCTTATCTGGCTACCCGACACGTCCGGGCCCCCGCGCCCATTGAACACGGCGGGGGGGCATATCCGCGACATTTGTTAACAAATATTTTACCCCGTAACACGATATACAAGCCGGCCGGTAATGACGCCGTTCGATGCTCGAATAATAGCGAGGAATGCGAGGAGGAACGCGAGCTAGAAAGCGGAACAGGAATGGAGGAATCGCGAGGGAGCAGGGAATTGAACGGGAACGTACAATGTATACGCCGGTCGGATAATAATTGTGCGATAAGCATCGCGAGCGGAGAACCCTCGCGTGTCGGGGGGGGGGGGGGGAGGCCTGCATAATCTTGGAAATTGCGTGCGATCGCGTTCGATACGGTTGTTCAATTTAACCGTGATCATAGAAATTCCGGCGGACGCGTACGGGCGAGGAATGCCGAAGAATAACTGCTGCCCCATATACCGTTGTTTTATTCCTCGAGCGAGTGCGCGCATCGATACGCATCGTCCCTTTCTCTACGCGTAACAGCCGTTTCTGCCCGTCGAGTTTACCCGAAAGCCGGTCTCCTCCGTTTGCGAGACGCGAAAGAAAGACTGTACTCCGGAACGAGGTCGACAATCTCCCGCAGAAAACGGAACAGGTATCGAGATAAAATGCTGGGAGATTCTCAAAGCGCGCGCCCCTGCCTCGTTTCGGGGGTCCGTCCGTCCTGTCGTTCCGCTCGGATTCACCGAGCAAAACGGGGCTGCGGGAGAGAACAAAGAATTCGCCTAGGTAAAAAGGAAGCGGAGGAAGTTATCGCGCACCTACAGACGCGTCTTGCCCAAGGATTTATTATCGATCCCTCTCGTCCCTATCTCCTTGCAACATACTTTCGTTATCGTCCGCCGGAAGAGGAGCGCTCCATTCTGCTCGCCATCCCCTAGAGTCCTTCCTTACGGGACGCATAATTATTACAATGTGCCTGCACGGAGCCGCTGTCATTAATATTCATAAAGTCGATCCGTCAAAACCGCCGCCATCTACGCTCGCGTTCCCTTACTTTTCCGTCGCCTCCGGAACGCGGCTTCGTTCGCCGACGAGCGAAGGAAAGGGGAAACGATGGATAGACGATGGGACGCGGAAAAGTCGATCGAGAAAATTCGACGCATACGTCAGACGGTTATCGCATTCTGTTTAGTTTAAACGATATTTCGCGCTCAGTGCTGGTACCGCGTTAATGGAATAATAGAAGATCTTTGTTGGATCTGTTAAAGATATTTCGCAGACTCCGTACCCGTGTACTCTATTTATATTCGTTAATAACAAGATATTCCGAATTTATATAAATGGACATGCGCAATAAATACTTCTAATAATTGGCAGTAGACGTCCACCAGATTCGGGAATAGGAGCTCGTTTTTAGCACAGCACGGGTTGAAATATTAAGAACAGTGCCGATCACGATCCACGAGACGCGGATAGTAGTCGAATTATCGGTGATGCAATTATTCCATAATCCAATTTACAAACTTCTAACGCGAATTACCCTCAATCAATATATATGTTTATATATATATATATATATATATATATATATATATATATATATATGCACACGTATATGTATATACAGTTTTTTTGCGAAACGGTCTCAAATTAATGAGCGGCGAGATCGTGCGTAGACGCGCGCTGTAATCGCGAGAAGTGTCTGAATTGCAATCAAGAATCGAGAATATGTTAAATCATACAGCACGTACGGAGCGTGTAATGAATAATAATAGGCCACCGGGTGGCTCTAACTACCGATTCATCGTGCTCCCATGTGAATCACGGATCGACTTAAGTGGAATCGTCGAGTTTGCATTTTTCAGAGGGCCGTCGACGTTTACATGCCTCGGTTAACGTTACCGGTAATTGAGGCACTGGTCAGATCGAACGAGAAACACCACGAAGCGAACTCTCACGATTGCTTCCCTCTCGGCTTCAAAGAAAACGGGAATACCTTTTCTTTTTTTTTTTTTTTTTCTTGTCCCGTTGATCGTCCGCGAATTAAAAGAGCCACCTCGCTCCGGCGAGACAATTAGTCGATGTTATTTCTAATTAGAGAGAACTAAGACGTCGCGTCTTTTTGCAGGTCGGCTTGTTTTTCCTTCAGCGCTTTCCACGATTGCCCCGGCAAACAAGCCGGAAGAAAGAAGAAAGGAACGCGCCGGGGGAAATCTCGGAAACGAATAAGACAACACGGTTATTGGATTCGAGAGCTTCTTTTATAAATATGCTCCGCGATTCTTATCGAAGTCCGGCAACGGGCTGCAAATTATCGGGACGAACTGAGCACACCAATCGAATTCCGCGGCACGTTTCTTCGTTTATTTCGAAATTTCGAGCGGTCCCCTCGGGAACTGTTCCTTTATGCACCGTAAAATTAATTGTCGCCGCGAAACTCAACGCTTGGAAGCTTTTACGGAGACCCGATGCATAAACATAACCGATACCCATTTTTACCAGTAGTACCTACACCTGTTATCTTCATTTGTCATAGAATTTAACTACCACAGCCTATCGATCGCATAAAGATCAAAACGGATGTGCAAAATGTTTTAAAAGCACGTTCGCCATCGAGTAGCCCCCGACATTTTGAACTCCACTTTGGTTATCACCACTAGGCACAAAGTGTACGGGCATACCGCGGAATAATCGCCAGCCCTAAAATTTTAATAAAACATTTTTTCAGACAGCGAGATCTTCCGCATACTTTCGCATCCATTTTCGCAGACAATATAAAAGGTATAATATATGAACGATAATTTTTTTGTCGATCTCTGGTTAAAACCAGAGAAGCGTCCCTCTATTCCGTTGCGCTCGTTCCAAATCCGAAGTCTCCGTCCGCCATTCGAGACGCGGAACGGCAGTGTGGGATCTTCCATTACCAAGTGCCGCTGGGGAATTTTAATTCATTCCGAAAATTATGGCACGATCTTATGCCTAGCTACGATGTGCCGCCTTTGCTATTCTCCGTGCCGACCACTCATTATCCTGATCATTTTTTCCCCCGCAGCCTAATCGTTTCTCACAGCGAGTCACGAGCGAGTCGCGCGCTCGATCCCCGGCGAACACCGCAACGGGGAACGATTTAAGTGTCTGCGAATTAGGAGACGCGACAGAAACGTGCGAGAGCCTGGGAGGACGTGGCACTTGTCGACCTTGGTACGCTCGTTTCAACGGAGAAATAAAAGGGTTCCTGCTGTACATTGTTCGCCCGTTTCGTTCCAGAAATAGTGTCAATGAAACTTACACGACCCCTCGTTGATAATCGACGGCTTAAATAACGATACCTAAACTTTAGTTCCATTATTGATCACCCAATATCCTATCTGTCATTCAGAATTGTCCACGATATTTACGAACACGTATCGCGTAGAAACGCGACCCATTCTCAAGGACCCCCTTAACGACTAGGGCCGTACGAAAATGCTCAAATGGCCCGCCCCTTCAACGAAGAATGAAGGTATTACACGAAGCAAGGGCGGCACGAAATCGCGCGATTATCGACGCGACATTTTCACGTGACAGTCTCCGAGGCCTGAAAACACGAGGCCTGACGAGCAGCCAGGCAGGTCCGAAAGCGAGTCGGACACGCGGATTTCAAAGGTCCCGGGCGTATCGTGCTCCCTAATGACCAGAAAATATTACGAACGAAGAACAAGAGAGGGCCCCCGGTAGCCCGGTCCGCAACTTACAGATTGAAATCCACCCTTCGGCCCCTTTGTTCTCATTGTTATCGTCGCTCGTGGCACGCCACGAAGCTGGCCAGCGGTCGTCTCACCCGCTGGTTATTAATGCAGCCCGCTCGGTCTGCTCGGGCAACTTTGAAAAATGGCCGGCTCGCGATGATTCAGAGTTTTGCGCGTACTAGGCGATATCGTGTCGACGGACGCACGCTTCGGTGGAAATATTCAGCGAAACAGGTGGCAGCGTTCACATCGGGGTCTCCGACAGGGGATTCCTTTTCGCGCAGCGCCGCTCGACCTTACCGAGACCTATCCTCGCCATCCTACGACTATGAATAGAGGCACGATTGCACGTACGTAAGTATCGCCGATAAACATAATTCCGTGTTTCGCCGCGTTATTAAGAATGAAATAGATCCTGCGACGGAACATTTTCCCTCGCGCGTTCCTTGATTAATACGACATCGCGTTGCTAAAATATTCCTACTTTATGTACGACTTTTGCGTTGACAACAACAGCGAAAGGACGCGTCGAATATTAATCCAGTTCGGCGGCGTCCTTTCAATTTCTCCGCCGCGCAACGAATCCTCCCCCGGTCCGCCTACCCGCCCCAGAGCCTTAGAATCGGAGGCAGGAGAACGACTTCCGGTTCGCGAACGCTCTTGTCGAAACGGTCCAACAATTTCAATCGCAATCCTCCGCGTCGACGAAATTCTGTCATCGATCATAGCCGAATGCACGATACCGATCCGCGGCGCAACAAAAGGGAGCTGCCTTTTTCGCCGGTTTCCACGGGCTTCGCCGAGAGACAGATTTTTCTTTCTTTTCCCGAGCTGTACACGCGACGATACCGTTCGTCCTATTGCTGTTTCGTTTTCGGCGTCTCTCGAAAATCAATATAGCCGAGCAGATTGTTATTTATACTGGCAAGAAGATACCGTATTCCGTTTGAAGTTCTCCTCTCTTGGCATTATCCTCCAAGAGCGGTTAGCCGGGCTGTAGTACAGATAGATAAGGGAACGAACGGCGAGGGGGAGAGGGGTGAGAAACGGGTGGGGGCGCGGCGGGGCGGTGGATAGGGCGGATTACAAGAAGCGTCTCGGGTGCCTCTAAGCTTGGTAATGCGAGGCGGGGAACGAGGGCTCTTTGATAAATGCGAAATGTACCATTCGAGTTTGTTATGGTCCCCACAATCCACTATTTACGGGGTTTTCTTTGAACTTCCGGGGCAAAGGCGGCACTGACGCTCGCGCCAACCACTCGGTCGGGGTAAACGATGCGGTTGCCACCCCGAAACTGCTGTCCCGCTGCTAACTCAAGACAAGGGGGTGAAAAAAGAAGTAACACGGGCTAATACACCGAAATACTATCCGCTCGCGGATTTGTCCCAAAATTTATTAACCGAGGTGTCCTTGATAAAGCTCTCGCGTGTTGGTCTCATCTCTTTCCGTCACGGAGAAATTTAGCTTGGCCAATTCGTGCATCGCATTCGCGTCGATTATCCCGCGTGCAATGAGATTTCGTACGGAAGAGAAATGAGTTCAGCATTGAAAAACGTTTGAACAGCGAGGCTGGGTATTTCCGGAGTTTCGCGTAAAAAATGCCGGGCCAGCTTATAATCAGACCGTACTCCGGAACACAGGCGTCGAGTTCGCAAAACCCGGTCAATTTCGCGCGACGCCCTCCTTCGACGATAGAATTTCGCACGGGGAGCGTTTTCAGAAAGCGAACTTCTCGCCGCCGGATGTATCGGTTGCCCGTCGAAAACGGAGCGCTGAAAGGAAAATTCTCCCGTGACACGCCAGCCGGCGACGCGGCTCGAGGAGGAACTGTCGACGCGCGAGCGCGAAAATGAATTTCGAGACGACGCCGTCGTTGACGCAGGCGGAGGTGGGGGTTTGAATGAAATTTATGAAGCTCGGTGAACGACGAACCCAAGGAGACCACCTTTGACCGGGTGATTCGATTACTCGCGGCAGCGCAGCAACGCCGCGCCGGGAGAAGAAAGAAACGCGGGGCGTCGTGTTATCCGGTGCACGCTTTTCGACATTCGCCGCAATTAGTATCGCTGTGGCGAACTTTAAACACGAACCGGGACACGCTGATTACGTTCCGCGCACACCATCCGGAGACGCGGTTTCGTGTTCCTTGAAAAGTGTCACGAAACGAGCGTGAAGCTTGCTGAAAAGCTTGCAAGTGATAACGTTGACGATGCGGGGAAATGTGCGGCCCTTTTCCCTTGGACTTACCGCACCGAAACCCGCGGCCCTTTTTCCTGCTCGCCACGTTGTTATTACGTTTCGACTCGACGGCGTGTTATCTCGCTGCCCCTTTTTTTGATGCGTCGGTAACGACCGAGGCAACGGGGGCTTAAAAAACAAGCCAGGCCCTTCGATCTTTCCGTTGGAGTTATCTTTATTCGTCGAATGTATCTCGATTAACGGGACAACCGAGCCCCAGCGGTTCCATGAAAAACAGGTGGATATTTACCTCCAGGCCCCCCTTTTAATTCCACCGCCGCGTGTACAGTATTCAATTAACAATCACTGATGCAACTTATTCGACGAGAGTGCGCGTCGTTATCTAATTGGAGACCCTTTCGTCGGCAAAAGTGAGGAACACCTTGATAGTTGGGGCGGTGGGCAACAGCCGGAAGGTTCCCGCGCTCATTAACAGATTGAAAGGAAAATGATACGCGTCTGGATGTTTTACACCGTTGAATTCCGCAAGCTTTTCCCGGAGTGCTCGACAGGAATCGGGGTCGGCGTTAACGGCGACACAGAGAACACGTACGGGGGTCGTGTTTTTCTCGCCGCGGAGACCGTGCAAGTTATTACGAGGGTGCGCGAGGATCCTGCCTGGGGATCCTTTAGAAAAGTCCCAGGGTTAATAACAAAAATAAAATATCGTCCCCTTTTAAAAATGCGCCGGCACATCTCCACCACGGACGCAACGCCGGAACGGCTCGTTAACTGATAACGCACCCCTCCCACAACCCTTTTTCACCTCTATTTCTCGCGCTCTTGTCCTGTCTCCCTCCTAACCAGGCTTGTTTACATGGCCCGTGTTTGCGAGCCACGCTGATCCCGATTGGCGGAAAAAAGGGGACGGACGGGAGACAGAGCGTCGAGTAATTAATACATCTGATCGAGCTTACCTGACCCGCGAAACTAGCGTTTCGATGGCCGCGCCGTCGATAGATTTTATTATATTTCGGGGCCGCGCCGATATCACTGCCCTGTGTATTTACACGTGTCCGAATTCACGGGTTAAAAATCTATGGCGACGGGGGGGTCGTCGGGGCGGAAAATATCCGAGCCGGGCAAAGACTCCAAAACATTTCGCAAATAACCGTGCACACTTGCAAGTTGTATTACCGTGGATTATTTGACATTCGATGGGTGGAAAAACCGGGCAGGATGCTTTAATGAACGCGTGGCACGCGCGAACGTGTGCGCGCGTACACGCGTGCGGAACGGCTCCATTACGAAATATGAAAAAGAGACGAAACATGAAGCCGGAATTAAAGCTGCGAGATCGCAGATACATCGGATTGAATCGAATGACCGCGATTCCGTGCAAAACCAACGGTTCAGATCGTACGATGTAACTTGACATCGAAACGCGGCAGCCGGGGATCGATTTTTTTCAAATTTCAAATCAGCTGGCGCGGTGATCGAAAAGTAGAAAAAAAAAAATGTTGGACGTGTAGCAATTAATAGGACGGAGCCCCGCTCGAGACCGGGAACAGTTAGCGGCGATCTATCCTCCACGATGTTCGTCTAATTAACTAATCGACCCGAGGATCTTATCGATCTAATCCTGCTTACGACAGTTAGCAAGCCGAGCAAGGGGTATCTGCTTGTATAATCTAAACGCGTCCCCGGAATTCGTTCCCCGTTCTGATCGATTTTTTTTTTAAATATACACCTCGCGAGAACCCGTTATTAAACTTCGTCTTCTAACTTCGACTGTCACAGGCTAATCCGGTTTCCCAGACAGCTGGCAGAGACAGGCTGCAGCGTTTCCTGATTCCCCGTGATCGTATAATTTCTTCCTCGTCGCGCTGGCTTCTCCGAAAATAGCTCTCGAATTCTCATTTCGCCCCGCACGGTCGGGAAGCGGTTCGCGACTCTCGCAGAAAAAACACTGGGTGTCCCCGTTTCTATCGCGGGGAAATTATCGCTGACCCCGCAGGCTATCGTTAAATCGGCGATTTCCGGCACGCACAAATTTTTCCCCCCCGTTTATTCGCCTTATCGCGGGCGCACTGGCGTTCAACGATTTTGCGGCCGGATTTCGCAACAGGCGGGCCGCCATCGCGAACGATACGACGCGAGTATTAGAAACAGATCGTGCGGGGGTAGATAACCTTACGGGTTAAATATTAAAAGTCGCATGAATAAACGCGATAGCGGTCGTATCTTAGCGGCCTAGGTTGCCGGGCGTAGCATACATATTCATGTCTCTTTGCTCTTACCGTCGCCTCGTTGATTCGCGTACTTAACCCCGCCCCGCGAAGACGATCGACGCGGTGCTACCTGAAATTTACGCCGAATCCATGGAGGAATTCTGCGTCGTCGGGACGCGCGCCCACCGGCAGCAGTTACGCAGACACGTGGTCCGCGAATAGACTGGCCACGTTCAGACGCACACGCCCGACCGAGAATCGTCGAAAGGTCGACAGCTGCAGTTCGAATCGGGCAACAATTTCCCGACGGGACGGCTGGAGGATCGATAAGAGAAACGAGCGTCGAAAGGAATTAGACCTGGTCGTGTCTTTGGCCACGGGGAAACAGTCACGCCACGCTGGTAGCGGCTAAATAGCCGCGGTGTAATTTGAATCTGCGTTCATATACAGAGGAACGATTCTGTTCTACTTTAGTCGCGTGGAAATCACATTGCAGGGGAACGGGACAGGATCGAGCCGGCGCGCGGTGTCGTGTTTCGATTCAATTAGAGAGTTAGTTAAACTTTGCACGATCATTGTTTGTCGCGTTGGTAGATCCCCTGAAAGCCCTCGCCGTTTCATCGACGACGGCTCGCAGCCTGGGCCGGGTGAAGCTCGTGCCGCGTCTCGCATACGCGTTCCCTCGCGAGGTAGACCGCGAGCATGACGGGGCGATCCTCGCATTTACAAACGACCGTAATCATTGTCGAAAGCGTAACGGAGAGGCCGCGCGCGGTACGGTTGTCTCGCGCGAGCTGGGGATTCGGTTGCCGGCGAGCGGAGATCGAAGAGACCGAAACGGAAAGAGAGGATAACGGGGCGTGCGGACGGGGTTCGACTCGAAATCGCACGGAGACGCCGATAACGACGTCGTTACGTACGCACAGGCGTGACGACTGATTAGAATCGGCCGTACGTTCTTGCGCGTCGTTACTGATCGCGGGTCAACGATGTTACCTGCTACGATGCGACTGCTTCCGGCTTTACTTCGGCTCGAGCGATAATTCGCGTCGGGGTATGTATCGCGACGCGGCCGATCGGCCAACGAGCGTGCCGTTAATCCAAACCGTGTCGATCACGCGCAGGTGAACGCCAAGGACACGATACGCTCGTTCGCCCTTTACCTTTTCGTTTCGTTTCACCTGGCGTAATTAACAGGGATCGGCGGTGTCGCGCAAAGGGAATCGGAGGGCCGCGTTTGTCCCCGGCGGAGGTTAATAGCGAACGATAGCTCGATGGCGGAGCTGTCGTTACGTAAACTGTACCATCCCCCGAGGTGACGCGTAATGCTCGCAGATAAACTTGGACAGGGTCGAGAGCGGAATGCAAGTGCGGGATACTCGTTTGAAGTTCGCCCGGGTGACGTTCTTCGGATAAATTAGTTCGCACGGTTCATTTGGCCGCGAGACGACGCGATTCAAGGCGGAGTTGTGTAACGGAGCCGCGTTACGCTTAGAGATCACCATTATATTTAGCGCGTTCTCGTTATGTACTTGACGATAAGTGAGCGGACCGCTCGCGATATCTCGGACCTTTGACGGCCGAATATTTTCTCGACGTCGCGACACGTCGTTGCAATCTGTTCTCAACCGTATCTTCGGCTTCTTCCTCTCGATGATATCATAGCGCGGACACGGGTGTTTATTCGTTGTCGTAGGAGCGGAAGATCCTGCTTCCTTTCTTTACAAACATTCGGTTCAGATAAGATTAATGGTTCGGCAACAATGGTACATAGAGCGCGTTGTCGATGAAATCGGTCGTATACTTCCTCGAACGATTTTCATGTTCGAGGGAGAACTTGGCGGTCTTCTAACTATAAACCACTCGGGTGTCCGTGTTCCTTCTTCGCGTTTATTTCCAGGTCCCAGACCGGATTTATAATACACGACGGTCTCCTGGAACATCCGTCGGCAATTAAGCCGCCTCCTCAATGAAACCCCTTCGATTCTCCGTCAAAATGTTGTCGATCTCTAGCCCTGTTCAAAATTTAACCGGCGGGTCGAAGCGAACACTGTCACGAGTAGTAGAAACCGGTGATACGGTGGACAGGTGTGAACGATCGCGAGAACGTATCGACGCGTTTCACCCTCCCTTCGCGTCCGTCAGCGTCCGTTTATTTATTAACGGACAGAACCCCGTTGAATTCGCGCGGATTATACGCGCAGTCCACGACTCTACGCGACCAGCTCGTTCACGGCTTTAATCTTTTCGTTCCATTGTACGGATGATTTAGTGGCGGCGCATTGCCCCGCAACGCCGCCACTCTATTTTCGTTGAAAATCATTCGGAGCGTTAACACGACCGCCGACGCGACGAGACGGTTCGCGTGGCGTAACAACGCGCTCGAGCAGCCGACGGGGTCGCATATCCTGCCCGTGTTCGAATTTCGCCTGCCGTGTTCCCGTTTGCGTTCGCCGGACTGGCAGGCCACGCGATCGACGACGATAGGGAGGATAGCCGTCTCGTCGCAGAGCAGGCGGCGACGTGTTCGAACAGACGAACGTTCATCCGTGTGCGCCGCGTTGGAGATCGTGTGCGACAAGCCGACCGTTCATCCCTATCCACCCCGGCGCTGGTCCGGATAGGACAATGTTTTCATTAACCGAAAACACGCTAGCCGCGATACGATAGAATCGGCCGGAGTCCGAGGAACGCGGAAGCATTTTCGCGCGGACATTCGTGGTGGAAGCGTTCGCGTTGACCGAGCGTGACGCGCATCTTGCGGGACGTTGAAGCGGAGTGATAGCGTGTCGCAACGAGCGTGTAATGTGTCACGGTGTCGAGGGGCATGACGTTTAGATTGAATAAAGCAGCGACGGTTAGACGAAGCGGGGGAAGCACGGCAAGACACATCTTTATCCCGTCGCGTCGTACTATCGGCTACCGTGTGCACAGAGCGCGAAGCAATATGGAAATTCGGCGTCGACTGTCCCCGGGACTCGAACGGCACGGCTGTTGCAACAAAGTAGCGGCCCGATACGGACGATAAGATATCCCTAAACGGGGGCGGAGCCGTGCACCGCTCTTCCAGAAGATACATCGGACGAAACCCCTTCATCGAACCCCTCGCCAACTTCCATTGCGGTTCCGTTTCAATTCGTAAAATCGCTGAACGCACCTCGCCGAAAGGCGAGTCTCGCGACTGCTTCTCGACGAATGCGGCGACGAGCCGCGGAATGCGCCGGTTGCATCACGCCGCGCTGACGCGACCAAAAACGTCGCGACACAAATACCGCCAGCCGCGGTCAGTCCTTTCCTAGGCCCGTTAACGAGCAATTTCTGCTCGATTTTCTCCGCGCCGTCCGAACGAGCGCTCGATCACGGGGCGTGGCAATTAAACGCGTAATTAATACATTAACGTCGATGAGGCATCGTGCAACCGTTAATTCAACAGCGCCGCTCCGGCAGGCCATAAACATCGCGCCGTATCGCGCTCCCCGTCGCCCGCCTTCGCTTTTCTCGTTTCCTCGTGGAAAGCCAGCCAGCGTATCGGGCTTATCGGACCCGGCGGACGAGCGCTGGTCGAACTCCGCGTTCCGTAATCGTCGTTCGTGTGTCGCGATCCTACGCGGCTGGCGTGGTTAGCACACGAGAGAAACCCAGCTCCGATACTGCAAGGCCAGCTTTCTTTCGCCGTCGCGTTCCGGTTCTTACGTCGCCGTTTCACGGACGCGCGTTCGTTCCGCTGATTAATAAGAAGGTAGGGGCTCGCGTTATCGGGTGCCGCGACCAGGTCACGCGTGTCGCCGGGGGAACGCGGAGGGCGGTCCGCGAACTCGCGACGGGGACCAGGGAAAGAAGGGAAAACGGCGACGCCACTCGGGGAACTACAAATTCCCGGCTGCAGGGTAAATAAAAACGTGGACGAAATTGGAGCATGCAAATATATTCCGAACAGCATGCGACCGCGCAATCCCTAAAAGTTTAGCCCGCGGTGGCTGGCTGGCTTGTGTTCCGCGCGTCGCCCACCGTCCGCGGCTAGGAAAAACCGTCGCCGGGCGAGACATGTATATGCAAGGTAAATTAAATATACACGCTGGGCAAATAAGAGACGACTAGCTAGTCCTCTGGTCACGTCGCTGTCTCTCTCGTTCTAGCCGTGTCTCGTTTGTTCCCGGTTATCCCGGCCGGCAGACAGAATCGCGACGTCTGCGGAACGGTACAAACGAAGGAGGTCAGGGCCCGTCCCGAGGATAATCGCGACGTTCCCGTTTTCAGACCTCTAATTGCGACGAAGCTGGCCGAAAATGCTGGCGATCTTATCTCGCGCAATATCGCGCGACACGTCTTGCCGATTTAAGCCGTCCGCTTGACTGGAAACTTAACGCGGTCGAGCTTACTCATTTCAGCCGGACATTCTGCGAGCGGAACCGTGGAAGCGGAAGCCAGGCGAACGCGTGTCTCGAGAGGTTCTGTTGGAAGACACCGCGGAAATATTGAGCACGATGATACGGCATCGTAGAATATCAGTATTCACTGAACTTACGAATGGCCGTGAAACATTTACGGGCCGGTGTTTATACGACAGTCCTTCTCGTCCGGGAAAATTGAGACGGTAAACATTGGAGTCGCCTGGCACGAACGATTGAATTTCGGGCGAACTTCTTTTTATCGAGAAATGGAAGAATTGCATTCTTTGCTGAATTATTATCAAATCGTTGCCGTTCGACGATATCGGGCGTGGGAAAAGTATCATCGACAGGGGCGGCGGTGGGGACGCGATCCTGAAATAGTCGCAGACGAGCTCGCGTTAATATTTCGCTTCTCCCGGCCAGCTAGTCGCTCGTCCATGACCGGCCAAAGCCGCGTTCTAGATTTCGGTTCTCCTTGCCCGTAACGCAATATTAATACGCGGAAAGACATGAAAGTGTCCTTCCCTTGAACCGAGCCACCGCGTCCCCGACATTCTTGATGTTATGAAATAACGACGCAACCCGCGCGACGACCGCCTCCCTCCGTCAGCTTTAACGCTGCCCCCCGTTGCCGTTTGAAGCCCCTGAATATTTTTCACGCAATACTGCCCGAAGTGGTGCTCGCGTTCCTCGCCGCTCCGTGTGTTTTGCACGGAATAAAACGGCCAAGATTACCGCGTCTCTTTTCATACGACACCACGGCGATATATCTGCTTAATATGTACGTGTGCGCGTTGCTTTCGAAACGACCGGCCGCGCGCCGGTGTCCATCATTTTTATTATTCCCCCGTGAGAATTAAGTGATAGCTTCGAATAAAAAGTGTCCTCGCGGCTCCGTCCGTTTCCCGTGGTTCGCACGGTCGGATGATGACCGCGGTTTTTCGCGGTGGATTAACTGTCGGGGCGTTTCGACGTCGAACGCCTAGGAATTCGCGAAAATTGCGGAGGAAAGTATTATTCCTTGCTTTATAGGAAACAGCGCAGGGAGCGCCGGGGTAACAAAGAATTTATCGCGCCGTCGACGTTTTAGTGCTTTTCCGCGCCCCGCTCAACTGGCCCCGGGGTACAAAGCCGCGTGCGCGAGATACGCGACATTTCCCGGCTCCTAGACGCCGACGAAATTTCGCGATGAAAAATGGCTGCCTGATTTGCACGCGCGGCTCCCGCGCGGGGAATTCCAATTTCGTCGCCGGTAATCGTGAATTATTCACGGTCGAACGTTGAACGGCGGCGTTGCGTCACGACGACGATATTCAGCCCCGTCCTGGAATTAGTTACACCGCGTAATATAAAGTGTTCCAGATTTTTATCGAGCGAGTTTCAATCGGGGATACCGCGGACCGACGTCGAACGTTGTTTCCCGTGGACGTGACGGTCTTTGCCTCTTGGCAGCTCCATTATCTCCTCCATCAATCGACCAGTCTTTCTTCCCCTCGCGTCATCGGTGCACTAGGTAGCCGAGGCGAACGCGAAGAAGGCGAACGGGGACGGCCAAAAGGAGGAACAACGACGGGCGAAAAGCGTGGAAGATGGCGGCTAGATGCGAGGGAACGGAACAAGGGAGGAGGAAATGGTTTCATTAAAACAATCCCAGTGGCTCGTGGCGCTTGATCGAAACCCCGTGTACAGAATAATGAGCGTGTATGCCCGTGGTGTGCGCGCTCCGTGCACGTACATACCGTTACCTGTGCGCCCGGCACCGGTACGTGTGTAAAGGCTCGTGCACACCGTACACGCTGACCGGCGGACTAACTTTCGCCTTGAACACAATCGAAACTTTACACCACCGCTGTTATCGTAATTCGCTGTTTTGCGTGAGTAGCTAATTAAGTGAAACGTGGAGGGGTATCGTTCTGGTATCGTGACGTAATCGTCCTGGCGCCGCCCGACGAAAACGGCCTATTAATAAAGAATTATGCGAAACACGATTCCGTACACGCGTTCCACTTGCAAATACGATACCGTCGGATCGCTTGTATCGATCTAATCGTCGTTCCCCTTGGCTTTGCATTTTTATCCCCCGGACTTGAAAAAAATTACGCAACGATACGGTTATAATGCAGAAAGGGAGATACGGTACCCACGTACATGTGTACTTCCCTTATCCGCCGCGTCCCCGGTTTTACGTTAACCTGCCGCACAATTTACTCGAAAGTCTCGCGCTATACGAGCGATACGGCTGGCCGCTTAATAATCAATTGATAATTCATTGAATCGTCGCGAGCGGTATGCAGCCGGCTTAAAATTCGGGGCGCATAAGCGACGCGAAAAGCGAAACGACGCTGTGTGCGAGCTCGCGCGCGCGTGTACTCGGTGGCGCTCGCCGGAATGCGTGTATTCGAACAATTAGATTCCTGGCCCAACCCCCGTGCCCCGGTCGGCGGGGAAACCGCCGCGATAATATGTACGTACTAGAAACTCTCGTGTTTTCTGTTAACGTATCACGAAAACATGAGAAATAACGTTTCCCACCGCCGTGCCCTGCCGTGACGCCCGAGTTAAAACGACGTCGTCCAGCTCGCCGTGGAACGCGACGCGCCCCTAATCGTGGAATGATATTTCCAGCTGGCTGTGCGACCGCCACGTACACCCCTTTAAACGACCCGCTACGTGCGGGTGCGTGCGTGCGTAAAAAGTCTCGTGCTTTGCCCCGCTCGAAAGCAGCCGAGAAACGTCACTCGTGCTCGTGGTATGTTCGCAACGATAACTTGTTTCGTCGCGATACACCGGCACTGGGTGGGGGTGGGATTGCTTTTTATTAATTGCTGATAGCTTCAATAGCGATGCGACGATTTATCGGTAGGGGAAGTGTCGCGGCCTTTAAACGCCCTGATAAGATGCTCGCTTTTCGAACAGTTTTGTAATCGTAATACGTACTTTCGTTTAATATCTTAATGTTTGGTTTAACATCACTGCGCTGTGCTATACCGTTAGTGCATTAAGCCTGGCGCAGGGGAAAAGGAAACGCTGTACGAACTGTTTCGAGCGTAGGTATTATTTGCGGTGACTTGTTGTTCCGTGCGGAACGCTGGCGTTTAATTAATCACCGTTTATGAGACGCGGAGACCGTAATTGACAGCGCAATGACAAAATAATATTATACCTGTTCCAGTATTCTCTTTTTTAGCACCGTTCATTCGTCGCGTACTCGTTGTATATTTTTACTGGCCGCGCAGTAAACGAGTACCTCGAACGTTATTAAATTTGTAAAACGGCTCGTGAAATTCCGCGGATCTCGATCACCGGAAGCTGACGTCGAAGGGGACAGGCTCGAGGAGACGAGACAGAGCCCGTTCGGCAAAGGGACGACTGGCACGAAAAATATTGCACATCTCCGCGGCGTGGAAATAATTTGATTAATGAAGGTTATTTAAATTAACTCGGGGCCCCGTATCTTCTTATCAACTATCTGTTTGGCCCGTGGAGATTCTTTCGAAAGGGTAGCTCGCCTCTCGACGCTTCACGGTGATAAATGTGGAACCTCCGGCTTCGAGTAATACGAAGTATGAATTATTTTTCCCGTCCTTTGCGCGCGCTAAGCACCCGAACCTATTGTTCAACTCGGAACAGATTACTCGTCACGATCTCACGCCTCGTTGCGCGCAAACGGATAGGCTTATTGCGAATGCAATCGAAATTTCTAGCGCTGCTCGTTTGAAAGACCATTCACCGTTTTCATGGCCGTCGAAGAATTTCCGTTGATTAAAGTGATCCGAATGGTGCCGGGAACGAATCACGGATGCGAAACACGTATAGCTGTCGAATTTTCAGCGAAATTTAGAAATCGCATAGACTAAGCTCACCCCGTCGCTACGACAAATATTTATCTTCGTCGCCAGTAGCGGCTAATTTGGTCGGGATCGCCCCTCTGACAGCCGCGCATCTATCGCGCGAGCTTTTAATGCTCCGCGTACACACCCACATTCGCGGCGATTCCTAACTTAAACTGTTCGCAATATTTCCACGGGAGCGAACGTCGTTCGTGGTCGCCTGCCTTCCGGGAGGTCCGCGCTCGAATTTCGAAACGTTGGCGACTCGCGTGAAAGGGAGAAAAAAAATATGAAGCGACGGATGCACAAGCGACTGGCTTCTCCGTTCGAGGCTTTTCCAGAGGGTTACGCGTGTATGTATGTATTGGGCATGGAATTCGTCACGAAACTGGACTTATCCCCTTATCGCCCCCCTCCGCGCCGCGGTCCTATACACACTGTGCCACGGGGTTTGTTTTGAAGACGTGACTTAACCAAAATAAGTTCGGCAAACAGTACCGACGCTCGAATCCCGCAGGACAGTGTATACACGTTCGCCTCCTTAAGATCCGTATTCTTATAAGGTAGCCCCGGTGAAATGAGCCGCGAGCAAATACCGGGGAACAAGATAAACGAAATGTCGGACCGTCGAGTGTTTACAATTTATCGATCCTATGGGAAAATGATCGATCAGACGCGGTGGCAAAACGGCGAGGACAGAATGCAAACGAGACAACACGCGGTCGGACTGCTGGCGGGCAGATCGTCGCGCGGATTTCGAAATCGTTGTTTTCCATGGAAGAAAACTTTCCACGGTAAGCTGCTTCCAAAAACAGAGATACATCACCGGGATGGCAGATATCGATTCTGCGACAAAGTGCACGCCCCCGCCACGGAATCCCCATCGATATTTCATGGAGAAGTTTCAAGCGTCTCGCGAAAACAGTTGTCTCACGGAACCGGAGTTAATTGAAGTATTTCACGGGCAGAAGGCAATAGCGTTTAGCTTCTGTTTGCAAAGTAGTCTGGAAGCAGGAAACAATTATTTACACCGACATCGGGCGGCACGATGAGGCGAGGGACATGTCGATCTGGGAACGCGTGCTATTTAGCCAGGGTCGGCGGGCAAAGGGACCACCGGAAACCAGAAGGAAGATAAAGGGGCAATAAGCTGGCGGTAGCGTCGAATTAGAGAAATTCGCCGACTCGTATTTCATTGCGACTCGATAAGACAAAGAAATCCCTTTCCTTTCGCAAAACGGCAACCCCTCCTCAGTCTTGTGAAGTAAATTGAAAATCGCTACCTTGACGCGACAACCCTTCGTTTTGTGCGCCACTTTGGTTTTCCACGGTGCGTTTCAGCGGTCGTTTCTCGGCGACAGGAGAGCGAGGTATTTGTAGACAGTTTGTATAATTGGAGGAGAGCCCAGTGTGATATTTATCAAAATTTATACCCGGCTAGATTTCCGAATATAGTCTCATTTCTCTTAGTCAGCGTTCCCCCGCATTGACACCGCGCTCTGCGATATAATTAATGAGAAAATATTTACTACCTCATGGTAATAATGAAGTTGTAATATATATTTTTAGTGCCTTCCCTATTTAATTATTCGCCGAAGAACTTCCTAACGAAATGCCTACATATAACAAAGTAATGAGAAAAACTGTTTTCTCGACGCGAATTTAAAGGAACGGAATGGAAGGTAACAAGGGGAGGTTCATTGACAATGCGACTGCTTGGCCTCCGAGCCCGCGTTTACCTCCAGAAGTTGAGCCATTGCAGCGAGGAGCAAAGAAAGACCGTTCGCCGATCACCAGTGACAAAAGACAAGATTACTAAACGAGATGCCTCCCACCCTATTTCAATCAACCCCGTCACCACTTGATCCCATGGAAAAGTTTTAAGGAAATCCACGAGAACCCGCAAGGTGGTCTGAGGAAACCACCAGCTTTCCTCTTGACGAGTTTCTTCACGTGGCTGATGAACTTTGTATTCCCTTAAATCGATGAGCTACGCGATAGCAAAGTAATCCCATGTATTGTTATATTCACCCCACGAGAATGCTTCTAACGAAATTAAAAATGAACCAGAGGTTACGTCAAGATTTTGTTGAAAATATTTCAACGCTCCGCGATCCTTGATCAATCCAGAATTAATTTCTAAATCGATTTAATCCGCAATTTAAAATAATTATCCCACCCTAGTGTTATTTTTCTCGTCTCTCTTTATGGCCACACTGTCGTGCCTCAATTTTCAATTCTCATCCAATTTTCCCATTCGCGGCGGTCAGTTTATCGTGTGCGAGGGTGCTTCGTTCGCCCAGCCAACAGTTCGTGTTACACACGCGTCCATCGCGGATCACCCGTTTAAGGTAACCATTCTCCAACGATGATCCCCTTATACCCCTTTTTATTTCATCGCCCCGACCCGGCGCGCCTCGAGTCTGCGGCCGAAAAGCGCCGTGGCCGGTATCTCGCGTCGACCTGAGAAATGGATGAGTCTTGGCGGGGTTAATAGAGAGCGTGTAAGCGAGGTACCTCGCGCCACCTTGTCTGGCAAGAACAAAGGTGGTTCGGTGGTAACGCAGAAAGTAGAGGGCTGGAGGGGATGGAGAGTATTTTCGAGCAGCAGATAGCATCCCGAAAGATTTAGAGGGTCAGCGCGGCAATTAGCGATGTTTAGAAGCGAATTATGAGGCCGTATATCACTTGTCCCTTGTATCTCTCTTGCCCTCCGTTGCTTCGACCCGTGCCTCCTTATATACCGTCTCTCACAAGCCTCTCGCCCTTCGCCCCTTTCACATTGTACACGGGGAACACTCTTCGAGGCTGGCACCAGGGGAAAGCCAGCTGGTATCGAGAGATTCACCTGCGCGTTTCGCGAACCGTCGATGCATCTATATTTCGTCGCCCAGTCGCTATCGTAACACAGCCACCGAATCGTCTTCGTTCCATCCTTTGCGGTAATTACGAAACGATTCGGTCGACGATGTCGGGGACTGTTCATTCGGACGAGCAGAGCTTCTGGGAGAATGTTCGCTTTAATATCAGATGGATGCTCCAGTTCTTAGGTGCCTCGTGTTTTCGAATATTTCAACGTTCGACGGCTTTGTCGGTAATGCGTAACATTTTTCAGATGCCCGACCTCCTTTTCCGTTTATTTTCAGGAAAATCTTTTCGCCCGTCTTCCTCCATAAAGGGCGCGTCCTCTCCTGACGTACTTTTCAGCCGAGAGATATAGGGAACGTAGCGGGGCAAGGAGGAACGGGACAGAGGATACTAAGCGTAAGAGCAAAAATACATTTCGTCCCTCCTCCGCGAAAATATATATCTTACGCCCCCGACTCTAAAGCGACCGGTGCTTTATTTTCCGACGGTCTCATCGTTGCCGATCGATTCGCGTATTATTTCATCTATACGCGGTTCGCCGTCTCTTTGCGCCCGGTCGGGAAAACACCGGGGGACAGAAACGGGGACAGCGGACAATGAGAAACGATAGTTCGCGCGCCGATGCGCTTCTGTGCCACTGGACATTTCTGTTTCCTTCGCGGTTGTCCTCGACATTGCACGCGAAACGTACAAAAGGCTGCCGGAATCGGGACGACGCGACGGATGATACGTTAACCGTTTCATCGCGGCTAAAATGCTGGAAAAAACCTTGGATGTCGCGGAACTGCCACGAAAGTATAAAAACTGCGGAATGGTATTTTCCCTTCGTATCGATACAGTGATCGGCGGTGCTTTCGCGTGCCTACGAAAAATATGAGAGAGACCCGGAACAGGGGGTCGTAAAGAGAAAGTTTCGCCTTCGCAGTTTTGTATTCCGAACCTCAATCGTCCTGCCCGAAAGACTTTCCCGTCCCTCCGATGGATGGTGTATATCGATTGCGCGTACTTCGCATAATTTTATTTCGCCACCGGATTATTCGAAATCTTTGGCCTTCGTTCCGTTTCTTCTCGCTGCCTTTCCGCCCGTCCTCCGCGAATTCTCGATCGTCGTGTCGCCGAAACGACCCTTCCGCTCTCGTTTCCTTCGCTGGCGAAAGCTGATTCGCCGCAACGACGAAGAATTGCTTGCTTGTCCCGCCTTTAATCCCCTCGAATTGCAGGACGAAGCGAGCGAACAGGTACGAAAGCGGTTTCGCGTCGACTTTAATCGCTCCAGCTCGCGGAGAAGGTGGCAAATCCTCCCTCGCGCCGCGTCCTGAGGTCTCGTCGGTAGTTTCGAGCCAGATGAGCCTTTCGCCACTCGAATGGCAGGCGATCGCTCGGGCACCGTCGATATATTTCTGATTTCCACCGTTCGCACGGTCGCATCGACACGCTGGGAATATGACGTGACAATTTATTCCGCAATTCAGGACACGTCGATCGATGAACGTTATTTGATCTTGCCTTTCAGGCGAGCATTGATCTGCACGTTCGATTCGGGGGGCTAATGCGGCGAAGATCTGTATCACGAAGCGACGCAACGGAACGTATAGGAACGGTGACGTGACTAATTCGATTTAATTAAAGAGATAAGTTCGTCAAACGTACACGAATAATCAATGAACCTCCATTTGGCTGGAAAACGGGACCTTCGCGATAACACCGGATCAAAGTTTCATCCCAGATCGATAGGCCGCTGATAAGCGAGCGAAAAACCACCGTGCCTAGTCATTTTGCCGGCCAGTCGTCCCGTGACGCGCACAATCGTTAGCGAGCGAGCCTGAGTCGGAATTTGGCGTGAACCGATGCGGAAAAGTTGAGGATGAAAGGGACGCCCGGGGAAACGAAGGAGCGGGCCAGTCGATATCGCGCGAAGCCGTCGCGGCGGTAGCTAGTTAAGAACTTCTTGGATGGCAGTCTCGTCTCGGAACCGGGGCCATTGTCAGCTTATAACGATGCAATAATAAAACCGGCGGACTAACGATCGGATCGTGTTTCCCGGAGACGCCGGTCTCCCCCGCGAACAATGAAACGTACATTTTCCTTTCCGGTCATAATCAAGCAATCCAATTGCGGCGACTTATTGCCCGAGATAATGCCGTCCATAAACTTTCGAGACAGCTTTTCGCGCTTAGCGATCGTTGATTTAATCCGCCTCTTTTTCTTTTTTTTACGACGGGACACGTTTTATCGCCCAACACGAGAATCGCTCGCCGACGATCATCGGCGTCACACTTCCTCGCGGATATGCTTATTTGACAAACGACTGGCGATTCTTTAGAACGGATCGTTCGCACGGATCGGCCGATCCTATTTACATTGGATCCATTTATCCGGGGTGAACGAAACGAGCTTCATTTTCCGCGCTCGCGAATAAGAGGGCTGAAAAATGGCGAGCCCTATTTCACGGGGCAAAAGAACGCGTACGCAACATTTGCTTTCACGACCGATTGGCCGGTTGCTAGATAGCGGTCCGATGCGTGGACTGCGACGTGCATAGACGGCGGTTGAATTATTGGCGAAGTTCGTTCGTTGAAATAACGCTCGCGAGACGAACGGCGAATGGGGGAACGAGGCTTCCTTCGGAGAAAGATCGACTGGCGGGATACGCGAAAAAGTAATTTGCGACCGGTTCCCCCGGGGGTGACCGTAAAATTCCACTTTTCGGCTCGCCCTTTTCTCCGCTTCTCTACGCCGCGGCGTAGAATTCCCACGCGCGACCGTTCCCGCGACTGTATCGCGGCCGAAACGGGAGGCCAATTATAATTCGGACTCCCGTGTCGTATAAAAATTCATAACGAGCGGAGAGGAGGGAGGGCGAAAAAAAATGGAAGACGGAACGAAAGATATCGGGTACGATGAAAACCGTGCAAACGAAACATGGGGAGAGCAAACAGTGGGGGCAGAGAGTCGGACGCTCCTCTGACATTAAATCTCTCGCGCTAGGGCCGCTTTTGATCGGGGAAAAAAGTGGAATTCTATGCGCCGGCCTGATCGTAACTCGAACTCCGTTGCCGCTTACGGTTAGCCGGCGTAGGAGCGTGGAAATGTAAAGTCGCGCGAAGAAAGTCGCGGGTTAAAAACCCACGTGAACGAGAGGCAGAGATTCTGCGTGAACCCGGTGCGTGCACCGGTCCCGTGTATCGCCACGCTCGATCTACCGCTCGTTATTAATATCTTATTTTGCACAAGCATAAATATCGCGTGCCCGATGGAGGGAAAAAGAACAGAGGAAAGGGGGAACGCATTTGTTAATCGAGCGAGAACGAATTTTGCGTGGCTTTCCTTTTACTCTCCGCTTGTGCCTCTGTCGTTTCGACCGGTCCCCTCTCGTTTCCCCGTCTTCCCTTCCTCCGCCGTTCGTTCTAGCTGCCTCTCTTGCATTCTCCGTCTTCGTTCTCGCCCCCTGCCCCATCCTTCCCCAACCCTTTCGCCGCGGCTCTTTCTCTCGAGGCAATCTCGCCCGATAGAACTCATGTTAATTTGCATAGCCACTTCGAGGGCCGAGCACGATCAGCGCCCCCCCCCCCCTATAGTATGTATCGTTGTAACTGCGGCAATATTGCGTCGATATGAGGCTATCGTGCGTGGCCGCGAAGCGATACGGCGCCGATAGTTTCCGTTTTTACGAAATCTTCGAACGATCGGCACGAATATACCCGCCGCGCCCTCAGGAATTGGCGAGCGACTAATTTATATATACGAAGGTAATATCTTTATTAAACGACACGACCCAGGCACGGGGGACCGATGCATCGCTACGTCTCGCAAACTGGACGATTTAATACGCCAAAGGCGGAAAACGGACGCGGGGGGAGGAAGCATTCGCACGCGCGCGTTGCGCAACACATTGAGATTATGCAACAATTGTTACCCCGGAACTCGGGTAGGTTTAAATTCAGGTCGAAATGTTTCGGAATACAAACTGGATCGCGGGGGACGAAGTTAGCAGCTCGGTCGAGCGAATCGCGATGCAAAGGACAATTTCGAATCCGCCAATTCAATGTCTATGATCTAGTTGCGGGATTTACAGGGCGAGCGGGCAATCGGCATTACGTTTAAATTTAATCACCGCTACATTAGGCACGATCGGTTCATTGCCGCCGCGACCATCGAATTCACGATATAACCGGCGACTCGTTAAACCTAAAGTTAATCACTCGTGCTACACCGGCTAATAGATTTTCAAAGATACGAAGTGGCACTCGATGGTACCGAATTACTGACCGACTCTCCACCGTTCCCCATCCGTCTCTGTCTATTTTTGCCGCCTCGGTGCGTTTCCGCGGCGAATAATCGGAACGCACGGGACGTCGTGCCCATAGAGATTAAACGATCCCGGTAATCGGCGGCTCGCAGCTCCGTATAAACCAATAATTGGAGCATTTAGTTATTTCTCGATGGTCGGGTGAACCGTCGATGGTCCGGCGAGCCACCACAGGGTCCACAGGCCCTGGCCAGAAATGAATTCAAAATGCCCCTGCAGCGGAATACCATCGTACCCCGGCGCACCGGACCCTCCCCTCTCTAATCGATCTTTTTCATTACAATGTCATTAACTCGAGGCCCTCCGTTCGTTTTTCTTCAGCTGCATTCCGCGGGCCGTTCGTACGTTTATCCGTTCGTTCCCTGCGTACCGTACGAATACGTACGTACATGCGGGCACGTGTACGCTTGTGCGCGAGTACGTGCCCGATGCATCGCGACGCGAATACGAATCGTCGTTGGCCCCTCCTGCAACGACGATATTTCATTCAAATCGTCGCACTGAAAAGTATTGATGACTTCGAGGGTTTTATCGCGTCATCTGCGAAAGTACCCTGGCCGATCTGGTACCACCGGTGGCGGCGGGACCGGCGGGACGACACGATTCCGTGTATAGACGCGTCCCTTTCGTGCGTGAAACCTGGAGTGCAGGTACTCGTCGCGGCTATGCCACGGGGAACGAGATGTCGTCCGCCGAGCGGGCGCAACGAGCGCGCGTTTCTGCGTCCCGACGAGATGCGATATCGAACACGTTACACCGTCGTCAGCGATATCGTGGCCCGTCGAAAAGAGCAAGGTCGAGTACCCGGTGAACAGATTATGGGCGCAACGTCGGATTTCGTCCGTTGCGAGGACGCACTCGCGATGCTTCGCGATCGTCGACCCAATTGCGGAAAGTCCTCGTCAGTTTTTTTTTCCTGTCCTCCGCGCTGAATGTATTAATAGGGGAATGATTTTATTGATCTGTTCGGCGACTGTTTACGCGCTCGACGCCGGTGCAGAATACGAAGGGATAAATTAAAATCTGAACAGGACTGTATTGGATTTTAATTCGCGGCATACAAATTGCTTGTAATCTACTCCCGGCAGACGATACGCCGTTTAACAAGCGGTAGGAAATTATCTAATGCTTGTTAAGAAGTACTCCAACAGGCAATCTAACGAACACGGTGGGCCTACATAGGCTGGCCATCGGAATTAAGAATCGATGTAACACCGAGGCGGGCCAACCTCGAAAATTGAATAAAGATGACTAGACCGCGACCCGAAACCGGATCCTACGTTTGCCGGACGACTGGCCTAACCGATTGAGCTATTCACGCTGTCGACAGCCTTTTTTGCCTGGCTCCGATATTCGAGGGAACGACCCCGCCGCCTATAAAATCCTCCAAACGTGTCGACCAATCGCGACCAAACAGAAAAATGCTCCTCTTCGTAAATTGGATCCGGCCGAAGAATCTCGCGAAACCATTGACGCAAACCATGGATACGACGAAATAGTAGGAGCGATTCCTTCCTTGACCACGAACTGGGTCAAACTTTCGACTCGCTTTAAAACGAATCCCTATCTCCATCAACGAGTTATCCGTTCGTCTGTTAGAAATTCCGTCCTGGAATTCCTTGTTCAACTATCAGCCTCGGGATAATAGCGGATCCGACGATTCGCCGACGCTACCGGCTGGGCACAAGTACGATGGAAACGATTTCAGAGCTTACGCAGGAAACATGCGTCCCATTGCGCGCGATTCGTCGCGAGACAAACATTTTCTCTCGTTGCTTCGGCTCGGTTTTACGATAGAAGCGTCGCGCCAAAGGCGACAGACGTTTAAGAGCTTTCAATAATGATAATTAATCCACGCCGTTCAAGTTGCACGGACATCGCAACGAAGTCGTCCTCTGTTGCACCCGCGTAATTTAATCTACGTTTAAACGGAAATTCGCCTGGCGAGCCGGACCCAAGAGGATCTGCATGCGCGAAGAATGTTGTACACACAACGGTCGGCCACTGGATTCGAAAATTGTTACCGGGGCGAACACGAATCTGTCCGCCTCGCGTAAGCGCACGTACATCGTTTAGAAAATTCCAGCAGTCAAGCATGGCCAGTGAAAGGGGCCGGATGAAACTTTTGCCCGCGTGAACCCGGCTAAAAAGTCGAAATTAATCTCCCCAATCAAGCTGAATCGTTGCCGGGCAAAGGGAGCGCTTGAAAAAAACTATTCCCCGCGTTCAAAATTCCCTCGTGCTCCCGGAGTTTGGCGCACAGATAGACGGACAAAACGAAGATAACTGGCTTTCGAACTTCGCGTGGGTCGGGGCTGCAGGGCTGCGGAATTGCACGGTACATTTGTAATCCGAACAAACACGCCGGCCTCTCGCGAAATTTGCAGACGGGATCGGGCCAATAATTTCGGGAATTACCACGCGAAAATCTCCTATCCCCCTCGGATAAACATGCAGCAAACCTCGCCGTGAATTATTATAATTTCGATCCGGTCGTCCCGTGCCGTCCGGTTATTAACCTAGGTGATTATGCGCGTGTACACGATCGAACGTTGATTTCCAACGGATTGCCGTCGCGCGTGATCCCGATACGACGCTTCAGACAGCACGAATTCTGGATAAGGGACCCCCGGTGCATCCAGCTCGAGGAACCAGCAGCGATCGGGCCGATCACTCGAGGCGTAATGAAAATTCCAGGCTGCATTGATATGCTTCTACAAGATTCCGACGGCAGACGACGCGCGCACGCCGATCATTTTGCGCGATTTCACCACTTTCCGACGGAATCTCGTAAAAGCGAGATTCTTCGCGACGGGGATGCGCGTCTCTACCTTCTGCAGGACCACCGCTGCTTCTGCCTTCTCTAAAACAGCTTCGGATCGTGACAGAATGCGCCGGCCGGGCATTCTGAAACGGTACGGATCCCGGATCGATTCATCGTTCACCGAATCTCGCGTGTTTCTGGTATTTCGCAGTAAATTGCCGGAGCTGTTTAATTTTCGCGCGCGGGCCACGGTTGAAATGTTTCTCGCCGTGAAAAAACCGTGAAAAAACCGTGAAAACGATAACTATATTCGTAGCGCTGTTATTTGAGCATTATCAATTACGAATAGAAAGATTTTATGTGGTTCTCGAGTTACGGAATATAAATGCAATTAAAGATTCTCTTACTATTTATTATTATTTTAACAATAATATTTGATAAAATGTTATTCGGACGAAAATGGTTCTCATATCTTCTGTGGTGCGCAGTTATCTCTCAGGTATCGGTAAATAAAATTTGTCACAGCCGATATAACGACTCGCGCAATACCGATTTCATCATTGAGATTCACAATCTCTGTACAACTTTATTGAAATTATACAGTTCAAATGGAAATAGTTCGTTAACAGTCCGATACCAAAGTTTCGTCTATACATACGAGAAACTATGCCTAAAATTTCACACGTTTCGAAGGTGGTCGAAAAATTGAATTTAGTTCGTGTTTCAACGGTTTCGGGCCGCCGTGCGTCGTTTTAAAACCACGCGCGCCGCTATTATACCTGTCACCGTGACACGACCGGTGGTCGCTATAAATTCTTCCTGGGACAATGCTCGGTTCGATTAATATATAGGATGGACTCGTTGCTGCACAAATTACACAGGGCCCCTCCTGTCGCTGTTGCGCGGCGATTATATCGGCCATTGATTAGCACGGTTCGTGGGCTATTTATTTATAATCGAATCGAATTACCGACGGAATTATGAACGCCCTTTCGTTCACGAAACTTTTCGTTTCACTTAACGTTCGCACCGTGATCGACAGGCCGTATCAATTATTTCCTCGGTCAATAAACCGGAACGAATACTTTTCGTCGCCGCTCACCGACGTTACACCGGCGCTACCTATTAATATAAATATGCACTTCCCGTGACAGCACTCGGTTCAATTCATTCCCAGAATAGTGCGGCTAATTGCAGAGCAAATTGCAGGGGCTCTTTCTTCTTGGCCGACTTCGCCGCTGTTTGCAGCGTTATATACCGTGCCCGCCGATTATCGTCGCTGTCGACCGATTATTTGTCACCGAGCCCGGTTCGTCGACAGGATCGGCCGTGCTCTTTTTCCACGATATCCCCGGCGTTTTGTCACGCGCGTTCGATCGGATTCGGTATCGGCGGAATGCGAAATTTGCAAAAACAAGCAGAGAAAGCACGACGGCGCACACGTAGCTGCCGCGTGCAGGATTGTTCGGTACACGGCCGCGCATACACGAAACGCCTCGACCGGAGAGTTTGGCCGGGTCTGCAGCCGACTCGTCGGCGAAACGAATGGGATTTCGAGAGCGAAAGCGGGGCTAGGGCACGGCCGCTACCTTTTATCGTTTTTTTTTTCATCTTCCTACTCCATTTTCATCGGACAAGCAGGGGACAGTAAAACGCGTAACGACATAACAGGTGGGCAAAACAGAGCAACGCGCTGTACACCGTTACGGGGAAGCGAATAAGTCGATATTTCTACGACGGTTCGAGGGATTTCTGGGCAATACTTTTATTGCAATTATCGTCCTCGTGAAATCGTTTCGAAAATATTTGCGGTGTTACATTTTATAATTTAACGAGTATCGTTCCCTCGAAGATTACGTTGAATTTGATTGGTCACGCACCTCTTGCCGTTCCAATTTGCCAACGTGAGTACATTAAAATTGTTTCCCCCTTACGCGGCGCTCCACGTAATCGTCGATCGTGACGTTAAATTAGTCGTCACCAGCGGCTCTTTCGCTGTCCGATTCATCCGCCAGGCATCCGAATATCTCCGCGACCCTCCGCGGATGTCTCTACGGCTAATTTCCGGACGATGTTCGTGTCCCGATAATTATGCGAATTCTACGAAACGACGAAAGAATCTTCGCGGAGGATTGTCATTCCGGAAACTGAATCTGAATCACACGGGACGATCGATCCTTCCCATTCGCCGGCGTAATACGAGGTATTTCCTCGAACGATTTCGAACTTTCGCTCGTCGCAAGAAACTGACGCGCATCCGATTCGATCCAATTGTAAGGAGGACGACGGTCCGGGGTGGGATCAATAACGAACCGTTATTCAATTAAATCTCGAGGAAAAAAGCGGCCCCTTTTTTTAATAAGGTTTTTATAACTCCACTAATAGATCACGCGATCAGCCTCGATCGTATCAGACATGTAACACCGACAAATTGAAACGAAGCGCGGACGGGTATGGTTTTTTTCCTACATTTCTCTTTTCCGTTCTTTTTTTTTTTTTATTTTTTCTCTCCTTCTCGCCCGCCGCGTTTCGTCGATCGCGAAGCGTACACCGCCGCGTATCTATTCGCAGCGGAATGACGGTTTCATCCAATTACAGCGATACCGGACGGTCGGATATCAATAATATACCGATACATCGATCGAAATTTCGCCGGAGGTCCGGCAGCTGAAAAGCGTCGCGGGTGGGGCACGGAAACGGCGGAATTTTTGAAACGTTTTTTGACTAATAGACGGAAATCCCGGGCGACGTGCCAATTCGTCGCTCGGTTTTGAAGCGTGTAACGTCGAATGACGTCGTTCAACCGGCGGGCGTTGTACGGGAGGCATTCGGAGGTCGGACCGCAGCGTTTGGTAAATTTGGCCACCCAGAGGTAAAGCAACGGTAATAAATGAGCGGCGAGCGGGCTGCCAGCGTGCCTGCTCCAGGTCCAATTTCCCAGGAGGGTACACCGGGCAAAACCGCAGCCTAAAAACAATATCCTACCGCTACGGGGCCAGTGACAGTGTCCGATAGGCGGCCACGCCGCGACGATAACTTATCGTTCTCCATCTAACATCCGAAAAGGTAATAACCTTCGCGATTGCGAGGGGGTAGAGGCCGGGGCAAAAACCTCGTCGAGATTGGGTAGATCGACGGGTCGTTCGAAGCCGCTCGCGAGACGAAACTTGACCACGAATCGTGGCGAAAGAAAGATCTCATTCCTCCGTTGATCGTCGCGGTATCGTGTCCACGGGCGCAAGAAGTTCGACGGTAAATTTCATCCGAGTGATCCGAGTCCGCGTGGTGTGTCGCGCGATTCGTTTACTTTATCGACGAAAGATAGGGGACGAATCGATCGAACGTAGGAAAGTAAGGGAAAACAATCGCGGAGCTTTCGAGAACGGCGGACGAGAAGAGCGCCGGGTGGCATCCTCAGAAATGATTATGCGATCGGCGAAAAGTCTCAGACTTCTGTTCGACCGTGCCGGCTCGTCGATTCCACGAGTTTTCCACTCCTGTGTGCCGGCGAGTTCTCTCGAAAAATTCCGGGGGCAGCTCGTGCGTGCGCCCGTACAGTTTACTTCTCGCGACGTTCGGCCTGTGCAGCGCCCGAGCGTTTCAAGAAAGACCGCCGAACGGAGGAAGAGGGGAACAGGAACGATAGGGTGAAAACGGGGGACGAGGAGAGGACGGAGGGAGTCGAGGGAAAAGAGAAAGCACTGGAGGATGCGCGCCGAAAGAGCGGTGAATCCTGAAGGGTTTGTCGATTTACTACTCGAAGATAGATAGTTTACTCGAAGTCTGAGCACGAAATGATTTCAGAGCTACGGGTGCGGCAAGCACTTGCCTCCTCTATCTATTTCGACCCGTGCTTTCCTCCCTCCGTTCTTCCTTATTCAACGAACACGCTCCGTCTTCGTGGCCTTCTCTCGGTCCCTCTTTCTTCTCAAGGTAGTCGAGTTCCACGGGCAAAGGGGAACTGCGGACATTGGGCTGTATTTCATAAAGTGAGAAGCCAAGTTCAGGCCGGGCTCGGGGAAGTTCTGCGAGGTCCGACCCCGAGACCGCGCACTTTAATGCAAGTTTTCCATTCAGACCGAGGGGACTGTTGGAAATGGGTTTATTCAATAACTCTCCTCAGCTTGTGATTTTATAATATATTTTATTGACCACGCAATAAGAGTGACTTCTATACTGCATCAATGGTTTGAAGGAACTAACCGCATCCAAATTAACGGACTGACCTGAAGCATAGACGACTAATCTCGAGTGCGTGTGGGGCCCTATCGGTTCTCATATAAACAACAGTTCAAACCTTATAAACAGGATGAAAGGAACTGTATAAGGCATCCTCTCTCACACGAGAATGAAACGTTAATTTTTGTATTGAAAAATCTAACACGCTCCCTCAAAAATTAATCGGTATATTATAAACTTATAGTTCATTCATGCTTCGTTAAGAATATCACTCTCAATGCGTCTTCTGGGATTACATGTGGTCCAACATTTGTTGCTAAGAGTTAAGGAAACCAGGCAAAACTTAACCAGACCACTTCATGCTTGTATAAGCATATAATACGGACTAATACAAATCATTTCAGATACATTTTCATTCTGAAATCCGTGAACTTTGGCGTTGGCAATGGTTTTGTCAGAGTATCTGCCAATTGCTGACCTGTAGGCATATAGATTAGTTTTACAACATTTTTCGCTACTTGTTCTCTGCAAAAATGATATTTAATGTCAATATGCTTTGTTCTTTTGTGGCTGGTAGGATTATTGGCAATGCTAATGCAACCATTATTATCCTCAAAAATTTCTATTGGTTCTGAAATCTTAAAATTTATACTAATTGCCAATGATCTCAACCACAAAGCTTCCCTCACAGCTTCGAAAAGAGCCATGTATTCTGCCTCAGTTGACGAGGCCGCAACAGATAATTGCCTCTTCGTATTCCAACTAATAGTACATTTACCAAATAATTGAAATATATACCCTGTTGTACTTTTCCTATCAATTTCATTACTACCCCAATCTGAGTCAACATACCCGATCAAAGAATTTTTATTATCACTTTTTACATACGTTAATTTTAAATTTATGGAGCCTTTCAAATACCGCAGAACCCTTTTTAGACAAATCCAAAGTTCTTTATTATTTTTATTCGTGAATCTACTTAAAATACTCACTGCTAAACTTAAGTCTGGCCTTGTACAGACCATTAAGTACATTAAGCATCCAATGAGATTTCGACATGGAGCATTATACATCTCATCTGAATTCAGTGCTGCATAGTTTAATTTAACTTCCATTGGTGTACTTGCAATTTGACAATCTTGTATATTAAATTTATTTAAAACTGTACTAATATATGCACTCTGATCGAGAGTTATTTCATCTTTACTTCTTGTGATTCTAATTCCTAAGAAAAGCTTTATCTCTTTTAAATCAACCATTGAAAATTGATTCATTAGATAAGATTTAAATTTATCCATTACATTAATATGTGCAGTAATTATGACCAGATCGTCAACATACAATATAATGTAAATATTTTTATTAATGTCTCCTTTATCTAAAATATAAAGACACGGATCTACTGCTGAACTTTTGAAACCCAATACTTTGAGAGTTCGATCAAAAACTTCATTCCAGCACCTTGCTGCTTTTTTCAAACCGTACAGAGATTTGTTCAATTTACAAACTAGATTCTTTTCATTCTTAATACCATCAGGAACCCTCATGTAAATTTCCTCTTTTAATTCGCCGTTTAAGAAAGCCGTTTTCACATCCATATGATGTATTAATAACTCAAATTGATTTGCAAAGGCTATTAAGAATCTAAAACTTGCAATTCTTGCCACAGGGGCAAATGTTTCATTGTAATCTAGTAAATATTCTTGACTAAACCCTTTTGCTACTAAACGAGCTTTGTACTTTATTGGATTTCCAAATTCATCATTCTTAATTGCAAATACCCATCTACAGTCTACTACGTTTTTGTTCTCAGGCCTTGGTACCAGAATCCAAGTTTTATTTACTAAAAGAGAATTAATCTCTTCTTTCATTGCTTCTTCCCATTTTACTCTATCATCGTTTTCTTTAACTTCTGCATAACCTTTTGGAATTTTGCAGGTAATAGATTGTGCACATAAAATATAATCATTTGGAATTTCACTCTCATCATAAGAAATAGGTGGACGATCTATGAGCCTCTCACTCCTTCTAATTTGTTTTAAATCTCTATTTAATTGTTTTTCATGAGATGAAGAACCATCACAATGCCTCTTTTCTGCATTTGTCACCTTATCACTTGACTCTACTGGTTTGGATATATCTTCAACACCAGTTTGAACATGAGATCTTTTAAAATTAATCTCGTTTAACTTTGATGTCGGTCTTGATTTTATAAAATCGATTTCATCTACAATGACATCTCTAACAATAACGAATTTTTCATTCGCTACATCCCACACTTTGTATCCATTTGGTTCGTAGCCAACCAAGATTCCCTTCCATGACTTCTCGTCAAATTTTGTTTTAGAAATTTTATCATGAACATATACAGTCGAACCAAAAACTTTCAAACACTTTATTTTAGGTTTTTTTTTTTATCATGCCACAATTCATATGGCGTTTTATTTCCCTTCAGAGCCTTCGTTGGTGTTATGTTTATTAAATACGTGGCAGTCAAAACCGCCTCACCCCAAAAGGTTTTATCTAAACAAGCACCAGCAACTAAACTTCGAGCTCTTTCTGTGACTGTTCTCACCATTCTTTCTGATACACCATTTTGCTGTGGGGTTCTCGGAACTGTCAAGTGATAGCTTATACCTTTTTGTATACAATAGTTCTTCATCTCACTCGATATATACTCTCCACCATTATCGCAATAGAGATTAACTACTTTTGAATTGAAACGCGCTTCAGCTTTTGAAATGTAATCACGAAAAACTGAAAAAACATCTGACTTGAATGTTATCAAATATGTAACGCAATAATGCGTAAATTCATCAATCAACAGTACAAAATAATTCTTGTTATTAAGTGTAGGAGGAGTGATCGGGCCAGAAACATCCGAATGTATTACGAACAATGGTCTTTTTATATTACTCTTGTCTTTTGCTTTGTTAAATGGCAATCGCTTTTGCTTACCACTTATGCAAGCTTCACATAGTCTATCATTCGGGATTATTTTCTCAATTTGACTTACATCGTCAACCATTCTATTTCTTTGCAATTCCAAAAATTTATGTTTACCCATGTGGCCTAAACGCTGATGCCACAATTCATAACCAATATTTATAATATTACATTCTTGAGCGATAGAGTTTACTACATATGATTTAATACAAAATTTAATTTGAAATGTATTCCCAATGGGCTTACCAGTTGCTACCGTTTTACCATTCTTACTGATTGATATATCGTGTTCATCCAAAACCGTCCTCAGTTTCGCCTTTCGCAGTTTTGAAATAGACAGCAAATTTCTCGGAACCTCTGCACTGTATAATACATCCTGCAGTACTCCTTCAACACCTAGGTTGCTTATCACGTCCAGTGAACCAATTTTCGTTGCCAAGATGAAACATCCATTTTTGGCAACTCCAACTTTTATTGGTGGATTTAACTCAAGAAAATTTTTCGTTAAATCTCGCCTGTTGATCAAGTGATCTGATGCTCCAGAATCCATCAGAAATGTTATTGAATTTTCCTCGCACCTTTCGAATTCATAATCGCCAGTCATAAAAGCAAAACCGGAACACTCCATTGACGATAACTGTTGAGCCATTTGAGCAGTCTGACTTGTCTTCCTTTTCTCTGTCCCTTTCTGATTTTTCTGCTTCAGCTCTCTCAAATAAAAACGGCATTCACGTTTTATGTGTCCTGGCTTGTTGCAGTGGTGACATTTGATTCCAAAAACTCTTCTGTTATTTCTGAATCTATTGTACTGCCCAAATTTTTGACCGAAACCCTTGTTCTTCGATGTGTCGAAATTTGGCCTTTTTGTTACATGCATTGTACTTTCAGCATGAAGTACTTTTGCACTCGTATCTGCACTTTCTGCTTTTATTTTCACCTCGTGATCGAGAAGTCTCGTTTTCACAAATGCCAGAGTCAATGTATCTTCCGACAATGTCTCTATTGCGGTAATCACACCATCGTAACAAGGTGGAAGAGTTAATAACAAGTGTGCCACTTTATCCGTCTCTTCCAGCTTTGCACCAGCCGCTGATAATTCACTAATTAGATCATTGAAAACAGTAAAATGTTTAACCAGCGGTAAGTCTCCTTCCAATTTCAAACTGAGCAGTTTCTTCCTAACAGCCAATTGGGTTGCAACACTTTTCCTTTCATAAATTTTGTCCAGATTCTCAATAATTTCTTTGGCGGTTACATTTCCACTTGCAAAGCCAAGAAATGAATCTGACAAGAATTCAATAATCACACCCCTAGCAGTGTTTTCGGCCTTATCCCAGTCGTCAGGTTTCTCGTCGGGAATCCTTTGGTCAATAACTTTAATCACACCTAGTTCAGTTAACAATGAACGAATTCTGAACTTCCATACACTGTACTTATCACCATCAAGAGGAGTAATGTTTCTTTTCATTTTTAATTGATCCATAACAGGTATTAATACACGTGTCCTTGCACAATTAACAACCTGGATCAAATGCACTCTATCTCACTAAACTTGAACTTAACTAAACTTAAATTGTCTTGGCAATTTAATAACTAATAAAAACTTAACACAATTAAACAAAAAAGTTTTTGCACAGTTTTACACGTTAGACCTGGGCCCATAACCTGTTGGAAATGGGTTTATTCAATAACTCTCCTCAGCTTGTGATTTTATAATATATTTTATTGACCACGCAATAAGAGTGACTTCTATACTGCATCAATGGTTTGAAGGAACTAACCGCATCCAAATTAACGGACTGACCTGAAGCATAGACGACTAATCTCGAGTGCGTGTGGGGCCCTATCGGTTCTCATATAAACAACAGTTCAAACCTTATAAACAGGATGAAAGGAACTGTATAAGGCATCCTCTCTCACACGAGAATGAAACGTTAATTTTTGTATTGAAAAATCTAACAGGGACCACTTTTCTCTTTCTCTCCTGGCGCGTTAGTTTATTAACCGATAGGGGGAAACGTAGCGCCAGACGCCTGTACACGGGGACGGTCCTCGCGGTGTTCAAGGTTGCACGCCGTCGACGTTCGCAAAAACGTAATTGTAACGAAAAGACGTCCAAGGGTGTGTTTGTGACTCTGAACTTTGAAAAAATCGAATTTTTTTTCGTAATGAAGCCGCGAGCCGAATTTGTCCACACAGGCACGTGTGCAATATACACGCACGCGTACATCGTTCGTTCGGTGACTCTACCGCGACTTCTCAACTACTCAGTGATACCAGGCCGGCAGATTTTAATGAATATTAATTTTCTCACATTCCCGAAGCCATCGACTCTTTCAATGGGAAACGCTTTTCTACACCGGTCGTCTTCTAGGAAGCAATTAAAAAGAAGGCCACGGCGCGTTCGTCTTTTCACCGACTGGCGCACTCCATTTGCACGGAGGAATATGCAAATGGGAAAATGTTGCGTATCGTCGGCCCCCTTCCGTTCGAGCATCGAGCCAGCTACACGGGTTCTTAATTTACTGGAACATTTTGCGATCGAGCCGAGCTCCCTTTGAGGCTGGAATCACGGTACAAAGATTCATATTAAATTGTTCTAAATCGGCGCCAATCAATGTTCAACCGTTCGAATTGCGTTAATTTCCCCCCTTCGAACGAGTTCGTTAGCGCACAAAGAGAGCCGTGGAAGAAGTACATTCTCACTTTTCTCCACTGATCGAATCGCGAGGCCAGCTTTACGCTTAATATGATATAAATGAAACGGTCTTTCAAAGAAAAAACGGCGAACTCGAACTAGGCGGTACGCACAGTTCGAAAAGAATTCGTTTCACCTCCACTTATCTTACCCCCAATCCTCTACGTCTATTACAAAGTGTACGATAAAAGAGAAAAGCACGGACAGTAGTATTATACTAAGAAGCTTCAACTACCGAACATTAATGCGCACCGGAAAAGTGGAACTTCGCGGAATCTTTGGAGGCGCAAGGCCGGGGGAAGAATGACGGCCACCGAGCAACAGGAAGAAAGAAGTGGAAGATGCTCGCATGGGAAACATTGCGAAACATTTGCCGAGATTGTAATTTCAGGGTAACTGCACGAGCGAAGCAGGTAACGAGCGACTATTCATAACGAGTACGTACGCGCGTACATCGTTCGCAGAAAAACCGCCTCGCCCTATAATTATCTCGCAATGCCTTGGTAATGAAAAATTATTGCTAATAATTATCCGCGAACGTTAGAAAGCGCCGTTTCGCCGAGCACCGCGTGAAGTTTCCGCGATGACCCTTTCGCCGACTCGTCTTGCCACGTTTCTTAATCTTCCGCGCGTTCTGTGTCCCCATCGCCGAGCATTTCGACGCCGGCGAAAGAATTGTAATCGATCGCCGTTACAGCGGGGCAATTAAACATTTTCGCGATGCATTTTCTGAAACGCCTAGCTTTCTACCTTTATCCGCGGTGATTTTCACCTCTCGCTTCACGAGCCTGCATAATTAAGCGGCATAATTGCCTGAACCGTTAAGAAATTGCTACAAGCGGCCCGCGTGCCCGTTGCCGATTTCTTTTCTTGAACTGGTTCATCGGTATGTTCACCGCCCGGCCGCCTATGGCTAGAGAAAACGTAAGGGATGCTTAGGAATTTTTCGTACCCCGCACGCCGGGTAACGTGTTCTTATTTCGCGTTTACGCGTCGTTCGAGTTACCATCCTCTCGCCGTCCGTGCATCTTCTCTCGCATTACCGTGGTAATTACGTTTGCATCAACGGAATCGTTACTGCGACGTTCGTGTAGAAATTGCGAACGTGCCTCGATGGAAATGACCTCGCGATAATCGCCCGGCTAGAGAAATAAAAAATGAAAGGGATGGCGGCGGAGTTAATGATGAAATTGGCGTAGCGTGTAACCGTAGCTTAAAATATCACCGATACTTTAGCATGATCGATGTGAAATGATCCGCAATTTCATCAACGGGTAAGCTCGTTTTACTGAAAGTCAGGATTTTTCCGGATCCTCTATCTCCGCGTTTCGCTCTCCTCTCGTTGCGCGTATTAGAACTCCCCAGCAATTTCTTTCCGACACCGCTATAATATCTTCCACAGGTTGACCAATTGTATCGTTCTTCGTGGGATTATCCAGCGAGGTGATTTTTCTTCAAAGAATAATACGAACGCGATAGCCAATCAGTCTGCCGACTACTCACCTCCACGATTTTCTCCAATCACAGTTATTATATATATATATATCGAAGCAAGAAGGTTTCGACGACGGAGTGAGAGTTATTTCTCTGTTGCGTTATATTTTCCTCGCAACTTATAAACCGAACGCAAACCTAACTCGTAAAGACGTCGCGTATCGATTTTACGCGTGATTGCTGTTTGGAACTTACAATCGCTCCTTTAATCGCCGTTTCTGAATAGAGGACGCCAAAATCAGCGTCGAATTTCTGTCGTGATTTGTCTATTCATATATCCCGTCAGTGAAGCAACGTAATCTTGCGGGTCGATCAAAAAATGAATTAGAGCCCTCCTGTGGCCGATTCCACTCGAATACGCTTCCGCGTCATTTTTCTTTCGGCATTGCCACTTCGACACCCAACTATGCGCATGCCAAATCTGAAATTGTATCTCGAAGGGTGAACCGTTCGCTCGTGTACGCGAATAAACAAGTACGCAGGTATCTAGACGATGGACACGAGAAAATCATTGCTACGAATGATATAAACGCACGCATATCGCAACGCACTGCGATAAAGTAATATTTCATCCAGAGCTATTCGAAAACGTTCGTTAGAACTGTTATCGTAAATTTGTCCCCTATTTTGTTAGCAATAACGGGGCAGCACGCTGGAATGCGACGAGCAGAACGGTCTTGTGAAAGTGGTATCGTTTCTCTCACTGTGTAAATCTAGCTAAATTCCCAACGAGCGTATGAATATTTAAAAACTTCGACACAATTTCGTTTGTTCGGCGCGATACATGCTGCTCCTTTTCATTCTTCTGCCGTGCAACGATCCGAACGTTAAATTACCTAATTCCTGCTCGCGTGATTCATTAAATCCGTCCTTGCAAGATTAACGCGACCCGTTCCTCCATTTTCGTAATTATCCAATCCAATTTGCTCGTTAATTGGAGACAGTAAATGGTATACACACTGCGATACGCAAATACGGCACTTAGAACTTAACCAGTACCATTCCTCGTGCTAGATCACGGTCCAATTTCGTGTGATGTTTTACTCTGTAATCAGTGGCCTATTTTACGAAAGCACGTGAGCTTAAATACGTTTTTGTTCCGCATTGAACTTACTCATCTGACTAATGACTACCCGACGTCAACGTGGTCCGCGGTGCTTGTAAATCAAGAGCGAGCATTTCCCCGCGAAGCGTTCGATATCCACGAGGACCAAACAGAAAGAACAACCGCGTGACGAGCATCTCGTGCCTTCGTTTCTACGTTCTCGCTTCCGCATTCCGCGAGAAAATTCACGGGCACTGCGCGAGACGGGCGACGTTACAATTTGCGTAGAGAAAAGGAATCGAATGCACACGATACGAGTTTACGGGCTATCTTTCCTTTAATTCCTGCCTCGTATCCTCCAGCGGATTTATTACCAAAACATTCTCGCGAATCTGCACGCGATCAGCCGGTACGCCGTTATCGCCGAAACTTCTTATCAACGACGCCGTTTCTTTCCAGTCGTCGACGGGACGGGAAAAAGCTTCGTGGAACGGAATGGTGAGAAACGGGGGGGGGGGGGGGGGGGGTGAGGTGAGGTCGGCGAAGGGAAGATGCCCAGCCATAAATAAGCATCGGAGAAAAAGTGTAATCCCTTATCGTTTGTGTAGTCTGCAGTGGCGCCTAACAATAAAGGAAAAGTTTCTCCCTTCTTCTTGTGCCTCTTCTTCTGCGCCACCCCTGCATCGCGGCCGTTCTTCAACCCTTCTTCAGCAGTGCTCGTCTGCGGAGTCGTATGTCGCGCCCCAAGAGAAAGAAAACACCCGGCGCAGTCTGTTTCGCGTTCGCCCGAATGGGAGGGGGCGGCGAGCGAGATAGCGGCGAACGCGGCAGAAAAGAAAAACGTAGGAAGATTTCGGTTGCGCCACGGTGCCGCATGCGACGAGGGCGAATAAGAAAGCGGATGAATGATACTTGCGAGGAAAGCGCGGCGGGGAGATGATGATAAGTCGGATTGTTGTGCTGGGGGACAGAAGGGCTGGCAAGGGAATAAGCAAGAAACGGGGCGGAGGAAGGGGGTCGAGAAATCTTTTAAGAGTTGCGACGCTTTAAGGACGTATTAAAAATGGCAGGCGGCGTTGAGGCCCGAGGTGCAGCCTGCAGTTTACTGTGGTATAAATTAGACTCGCTGTTCCAGCATAATCTGATATATTAACGAGTCAAACCTCGGTTCTCTGTGCTCTCGCTGCTCCGACGAGAAGGTATACAGACTGGGGCGGGACGAGGACGGCGCGGAACGGTGTAACCGGGTGAAAAGAGATCGAGCGAACGAAAGGGAACGAGGGAGAAAGGAGCGAAGAAGTTGAGAAAGGGGCGGGAGGGAGGTAGCCCGCGGGATGTATCGTCGATTTTTACTTGCTTAGTATCTCGGTTATAGTCTCGCAGTTTTTACGGTCCGGCGATCTCGCCGGGCTTAACGCCGTAATTGAAATTGTGGCCTTGCTTATCGGCCTGTCGTAACGCTGAGAAATGGATCTTTATTAGGGAGCCGCGCGCAGACGTGGCGAGTTGAAGGGTGTTGAGAAATTCAGGGGCGGCGGAAGGGAGAAGAACGAGAAACGGCGTAGGAGGGAGGAAGACGGACAGAGGGATTAAGATAAAGAGGTAGGGGAGGATAGGGCTGGGCTTTGGCAGAAACAAAACGATATCGAGTACGTTGTTGCGAGAGAGGGTATCGACTCTGCCAAAGACTTAAATACTTCGCTTTACAGCTCGCTCGCCTCGGGCGCAGTTCGCCAAGTGTTCGTGGGCGTCCCACTGTTACACAGAAGACATTAGGAACCTTAAGGATATAAAGAACATTCCGAAATAGAGCCACGAGGGAACGGGATCTCGGGCGACCAGACGCGATGGCTCGAACAAGGTCGCGGCACCGAACGGAGAAAATGGAACACCGTGAAATTACGGATGACTGTCAGGCGATAAAGTAATTACACGCGAACGTGGGATCGACGAACGAGGATGACGATTAAACTTTAGCCGGACACGAGGAAAGCACGCGTTCGATCGGGCCGCGTTATGAATTGGAACCGGGCAAATCGTTATTATTTAATAGAGAGCCGAGGAGGGTCCGTAAATAGATTATATCGATGCCGAGGAAATTTATTTTCGGAACGCTGGTACGGCGCTATCGGTGAATGGCGATGAAGATTGCGTAAAAGCGTGACGCTCGCCAGTAATGAGGAAGGAGCCGCCTCATTATGATTTATTTGTCGCGGTCAATTAGAGGGGGCTGCTCGGGGGCCGGCTAACGCTGGACGAAAGAAGAAGAGGCAGGCGATGAAGGAATTACGTAGACTCTCGTAAAACAGCTCGACGGTCCCTCGGGAGAGTATCGAGTGCGAGTTAAGTGGGTAAAAAAATTGCTACGCCTGAACGGAGAGACGCGTTTTTCTCAGTCGTCTTCTGGTAATTCGTCGAAGCGCCCGCTGCCCCGGCCTCGCGACGCTTCTTGCCCGTGCCCACTTTGCGATTAACTTAAGTTCCAAATCGGTACATCCCCGACCGAATGAATCGCAGTCGCAGCGGCGTAATTGCATCGGCAACGATCATAGTTACGGCCGTAATTATGTAATCGTAATAGTAATTTTATTCGCCGATAATAACGCGCATTAAGTAAATAAACGGACACAGATACACACGCGTGTACCGTTCGACACGATCATTACACCGTAATGTGTTTGTCGCGTTTAACGGCGAGTTGATAATAACAATCGCCAACATTGTGCAGCGATAATCGTGGCGGGCGTAAATTCGAAATTCCGAAATCGATGCGGCGCGTCCACGCGAGAGCACGAGGGACGTGGCGTGGTGTCCACGGAGAAAGAATTCTTTTGTGCGGTGTATTAATATTTAGCGGAGAATAATGATCCGGGTTACCAGCCTCTCGCCTGCACCGTATCACCTTCATAGATCGTTATGGTATATCTTGTCTCTAATTATAAGTCTCATTAATGAAGATTGATTTGGAATTCAACGCCCGTAATAAACACCGATTCAGCGTGCAGCGGGTAATCATGGAATGTCTGACGTACAGCGGGCTATTAATTCTTATTAGAAATCGTTACGGCCCAGCGTCTTCCGTCCCGTTGCAAAACACAATTTGTTAATCACGAGATACCTTCGAGCATTCATCCGCGCGAATCGTTTCTCACCGGTTAATACGATTCTCACGGCATTCGAATGACACGCCCCGGATAGTGACGCTCAATAAAATCCAGGCTGCCAAGATTGTACCGGTGCTCGGTTTGATTTGGCGAGCGAGGAACAGAAACGGAGTGCAACCCCGGGCGGATGCTAGAGTCGATTCAATTACCAATACCCGGCTGCAAAAGAAGTGACACCTGCCGCACGGTACGAAACCCTTTTATACGTACGTTGGACACCCGAAGGAAATTCTCACAGCCTACAGTGGGCCGATCGCGACGGCCACGATACAGTAGGCCAACCGTGCTACGATCCGTCCCAGTCGAGCCGTGCAGCTACAGAGGGAAGGGAAAAGAGGAGAAAGTGTCTTTCAGAGAATCGTAAGTGGCAGAGGGTCGATAAAATCTGTCGTTTCTATTCCGTTCAAGGTGGCGGCGCCGCGATGGGATAACGAAGGTGCATTGTCCAGCGCCGTTGGTCTGATTGGCGCATTTCCGCAGGTGCAAGAACGCGCGACACGAAACGTAACGAGTACCTTTTCGACGCGCCAGCATTACTTTTATTCCGACACGGGCGAACGCTGGCGAACGATCCGCGAGCCTCTTACGTATGTATCGTAAGCATCGGCGTGCCGCGCGTAAGCGCACGGAAATACTCGTTAACGTCACTTCTCGTCGCTCTCGTAATTCAAACCGCGTTCTACCTTCTTCTCGTGCCTCCCGCCCCCCATCATTGCGTCCTCGGTCCGCATTCGTACGCATTCTCTCTGCCGTTATCGTTTTGCGTGGCACCGCCGCGGCGGGGGCCCCTCGGCCAAGTAACGCGCAACGCAACAGCCCGGAGACGAAACATTCCGCGGCATTTGCATATCCCTTTTTACACCCAGCTGCATTTTCCAGTTGTCGTATTAGCCGATTCGTCGCGCGGCCACTCGCCAACATCGTTCGGGGCGCACGTTTAATCGGTTTTATCTTCCACGCGAACAGAGGAGCGTACGCGCGAACAGTTTGCGTTCTACCCTCGGCCGGTGTTTCTACGAATCCGACTATTGCAGATTTGTCCAGGGAAATCTGTCCTCTATGCCGTGCAGCCTGATTTATTTACGAATACGGAATGAACGTAACGCGCTCTCGAGATTGAATCGCGCGCCGGTGTAGACGTGTTCGCTTTGCTGTCTCCCCTTTTGAATATCACGGACAACGCGGAGGTAATTCAGACGCGGAGAAAATATCGTGCGGGAAAAATCAACGACGTCTCGTCCCGCGGCTCTGTTATCGTCGCTCGGCGCGCGGCTCTAGAAATTAACGTTTCCCGTTCACGCGAACGTTACGAATCGGTTCAATGAAACGAACGAATTCACGAGCGGAGCCAAGGGAATACGAGCATCCCGAGTCGCGTCTGGTATAAAGTCTTCTCGGATACCGAAAATGTCCCTTTGTATCGGCCTTTACGCGCGCATTGAAATAAGTGCGTACTTGTCGCACGGAAATCCTCGTTAACGTCAATTCTCGTCGGCGTTGTAATTCAGGGAACCTGTCTCCCTCTCTGTTCGACTCCGTTCCTTCCCTTTCTCAACGCCACTCTGCGCCTTCCTTTTTTCTGTCACGTACCTGCGCGGGGTATATACGTCCCGCTGTCGCCCCGCGAACTTTCCGAAGGCAGTTTGCCCGCGGATAATGGAAATACAAGCCGGCGCGTTTCGACGCATTCGTTCCGTGCCGGCTCGCCTCGAAACGTGAAACAAGCCGAACGAGAGGGTGTATATGTATTGTCGGTTCCCTCGACGGCGATACAAATTTAGTATTAAATGGATACGTCCGAGGTTCCGTCTCGTTACAACCCCTCCCGTGCCTTTTTATGTTTATTCTTTTTTCCACCTGCGACCGTGAATTCAACGGCGACACAGATACAGGTTGCTGCTCGCGCGACTAACCGCTTGTAAATATAAGCTGACCGATATAACGAGCGCGGCGAACGCGGCCAACGCGCACACCTGGCACCTCTAAATGATCGTACAACGTTGAAAACAATAGCGGGGATATTTTCTGCCGATACGAAATGCTACCGCTTTTCGTTCGAATCTTTTACTCTCCTCCACGATTCGCTTCGAAAATAAGTGACCATTCGCAGAGAGTGCGAGAAAAAGAAGAAACGACGCTTCCTACGCAGTCACGGTACCCCCTATCGTCTGAAATGTAAATGCAACCCCGTTTAAACTGCATTAAGAATGTTAACAATCGAGATACGGCGGGGCACCGAAGATTACCGAACCGATTTCACGCGATTCAGCTTCACCGTTCCATTAGCCGGTCGATGCGATATATAGAAATTGAAAGAAAGATACGAGCTTCTTCGCCGCGACGTCGATGATATCCTCGTGGTTCTTCGCACGGGACGAAACTTCCTCGAAGTCGATTCACCGGGGATAATAGTAGCGCTGCGCTCGACCCACTCGGCCGACGACGGCGGCGTTGTTTCGAGCAGGCGAAAGAAAGTACTGGTCTTTCTTGTTTCTTCTTCTCGTTTTTTTTCTGTCTTTTTTTTTTGCGGAGCTCGAGTGTCAGAACGAACAAGCGGGATTTGCACGCGGACCTCCGTGCAGGTAGCAATCGGCTTATTTCCAATCGATTCGGTCCGCGGCAAGTGTCTTTCTCCCGCCGCTCTTTCTCCGTCCCGCTAACGCCGTTCTCCTATACCTGCACCTCTTCATCTTCCATTCACGTGCACTTCCGTTCCTTTTTACCCGTTACATCGCGATACCTTGTGCCGTTCTTTACGCCCGGCCCTCCGACGGACCCTTTTCTCCTTCTTTCTTTTTGTTCGCACCGGCGTCGATGGTGCGAAGAAAAATATTTTCCCTTCAAACACACGTTCAAGTTGGTGATATCGAATTTACGACGCGATATCCATATTAAATGTTTACGAATTGGAAAATTGTCCGACAGGAGAGCGACGCAACGAAGTAGATTAAGACGACCGCGGCGCGACGCGGCGGCCAGATCGCGTCTGATCGCGTCTGATCGCGCACGGCTCATTCCCCTTTTTAGCGGTCTGCGTACACTGTCGCCCTGCAGTGCTCCAAATATTGCCGTCAATTAAATTAAGCGGTAGCTCTGCAGAAGGAAGTGGTATACCGTGTTATCGTCAATTCCACTGGAAACAGTCTATTCTCAGATTGTATCGCGACCCGGCGAAGGCACGGAGATAGCTCCATTATATATACACAGTCTAATTCAAACAATTCCCCTACAAAACCGTTTTCACAATGAAATCTGCGCCCTGTGTCTATATCCTAATTTTCTTTCTACGCGCAGCCCGGATCAACGGCTGTGGGCAGTTTGCCTACGTGGCGGAACGAAGGGCCGGCCCTTCTTCCGGCACAGGAAGGATCACCGTGTAGAAGGGAAAACCGACAGACAAGATTGTACAGCGGTATATATTTGTACGGCGTAATTGGACGTGAACGAGGACGTGCGGCAAAATTCAGCTGCCTCGAGTTTGCGTGGCTGGGCGTAGTATACCCGGAGGACCTATTAGTATCCGATTAGAAGAAGGGACCAATGCGCGGAAGGTGGCCGGACGCGTTCGCGAGCCTCTTTCCGAGCGTTTTCCACGTTTCGAGATAAGGAGAAATCGAGTTTCCTCTGCCCCCCCGCCTCGTTCCGGCAAGCCACTTACGTCGGAACGAGTGGACCCTCGAAAACGAGCGTCTACGTCGCACACGAACGATTCAGGACAAGTAGATAACTCGGACGTTACGGGCATGTAAAGCGGCCCGTGAATGGGGACTCGCATGCAACGGAATTTATACCACCGGTCAGATAAGAAGCGAATCTGCGGATATTCGCCCCAAGATCTGGCGAGACCAGCCAAAGGTATGGGAGCGCACACGCGTGCCCGCGGCCGCGTGTGTACCTCGGTTAACGATAAAATAACCGCAGTGCCCGCGGAATCGGAAAACGAATTTTACAAGCGCAGAAAATTGTTCTATCTAAAAACGTGAATTCCGGCGGCCGGCGATATCCTTCGACGCCGCACGTTCGGCCATAAACTGCGGCTCCTTCGATGAACATCGTCGAGATAAAGCGACGCTACGGCCCGTCTCTGCTTTCAAATGCATCGTACGTTTCATTTCGAAATACGTACGCCGCGAGTCTCACTTTCCGCGAGTATCGAGCCATTATTTGCAGTCACGGGGCAACAGTTTGCGCGCCCCGCGAGTGCGCTTGTATTGTGCTCGAAAGATAAATTCGTGGCGCTATTGCGATCGGAGGGTCAAATTTTTGCCACTCGTCGTCAGAAAATTCAGATCAATCGCAACGGCACAGAGCACGCAATTGGTTCCGTGTAAGAACCGTCGCGAGAAGAATGGTCGGCTCGACAAAGCCAGCTGGCCCGAGAGGGAGAGGCGTCTCTCGGCTCTGCCCGAGGAGTCGCGAAGATACGTACGGTGGGGAAGAGGAGAAGAAGTGTGGGTGCCTGCGATCGGACCCGGTGACGAGCCAGGCAAAAAGGAAGAAACATCAGCAGCAGCAGCAGCAGCGGGCAGCGCACTTCTGCTTATTCCGAGAAACGGCTCCATTAACGAAATGGTCGGACAAACGAAACCGAACGCGGCGCGATCGCGCGCAATACACGCAGTCCACGGGCCCCGGCACCGTGTGTATCGCTAGAACGATCGACTACCTCTCTTACCGGCGGCCCCGAGGAAGAGAGAAAGTGAGTTAAGAGTTGCCGGACGAGAAGATGCAGCGATCCGCTGGATTCCAGCGTCAAGGCGGTGAGGCTTCTTTGAAGGTTGCATCTGTTCGTACCCCGGCCCGGCAGAACGACTCCTCTTTGCGCTCGCGGAATTGCATTATCGATTATTGCAACATTCAATCGCGCGTCCCCAGCATTTTCACGCGGCCCTGGAAGCCGTTCCCCTTTCGACGAAAGGGAAACCGCCGATGACGCGTTTCGAGGAAGAAACCTCCCCCCGTGTTGCGCGGCTGATCGCGCGTACGCGGGGGTTGATTTCGCGAACGAACGCGTGCACCGCGAACAGCGAACGAGGCAACGGCGATGCTCGACTTGTCCCCGGGTCGTTCGCACGTTTTCCTCCCACGCGAAGGATACTCCCCTACCCGCGAACTACACCGATACTTTCGAGTGTACGCTACACGCGTTCTGCTTACGCATTCAGCAGACATCCCGGCCAAGGTACATCGGGAGGAACGTTAAGCCGGCTATTAAAAGCGCGATAGACCGTAATACCCGTAGTTAACCGAACGCGGCCGGCCCACTACATTTAGAGGGAACTGCGAAAGTTACGGGCATTATTATCCATCCGCTCTCCGTCGGCCTTTTTTTTCTATCGAGCCGCGGCCCGCGATGCTGCTACGTTGCAACAATAAAAGCTATTTTACTTCTTAATCCGAGACACTGTAATTTTCCGTGGCCACGGGAGCGGACAGAGGGAGGAGAGAGAATCGAGAGACCTTTTTTTTTAGCGGGCGCCATCGGACGCGGTCGGAGCGGTCGTAGCCGGGTAATGCCCCTACGCCCCTTCGCCCCGGCGTTTTCCAGCATTTACTTTTAAAACTCATTTCTCCCCGTTACGCTCTCCCGACGTTCTCCGAATCGAGTTTCATCGTTCGCCGATACGTACGTCCGCCGGATCGTTCCTGCACAGAGCTCGCCGCGTTATTGCGAGATGGGCCGAACGTTTATTAAAACCGCATTTAAAAACGGCGCTCGCGTTGTTCCGTCTATTCGCCGTGGTCCGGGCGAGGAGGATCGAAGCGAAATTTGTCGCGCGCACCCGAACGAAACGCCGGCGAAATTCAGTAGAAAATGACAACGACGACCGTGCGTTTTCCCCTTGCGCGGCGAGTCGACGCATCTCCCTCGGAGAAACGAGAAGTTCGCGGAGCAACTCTTTACGCGACAGGGCGACGCGAAGGGAGAGGGAGAAAGAAGGAGATAAAAAAATCTGTGCTCATGCATTTCACATGAGGGCACGGTTTTGTCAATACCGTTGTTGTGATCGAAAATGACTCCTGGAAGACACGATTTGAATAAGAGGGCCGTCGGGACGGGTGGGGGGGGGGGGGGGTGAGGGGCCGGGCCCTCGTGTCGAACTCGAATCAGCCCGACTGTAACGAATAAATTGCTCGCATTACGAGCGTCGGCAGCGATCCGCCGTTCTATTCGTATGACTACGGAATAGATCAACTTTTGCTCCCGCCGCACTTTGTACGCCGATTTATTTGAGACGCTCCCGTCACTCCGCGAATCCATAATGCATACCGATTTCTGGTAGGCTTCCCTGCGATCGTTCCGCGGTGAGATACGAGGGAAAGTGTATCCTCGATGGAGGGGCCCTATCCACCGCGGTAGACGTTACATCCGTCGACAAATGCGCGCAAGTCCGCGTCGATTCCATTTTAACCACCGTCGCATTCAATTGCAACGGGAATAATAAATTTTCTCCGTCGCCGTTCGATTCGGTCGAGATACTTCCGCGTGCCATTAAAATCCTTTGAAATTCCTATTGTCCGCCGGATGAAAAGAGCCTGGGTCCGGTGTCGAGGGGTCGGACGTTCTAAAGCTGATTATTTCGACTGCAATTATGGAGTAACCATGGCAATTCTGGAAATCGTAGGCACTAGGCCGGGCAAGTGGGGGGGTGGGGGGTGTTTTTTCGTTCCAGCACGAAGGCAGGGAAAGAGTAAGGGAAGAAGGAATAGAGAAAGATAGAGAGAAAGAGAGAGGGACCTGTTTTTACAATCGGGCTGCCCTAGCGACTGTTGCCAGCAATTATCGTATATCCGGTGCTTAGAAGCCGCGGCATTTAAAGAGTGCACGTCGCGCTCAAACGGGAGCAAGCGCAACGGGGAAAATAAGAATGCGCTTCACTTTGCACGGCCAATTACAGAACGGCTAAGAGCACCACAGGTAGCCCGCCGTTTATTCTCAGAAAGATACTTCCCCGTGGGTTGCATACCTCCTGTACCAGCAACTGTTCTTTTTCTCCCCCACCCCCCACCTCGCCCCCTTTTTTCCCTTCTTTTCCTTTCATTTTTACCTTTTCGAATGCAAATTACTCGGAGCACCATATTTCGAGTTCTCACTCGTAAACGATACGGTCGGGACTATCAACGACACTATACCGTATATCAGTGTGACTCATACCCCTATCAGATGACACCGCTGCGCCTTAGTTTGATAAACGTATGCGTTGCGCAGCGAGAGAAAAGCCTCGCTCAACCGGCAATTGAACCCTGTATACGACAGATAATGGCTATATCCCCGCCGGAGGAACGTTTCTTGGATTCGGCCGGTAATTGATCAAATTGCATCTTTATATTAGTTGCGTGACCGATTCGTTGGCCGGTGTGCCTCGAAACGGGACGCGTAATGCATGTCTTATTCATGACGGTGCCTCGCAATTCCGACGTAAATATGCAAATCCGCGGCGGTTCCACTTTCGGGCTCGATCTATCGTTTTTTTCTTCCTTTTGGTTTTTAAACGCCACGGAAACCTCGAGAGCCCTAAAATCGAAGGCGGCTAAGTCGGTCCGCGGCCCGGCAAAGTGCTCGGCCCATTTCCCCCGAGAAGCCGCGACGCCACTTTTCCAGCCAATAAATTCCTCGGTGGCACGGTCATATTTCCACCGGTTAATTCGGCCACAAAAGCCGGAGGGGATGTACATTTTTCGGCGTGTCGCACGCCAGAATTGCCGGGTATCTGCGCGGCCTGCGCCGGTGTTTACGAAAAGCGGGACCAAGGGACAGAGTCGGTCGAGATTCGCGCAATTTAACGCGAACACTCGTTGATTAGCATGCGAGGGGCAACACGGGGCAGCGCCGCGACGGTTCTCCGGTCGAGGCGTTGAATGATCGTCGCTCCGAAAGGAGGAAAAAAAAAAAAAAGAAGAAAAACCGTGTCAGCCTGGACGTCAACGATTTTAGCATAAGAATACCGAGATCTCTCCGCGGCGGCCAAGTGTACGCGTTGCTCCGGCTTGTATTTGTACGCTCATTGTCCAGCCCGGATACCAACACGGGGAACGGCCGAAAGAAAAATAGACGGCGTCGCTGGTGCCGCGAACTACGTCGTGATCGAGTGCAGTTATGACACTCCGGACGGCACATTTGTATTCGAATAAACACGAGCGTGGGAGGTGAGAGACTGAATAATAACTGTGGATAACGTCTCGCTGTCAGAGGGACTCGCCGGCCATCCAACCGAACTGCATACCTTTGCATCTTCATTCGCGGAAACGGCAAGCTGTTGCGAAAAGATTTCTATTAATATCGCTCCAAGGTGGCGGCGCGGAGGGCTGCCCAGCTGGTCGCGAACAAAAATTTCAAGATCGCTCAATAAGATCGGTTTAACGGGCGACTCGTCGCAACGAGACTGGGCGACGTCGATTAATTTCGAACGCGAAATGTGTACGCGTTGGGAACAGCTTCTTTCTTGCAGAGCGCTTTGCGTGCCACTCAAATAAGTCTTAATAAGTATCTGCAACGATCGATTGCGTTACGCGTTCTTTCGTCGCGATCCCATCGCGAGTTACCGCGGCGAAAAATACCCGCTGCGGCAAACCTGTCGCAGTGCCCCGCTGGATATTATCGTGGTCGAATCGCGCGATTCCCGATGATCGCGAACGACACCGGGCGAGCCCCGCCGCGGATAAATTTAATACGCGAACCGAGCGATCTATCTAACGCGGTGTCGTTGAAGCGTGCTTCGACCCGGCCGACAGGTGAGGCCGCATTCAATTTTCGCGATCGAGCCCGCGGGGCCTCTGGCCGCCAACCCTCGGCGATGATCCCTTTCTCTATGCGCCCCGCGGATTCGGTAGTTTCGACCCTCTTTTGTGCCCGACAGTTAAACCGCAGCCATTATCCTCTATTTTTCTCTTGGCAAGTCCGAGGGCCACCCTTCGCCGGTCGCGGCATTCGCTGCAACCTTTTGTAGAGGCAGCGGCACGGTAGCCGGGAGTCTGGTCGTGCGCATCGATAGCGGTAGATAACCGACACGAGCAGGGCACAGAGAGCGAAGCACCAATTAGGAATTAGATTTCTCCTGGATGCCGGATCTCTTTATTTGCTCTCTTGGCGTGCCTCTGTGTACCCCGCTGCGATCTCCGCGGCTGCACGAGGCCGGGTACGTGTGCCTGTTTATTCGGTACTGGCACTCCGGTCTGCGCTGGTTCGCAGCCACTGGTACACCCGGTAGCACGTGTCTCGCGATCGCAATGAGAAGTACACGCGTATGGAGGGAGAGGTGGAGAGAGAGGGAGAAAGAGAGGAAGGAGAAACCTAGCCAGCTCTAATGAACGCTGAAAATTAGCCGCTATCTATTCATCTGGTTGGTAGCTGCGTCCTGCCGCGAAGGAACGAAGAAGGTCGGCGAGAGGGAAAGAGGGAGAGGAAGGGAGAAAAAGAAGATCGGGCAAGTCGACGGGCTATACGAAACCTACTGCCTTCTGTCGTGCGCCATGTGCCTCCATCGGGATTTAATTCGATCGCCCGTTCGAGCAGACTGGAGCCGAAACCCCTGTAGAATCGCTCGTCCTACGACTGCTAATGAAATTAATTCGCCGTTTATTAGAACGAATAACTTCGTTACGTTATTACTCGCAACGCTGCGCCACGGACAACGCAGCAAACACAGTGGGGACCGTTAAAAATTCAGCAAGTCAGGATTCGCGTGCGGGCAAGGCCGCTCGAGGCATGCGACGTTCGATTGCATTTGTCCGCGCTGAAAGGGGCAGCGACGGGTTTCGTCTTATGGAAAGTACGAGCGATAAACGGAAATATCAGAAACAGAGCTTTGAATTACGCGCAGGAGCATGGGTGGATGGGAAGGGGAGCAGTTTTCCAGCGGGGACAACAATTTTACGAGGCAGAACCGCGCTCACGTGAAGATATAAAACACCGCTTCCAAGGGAACCTACGCCACTTTGGCTCGCCCGATAGCCAGGGACAGGGGCTAAAAGCGCAACGTCGTTCGGCGTCGTAACTCCGGCAAATTTGTTGCAACGAAAACATATATTTCGCGTTCTCGCCCCTCGTCTGTCGATCGCGACCGAAATGTAATCCCCGTCGTTCGTTGCGCACCGACGCCGCGAAATGATTCCTTATTTGTCGCGCGCAAAAACCGACGCCGGAGCGTCGCGCGTTCCACGTTTGACGCGTGACCGTGCGTGCTGCGAAAATTCGCCGATGGCTGTTCGCCGGAAATTATTTATCGCGGGGCATAATTGATTCGAGTCGTATGAAACAATCAATGCAGATGGTATAACGAGCGTGCCTCTGTGCGCCGAACTTCACCGTATCAATAAAGTATCTTTTTCCCATCGCGTTTCCCGCCGCCCCTACGCTCGCCCTCTCCCTGTCTCGTTCCGAAAAAGCCCGAATTGTTGGCCCGGAATTAAATTTCTATCATTGTTTTTCAACAATGTTTATCCGATACCGTGAAATTTGCCGCGCGCGCTTAATTGAACGCGGGACCGGAAACAAAGCCGACGTTTCTTTCCAGCCAGGTCACCGATATTCGCGAGGCACGATCGAACGTGCAGATTCTATTATCGCGGGCAGGGACTCGTAGCTTGGTTAAATGGAGAGAGAGAGAGAGAGAGGGGGGGTGGAGGGAGGCAGGGAGGGAGGGAGAGCATCCACCACCGTTGCTGCTGCTGCCTGTGCTGCCTGGTCGAGCAGAGTTGGTCAATCGGGATCTCTCTTGGATTACGCTTTACACGGATCCAATCCCCGTTCCTACCCTTCCTACCTAATTAAACGGAACTAATACTGACGTTGCACGTAGTCACTGAAAACGCCTATGGCGAACGCTGCAGGCCAGCCGCATCTACACGTACGAGAATTGACTTGTGTTCATTCCGTTCGCGCGCGTTCATCGGATCGCTGAATAAGACAAAGCGAATCGAATCAGGTCCAAGAAACTTGTAACCGATAATGGCTCTTGGTACACGCATCTTGCGCCCACTCCCACGGGTTTGGTCATTTTACTTCGCGTTGATAGTGTCCGGGACGAGACGATTCCCAAACTCAAGTTCGCCGTTCGATCGACAACGAAATATTATTTCGCTGGATCTGTTCATCGGTCGGACAAACGACGATGTAAAACATTCAGAACGCACTTTGCACGATCATTAATGAAGCCGACGCGTTCAGTCCGCCGACTACTGTAAGACCGAGCGTTCGACAATAGCTTTATTAAATAAAATCGCATCAAGAGGATCGTACACGACGGGGTTAATTGAATGATTGGTCCGGGTACACCCGGGTCAGGTCGCATCACGTTTTCCTACGGCGCGTATCGCCCGTCCCCCAGTCCCCCTGCCGCGCCTTCTGTCAATTCAAATGATCGCGTCTATGCGCAACGTCTGTGTGCGTTCGCGTCTACGATAAGCCCTTCTGGCTTGTCTATTCACGGTTACATAACTACATACCACGTACCACCGGGCCACGCATTCATTTACACACAGGTTGAAACACTTTGGCGTATTTCGTTTGACGCAGTTTGCGCATTAGTAATGCAAATTCAACGTTAGTTCACCTTTCGCAAGGGCTCGGCCAACATGGATTTTCAAAGATACCACTCGACCATAGACCTTTTCGGCTAGCACGGGGCGGGATGGAAATTTGGTAGCATCAAGGGCTGCGTCAATTTCGTTCCGTCGGCATAAGTGGAAACGAATTACGCCGGCGCGACGCCGCGCACACCGAATCATCGAATCGCACGGGAAATTGGATCACGTTTTACGATCTGATCAATTTCATCGCCGCGCGAACATCCTTGGCGTATTTGTCCTTGCCGCACACGCGGAACGTTCGACGAGCCCCTCCATGTGTTTCTTTCTCTATACACCGACGTTTCGTGTCGTTAACTTTTAACGCGCATGTGTTATCGAGAAAATGTCACCTGTTACCCGGCGAGCTCCTTATCGGCCCGTCGGCAGTGCCCATTTTTGCCACGCTCTACGACGACGACGGTTCGCGCAGACCGCCTCCTACTTTTTGGCCGACGGAACCGAACACGATGGCCCGTAATCAGCCGTGCGACTATCGTGCCCGGTTCTTGCCGAATCGTTGCAGCTTTACGATCGATTTTAATCGCCAGATGGATCATCCAATATCCGAGTTTTTGCCAATCTACCCGAACGCTACTCGACGCGGCAAAACGCGGCGACGATTCAATTTTCATCGCGATTTTTATTACGAAGACGTGTCAGCGTCGAAGTCGAGCCAATTTTCTTCGACGACCTTGACGTTCGTGGATGAACAGAGGTACACCATGTGCGACGCACCGCATCGTCGAGTCTTCCCGTCACAGGGTACCGCGGCGAAGACGAAAGGCGGATCATCGCCTGCACATAACGGAGACGCGTTATCGATTGCCTCGTGCACAAATAGTAGATGCAGACGTTTGGATAGTTAACGTTGACTACCGATCAGACGCGGTCGAATCATTTAAACGGACAAGCTTGACCAAAGCGCAGCCGGGTTTCATCGCGGCAACGCGAAGGAGGCGCGAATAAAATCCACTCGCGGTTCTTGGCGCGTCGCGGAGTAGAAGGAAAAGGCAAATGAAATTCCTCGGATAGAATTAATTACATCGGTATTGCCGGACGTCGATGGGCCGGGGAAAGGGGGCATAGGGGGGGGGGGAGGCTAGGGGGAAAGCGTTGCCGGGGGCGAAAGTATTTTCCATGGATCAATAGAATCCGGCTGAATTGCATTTGGATCGAGCGAAATGCTAATAAAGCCGGCATCGCATTGTTCGACGGACACGTAGGACTGATTCACCGATACGCCAGACGACAATGGCTTTTTAATAACGGTTCAAGAGGCGCGACTGTTGCACCCGCGGAATTATTATAATAAAGGCTTCCGAAGTATCTGGTTACCGATTGCTCGGTGACCCCTTCCCACTCGCGCGTTCGTTCCCAATAGAACGTATCGGCGGGGATCTTGAATTTCGGTGAACGCGTACCAACGGCGCGCGTGCCCATCGTCTTTTCGGTAACGGGGCCTCTCTGCCGACCGCGACACTCGTAAAACTCGTGAAAGTTACCGGGCGCACGGGCCGAGCCGATAAATAACGATCGCGGTGCCCGCTAGATGATCATTAAAATGCAATCATGCGCCCGTTTCGACCGGAGCTTTCACGAACGGGTTAAAGCGCGCCGATAAGAATCGTGTACGCCGAGCGATGGGATCGATTCTTTTTCTCTAAGCCGTAATGCGAGATTTAATTAAGATACACGTTCGCGTGAGAGAATTATCATCGCCTAGGCCGCGTGAAACACGTCGAAACGGAATGCGATAGGTATTTCCGGGAAACCTTTCGCGAAGGGGTTCGCCGTGAATTCTGCAGAACTTTCGCGATGGCTCAATTTCGAAATTGGGTGAAATGGGCGAAACGGAGGGAACAAAAATGCACCACGAAGTGTACACGCGGGGGAAAGAAATTATTGTTAGATGCTAGAAGAAACGGGTGGAAACCGACTGAGAATCGTTTCGAGACGCGTCGACGAAACGGAACCTAACCCCCGCTAAGTTCTGCTCGTCCTTTCGTTTCTCGGAGTGGAAACATTTATTTCTCCAAGAGAACCTTGGCATGAATTCCTATCTGTCACGATTTCCGATCACGATCGTTTCGTCGATTTCATGGAATAAGCTCGGCGACCGTAGAAGAACAATAATCCCTCGTCCCATCTTTGATTATAGCCCCGTGGAAAATCGCAAAACGTCTAGGCACAGCTCGCATGGCACCGGCCGTGGACCTATTATCCATTTATACTGTTTCCAGTGTCGATCGACCGCCTCTGTCCCGACAATTACACCTTCTCCACCCCGTTCCCCTTTTGCTGTATTTCGAAAGGTCGTCGAGCGTCGGTGAAATAGAACCGTACAGGGTTAGCCGCGTAGTAACGTCGGTCCGCTCATTGGCGATCGTCTCCGCGGGTAACGCAGGAACGGTTTCGAAATTTTCAAGATACCAACATCGCACGGGTCCACGTCATAATAAAATGAAATTCATGACCCCCGATCAAGGGGAGCGCGATTAGCTACCGCGACGCGACGCTTTATCGCAATCACGTGCACGCGTAACGTCCCCTTTCGTCTTTCGTTTCTTTTCTCTCTTTCCCTCGAGTCCGACGCGCAGTTTTCCCGCAGCTTCTCGCTTTTTCATCGTAACCCTTTTCGCGTTTCCTTGCCTTCCTTTCAGCTTCGTTCTCGCGCACCGTTCCGTATCTCTTTCTCCGCCTCGAATAGTTTTGATTCATGAGAAGGGTGTAACCCGAGCGTGCGTGTTACACGTGTATGTGTGCACGTGAGCGTGCATGCGTGCACACCTCGAGGTGTGTTCCTCCCCGCTCCACTCTGTACACCTCGTTCCGTTCTCTTCTTCGTCTAGCCCGTTCTGCCGGCGGACAAGGCGAAATCCGACACTGCATACCAGTAACTCGACTTCCAACCCGGCGCCCACCCTCTTCCTTCTGTCGCCTTGGTCTGTCTACCTTTTTCTTCCACCTTCGCCAACCCACCACCACCGTCTTGCCGGGAATCTAACGTGTGCTCGCGCGAGCGCGAACGGTCTACGTTTAAACACGTGTCAACATGTCGGTTGACATAGATTTTTCGCCGAGATAGACGCTCGAAAATAAGAAGAGTGGCCCCGAAACGCACCCGAAAGAAGCATGATCGACTCTCCCCGGCATCGGGGGGGCCGGAGTGTGAGAAAGAGAATGAACCAACGACGAGGGAGGAGAGTACCACGAAACCAGTTTGTACGTTTCGAAGCGGCGCGCCGTTCTTAAAAGTACGGCCACTCGGGGCGCTCATGGATCCGCGTTTAACACCGGGAGGCATAGTGTTGCATTGTCGGCCAGCACGGCTTTTAGGATCCCTGTATCGCGTTTGCTCCTTAATTGATGACTCTCTCTCTCTCTCTCTCTCTCTCTCGCTCTCTCTTCGCGATGGTTATTAGCTATAACCGACTATTAGCTGTAGCAATCGATTGCACGAAACGAGAGCATCGAACGCGGGCAACCGCACGTAAATTCTTCCATCAACCTTGCTCCGTTTCGTGTGGTGGTTCGTTAAATGATCCAACGGGAGTCAAATAATATTCCTGCTAGCCGTACGGTATTCGTCGTATCCGAATTTCTCTGACAAGATCTATCGTTATCTCTTGCCTCAAATTGGATTTCCATTTACGAAGATTCTAAACGTGGCTTGCTATAATGAGATTTAAAAAAACCGATCGTACCTCCGCACATGGTGGGACCGATTCTTGCGCGCACCTGATAATTGACGTTCGCGATGTTTTCCAAGGCCCAAGCGGACCGTGCAAACGAGCAGTCCCGAGGTTCGACAATTTTCCTCCTACGTTCGCGCCGCTCGTATGAATCATTACGTTCGCGGCAAAAGACCAAGGTGTACATGCACGCATTACATGTACACGGCTCTGGCCCCGGGTGAAAGTTGTGATATATCCTTTATAATTTCGTACGGCCGGCGTATTGCTTCCGTATGTAGGAACCATTTGTTCCGGAAAATGGGTGCAATTTTGTCTCCCCCGGATGGTAGAACAAGCGCAATACCTTCGCGGATATAATTTAAACAAGGGCTCTTTATGTAACACGGTCTATTTATTTGGGCATACCTACCCCTGCCCGTCGTATACAATGCCCATGCGAAACGTCACGCAATTTCTGTTAAACGCCCTCGCCCCTAATGGACGTGTCGACTTGCGCGCGGCCCCGCAGAAACGTATTACGCATATTCTTGCGGCTTCGCGAATATAACCCGACGAGGTCAGGATCCCCCATTTTTTTAATTATTGGTCCCGCCGTGCTTCCAATAGCTTCACTGTTTACGGAAAGAGGTAAGCGCGCAGAGCGTTGGCGAAACGTTTCAGGTGCTCCAGAAATAATAATGATCGTTGTCGCTGCACGGGCGAGTGTAATTCCGGAAGTTCTTCATCATAAATTCGTGGATATAATTAACGCGAGATTCGACCGATCGTCGCCGCACGATCTGCTCCTTTCGTGAAGTTCAACAATGGCAGTCGTTCCCGTTCAAGTTCGCGTATCATAGTCGCGCATACGTACGAGGCACTTCATTCCGCTTATTAAGTATAATTCTAGCGGCGGACCACCGACGTTGCGGTTCTGCATTCTCGAAGGCCAAGAAATTTCAACAATAAAACCGTGCGCCCCTTGTCCCCCCCCCCCCCCCCACCGACCGGCCGCACTCGCAATTTCATAAATCGTATGCGACTAAATTGCACGGAAACGCCGACACACGAAATCGGCACGTTCGACCGACACAAGTACTTTCGTCCCCGTCGTACTGACGTACGAATTTTCCCTCGCTCCCTGGCCCAGCGCTTCCCTCTTTTTCCTTCGTTTTCTCTTTCTCCATCCCCAAGAGGACCCTCGTCTCGGAAAATTCGATTTCAAGGATTTGCTGGCGACAGACACGAACACACGTCTTTCAGGGCATAGTGCAGCACGAACGGAGACGGTGCTCTTATACAGGTACAAAAGCTATTGCAGCTCTTCGTCAACGACGATACGCGTATACATAACACACACCCGAAACCCGAGCGCTTCAACGAGCGGGCATGTGCACGCTTTCCGCCTCTCTACGCGGATGTTAGAATAAAATTTGCTTCGTTCGCCTATCGTACCACCCTAACAATTATAATCTGATTCGTATTTACTGTTCGACGGTCTCGCGGTTGCCACGGCAAATCTATAAAATTCGATATCTATAATTGAAATAGCTTTCGACCGCAGCCGTGCATCGATCTCGTCTCCGTGACGAGTGAATCAGTTTTCGCATTCTGTGCGTGAAAAATGCGTGCATCGAGTTTCGTTTGCGTAGCAATTTTTTGCATTAATCGATGCAACACATGTACACGTCCCTCTCTAGCTTGGCGTATCAGTACGGAGGATAAATGCAGATATTACTCGCACCAACAGAGTTCGCGAAAATAATGACGGGAACAGAGAGAAGCGACTGTAACTCGCAAACAAAATCAAGTGCGGTACAGGAACGTCGGGTTCGCGAACCTTTGCTCGCATATAATAACACTGGCTGTGTTACCCGCGAAACTATAAAATAAACAGGCGATTCAGTGTCGTCTTTGTTATACCGCAAATGTTGACCCGTATTCGTCACTGTTCGATTCGCGACAACGTGCGACAACTGTATAATATGATTATTCGATCGTCGATGTTTCACTCACCTTCGGCAGGACGTGTCGTAATTCCACGAGGCGTTCGGTAAAATTGGGCACAGGTAAAATTGAAAACACGAGGAACAAAACGAAATCAAGATCCTTGGTGGCAGAGGGTTTCTCCGCTCCTTAAGTTCTTCCCTCGAAGGGGTGCGTGAGTGCGTGCGTGCGTGCGTGCGTGCGTGTCCTACGGTTCCTCTCGCGTGTGGCGTGAGAATTCTTCTTCGGTGTTCGCGAAACGAGGTAAAAAGTAGACGATGAGGTTGGCCAAGTCCTTTAGCCGTTGCCACGGTCCGTTTCTGCCTCTTTCCACGACGCCTCGGTTCCCCCTTTTTTTTTCTTTAATTGCCCTCCTTAATATGCGAAACGGCACACGAATTTCAATGGGTTCGCGTGATTATTAATTAAGACGTTCCACTCGAATCGAGTCCAATGATGTATACACCGTAAGGTGATCAGGACATCGGGCCGATGATTGGTCGTGCAGAACGAATGTCTCCTTTCGCCTGGCCCTGATTAATTATCTATTCGAGTAATCAGCGTCGTTCATTTACTTTGTTCGCCGCTTATACACATTCTCGGCAGCCCTTAAGCACGGACACCGATGGACTCCGTTCACCGGTTAATTAAGTCAACGGAAAGTTGCTAGAGAGTCTCCTTCCTTTTTTTTTTTTTCGCTGCGAGACCACGTGTCTTCGATTCTTTTCCTTTACCCTCGGCCACGTATCGCCGAGCGATAAACACTTTGCACGACCGAGACACAGATATTTATTCTTGCGAGCAGGTTGCGATGTTTTCGTTTCTTAGACGTTCGACGAACGTGCAACGCGAACGTAAACGCGCATGACCCGTTCTAATCTTAAAAACTCCCGACACGATAGCGATATAAGTAAGTACCTGTCGTCGGATGGAACGCCAGTCGCACGGTTCACGATCGTTCGACCGTACGCGTAAACGGACGTCCACACCGGCGCATCCCGAGTCAGCGTAAAACGTTTATCAGAGCGAAAGCTCGACGGGCGACAATCGACGCCGGTATCGATGAGCTTTTAATTCGACCTGGCGGTGATCGATACCTCGGCCCGCGACGAAATTATCCGCTAATCGGGCGACGCAGACATCGTGGAACGCGGTAACGAAACGCTGGCTCGATTTTCATTAGCCAGAGGTGAAGAAAACGGGGCAGTCGGTGCTCGCGAACATCGCTCCACGGATTCTCGATATATTTAACGATCGATCGGTCTCGCGCGGCGAAAGCTTTATCGGTGATCTTGATTTTTTCCCCGCTCACGCCGCTCCTCGGCTCCTTCCGCTATCGATTCCCGTTGTTTTCCAATCGAGACTGAAATCTTTCGAGGTTGTAATCAAACGACGAGCACCGGATCGGTGGTGAATCGATGTCGGTGATTGACTCTGCGTGGAGGAACGAGGATGTCTGTCCGCGCATACGTCGGTTTAATTACTTCAGCGGTTAGTCGGTACAATACGCTCACTCGTGGCCAAGTTACCGGTATATATACGGGTACACCGGCTTCCAATTGCAGTTACTCGTGGCTGATGCACCGCAGGACGCATCTCGAAGCCCACAAGCATACGGTAGCCCCGAAGTTCGCACTAGAAACACCCTCGGCAGCACTCCAGAGTACTCGATCGCACTCACGTCGACGGATCATGATGTTGCCAACGAGCACTGATTCAATGTAAACAACACACACATACACGGGTTACACACATGTATACATCGACGTATCTGTACGGTCGCACTGTAGCCGTGTCACAAATCCGAACGGCGTTGTCGTCAAAATTAGTTACTAATCGTGCTCCAATCGATCCCACAAGATGAATCCAATCGACGTCACTTCCCGTAAAGTATCCCAACACTTGGCGTACTTGTCGCTCGGATTGCACGTGCACACTCGTCCGAGTTACACGCGGATCGCCTTGATCGATATACCCGGCTGAATTTCCCTGTTATCACAGCGCGCGATCATCGCCAACCATATTGTGCCTCGCTTGTCGGAAGACGGGTCGAAACTATCCGGCCGGGATTTACCGTAAATATCGATTCTCGATTACGGCGGACGATCGCGAAATTGCTATTATTAAATTCCCATTCGATATCGATTCGGCCCGTGAAAACGTATCGACCGGGATCGATCCTCACGGCGAGCTGTCACTGGTTTGACAGTTTCCGCGGACTGTACACGCGGCTCGTCGGTGATCGTCGAAAATTTGCACGCGAATCGGTCGTATGGACCACCGTGATCCGGCCTCGGAACACACGCTCGTTGAACTGTCGTTCGGAGCAGCTCGGCCCGCGGTTTAGTATCAACGTTCGTTCTTGGCTGGCGTCGCGCCCCTCCCGGGACGCCGGTCGACGCCAATCGAGTGCGCGTATACCTACGTGCACATACCTGCGAACCTGAGAGGAGAACCCACCTCTGCCTTTTTGCCTGAATCTCGACTGCGCGCACCTCTGCGCGATCGTGTGTGAGTGCGTTTTGCGTTCATATTCGCGTACCATCGGCCGATTTTGTCTTCGTTTCGTCAATTTTTTTTTCTTTCCTCCATTCCTTTCGGGGCTTTTTTCTTCTCTCGTTTCGCTTTCCGTTCCTCGTCGGGACTATCGCTCGGGCGTTCTCGATGTTGACTTCTCGTTCGGGTGAACAGGCGTGGCAGAGGGGATCAGTCGTCGAGAATTCTGATTCCCGTGCGCTTTTTCTTTCTTTTCTTTTTTTTTGGCTCCGAACGGTAGCAGGTGTTTTGTGCGGCATTAAATTCCTTTTATCGAATTAGGCGTTTCGTTTCGAGGGGGATTTAAAAGCGGCGCACGCAGCGCTGCCGTTGTCGCGTTCGGTCGGATTTATTTTTTTTTTCCGCGCAATCGAACACTAATTAATGCTCGCGAACAATTATTTATTTCGATACGGGGCACCGAGTACCGTTATAGTGGGCCAATTATTTTCGCGTAATATATAATACATAACATTTGCCTGCCTCAACCCGCGTTTGTGCAGCGACCCTTTCCGTTGTTATTGCTTTTTAAGCATTCGAATCATTTTTCGCAATGTTTGCGCATACGAAACAGCAGCGTTCTCGTGAAAGATATATCGCAAATTAAATTAACTCGTTTAATTGGAATAGAATCATATTCTTGTTGCTGCCGGCTGCACCTGTATCAAATTATACCGAATTCTCTCCGTTCGGATATTCCCCCGTTTTACGAGAATTTTCTGTAATACTACTTCGTGGAAGTCGCGCCCGCGATACGATAAAATAACTCAAAGGAGTAAGATAGAGACCGTGGATAGATCAAAGCTCACGACGAGTACATTAAGGGCCTGCCTCTCAGGTGGCTCAATTTAACTGAAGAACAGCAGGTATACACTGCTGGAAGATCAGACTCGTTTTCCTTCTCATCGTATTACCATACTTGAGTAGCACGCGCGGACAGCAAACGCGGAATTCACAGTGTCGTCCCGACCTTGCCGCCCGCTCTAATTGGCAGACGCTGATCTAAAGTCTCGAATTTAAGCGTTCGCTTAATGACAAAAATGCTATTATTCCTCGCAGTCTCGTTTCGTTCGCGGCGCCCCGTTACAACCCACGACTGTTTGCCTTCGTAACGATCGATGGAACCGAATGGATTTATATTTTACAATGGCTTTTTGTCCTTCTTATTAATTTCCTGGCTACGAGTGACGGCAGAACTGACGGGAAATAACATTAATGCGCAGAAGATTCCAATGCAATTACCGTTTCACGATTAAAGATTGAACACCGCGGGAAAGAATGTCGATAATAATTATCCTGCTGATGCAAGCGCGAGTAGACGCATCCTGGCTTTCTATTAAAAACGACATACGTGTGCTCTGCATTCTCTATTGATCAAACGATTCAACCTACATTTAATAATATCCCGTGAACTAAGTGCTTGCACAATTCCATCTGCTAGTCGAAAATTCCTTCCTGCCTTTTTTTTTTGTTTTCCCAATCATTTTATAGTTGCCACGTGCCGCCTCATTGCGTATCTATTTCAGTTTGCGATCGCTCTCGTTTCCACTCGCACATACTCGAACGGGCGCACGGAAAGTATCGGTCTGGAACTTCTGAACACTCGATTTCGCTGCCGGTGTTCGTAGTTCGCGTAAATGCGGAGAGAAAGGGGCCAACCAGAATGCCGTATGCAGACCCACGCATGTGCGCCTGTTGGGAAGAGATTTCATAGTCCATGTAGTTTGGCATCAATGCGAGGTCTGGGGTTGGTTTCAGACGCGCGATAAAGCCATTTCAAATTGAATAACAGATTTCTGAGCACACAACAAAATGCACTTGCCGCGAACGCTTCTGAAACCTGGAAAAGAGGGTGGAACAATAGTGTGCGCTTTCCCCTCTACTTACGCTTTCCATTTGGCATGTCTGCGTGCTCGACTCTGTCTACGTTTTCAACAAATATATACGCTACCCGGCTGATCGACAATTTCGCTTCCATCACTAATCCCCGCACACGCATGTGTATATACGCAGCGCTATTCATATCATGCACGACGATTAAAGCTTTGCAGTGCTCGAAAGAGAATCCACTGTTTCCTTCCTCTTTTGTTTTTTTTTTTTTTTTAACTTTATCCGCATACCTCGGCCGTGGAAAGTAGACAGCGTTCAGCATTGCCACGGATAATGTTATTGGACGAGATTGTATTCGGAGGGGAATCATTTTTTAATATTTTTTAGCGGCCCGCGATGGATATAATTTTGCCACGTTCCGTTATCACTTTCGATAGCCATTTGCTCCGCCCTTAAGTGCTCCCACAATTGATAACAATTAATAATGCTCGAAATATGACGAATGAAATTTAACGAGGTTTCGCGATCAATTCACCGAAATATCGCGTGCCGGTATCAGCAGAATTGAACCGCGAGTCCCGATCAACATCCATTAACGAATTCTTCGTGCGTGATGAAATATTCGTCGAAACGACGTCCCCTTAGGAAATGAAAAGAAGAATACGAAATACAGCGACACCACGGGTCCAGTTTGAAATCTCTGATGGGCAATTAAGAGGATGTCACTCCATTAACTTCACATTTGCATGCAATTATTATTGTACATAGGTTAGCATCCTCTACGTCATTAGCGCCGCAATAAAACAGGATAATTAACTGAGAAACTAGTTTGAACTAAATTAATTGGCCAGCCGGTCGGTCGATCGGAAGGAAAGAAATGCAAGCAATCAGAATATTATTGCGGCGAATGCTTGCCATTCTAGGAAATTTTATATTAACCGGAACGTCATTTGTTCGTAATTCGATGTCGCGTAAACATGAAATATTTATAGAAAACCGTTCACCGCTCTCTAGTATAGTACAATAAATCCTCGTACAATTTTTTGCCCATCTTTGGTACACGCGTTTACGAATTCCGTGCTCGTAGGTAGCCGTGTTATTCAACGTTTCAACCGGGGCCACTGATATTCGCCCCGATATAATAAAAAGATCGCGCGTATTTAGCTTCGTTGAAAATTATTTACACAAACTGAATGGTCGGGAAATGTTTTTGTCGCTCACGTCGCCGATGCGATCTGAATGAATAGGATGGGCCCCGCAAAATCGCCAATCATTTCGCCTTTAACGAAGCGGCTTCGGTAATCACTCGCGCACCGTTATATGTAATTCTTCGGGGCACAAAGCTCCGATTGTTCGCCGATGATCGTGGGATCGTTTTGATAGATTCGCCCGTAACCCGTTTGCGGGGAAACATTCTCCTTCGGAAAACGCGTCGCTTCCCGTTTTCCCTAAATTGCCCCATACTCGAATAATCCGGCATTAATTCACACCCCGATAACAAACCTTCCCCCCGTCCACCGTTGGCCTGGTTTGCAACAATAGCCCATTATTTATTTAACTTATATTTCACACCGGGCGATTGGGTCAATTAATTAGCGTTCCAGCACATTATTACCAGGCGTTGTCAACGCTATCATGGGTAATTGCGATTTTAATTGCCATCCATAGCCTCGACGTAATTACGCAGCGAGATTACCACGACCAAATAAATCCGGCGACGCGACGGGACGTCGAGAAATAACCAAAAATATTCCTCCCAAGATTCGGCAACCAACGTTTACCATACATCACACGACCGTTCCGTCGATCACTATGCTTCTGCCCTGTCACGACGCGCATATACGTGTATGTATTTATTCGATCTGTGCGGATGCAAAGTTTCGATGCGCCTTCGGGGCCCGGTAAAAACTGATATTCCGAAACTTTTCACGATTGACACGTTCGAGGGTTTGGTCGCGTGAGGGACGTGGGAAAAGGGGACCGGGTAGGATTGACACCGTGGATAGAGACAGGTGTACGGCGAAACCGAGAGAGAAAGAGAGATGGAAAGAGAGAGTTCACCGCGCGAGTTTCAAAGCTCGAAGCCAACAACACGCGACAGCCAGAAAGCGGCGGGACGAAGTTTACGCGCATTCGGAGCAAAGCGTAAGCGTCTACGTGCTACGTATATACCGCCGTCGGACGAACGGTTATATAGCTTTCCGCAGGTACCAGGACCTTGTTGTATGAAATTAGCATGGCCGTGATAGGATTGAAATTATTCATGTACGATTTAAACTAGCTGACGAGGGTGGCGCGCCTTTGCCGACCGTCCTCGGACGTTCCTTACTCGTGGCTCTCCCTCTCCGTCGTCTTTCCGAACTGCATATTTCCTTCTCCCTTCGATCGGCCCACCCCTTCGCTGCCCGTCGTCCTCCCCGGTCGACCCATGGTACCCCGTGCATATATGTATGCTGCGCTCGCGACACGATCCTCGCCTCTCTGCGCGAAACCGCGTGGCCGGTACCGGGCACGAACCGCAATGCCCTACCGCGCGTGCCACTTGTGTGCACTCTTTGCGCCGATCGAACGTTACGCAGATCCGCTCGGGGGCTGAATTTCTGCAGGGCGCGATCGACGAGGTACGCGGCGAGGACGTTCATCGGGCGACGAAACGACCGAGACACTGGTCTGCGAAACAGAATCAACCGGGATCTCTCAGATGGAATTTCCGTGCACGCGTAAAACAAATAACAATTTTTCCGATCCATTCGCCATTGTGTTTATCGTTTTCGTTATCGTTCCTCCCGTACGCCGTCGAGCGAGGCGTCGTCGTTCGCCGCGGATCGATCGGACGTCATCCGAAATTCTCTCCTGCCCGGTTGCGCCGATCGTCGGTCGGGAAACCGGGACAACGTCGAAAAGGAATCTGAATAGACTGCATTAATCGTTCCCCGTTCGTTATCGCGCAAATTGCGCATTCTTGTCGCGAAATGAATTTCCCGCGTTCCCTAATCGAGTGGAAATGATTTAATGGCGTGTTTAATCGGCAAATAACGACGGACGAACGAATCGTTCTTCGTCGTCGCGCGTTTCAAGCACGCTTCACTCGGTATCGGGATCGATAGGTCCACGGTGTGCCCATACATCGAGGAGTCGAACGGAACGAAAGGAAGATTACATTTTTGCGCCGCCTCGTCCGAACGCTTGTATCATCGTCGAATCGCACTCGAGCAGTTGCGTACCCCCCGAGAGGGGGGGGGCGCGCGCGCGCGCTATCCGTAATTTCTGCGATACGATTATCGCGAGAAATCGAGGGGGCGAGAAGGGACCGGGGGGAGGGGGAGGACGGGCGGGGTGAGCACGCGATAAATGTTGCAAAGGCGTCGTCGTCGAAATTAACAAGGAAACCTACTTTGCGAAGCGGTGCTCCGTTGTCGGTATCCGAAATGGTAGGTACACGTGTCACGTGTACGTGTTCTCACCGAATCAGCTCGGCGTAGTATTTACGAACAACGGCAAACACGTGTCGCGCCTAACTAAACTATGTACTATCCCAACACCGAAGCGATGACATTAATTGCTTCGGTATAAATCCGACGGCGAAACGGGAAACTCAGCGAAAGACGAAACGGGCGTCGGCGCGCCCCGTTCCTCCGTTTCTCGGGTCCGTGTATCTAAATTGAATTTCGATGCACAATCCGCGAACGTGACCGATTATTTCTGAAGCTCGCGTGTGACCCCGCGCCCGCGCGAGGATCGAGGATGCGCGAAATGAAATTAAGAAGCACCGTAAAGACAACGGAGCAAAGGGGCCCCGCGAGTACGCGGACTATCCAGATGTTGAGAAACGACACCCCCGTCGACGCCACGTTCTAGAGGCTGCTCGAATGAAAAATTCTCCGCCCAGAGGAGATTGGAAAATTTCCTAGGAAAAGAGAGCGATCCGGCTTGCTCCTTAACGATAAAGCGCGTCCCGCGTTGGATCTCTCGCTCCGAGTTGCAGGCTAATTAAATTAAACGTAGGAGCGTTGGCGCCCGGGTCGCGAGTGACCACCTATAAAACGAGGGGGGGAGAACCGAGTCTTGACTAACGTTCGGAAGCGGCGGCAACAGTTCGCGAACGGGGCGCCGATTAAATCTCGGACGACGATAATTCTTTGGCGATGACTCGGGCGCAGGCGTTATCCTTGCGATTCGATTCGACGTCACCATGGGACATTCTATTGTCCCGGCTCGAACGCAACGACTGCCTGACTTTATGTCGTTATTATCGCGATCGTTACAGCGATGCGCGACCTAGCGAACCGGTGAAACGCGATGAAACCAAATCCGCGATACGGATCTACGGGGAATTCCAGCTACCGTGAATTTCGTTTCGAACAATGCCATAGTTGGTTTCGCACCGCGTTTTGAGATACTTTAGCGACACGTGTGTACGACGCGTTTATTTTTTCACAATTTCGGAAAAACGGGCAGATCACTTTTAAGTGGAACATTTCAACGCGCTGGGGAAACCGTTAAAAAACAGAAACGTTCGCATGTTTCGCTAACTAATTAAGGTGCCATTAAACGGTCAATAAAATGCGCGGAAACTTTTTTTCTTTTAGCAGCTTACCTTAAACACTTCGCAGATAAACGCGTCGAGCGTACCGGGAAGCGTGGGCGTCCGTTTCTTAACCCCGGTTCAGGTAATTGCTCGAAGGACTCGCGCTTTTATTACGAAAGTCGCGAGGGCAGCTATCTTTTTTAAATCAGTTTTTAATTTCACCGTTTTATCTCGTCGCTTAATATAACTCGCCCCCGCGGCTCATAAACTCGCGGACAGTAATTCCCGTGGCCGAGTGAAATTTTCATTGATAACACTCGGTTGAACTCGGTGCGTCCAGGAACGAGACAATTCCGACCGCAGACCCTATATAATTCATCAAGATATCCCCTTTCGTTGCTCACGGTTTTACGCGCGCATCTTACGGCATATTTACCATAAAATCCCCTGCTTTATCGCGGCGAATCGTTCGTTTGATCTCCGCTCATTCGGCAAAAAAATAGTGGAAACTCTTCGAAATTCTTCGAGATTCCTTACGACCCGAAGCCACCGCAGCGATTTCCCCGCGCCACGTTCATTTTCATATCGAGGAAAACATCTAAATCTCTCGCGAATACCTGCGTCCTGCAACGCCAGAGGCAACCATAAAGCCGCCAAGAGCTAGTTACAAACACATAACTCTCCCGTCCTCCCTTTTGCTCTCGCGCATTCCTCGTTCTTTGTATTCTTCGATACGGACGATTACGTTCCGCCCGAACGTTTTGCGCGACGAAAACGACAATTTTCTCGCTCTTCCGTGGCAGAACCAGCCGGGTACAGCGATACCGCTGGAGGGCTAGGCTTACATCAAGCATCTTCGCTTTCTTACTTTCCAACTACCAATCGGTCCCTTCGCCGGCGACGCAAAGAAACGTAAACGGGCCGACTTAACTTTAATACCACGTTTTCCGTGGGACCTGATCGTGTACACGTCCCGTCAAATAAGTCCCCTTTTCCTCCGTCCGACGATTTTAATTTGCTGCCCGCCACCTCTCCAGCGTTCCCAGTTTCGCACGATACCTTCGCCCGTCGCCGACAGGACGAAGAGGACAAGTAGCGTCCCGACCGGTCCGATAATTATCTCGAACCCGAGGTGTACTATTAGTGATCGTAGTTTGACGTGTACGCGGGGCCCCCTTATCGCACCAGCTCGCTAGATCCCGCGCGTCCCTCTTCGTCATTAAAAAGCAATCTTTCTGTCCGTGCCGCGCAGTTATTACTACGTACTCGCGACACGTTACGCGATAATTAATACATCACTCGTCCCCGACGACGCGTACGGCGCAGCTGGTGCGACAGGGGCGCGGAGTTTTTCCTCGCGATATGAATTCATCGGCTTCGTCTTCATTCGTACTATCGACGCTTCGACTCGGGCGAACAGAGGTTGCGTCAGCGAGTGTACGATGGTCGGTTTCGCTCTGGGACGTCGCAAAAAGTTGACGGATAAATTGGTGCAATGATACAGGCGCAACGATAATTAAGTAGCAACGATGCGTGGTGTAATTTTTACGCGAAACGTGCACGGATTTCTGAACCGGAAGAGCTACTTATTATTACTGCATATAGCCGATGCTTCCCGCAGAAACGACGTTAATGCATCCACTTTAAGAACCAATTGACATCTGCGCGAAAGTGAATGACTGCCTCGACGAAACAGGCACAGCTCGGACGAGAATAGTCGGAAAGCTAGATACCGCGGCGAGCATCGGTGTAACATCACGATGATTGACGTACCCTCGGATCCCTCCGAGTCGAAGCTTCACTGCCCCCGACTGAAAGTGAGACGAGCGTGTCTGGCGACGGAAAAAGACCGCCGATTAATTACCCTCGACTGTCGCGAATAGCGATAGAAAAACGTCGCGAACCGGCCCTGGTAACAGGTTGCAAATTGTTTGAAGTCGAAACGAAGGGACGTAAGTGGACTGAAACGTCCCACGCGGCTGCGAAATGGCAGTTCTGGGGGCGGTCGGCGAGCGCGAGGAAGGGGCGGCCGGGATTAGGGGGAGCGAGAAAGGGTGCGCGGATAGAAAGGGAGGAGGCGATAGGAGAACGGAGGGGGTCAGGATCGCGTGCTACGAGCCGGTTGTGTAGCCGGCATAAATGATAAAAACGGACAGGAGGAGCGACCGGTTCGCGGCTAAACCTCAATAAGCGTAAAGACCGCATGCAAATGCCAACCAATTATAAAAGGGAGGCCCTGGCTCTCTCTTGCCGTGAAATATTATCAATTTTCGACGCGCGTTATCGCACTCCCCCGCGTTAGGCGCACGGGCCGCATTACCGCGGGCTCTGGGTGCGAATCGCGCGTCGCGCTCAGATTTGCCGATCTGTCGTAAACTATGAGACAATATTCGATACCTGCGGCTCGCGCTTTCCGCCGGTTGTTTGCGATCCGGCTGAACGAGCGCGGCGTTGATCCGCGAAGCGTTCTCGCTCGCGATCAGCGATACCGTCCGACGGGCTGTCTCGTGAACGACGAACGCTCGCGCGATCGCTTCTTCTTTTGTTCGCGTTTTTTTTTTTTTTTTTTCGTCAGAAACACGCGTTCTTCCCCGTTTTGTAAATAAAATATGGAGGAAAAAGGTGTAAGAGAGGGGGCAATTGCGTAGCGCACAAATAACGATGTATCCCCGAGCCGATGAGAGATAGCTCGTGACAAGGATTAATGGAGCGCAGCATCGGCGTTGCTTATTATTAGTAGTACTACTCGCATAATTAGCTATGGGAAAACGTGTAAGCAATGATCGATTCGAACGTCGTCCCTCGAGTTTCGCTCTCTTAGTCTCCCAGCGGAGAGCGTGTTCTTTTTCTCGGCCGCTAAAGAGCCTCTTCTTGCCCCGCCGGTATTCCGCCGGTGTGCAACGTCGATCTGACAGTGATCGAGGACTGTCATTCGACTCGACGGCGCATACCTTACAAGATTCTGTACGCGCCGGCAATTATGCTATCTTGGGAATGCCTTGTATCACTCGCTTCTCGCTTTTCGCGGCATTAACAAAAGTACGGGCACCCGGCCGGCTACTGGAAACGGCACGGTATGCCGGGAACAGACAGGCACGGGGCTTATTCGCGGTAATGCCACACCACCAAATATGAACCGAAGCTTAATTAACGTGCAAGCAATTAACCGTAGAATTATCGTGGTCGGTTTTGCGCGGGCGATTATCGGGAGGAGTGGGATTCCTCGGGACCGGAACGGTACGACGCGGGTCGACGCGGCGCGACGCCCCGAAGGAAATTATTACGTGCGTTTTTGTTCTCCGTTACGTCGAAATTGTGCGAGCAGGAAAAGGGGGGCCGGTGGTTTTGAACGGGTTGTTCGGTAACACCGTACATTCAGTCATTTTAATTGTTCTCCCCCCCCCCCCCCCCCCGAAAGTACTGTTTCGAGGAGCTCTATATGGTGCCATTAAAATGTTAATACTTAATTGCGATAATTTTTTTTTGCGCGAGCCAATTACGGGGCAATTATTTAATCATTTTACACGTAGGAAGTAATTTAGCTTCTATCCAGGGCGGTGATTTTCGCGAAGGACGGGACAGTGCGCCGGCGTGTAGGTTGCCTAACATATATTCCGAGCGGTTTGCCGGAATGTCTTCTGGGCGAGCAAGTTTTTCGAACCGCTCCGATCTCGTCGAGCCGCGCCACCGAACGGGGAAAACTTTCCTCCGGTTATTATTGTTTCGAAAGCCAGCGTTAACCGACGGGGGTTGGAATCCGGTTGAACGATTCGCGACGGTCCTCGCGGATGGACACGCGCGTACCATTGACCCATCCCCTGTATCCTATTCGTGCGCTCACTTTCCCCGAGGATGCTGCGAAGAATTCGCAGAATGTAGCGGATCGCTTTTCTGCGGGCGAGAGCGGACGCGTCGTCCGGGCGCTGTCGAAACTTTTTGAAACAGAAAAATTAGATATCCGTTCTGTGTCTGTCCGAGAGACTCGTGGTTCGGCCACGCGAATTTCCTTTTCGTGGGGCGGACGACACGTAGCTTGGAAGCTGGCGAGGGAACGGTGACGGAGGGAGAGCGGGGGAAAGAGAGCGAGCGAGCTGAGAAAGAGGAGGCGTATGATGCATGGGAGTACAAATCGAATTTTTGTTCGTTTGCGAAGTTCGTTTGGTCGAAGGGTACAGGGCTAAAAGGATCTTTCAGCCGGGAATGAAATTTTTTCGCTATCTCGGAAAACTTAACGGCGGCGCTGGGTTCACGACGGAAAGATTCGATTCGTGGCGGCGGCGTTAGAGTTTTGCGCGTTCCCCGTTTCGACTCGTTCGAGAATAGCGTTCACGCGTTCGCCCACTCTTTACCGCGATGCAAAAATTCATCAAAGTTTCGGAACGGCGAACGCGCGTCCCGTGGTCCGTTTGAACGTAAATTTTTAGAATGCCACTTCCGCTTAAGTTCGTTTATTATTTATACGATAATTATTAAGACCGGGATTAAAAGTTTCGTCGTTGCGGCGTAAGCTCGCTGTCCACGGAGTAAGCGGTTCAAGATTTAACGGAGACGGGAAGGGGGCTATAAAAATTAAATTAATAAGAGACGGTTGGTTCTCATGGAAGATGAAGACGACCTGATTCAGCGAATTTAAGGCCAGGGCTCTTCTTGTTTTTCTATATATATATATACATTTTTTTTTCTTCTCTCCCTGCACGATCGGGGTCGGAGACCTTCAGCGTCTCGAGGCTTCCGTCGCTACATTCTCGAGGATCAAGGGTACGGAAAGTCAGGAAGGGTGGATGGGTGTCCTAACTGAGTTATAAACGCGACTATAAAAATCAAATTTGCGGCGTCTCCTCCGGCTAAATTGGCTTAGACATTATTCCAACCCATTGGAGTCAAGGTCCTTGTAAAACGCCCGTTCGCCCTTTCATATCGGAATATCCCGGGCGGCGTGGAATGTTTTATTCGCGTGTTCAACAATATCGAACGGAAGAAACGTAAATCGAACAAATGATCCGCGGTTACATCTGAACCGCGCCCGTTTCCACTTTATTGTACTCGTTGCGTAGAGTGGTCCTTCTTCCGCGAAACCATTGCGATATTTTCACGTGGAATCCCGAAGAACCAACCGCTCCAACGTCGTCGCATCGCATCCTCGCCGTTCGCGCGACCGCTCAATCTTTTTCGCGCACGTGCTCCTAAGCGTTCCTCCTTTTTCTTTTTTTTTTTTTTTTCTCCGCGTGCATTCTTCCTCCACTTCGTCTTCCTCTTTTTCTCTTCACCCTTACGTTAGGTCGGTCGACGACGTTCCGTTTTACGAAACATAAAAGCCGGATAGACGGCGTTCGACGAAACAGTTCGTGCCAAAACGAATGTCCAGGGACGAAGTCAGCCGACAAATTTCACTTCCAATAAATGGCTGCGGTCGGCGGCCACTGTCAATCTTTATGAGATTTCGTGGTCAATGGAGATAATTTAGAACAGCGTCATTCCGCGTTCCCATGGCGCAGGATTTATTGCCGGCGTTATTATGAACGGCCGTACCAAACCCTGTTAAGAATGGTTGTTGCAGCCGGGATGCAACTACACGTTGGGGAGGGAGGGGACACGCGGAGAGAAAGACGGAGAACGGGAGAGCCTTGGAGCCGCATCACGCAGAAGGATCTCGTGTGCAGACGTCTTTAAATAGTATGCAGATTTCCACTGCTTGTTCTGTCAACGTTATTATTTTATTGAGCGAGCGGTCATAGGTGGGAACGTATGCCCACTCTCGATCGTGTATTACCCGGGCATTTTTCGTTCTTAATCTAATTTATTGGTCCCCTTCGCGCGGTGCTTTCACGGAAACGTGCTACACTTTCGTGGCCGATGCATCACCGTGCGACACGCCAGGATCGAAATGGCCTTTCTTATTGCTCACCGCGGGATGCGCAAAAAAGTCGCTACGGCTATGCCGGTAGAGGAGCAATAATACAGATATCATTCATTAGAATTCCGCGAGGGTGCTTTGAAAATCCGGTGCACGCAATTATGGCGGGATCGTTAGGACGAAGAAAAACACCGGCTATGATAATTCGCCCCATCCGTACTCTACACACATGTCTCATCTAAAATTTAAATCAGCGTTACCTCGAAGACGTGAAATTTACAGAGCCATGTTTATTAATGCCTGCTTGAGCTGTAAAACGCCTGTAAATTTGTTGACGCCGGGGTTGAGAATACTTCCGCCGAGGAAAGAGATCGGACGGGCTCTCAATTTAACGCCATTATCTCGGCGGACGTCGAACGCGAGAGTACGAGAGCGAAGGCGAGGGTGGACGACGTCGGCGCGACATCGTCCCCGTCTCGTCGTCCTACCAGCGCGGCGGTCGGTTGCAATATAAATTTCAAGGAAAGTGTAACGGAAGCGATTTGCAGTTGCGCGGTGAGCTATCCGGAGGCGGCAGTTATGATCCGTTGCCAATAGCTAATGCGGCGATGGCGTGCAAATCGACGCGGACGGAACATAATTCAGTTGACTCGAAGTTGGCGCGGCAGGCTCTGCCAATCGATCCTGAATCTCTGCATAAGTCTGTGCGCCCGTTGCAACCGGTGCAGGTTGCTGCAGTTCACGGCTTACGTTGCAGTCAGTCGATACGGGGACGCGCCACCGGCGATTAAGAAACTTGTTTTAACGTCGCGAAGTTCCGGCGATAAAGGGAGTAATGGTTCCGCTCGGCCCGAGCGCTCGTGTCAGCCGCTGAAAACGGATTTCTGGGACCTGAAGTACAATCGAAAGCAATCGAGCACCCCCCTCGACACGGGAACTGCGTTTTTGTCGCGGCGCGATAAGTTAAATTTTTGAAGATTACGTTCCAGCTTCGTTTCGACGAAAAATTATTTAGGGAAGACGGTGCTTCGGAAAACGCCGTCCACGCGCCGTTTCGATATTCGTAAATGTACGAAAGGGTTCGATTGAAACGCGTCGTAGTCGGATGCCTCTCCGTCTCGAGGTCGTCTTTACGGAATTCGCGATACGCAACCGATGCACCTCATCGATATCGATCGAGGGCAATAAGCACGATGGAATAATGCATCGAGGGTATGCAGAACGATTTTTGTAACGCGATAGGGACCGATGCGTGGGCATCGATTTTCAATGAACACCGTCTTTCAAGTCCAACAAGCTGCTTCGTCGCGTAAATCCTTAAGAATTGGAATCGGCCGTTCTTATCGGGCCTCGCTGATTCGGGATGGTCATATATATTTCTCACATTATTCCCTACAATATCTAATCACGCGCCGATACCCGGCTCGAGGCCGCGAATTTCTCGAGACCCGCAAAGGGAGACAGGAAGATCCTCGCTGTCAAACGGCTGGGACGGGATCATTTTAAATTCGGGGCCATTCGTCGGCCGGGGCACAGTCTATTAATTTAACGGGCGGGGGCTTAATTAAACGCGGAGACCCGTTTAGCGTTCGCAAAGGGGACGTGTCGCTTTCACGTAAATTCGCCCCCGACCGAAATGATACGACGAAACGCATCGGTACATCTAGGGTAATAACGGCCGGCCGATGTTTTCCTGTACAAATTACAGGCCGTGTTTTCACGGGACCGCCGCGGAATCGAGGCACGGAAAAGAAACACGAAAAACACAGTGTTACGTTTGTCCCGTAACAGGTGACAGAACTGGACGATAAAACAGCCGAATTCCAATTGCGATCGGCATTTATCAGCTGTCATTCCGAACACGTAAACAGCGAACGAGGCTACAGGTTCGCTAGTTTTTCCATCGCGGGAATTGGCGTGCAATCGCGACGGGCATTCAACGGCCAAACGCGTAGTCGCGATCTGCGCGTTACAATGTGCAATATTATGCAACGGCATTCAGCCGTGAAACAATTATATGGGTTTCAAGCGGACCGACGTTTGCCCACGTAATCGTCGTAAATCTATTTCGGCGCTGTATTGTTTGCGGCGCATATTAACTTGTTACCGGCCCTTTCGAACCGAACGATACGGCCCGAGCGATAATAATTTCGCGATAGCGAGTCGGCGTTTCTGCGTTTCGATTGTGGGAAAAGTGCCGCCGAAGCGTTGCTCTGGCCGTTCTTTCCTTTTCGAGCTGTGCGCGAGCTTCGGTGGCTCCGGGCAATTTTAATTGCAACCCGAGCTTTCGCAATGCGACTCTATATCACGAGCATGATCGAACGGGAAGAAGGGTACGAACGGAACGCGAATGTTTCAATTGACCGCCAGAGAACGTTCAATTTCGTCGGTCGTAAATTTTTTCCTGCACCGACGACACGCGGGGGAACCAAGGAAACGGGTCCTACCCTCGTGACGAATATAAAGCTCCTTCGACTCTGGACCGTCGCCCCCGAGGTTCCGCCACTTTCTTCTTTCCAATCCCCCCGTCGCGAAAAGCTCGACCTCTCCGCTCATCCATTGTTCGCAGGTGATAGAGATCTATCGCGGGCCATCATATCGCTGGATTCTCCCCGGTGGTTTTATTCGGTCCAACCAGGTGAACAGTTCCATATGCGACGCATAAAGCGTCCGGACTAAATTTCTGCGCCGGGGTGTAGATACAGGACGCACGAATTGCAATCTCGCCCTTTGTTCCAGAGTAAACTGATTTACACTGGTTGAGGCGGGTCCTTTTCCACTTTCATACTCCGAACTCTTTCGTACGCCGTAGGCGGCGTGCATTGTGCTGTCTGCGAGGATTTCCCACGTGTCACAGCGCCGCTTTATTTTCTGGCAATGGTAGCCGCCACTTTCATTTGACCTCTTTGTCTGCCACCTTTCCCCCCTTCTTTTCTTTCTCTTTCCCTTTTTGACGTGTACCCGACGCAGCGGCAAGGTGTAGCACGCGCGCCTTGTCCCCCATTCTTTTCCTTTCGCATGCATGCACGTATGCGCGTTCCCCCGTCGCGTTGCATACCGTTCGACGCGAATTCCGAGGACGCGGACGCCACCGCAGGAGTGAAATCGACAGGCCAAGTCGATCGTCGATTTCGAGAATCACGTGTTTGGATTTCATTACCACGATCGCGTTTAATAATCGTCGCGCACAGTCTACGCGAGAGGAAGATCGCCGAAACTCGAGCGCACCTCGCGGAGTGTGCGCAACGACGCCCACGCGAAATTGCACCGAGACACGCGCGGGCATGCATGCCGCATTCTATGTCACACCGACTCGTCTGCTCGCGGAAACTCGACCTGCGATATCGCGGCGGGATAAAAAGGAAATTTATATTTCGCTCGGTCGTGTCCCGAATCGGTGAAGATACAGGAGCCCGGGCGTAAAAATTTCACCGCCGAATATCCCTGCCCCGGACCTGGTCGAAATGAAGGCACGTCCCGCGACGAATCGCGCACAGGGTGTCGCGAGAAAAAGTGTCCCGATAAATGTTCACGTTAACAGGCGATCTTGCTTATGGTAAAAGATTCGAGGAATATTGTATCTCTCTCTTTAGCGAATTTCACTCTGCAGCAATAGAACAGCAACCTTATACTGGAATTGTCCTTCTACCTCGCAAATTAGATTACTCGTTCCTCTATTCGACTATCTTAGTTTCGTATTGAAGAATGTTTAACCCTTTCACGCTTGGCACACGGTCGTCCAACAATTAAGATAACAAGGCATGCACGGGCGCGGTACTCTCTGCTTGAAATAACTATTACGATTCCACCTCTCCATTCTGGACACCCAATAGAATGCTCGCACAACCACGTGGCTGTGTGGTTCCACACAGACAGCCATGGACGGGCTCCTTTGAATCGAACCACGCGCGGTTATGGACGTTGTCCACTTTGATGTTCATGCTGATGCCGTGGAATCGGCTGGGCAGCGTCGATGGATTTCCACAAAGTAAATGTCGACGGCAGGTGGCCGTTGGGGCCCGCCGTTCCACGGAATTCCCTGCGAAATCGTCGACTGCGTAATCGCGGCACCGACCTTTACGCGCCGCGGCAGCCCGCTCCGTTTGTGTTGCGTTCGCAAAGGCTATCGTTAGACGGAAAGATTGACTCCTGTGCGTGACGTAGATCAAATAAGTAGAGCGGGTTTGAGAACTTTTTCGCCTGGAAATGTGAACGCTGAGCTTGAAATGCGTCGTTCGTTGATCTCGACGACGCAAGCTTTCGGGCCTTTCATATTTTTGTGACTACAGATAGCTCGGGACTATTAAGAGGAAGAAGTGCAGATTTCGGAGCGGTGTACAGGGAACCCTTGAGTACATCCGAAACTAAATGTACAAGTGAACGAATAGAGGAACAAATGCGACGTATCGTACACGCATCGCGAAAATTGCAACGAAATAATTGATATTCCGTTTTTGCGTGCCATTAGCAGAGGCCGGCGCCGCGTAATTTACCGTTCCGCGGTGATTACAAATAATTGTAACGCGACGCCAATTATTAAATAATTAATAGCGCGAAATTGTTGCACGGCCGTTCCGTTGATTATTGAAATGTTTAATTCGATTCATCATGAAGATTAATAAGCTCGTCATTACGCGAGAACAAATTGACGCGATAATATAACAGACGGTGGTTCGCCCACGGACACAGACGAACGTGACGCACGAGCAATTTTATATAATGTGTACACTTCTTATTGCCTTCGTTTTCTCCGGCTTCGTTTCTCTTTCCCTGGGAACCATCGATTTCGCATAAACGGGGCTGGCGCGGCCGCAAGAAATTTCGTACGTGTTTGCGACGCGTGAAATTACCCGATTCGCACCTGCGTTCCCGCGGCGCGCCGTCGCAACCGAAAATTTTTTCCCCACCCTCCGCGGATCCCGTTCAGGAACGTGCCGACGTCGTTCTGCGTGGTGCGACTTAACCTTCGGGACGCGATTCGTCGCCTCCTCGAACGTACGACCCGGGGCGGCGTCGATAACGGCATCGATAACGCTTCCACCGTGCCGTCGGATAAATTAACGAGCCGGGCAGCGATAAACAATTCATCATCCTCCCGTTACGAAACGCAACGTCACGATACGTTCGCTGCGTCCATTGAATTCGCGGGTTTCGCAAGAAAAGTCGGCGAGGGTCCAACCACGCGATTACCACACGCCCGCGATTGTCCGGGGGCATAAATAACCGCGGACGGTGTGCGACTCGCGCGGTTCAAACAAATAGGGCAGGAATTATTATTAAAATGACCGCAGACAGGCGGCGCGTAAATCACCGCTCGAGAGCACAAAGACGTGGCGGAAACCGCGAAACCTGTGTGACTGTCCCGCGGTATGCACGGGAAACGCAACGCGCGCGTTGTCGACCGCGAGAATAGCATTCACGGAAGAGGAGCACAGAGTCTTCTTTCAGCGGCAAGAGCTCTCTGTTCGGGCGGAGAAGCGGCGTGTAATGACATTCGGAACACGGGGACGTTACTGGACCGATCTCGATCGTGATCGCGGAACGACGATTACGCGAGCTCGCCGCGTCGTTCATGAAACGGCGTGTGGTCCTACCCGGGTCGATCGGTAGAAACAAAGTTCCGCGTTACGTTGCAAAATCTCTCGTCTGGGTGGTTATTGTCTACCGTTGGTGACCTGGACACGGCCGTCGGTCGCTGGTTTTCTTCGTATCTTCGAGCGGCGCGGCCAGCGGAGGAATTGATGCGACGAGAGTGAAGGGCTGTCCGTCCGTGAATACGTGAGCACCTGTCAGGTGCATCGGGCATTTCAGCTCCCTGTACGTTCCCGCTTCTATCCACGATAGAGACCGGCCGCGGCTCGATAAGTAATGCGGCACGGTGTAGGTGTTAGGTTTAGCTGCAGCGGACAGCGCCGGACGGGGGCGCACTTACGATCGAAAGGTCTGCACCGTTCGACGAGGCTCCCCAATCGATACAGGGTGACGCGGTAATAACATTATGACAGAATCGCGGTTGGCAGAACCTTGGGGATGGCGATGCCCGTCTGCACGAAACGACACGCGTGGCAGCGTGTGCGAGATAATGCAGCGTGCAACCCGCTGCTACGACGTGCCCACGAAGTTTCAACTTGTTATAATGCGTAATTGCGTTAGAAATTTATCGTTCCTCGCCGCGAGAATTCGTTAACTTGACATGTTAATGGGATATACAGAGGACCAAGAGATCGGCCAGATCGTTTTAATCGAATGAAAATTTTCCGCTGATTGCGTGTCGCAGGTGTAACGTCCTCGTAACGCGTCGGGGCGGCAACGTTGGTGAAAATTTTGGGGGCGGGGGAAGTATAACTGGAGTATTGGAACATTTGATTGCCGAAAGGAATGATGCCTTCGACGGCTGCCATACTCGGCGGACCGCGACGTAACTGGAATGAAAAAAAGTTCTGCACGGAAAATCAATCGTTAACGGTTGAGATCTATAACGGGCCAGTGGAAATGGCCCGGCATTGCACGTCAAACAGATCGTGGCGATTCTAACATTGGATTTATTTTTAGCCCCGCCGATGGGGTGTCGATTAACCGATTTTTCCTTTGACTATAGTTCGATGGGCCGGAGCAAAACGTATAGAAAGCTCTTTGGTACTCGAATTCGAATCGTTCGATCGACCTCGTCAAATGTCGACGTAGGTTTTCCGACGGAATCGATTCTGGCTGACGTATGTGCGGCTCGAGTTGAGATATGACGTCCTGTGTCATTGGGTACGTCGTTATTCATTAATCTGACGTTCTAGTACTTCGGTCAATCGAACGATAATCGACGCAGATGTATAGGAACGCTACCGTAGTCACGTCCCATTCGAGGCCTCGCTCTTTCTCTTGCAAAATGAATGTCCCGCGAGAGATCCAGCCCGATTTGCAGATACCAGCCACTGACCGATCAATCGTCATCGTTGGAAATTTTACACGAGGCACCTAACTAAGTATATAACGGCTGCAGACGGAATAAGCGCTATCCGTATTTTATTTTTACCTCGACGTAAATTCCCGCGAGCTCGTTCGCCAGCGATCGAAACGTTCTTCCGGTTCTTTGGCCGGCACCGAAGGCAATCGGGAAATGTATCGACGTCACAGCTCGAAGACGCCAGTTTAAAAAAAAAAAAGTTACAACCCCGTTCTCATTTGCCTAAGTGCTACTCACCGCGACGCTCAAAGCAATTTTCTCCACGATCGACGAATCCAATTTTCCGGTTATTTTTCCGCCACCCCGTAAATCCTACTCCACTTGCCGTCTGTTTACGAATGACCCGTAAAATAACGGCGCCATCCTCTTGTCACCCCTGCCCCATCTGTCACGCGCCGGTTCTTATCGCCCACCCGTTGCATTACCATTCGACGGTCTCGCGGATTACAGTGCTGCCCGCATAAAACGATACGCGTACGCATCGAGAGGCGCGCGTGTAGTCGTGAACACGGAGTGAAACCCGTGGAAATGGCCGAGGTGAGCGCGTGGGTAACGGTCTTCGCGAAAATTACGAACCGATCGCTTCCCCTCGAGCAGAGAGCGCCGATCCGGCCAAGAAGGCGAGCCACGGCCCTGCGCACGAGGCTGTCGCTTTATCGAGATCACATCGAGCCGGCAATTAATCGGCGCTGATCACACGATGAAGAATTCATCGTCATAAATTGTAATACACGCCTTCTAAAAGGTACACTTCCTACTGGCTTAACGAGGCGAGTCCGTTAACCCGTGGATCCGTTTCTACCTTCAAGGTAGCCCCGAAACCAGTCGCCGGCTAACTGGATGCGCGATTAGAACCGGCCTTTGCTTTCCAATTATACACGCCGATTTCTATCCGAGTAATTAGCACGAACAAGTTGTTGCCCGGTGTGTCGAGCTTTTAACGGCTGCTGCATCCTGGATCGTTTTCATTCGGCCATCACGCAGCGACGTGATCATCGAACGTTATAGACGTTTATACGGTGGAGCGTGTATATTTTTCGCGCGGCGTTAACGAACGATTATTCCTTAATCAACGTACGCTATAAAATATCTCGTAAAAGTTTCGCAGTAGCGCGCATACACCTCCGGTGCTCCAGGTCTATTCGCTTTAATTATTAAACTTCAATTACGATTCGAGACCCGACGGCTTATATTTCCTTCGTTCGTTCGGTCTGTCGTATCACGCGCGAAACTTTCATCCCTACCTCCGCCTTCCTTTCAATATCTTTCGCCCGTCGAACTTCATCTCGCCTCTCGCGGCGTCGTTCCGTTTTATCGTTACCACCCTGTTGATCATTCTACTTGTTTATGCACGCATGTTACGAGAGGAATGACGAGGCTCTCGTGTACCCGCGAGATATCAAAACACACCAGCGAACGATACCGAGGCCGAGGTATGCATACTCGAAAGAATACCTGGGAGGCAACGTACACAGACGCCCCGACGCTGACTCTGCATCGACGGTGTATCGGGGCGAGCACCGCGGTGCACCGCGGCGGCCGAAGGCGACGCGAATAACGGTGACTAATGAAAATGTATACGCGATCCTGTATAATATACGAGTGTGCCGGGATTTACGATTTTGTTTAATATATTCCGCCACTTATTAAACGTCAGCTGTGATAACAGGGCGGATTAGGATTGCGTGGGGAAACGCCGACGTTGAACTTTTCTCTACAGAATTACAAGCGAGATGCAAATGCAACGGGTAATTAGAATGCGGTCGGATTTAATTTTACATGGGACAGCGCAAATTGAACAAAAACCACGATCGAATCGCGTGAAATAGATTACGCTTTGAATAATAATGCCGGTCGATACCGATTCAGTTTAGAAACGAACGTTTGGTATGTATTTAGGATCGTTGAAACTATTGAAAAACGAACCAGACGGGGAACGATTGGCCCATGAAAATTTGACGACACTGTTTACCCGGCCCCGCGATGGAACGTATTTGGGACGACAATAATAATTGATCGATATTCAATTTGCTTTTAATAATTGCTGCTCTTGCCGCTTAATCGTTATCGGTGTTTCGCTGCGATTGCATTAAGCGCACTTAGCGCGCACGAAATTAGAATAGTTCAACGCGTTATTGTGGGACGATGCTAGATACGTTGCTATTATTAGTAGACTTGCGAGGAGAGACGCGCCGAAGGAGAGACTTGTTGCCCTCGGGGCAACGTGCATTTACACGGTGCATCGGCGTTGCATCGCGCCTCTCGCGATGCCGCTCGTCGCAAATAACGGTGACTAATGAAAACGCGCATTCTACGGTCTCGTGCAGCTTCGCGCGAGCGAATCGGCCACAATAATCAATTGTAATCCCTACAAATCACCGTGCTGGCCAAATAAAGGAGCGCGGCACGGCGCATAGGCTGGGTCTAATTTCGAATCCATTGACGCGACGTAAAAATCTCCGCGCCTCTGATTGACAGGCCTTAAAATGGCATTGGCCGCAAGAATGTGCGATACGTTCAACCCCAGCGACATTGTCACAAGAATAATTAATACAGAAAGGGAAGCTCGTTTAATTCTATACAACAAATTAACGGGGCGATCCTTTCCGATTCGGTTCAGACGTCGTCAGAAGTCTGCGGGACGTCGCTCCTCCAAGTGGTGTTTCAAAAGCGCATCACTTTTGCTCGGCTACGCGCACCGAACGTTCTATTTCCCCCCTTCGCAGGCACGAGCCCGGCCGATAGCCTGGCAAGATCGGCGACCGATAGATCACCGATAAGCAGATAAAAGCGAAACGCTCGGTAATGCGCGCCGAAGGCTACGCGGAAAGGCGCGTCCGTGTCGAGGGGCTGCGTCGCGGCGTACCTGCAAGGGTGCAGCGAATAACGGTGACTAATGAAAACATGCATTCGCTCATCTCCTAGACGGGGCACGATAACTTTTTGAATGATTCATTGCGCCATTACATCGCGGGGCCGACGGCTCAATACGTGCTCATTGTGATATCGGCGATTTATTGCCCGGCCGGGGTACAGCGACGTTAGCGTCGCCGTGACGGCCACGAACTCCGAAACTGGTCGAAGCATCGTCTGGCTCGCGAATTCGCGGAACCCGGCTAAACTTCCGTCGCTCGGTTGCCCACGGTGTTTTCCACGAAGGATGATCCCGAGATAGCCGGCGAAGCCAAATTGCATCTTTCGATCCTCTCGCGGCCTCAAATTCGTCTAACGTTTAACATGCAAATGACAAAGTTCCTTTCAACTTTCCACGAATATGATTCAGATGGGCCGGATAAGAGCGTGGCCAATTTTTGCGCTAAGAATACCGGATGAGCGTCTTCCCGTTACCATGATTCCCGCCGCGTTTGCGTCATCCCGACAGTATTAATCCGAACGAGTGGCGCGTCGACGTAATAACCGTCGAGCTTAAGCGTACGTTTAACTGGTTTACGTACACGGCGCCCCTGATACCTGGCGCGCACGGTTACGCGGGTACCTTTCATTGAGCCACGATCCGGAGTGGTGTCACGCACAGTATTAAACAGTGTAACAAGAATTATCTAATCTTCCGTACGTGCCCCGTTCGGGTGGCGGTTCGGTCTCACCGCGTGAGTCATAGGTTCGCCGCGGAGCTCGAGAAACGGGAACAGAGAGCAATAGAATAGCTGACGAGTGCGTTATGCATGCATGTATGTATGTAACTCTCCGCTGTCCGGCCTCGTATATTACCAGCCTCGTTCCGTGTGAATCACATCAGCCTTAATATAACGCTTATAACGCGAAAGGTTGGCGAACACGAACCGCTACCACGATAAACGCCCATAGGTGTGCCCGTTCGTGTGGAACGGACACACGCGCACGAAAGAGTGAACGTACCGCAAAACGCGCATTCCTCTTCGTTAACGACCGATCGGTTACGTTATTTCATTTACATCTTGCACGACTGGCCGGCCAATCGCGACTGCGTCGCGTTGCGTTCACGTGTTCGCTTTGCCGAGTTTATTAAAACAGTCACGGCCTGTCAAAACCGCGTTTAGTTCGGTAAATTAATCAAACGACCGGTGGCGCGCCGGTAAAATCGCACCCGAGCGCTTGCACGGGGCGCTTTCGTTCGAATCCTTTCCACCCCGAGCTCTTCCTTACGCATACCAGGTGCGAAAATTTGTAATCTAAATCGGCCAGTCGGCGATGAACTGGCAGCGTTCGCTCCGAGGCGCGCGTGGCGAAAACTCTTTTGACGCGCCGCTTCGGGATGTAATAATCGCCGGGTGGTTCGCGGACGTTCACGAACGTTCAACGAGGGTTTCTGTTTTTTTTTTGTTATTTTATTTCGCGATAGAAACGACGACCTCGTCGCGGAGAAATTCGCGACGGACCGAATCGTTCGGTTTCTATGCGCTGCTCGATTACCTGTCGCGCGGTTCGTCGACGAAAAATTAGATCGGGATGCAATTTCGCAGGCGGGATCGTTTCCACGCAGTCGCGACACCGCTATGAAAGCTGACCGATTTCGGCACGATATCGAAAATAGTGGTGCGCTTTCTAGAACATCGTTCTCCTATGTAGTTCGACGCGGGTTCGTACTTTGTCGACGACGCTTAGATCATTCCGTTATCATCGTGGTAATTATTGGAAACGCTTTGTCACCGGGAATCGAACCTCGATATCGTCAGCGACATTTTTCGATCCGAACGAACGTGATATTTCGCCGCGCGGACGCGCGATGCTTCCGCAACAAACAATTGTATCGCGCGATGAATAAGGTAATAGACGCGGAGTGATTCACCTGGCTCGACGATGCCGAATCGCTTGCGATCCGTACGTTGGGCGTAAAGAACCGGTGGACTAAGTGTTGCATTGAGAATAATAGAAGGTCGCGAAGCTGATAAGCAACTCATCCGGTGAATCAAAACGGGTATGCGGTAGTTCTGAAAATGTGGCGAAGTCGTCGATAAAATGGTAAGACCAGCGTTTCGCGACGGACCGTCCACGTATCGCGAAAAAAACGAACGGACTTTCTCGCGCAATCCAATTTCTCATTCATCCCCGTCCCTTTTCTTCCACAGTGAACGCTTTCACGTTATTGCGCGACGAGACACGTTTCAAACGATTATTAAAAATGTACGCCTACCCTTATAAAGTATTAAGTTCGGCGCGTATGGAAAGGAAAGCGGAGCAATTTTTCCGAGAGCCGTATGAAACGGCGCTAATAATAAAACAAACAGGGAGCAAAAAAAAAATAATTAAAAAACCGAAAAAATAGAGAAGGAGCGATGGCCTGGCAAAAAAAAAAATGGAGGCTTCTCATGCAGGTTGCCATATCGGACCGACCACCTACCACCCGTTATGACGAATATATTCAACCAAACGGAACGTACGCGGCCTGCCGTTAAAACTCGTCGTTAATCCTGTGCCCACACGCGTCCAACCCCCGTTCCACACCCCCACCGGCCCCCCTCATGAAAATTACGAGCTGTATTGTGAAATCCTTTCTGGGCTCGCTCGTGCGCGTACCACACGAAAAAAATGTCTACCCCCTTCGTCGCCGTAGTTCGAGCGCTAATGACGATAGTTATTAGGAAGCGGACCGAATCTCGGCTGGCGTGCGTGTACGCGAAAGAAAAAGCAGGCGAGAACCTTGATGAAGAAGGGGGGGCCTGGGAACACGGGAGGAGAAACGGTCATTATTGACGATGACTGGCAGCGGAGTCATCGTCGTCGGTAAGGTTTAACGCTCCTTTATAAGGGAAGCTTAACAATGTACGCGGCCGGTGTGTACAAACTTGCCGAAATCATTAACGGGTGCTGCTCGATTTAACCTGCCGCGGCTCTCTTTCTCTCTTTCTCTCTCTCTCTCTCTCGCTCCCTTTCTCACCGCTCTTACCGAAAGCCTTCCCCTATCTGTATAATTCTCTATATTAATTAAAAAAGTTCGCCGAGAAATTAGGAAATTCAGAAGCGGCGCGGCCCTGCCAAGTTTATTGTAATTATTTTTCCTGCCCGATAAGCGGTGTCGCTATCTGCAACGAATAAACATCGTAATCTGAACCGAGGGGTGAGGGGGCTAGAATTCACGGCGCGAAACGTTAACGATATAAATATTAATTGCAGGGATCCGGCCGTAATTGTTCGGCTAAGTAGCGACCAATTTTATTTACTGCACGCGGGCCAACAACGGTAACGATAATCAGGCGCGAACGCCGTTTACCGTAGTAATTACGGAATCGTAAATAACCGCGTCGCGTAGACGTTATCACGAGGCACCCGCGGTACTCTCCCCCCCCCCCCGAGTAATTGTAATTTCTGTTACGCCTTCGGGGTAGTTCGTACGTAACGGCCGCCGCGGCAACATCGTGCCGGGTATAGTAATCGGCATCGTAATATAATCTCCGTCGACGTGTAGAACTGGCGTTAGCCCACGTACCACTGGATCGCGTAACTTTATTGAAAGACGAGAGTCAGGGACCTAGGCAGTGGGTTATCTCTGCCAGCCGACGGGGACACACGGACGACACGAGACCGAAAGCTTGAAGGGACGCAGACGGAGCGAAAGGGGTTGCTTCTAATAGCCCTTAAGTTGGGTAAAGTTGGCCATTGTGCGCGCCACCCGGCCGTACGTGATCAGTTTTACCCTTGGATAATCACACCGGCGCAGATCTGACCTACCCCTCCTTTCGTTTGTTTCCTATGCTGGAACGTCAAGACGGGCCAAGGGTGAAACGAGAACGAGCACATAATGGCAGGGATTAAGATTCGTGGCTGTAATTGATAGCTGATCGTGGCCGCTGCTTGGGCGGCAAATATATCGATGAACTTTCGACGGCGTCCCGTCTATGAAAGAACGTTGGGGGTGGCTCTTAATGAAATTCGTGGCCGAAGGTTTCCCTTATATATTTTATAATGAAATGTTGAGGCACGGATATCCTGTGGCGAGGTATCGATTAGCGGTTCGCGAGGGGCACACGGGGTTGCTGTGAAAGAAATATGAGCACTGCTTAATTCATCCTGGACAGTTTCAACAAACGATAGATCGCCTTATCTACGGCGTAGACGAAGAAGAAGGCAGCAATTCGCAAACGCGGACAGCCTGATACTCGCCTGTGTTCGGCTTCGAGAGTTCTTGATTATTCTACGAAAGAATAGGTTATTACGATCGCTCACGATTGCTCGAAACAGATTACGGTGGCATCGTAATTCCAACGTACTGCACGGATAATCTCGCAATTGGCTTGCACGCGCTTCGCTGTTCAGCGCATTAAGTAGATTGGCCATAGTTCCTAGCTCGACACCTCGTCCATTTGACTTTGCCGTTGCCGTTAAATGAAACTGAATCGATAACGTGGGCGTTATGGAAATTCGATAGTAATCTTTGGTAGGAAGACCAGGAGCGAAAAAGCGTCTACCGCGTCCCGCGAATTCTATTGCGATGGTGTCTGTGTTTACAAGCATCGGGCAGATTAATAGTTAATTAATATTGTCCGCATAATAATTCCCCGTTGCTTGAAACACACAAGGTCTTTCATCAGAAACGCTAACTCTGATATAATCCATACACATCGTCATGGGATCGATTAATCTCTCAGTTATCCTCCGCTCCTCCTTTTCCAGCCTGCATGCACATAATCCGCTGCGTTGCTCCGGGTTACACAGAGGATCCATAGATCCTCTCTCTTCGCGGCTTCGCTTCTCCTACGCCTTAGGAGAAAACAAGGCGTGCTCGCATCGGTGTAGGTGCCAGTCACGCCTGAAAACGGGGGATGTACTACCGGCGCGTCGCGGAACATCGAGTGAGAAAATTCTGAACACGCGTGGGTCGTTGAATCATTTCGGTTCTTATGATTCAAGTAATATTCCAGTACCGTGCGAGCCCTAGTGTCGCGGAGAATTAATTATCGATGCCTCGACAGTCAAGAGAATGCTGATGTATCGACGTGCCTCTGTCTCGTTCTCCCTTAACGTCCGCGCAACCCGCCAGGGCTTAGTTCCGTTTGTCGAAACCGAGACTCTGGTGAACGTATTAGCGCACACTTCATGCGTCTTGCCTGAATGTTAGAAATATCCGTTTTCGCGTTGCTCAAGGTTTGGACTGTGGCAGGCATAGGAAGTTCTCAACAGAGGGGAGGAGGATAAGGGCGCGAGGAAGAGGCTTGTAAGGACCTTTCGGGGAAGGGAGGATACGAGGAGACTAGAAGAAGGGTTTACGCGGGGGGTGGGAGTGCAGGGTGGTTGTATAGCGTGGAAGCAACGTTTAATTGGACGACTTCCAGGAGCTGGAATTAGGAGGGAGCCCGGGCTGAGCAACGCGTTCCGTTGGAAGAGTCGTCGAATAAGGACGGGCGGCATGAAAGGGGGAGAGAAAGACGCATAGGGCGGATGAAGCGCGGCTTATCGGCTAATGTCACTTTAACATTGTATCAAATTATCAGTCGCCTCGCCAAACCGACGGATTAATTAAGCTAATTATTGTTTACGCTTGTACGGATACGCAGCCTCCCGTGCGTCTAGAGAGCGAGTCATTTCTCGCGTACTACAGTTTATGCCGAACTGCCGCGTTGTTGTTCCGCCGCTTTCCTTCACACCTCGATGCGTATAACTGACGACGATGCTTCCTGGAGTGCAGTAAGCGCGAGGGAAAACTGTACGACAGAACGCGGGGGAAGGATGAGCAGAGGAGAACGAAGAAACTCTACGACAATCTAGGTGGCCCGGTGTGAAGTGCATTTATATTCGTGCCTCGGTTTCGTCGTTGCCCCCCTTGTTATCGAACAGTCGCTACTGTTCTTGTGCGAATGTTTGCGAAGCAAATCGATGTGAATTAATTTTTCATGGTTTTACGATATTCACGATTTGTTTAAATATGTACGTGCAGTGTGTGTACGGCCTCACATTAAATACTTGAGTTTCCACTTTATAAGGATTCACTTTTCCAATGAATGAACTCTTCCATATATTATAACGTTTGTAGTATCCACGAAAATGTATGTGAAAGTATGTTAGAAATCTGCATAAATCACGAAATTGGGCGTTTCAGTACAGTAATGCTTAGTTATAGTTTATTGGACACGTGCGTTAAAGGCTTGAAAAAAAGAGTGACCGGAAATCGTAGAGGATCGTGGGTTCAGCTGAAAGATAGACAGAAACCGCCGAAGTACAGTAGATACGACCCTGGAGTCGTAGGTTCAGTTAAAAGTTGGTCAGAAAACGTAGAAGTCGAATGGGTCTGACCCAAGGATCGTAGGTTCAGCTAAAAGTCGGCAGAACTCGCAGAAGTCCAATAGGTCTGACCCTACCAGTCGTAGGCTGGGTCAGACCTATTCCACTTCCGCGTTTTCTTACCAACTTTTAGCTGAATCTACGACTCCTGGAGTCATGTCTACTGGACTTCGTTAGTTTTGTATAATGTAGTCGGTGGCCGTAGACCCGCGCGACTCCGATTCGGATGAAGCGAGATTGGACGAGTAAATTCCGCGTTTAAAGCCTTTCCCCCGTTGCCCGTGGACGTCGTTAAGACTCGCTGGCGTACGGCAAAGCGAGACAGAACCGCGGAAGACAACGCAGATTATATCGACGCCTTGCGAACGTCCGGGATAAATATAAAGACGATCTGGCACGAAGCAAATATGCAGTGAATAACGACCGAAGAAATGGATTAAGCTTAACGATCTATTTAGGTGCACTATAACGGCGTGCAAATATCCCCAAAGTAGAAACTTGTTCCTTTTTATCGTAGACAGCCTCTGGCCGGTGCTAATTTTTATTCGAATCCGTTTTTCCATTCCGTGCTTTCTCGACTGCTTCATAATTAACGACGATTTAAACGCGAAACATTTGAGCAAGGAAAATCTCGGAGATAAAATGTGCTCGGCGACCGCGGGCCGTGCCTCGCAAGCAGCGCAACGAAGTTGCCGGGACAAAACATTCATAAACCGTGTTGCAACTTCTTTTTTAAGCTCCTTCGTCGAAACATTTTGGAACAAATTTCCCCCGGCGAAGCTACACCGCGAACATCCGCCGCGACAAACTAACGATCGAGTAAAGAAACCTCGGCAACAAACTGTATCGCGTCTCCTTTTTCACGTGCCAAACGAGCGACAGGAACGTGGAACAACGACCTTCGACAGCGAAAAAAAAAAAACAGGGTTCTCTTCCCGATGGGATCTCAAATCGATTACCATCCGTCGTATGAGAACGAGCGAATTGAGAGGCCGATTATACGATTAACATGAACATACAACGGCCCCCACCGTTGTTCAACACGCCGTTCTACGATCGTAACAAAAAAAGCGTTCATTTATCGTACTTTCCTAACAAAGACACTGTCCGTGCGTTAACGTGGTTAATTTGTTCCCAGAAAAGAACAAGCCGTGATATCAACGATGACACGGAAGATTCATCGATGAATCAGGAGAGGACAAGGGGGACGCATTCCATCGGATCGAGATTTATTTGCCGAATAAATGTTAAGAAGGTATTTTTAATGGCCGACAATAGTGGCCCGATAGTGATCTCAGAAACGTATTGTCGTTGGACGTCGTATATAATCCCGGAGGCATCGACGCAACCAACAAAACGGATACACTCTCTACCCGTCCTTCTATGCCGCTTCTCTTTCGTCCTCTGCCGAGTAACTCTCGTTGTTTCTGTACCGGCTTATCGGTCACGAGAGAGATAGAGGGGAGAGTCCCTCTCGTGCTCTCCCCACACCGCGATCTTTACTTCTCTCCGCTCCTTTCGACCCGCGCTCATTCACTCGCATTCCATCTTCATTCCTCTCTATTCTCGTTCAAGTTCTCCCCTTTTTTTTTCTCTCCGTTCCTTCTCGTCAAGTTCCTCATCTCTCGCACGCCGCAGACTCTCTCGGTCTTCCTCTCATCGCGCGGACTATCGCAGTGCGCTCACCTGCTGATGCCTTTGATGTCGATTCTTTTGTGAACCGACATTATTATTCTAATTGAATACTTGTCTCCTAGACGGGTATCTTTTAGCACCGTTCCTGCATGCGTTACAATGCAGCAGCGAAAATCGGGACCGACGCGAGGCGAAGGCCCCCGGCTCTCGCCGTGGCCGACGCGAAACGATCGGGGCCAATCCTCCGAGCGGTTGTCTCACGCGTCTTTCGCTCAAAATATTTTACACCGCTATCGGGGCCATGTATCTGTCGTGAACGCTTATCCGGGACGCTCGAAACCTGCACTTCTGACGCAACCGTTGTACATTTTCGATCGAGGCTACCGATCATGCCAAGCACCGTCCTTCCGACGTCCCCAACGTCCACGAGATTTATCGTTTCATTATCTTGAATCTCGCCAACAGACTGTCCCTCCCTTTTATCGTCGCGAAATTAACACCGGGCGGCGAGACGTGTCACCCCCTCCCCCCCCCCGAGCGACAATAAAAGGAACAAAAAACAAAGAAGAATGGAACACGGGAGAAAAGGAGTCTTACGATCCTCGTCAGTGCCTGTTCGTCATTACACGAGCTCCCCCGTAGCTGTTCGCCATAAAGCTCGCGGTAATAGAGGCGCGTAATGGGACCGCGGAAAAGCCTCGCCGCCGTGGCCCCGCGGATTCGTTTTCAATTTCCACGACATCCCCGTCGCAGGTACGCTGTACAGCCGCGTCCTGTACCAACAGGCTACGCGAATTCCCTGTACACGGATCGAGGTACTTAGGCCAACATTACACCGACTGCGTGCCAGGTACCACGCGGCTCGCCGATTATTGATGAAGCGGCGCGGCGGTTCGGCCAGGACGCATATTCCGCTCGAAGGATACAGTTATGATTGCTACAAGCAACGGCCCCGCCGCGATCCACTGGCGCGCTACCCCCGGGCGTTATTAACGTGAGAAAATGTGCTTACATCGTCCTCTCGATCGTCGGCCAGCCCGGCTCTTCGTAATGTACATGATTTTCCATACTTCGGGAACTGACGCGAGCGGATAGCGAACATCGGTGCGTGTACCGGGGAATGGCGGCGTGCACGAGGTGCGTGTAGATCATCAAGGCGAATCCTGTTCCAGCCGATCCGTTCATTTCGAGGACGTGTTGCAGCCGCTCCCGGACTTTTCCCTCTTTTTGTTGCTTCGAATACGCCGAAGGGAACGCGGCATCGTCGACGATACGCGAAATTTTTCGCGCGATACGGCGAACGGCCGCGGTGGAAATTGCAGACAGCAATTGCCGTCGCGGTGGAAAAAAGGACCACTCGGATATTCTTAACGTCGAGGAGAATTACTTCGGCGGATCGTCTCGGGATGATTTTTCCCCGGCTATCTTTCTGACGACCGTGAACTTCGTGGAATTCGACGCCGCGTACTGTCGAGTCATAGAACTCGACGGTCCGTCGCGCACCACATCCTGGCACGGAGCGGCGTCTGTGCGCGCACGGCCGTTACTACTTATGGTTTTCGCAACGCCTACCGCCGTGGCGCGGTGTGTCACATACCTCTCGATGAATGATTAACGAGAAACGGTTCGAGTTTCGCGTAACTGAAACTTCCGCAGATTCGTATCTGCGAAACGCACGGTTTTAAACAATTTCGAGACGCTCTCGGTAATAACAACGTCGCCGCGCACAAAGTGACTGCCCCCTCGTTTCACGTACGAAGAAAGGGGTGGGCAAGATCGGCCGGTTGCAGACGATTTTAATCAGACAACCCGACCGATTCCCGAAATGAGATTAGATAAGGGAGATAAGAGATAACGCGTTCCAGTAATATCCTGCGCGAGGAGTTCTTTTTCTGCGCGCCGCAATTGCGCCGTGAGTCACGTGTTAAAATTCAGTCGCGGCCCGAAACCGCCCCCTCATAAAGGAAGCGTCAGTTCATAAATTGCCCCCCACCCGGCTCCCCGTTCCCCGTGTCCCTCTTCCTCTCTGACCCTTCCCGCCGACGGTGCAACGATCTCAATTTTGAGGGTGCCAGCAGGAAACTACCACCCTCGACAAAACTTACTGAATTCATTATGGAACGAACAAAGGCTTCATGGAAAAGCCTTAGGCGACGTACACTCTGGCCACGGGAACGACGGGAGACCTTTGCGTTGCAGAGACGAGTCGCCACGAGCGCGAATCTAGCGGCTTTAGTATCGGTTCGAACACTTGCCTAATGTCGCGATCAAACACACCGGATAGATCAGTAACAGCCCGGAGACACGTTCTTCATTGAAACTGTACATATTTGTAGCTAGAATTCTTCGGCAAGTAACGGGGGTTCCGTGTGTCGGCCGAACGTTGAAACGAAACGTTTGAAAGAAGTTTGAGACCTCGGCAAACGATAGTTTCAGAAATGCAGAACAACGGCGGCTGTATCGAGAAGCATTCCCGACCCTCTCCACGAAATTGTTCCCCGTTGAACGTATTCGAGGTTAGCCCAAAAGCCAGGCTACATCTAAAGTGCATCAAACAACCGGTTACCGGTCCCGGGCTCCATTTGCATCCCTCACGAACGTATCAATAATGAACGCTCAAGCTGTCGGGAGCAACACACAGCGGCAAACTGGAGAGTACGCGGAGCGGGGCAGCTGAAAGGCTTTCGATCCTGCTTGGAAGCCGAATCGTAGGAAGCATACTTACGGTGCAGCGTAATTGAACTTACTCCCCTGTTGCGATCCGGTGCACGCGTAACGAAACCAAATTCTAACACACCTACGTACCGTCTCTGTTACGAGACAGCCCGCGAGACACCACCGGGGCAAAGCTCCGCCCGTTCGAAGGGAACCCGGGTTCCACCAATGAAGATCTGAACCTACAGGGAGCACGCGACCAGTTGGGCTAAGGGCAAACGTAAAACTTACCGATCGGCAAGATAACTGGTGTTTAACACGCGAGCCAAACCGCCATTAAGCCCGGCCCACCGTACGATTTCCACGCGGTCCGCGCGCCGACTCGCCGCTTCTTCGTATGCCGACCGTGGATTTACGGTTCGCACCGACACTTTTTCTCGTGGAAAGAACGGATCGGGACACGTGGGGACACACGCATGCACACGCGCGTCGTCCTCGCGCCGCGGTCTCAGGGAACGACAACGGGGCCTGCCCGGTGATTGCTGGCGGATCGAGTTCGTTGCACCGGGGCTCGAAACGGCCGGAACAGCGAGATGGAATCGAGCAGGCGGATGTGATCTGGCTAGATCGGATCTACCTGCACCTTCGCCGCGGTCTCGACTCGGTGCTCCATGGGAATCGATGTTCCCGATTTCTCGAAAGCGATAGTATTGATTGGAGGCCACGTGCTTTCCCGAGTCGGCTGGGTTTAATTAATTATTTTTCTCCCCCCCCCCACCTCACCGATCGTTGTCGTCGCCGTTGACGCGTATTGTTCGACCAGATGGATTTAGTGCCTCCTCGAAATTCAGTCTGCACACCGTCGGAACGCCAGGTAGTAGTCGGTGTCGCCGTGTACGCTTAACGCGTATCTCTCCTCTTCGCTCGGATTCAAGTTAATTGATTCAGTTTCGGTACGACTTCTAATTACAGGACTGCCACGGCTACTAATTATAGCGAAGCCACGGGAATTTATGTACACGCTATCACTTCACGCGATACGCGCAAAGTAGGCAGAGTTTGTCATAGCGTTCTCGCAAGAGACAGTTATCTTATAATTCGCCGGCAACCAACCTGTCCACCCTGTTTTCCGCTATCGATCCTTGCCCGATATAAGAGTACCCCTGGCCGATGCTTAATTAACGGGTAGCCGCCTAATTAAGGTCCGTCCAAGCTTTTTATGGTACTTTATCTTCGACTCGAGGCGACCTTCGATAAAGCCGGGAATTCGAGTTGGCAAGAATTGACGTTACAGTCGAGAGATGAGACCCGCTGCGAACGAGACGGTTCGCGAGCGTTTCTGCCCGTTCTCTGTTGAATTCGTAATGCCATAATCACAAGACCGCGATTATCGGGGAACGTCATGAATTAGAAAATGCTCTTCGAAACGGTAGCGAGAATGGAAGTAACGAGACTTACAAATGTAACCGGAAATTGCTCGAATACCTTCGTCTCCGAGCGGATTTTCGTGTACACATAACAGCAGCTGCGATTAACATCTTCGTGAATAACCCTAAGTCTCTTTCTTTTGAATAGTTGAAAATTCATGGCGATTATTGCGACTACGTTCCTCCGAGGAACGAATATTTTAAGAAGGAAAACAAATCTTTCTTTCAAATAGTTAATAAAATCAAATTGTTTTTTGTCAGACACAAATACGAACGTACCTATCGCGTGATATCAACTCCTCTTACAATTTCTCCCTTAAGCCTCTCTCGAAGCAGCATCGGTATAGCAGCTCGGTGCAACTGTAAATCGCTATCGATCGGCAGTGTATTATTTAACAAACGACAAATGGACAAGCGCGTCGGAAGTGAACTCGATACAGATCCTCTATCTGTCTTGGCAACTAGTTTCCGCATCTTCGCTAACTGTTGCCTCGAGTTGCAATACGTTCTTAATAATGATACAACCGGCAGCTTCGTGCGCTCCAGCGGGTCCATTTGCGGAACAGTTGAAATATTTTATGCAAATCGATACTGGAAGAAATAGCATGCCGGCGGAGGTATCTCTAATTCTATCAGGAATATATTATCAGACGCATTCATGAATTAAATTCTGCGATCGATGGGACGGTCGGGGCGGAGTGGAAAAGAGGGGGGAAAAAAAGGAAAAGCACAGTTTCGGGTTTGAAACGGAAAAGAAATATGCTGGCCTGTGTAATAGTGTATTGTGATACCGTTTTTTCTCCTTTCCTATTTTCTTATTTGTATACTCGGGGAAACAGAATGCGTAGTTAAACGCTCGCTGCATTTCCGGCTGTGTGCTCGACGCTCAATGCAACGGGGGATTGGTCAAACGTTCATTTTTATGAAATCTCCGATTTTCGTTATTTTTCTCGGTCATATTTAGCACGGATCAGAAAAAGGATGAAAAAAATTTCAGCAACCGTATCGGATTAAACGAATGAGAGAAATTGCACGACGTACGGGGATCGTTAATGCATACCCTTTTATTTAAAACCCGGTGACCTATTTGGTAATTTACATCCACAGCGCTCCGATTCGAAAGAATAACCCTAAGTGATGTTAGTAAAATTTTACCGAGGTTTCCTATTCAATTCTATACAAAAAATATACGTAGGATATCAAATGATTTCATTGAAACCTCTCAGCGGTGCCATTAATAACCCTCTTTCTCTCTCTCTCTCTCTCTCTCTCTCTCTCTTTCTCTCTCTCTCTCTCTCTCTCTCTCTCTCTCTCTCTGAAAGCAAGAAATCCCACCGAAAAATCTACCCTTGTAAAACACGAAGAACTACGCCGCTTCTTGATCGTATAAACACCACGCATCTAACTGCATCGTATATTCCTGTCATCCTCTATCGAAACTATGCTAGAAATCGTTCCTTTCTTCCCCTTTATTTTTTATTTTTACCCGATCGTGATTGAGTCCCCCCCTCGGTTGGCAGGCTATCTAGAAATCGCCTGGAGGACGGCGCGGAAGCGGGACGTTCGATCGCGACGCGGCGACGTCGGTGCTCCCGCAGAAAATGCAGTGGAATATAAATCAGCGTCGTAACGAGTAATCGATCAAGATAATGCATTGGGAATCGGAGAAAAAGTCACGTGGACAGATCGATAAATAAGGACAAATAGAGCCGACCGCGAGAACGATACGCAGGATACGTGAACGTCTGGACAGAAAAACGGCACGCGTGGCGCCCCATCGACGTTAATCTGCCCCCGTGTGCACGCGAAACCGGGAAAGAGATGGAGTGACACAGAAACGAGAGAGGCGGGCACAGACGGATGGATCGGAGTGAAGGAGAACGAGTAAGGGAACGTGTCGCCGGGTATACACGACACGTACGGCGCGCTCCTTTTTCCGATCGCGTAAAAGAAGTTGACTCGCCGCTGGATTTACAGAGTATCGACTGGATCGTGGACCGAGGCCTCCCGATGTCTTCGTGATTAAGACGTCCCTAGATCCAATGGATCGCGGGCTGGATCCGAGAAACGGGGAGAAACGCCGCACAGTGGTCCGAAACCGTAAAAACACGAACTAAACTCGTGGCACTGTTATTTGCACGTTATTCATTATGAATAGAATGATTTTGGGTAGGTTTTGAGTTACGGAATATAATTGCAGTTAAAGATTCTCTTGGTGTAATTATTTTAACAATAATATTTGATAAAATGTTCGTCGGTGGAAAATGGTTTTGATATTTTCTGTGGTGTGCAGTTATCCCTCAGGTATCAGTAAATAAAATTTGTTACAGCCGTTATATCGACTCTTACAATACCGATTTCATCATTGAGATTCACGATCTGTGCACAACTTTATTGAAATTATACAGTTAAAATGGAAGTACTTCGATAATAATCCGATTCCATAATTTAGTCTATACATATGAGGAACTAAGCCTAAAATTTCATACATTTCGAAGGAGGAGGTCGAAAAATTGAATTTAGTTCGTGTTGCTACGATTTCGGACCACTGTGCGCCGTTCCGTGGCAAGAATCTTTCATAATGGAAAAATGGCATTTAACGGAGTACGAAGAAATTTTGTTACGAATTTGTTGTATATATTATTCATTCCGCGCCGAGTATGAGTGTCTTAAAATTTGCCATCAGAATGTGCTTGTCCCATTTATAATGTTTTATTCAGCGAGTGAAAACGTTTAGTAATCAAGTCACCTTGGGTAATGCAGTTTTAATTGCAACGCACAACTCTCTGTACGATTATATTAAGAGCGATTATATTGAACAAGGGATCGAACCATAGACTCGAACGTTATCGCGTGTTCTGCATGACAAACGGCGTCTTGACGCCAAGGCGTTCTTGCTCGCGTCGTTGCAGCTGGAAAAAGCTCGGCTTGCCGCGAGGAGCACGTCGATGCAACTGCGACCGCTCGACAATCGTCAATATAAAACTCGACTTTAAGTCGGGCCGGCGGTACAGCGATTCAATCACAAATCAATTTATCTGCCATCCCACGCATACACGAAGAAAAAAATGTCATTACCGAGCTGCATTACTTGGCGAACGTCCGTGATACCTTTATCTGTTACGCTGCCCTATTAAAAAGTCGATTGAATTTTTTTGATTGGCTACCGGTGCCTGCAACGAGACCGACAGCAACGTTTGCCCGCGTGCTTTTCACGAGGAGCAACATAAATGTAACCCAATGAACGTTTCGGCTATCGCGGTTTTAATTTAAACGTTCCCGTTGCAACGAATTTAAGTGATCGATTTTGGAGTGGATTCGGTACAATGGGATATCTAAAAGCGAAACCTAAATTCGGATTCGTATTTCGTAGCACCGGCTTTTTCGTGGAATCCATTTAGAAGCACCGTTCCATTTTGTATGCAGCTCGTCTGATACAAAGCCACTTTGTGCACAGCCCGACCGAAATACACACGGCACTGTCGCATTTATCCTAACATTTATGCAGCCGCTACTTATACGCTGCCCCTTTCGATCGACGCCGATCTAAGGTATCGAAATTGCATTTCGAAACAGTCGATAAGCGCCGTGACAGGCCATGAATATTTTCGACCCGAGCGGTCCATCGGCTGTCCACGGTAGATAATATTTCCTTGAGTGGCAGCGTTACGCTTGACACAAAGCCGGATTAGAGTGGCGGGCACACTATAAGGTAGACCTAGAGAGATCCAAGGTTGCATTCCAAATGACGTTTTCAAACCTGGCGGTCTTCATTATTCGTAAACTGCTGAACTATACATACGACGACGTCCTCCCTGTTTATACGACGTTGAAACATTCACGCCGTAGAAGAATATTCTTAAAGACTGGATACATTATCGAGGATTAGCATGTCGACGTTCCTGGAACTCGACGCCGCTGTTCTTTAATTAATATCAACCGTGTATGAAGCATTTTGTTCGTGGAAGTTATAGCCAGCCTCGCGTGTACGTTGCTTTTTCCTCCTTCCATTTTCCCCCCCCACGATGTTCGCGTTTCTGCATTATTAACTTTCTTCTTTCCTCCCCTCGGCGTAGCCCTTTGCGCGCGACGCCAACCGAACGCACCAGCCTACGGAAACTTCTGCAACGGATCACCCTTCACGCGCGCACGCTGAAAGGAACGGTTTATCGACATCGTTCGACGAGGGAAAATCGTATCGCGGCGATAACGAAACGGCACCGCAGAATCGATACGTGATTACAAGCTTCGGTTATCACAAGAATGCATGCACGCGTGCTTCGGGCCAGGTTCGACGTATGGTTAACGAGGCTACAGCGGGATGAACTGCGTGGCCTGCGAGGGAAATAGATCTCTGAAATAATGCGTAGCATTGACGACCCGTGGACCGGCCTTTCTTCGCGAATGCGACCGCGACGAGGATGACAGTTCTCTTTGTTGCTAAACGTTGCTATCGCGACGCCCGCGACATTTATCTCCGCGTGGTTACCGCGAAATTCAATATTCCCCGGCGAAACGGGAGCCGCGCGTGACATTAATTTGAAGCGTAATAGCGAACATTTTTTTCGCGAACCAAGTCGCGTTAATTAAGGCCGGGGGCTTATCGGAAACGGGCCCATTAAGTTATTACATCGAACCGCTTCGTGTAGACAACTTGAAATTACCCACACGAGTATCACCAACTCTTCGCATTGCTCGTAAAACACGTCATCCTCGATCCCAGATTTTCTTCCGTCGCGTTAGATCATGTAATTACACTATACGTAATCGTTTTCGCGTTCGTCGGAAAGTTTCGGTACGGGGAACGCGCGAGAGCGTCGAATTTCTTCTGACGCAGAGAAGGGATGGCTATAGGGGGCACATAGTCGGTCGCAATTAGCAGCCTCCACTGGCAAAGTGGAAACGCTTAGAGGTGGCATGTCAAGGGGGCAAATTGCAGTTTTACTTCGGCACGTTTATCAGAGAGAGAGAGAGAGAGAGAAAGAGAGAGCCAGAGAGAGCGGGCGCTCGCGAGATTGCAGGCACACGACTGGCCCCGTGTTAAAACAAAGTCACGCCGCTGGATGGCAGCCGCGCGGCATATGTACACCCCGTGCTCGTGCAAACAACGCGGTTTCACGCGGGCGCCAATTAGCTAACGACGAAAGTTTAGCGACGACGCCGTGGAACTAATCAAGATACGGTGGATACTGTAATCACCGTTGATACCGCCGCTAGACACCGTCTTCTCCCGATCCTGTCACGACGAAATGCAAAAGAGGCGGAATTCACCGGGGAATTAGCCGGCGACGCGTCGTCGAGGTGGCGTCGACGCCGGGAATCGGTAATTATCGCGACGAGTTCAACCTGGTTTCGTTCGAAAGGTCGACGCTTTTTCGAAGCGACGCGGGCACGCGGTCCAGGTACGATTCTTGGAGGGCGGCGAAGAATTTTTCTCGTCTATGGTGATTCGGGCGAGTGTGCATAAATATGCAGCGCTTCAACTTAAACGGTTCTCGATGCGCCCCGCGCATGTATAATTCATGACGAACTTTCCACGGCGAGTGCAACTTTAAAGAACCGAATTCTGTTTGAACGCCTGTCGTCCCCTTTGGCGACTCGCTCGTACGATTAAAAATTTCCCACGAACACGCACGAGTATTCTGGATCACATACGGCGGATCGTTGGCTCGTTAAATAGACGTAACATCAGATTCTCGTTCCTTATGGGATTTTTCGAGTGGAACGAATGCTGCCTGCTCCGACGAACCTGGCATTCGTTCCTCACCATTTTTTTTCTCCCACCTCCACCGTTTCCTTTCACTGTCACTGACCCTGTCGGGTCATCACCGCATCATCTTTTTACCTCCGCTCTCTCATCCCCCTTTCAGTTGCGCCACGTTCTTATTGTACCCCGCGCATTCACGGACAGAAGAGATAATTTCATCCCACCGTTGCGCAATAATAATAATAATTTACTGATAATGACCGGACGGTGTCGTCAAGTTAGTACACGATCCGGCAGAACGTTCCCTTCCCTAAAGCACGGTTCCGCTTGTCGAGGCTTCCCGAAACGTGTACAAAAGGTGCCGGACAGACTCCTAACACTTCCACCGCGATTAATATCGCCCACATCCCGCCACGGAAAAAACGAGCTAAACAAATGCCAGCATGGCAGCGTGTGTACGAAGCGTTACTCTCCGCCGCCCTTCTTACATCCTTTCACACTCTCTCTCTCTCTCTCTGTCTCTGAAAAATTGTCAAGATCGTTGATCGATAGATCCACCGTACAGACGACCTTCACTGCCCATCCGTTCACCCACAGAGGGAACCTATTCCAGATACCAGACGCCAGCCCAAAGAGCTGCGTTCCCGGTGCCCGGACGTAACACGGACATGCACTCAGGGCTTTCGATTATTCAGGAACGGGAAAGGACACGTCCCACGATCTTGTCGAAGCCGATCACTGTCGGTCGTTCGCTGCGCGCCCGTTCGCGCATGCATACACAGCCCCCGGATCGTGGGGCACGAAACGTGTACAGATTGGTCGGCCAGCGAGGGAGGACCACGACAGAGAAAGATCAGGCCGCAAACAACAATGGCCTGATTGATATCTGGCGGCCGGCATCAAAATAATATCGCGGCGATAGGCACGCCGGGACGAGGTTAAAAGCTTAACGAGTTACAGGCATGATATTGGATCCAAAGAAATTTATGGTCCTTGTAGTACCGGTGGGGCCCGTTTGCCTCCCGCGGCGCGGCCCACGGACCTTGCGGTCCACCGCTACATCAATAAGATACCGCGCCGAAATAAATTCGCTGTTTTGACGGCGTTTAATAATAATTCGCCAATCCTACTTGCCGCACGGTCCCGCGACCGGCTAGGGCCCGGCGGGGCAGGGGGTGGCGACGGTAACGAAATATCACCGGGGCCTCGGCCGATTTGGACGGCCGTGGAAATCTTCTGGTCGCCGTCCGGTTTTCCGGTTTCCAAGGGTCCGCGGCAAAATTGATATTCGACGCTGGGACGAGAGGAACGAAACACCGTAGGCGATGCTGCCCGGACGATTCTCCAACCGAGCGATGGAGATTTTCCGGATTTGTCGGATTTTTCTTCCGCCGATCGCGCAGCTCGCGGTCGAGTCGAAATCTGACGCTGCCCGCAGCAAACGTTTCGCGGATTGAAGTTTGCTGCGTTTCAAACGAACCGAGGGGACGAAAGCTTTTTATTTTCCAATTTTTCTACCCCCTTCGTGTCACCGTTGTAGGGGTGTACGCAGGTACTACGCTGTCTTCGCTTGGCAGGATTAAAACAGATGCGCGATAGTTCATGCACGCTCGTCAAACCGTTTCCAAGTTTCGTGTTCCTCGTTGCTGGTAATATACGTATTACCGGGGTCGTCGTCCGAACCCGATGACCGAACGGTCTTTCATCGTGATTCACCGCATTCATTTTGCACGACGGGTGCAAGAAGTGGCAGGGGATGAAGACATAGCCAGCGCGACCGTGGTTACCCCGGGCTTCAGCGTCTTTGTCGCTGCTGGAGCGTTCCCCTGCTTATGTATTTCCTGGAGCCGGGCAGCGCATTAGCATTTCCGTTACCGTTACCCTCCTCGTGGGTACCGTCCACGGAAATTTCTGTCGTGAAACACGGGACACGGGGGCGAGCGTACACAAGATCCGACCGCAACTTGTATGAACACGAAACACTTGACTTTGGGCGTTCCGGTGAACATCGGCACTTCCATTCAATTAATTCTTAACTAACGCGGCGAACGGACGCTTTCGACGCCAAGCTTTCCATTTATCCATATGTTTTCCGTACGAGAATTCCCATTCTCGGGGAACGGCGTGTCTCGATGTCTAAAAACGACACCTGGCGTTTGAGGAAACTTTCTCAACCCCTTTGGTTGGATGTATTCATATATTTCCTAGACCGTAAGAGACAAATCGTTTTCATTGTCAGTCCGACTGTCATCCATCATCGCAGGTGAAGGCGACTGTCTGGTGCGAACGGTCAGGCCACGCGAGGGAATACGGCTCCTCCGTGATCGACGAAGTTGTGGGAACGTCTTTGAAAAGAATCATTTTTTTGCTAATCCAAGAAAATCAAGTTTTCACATTTCCCGCGGCATTTCTCCCGAACATTCCGAGCCGCTGCTTTCTTTAAAGTTTCACCGTCGTGGCCGTTTATAACGGATCGTCGATAGCATGGAAATCGTTACTGCTTAATCTGTTTTCCCAGTTTCCACCGTTACCCTTGCACGGTGAACGTGGAATTGAAATGTTCGTAGCAACGAACCGTCTAGCCGGCTGACATTAAATTCTGTCGCTCGTGTCACGTGCTCGTTGCTCGTAATTATATTGTTAAGGCGAGCCGGACGCAGCGCAGCGTCGAGTTTCTTTCGTAGAACGTGCACGTGGTCTCCACGCTCGGAAACGTTCATCCAAAGTGGACGGAATAACGAGCAGCTGCTCAAGGAGACTCCTCATCAGTGACCGGTATGATATCAGCAATTATATACACGTTCCACAACAAAGACCGCCGTCCAAATGATATCGTTCACCTGAGGCCACCTGGCGATCAGTCGGCTAGCTTCGCTCAGATCGTCGCCGCGAACGATTAGCGTTCGTCCTTGTCCTTCGAACGCTATCGATCCCGTTTCTACACCGTCTGCCCGTCTATCCTGCCTTATCCCCACGAGTCGACAAGAAGGATCACCGTGCGAAGGTGCGTCCGTTTAATCGTGGGCCGCGAGTGAAATAAAAGTGACTCCATTTGGTTAAACGACACGGCGACTATAAATTGTATTAACGAGTCGAATGTACGGCGGATCCTATTTGCATAATGTATGCTTATCTGGCGCGTTTAATGGATATCTGAATGTCATCGCTAATGGGACCGGTAATATCCCGGCGTTTTAGCGGTGGACGCTGGCCTTTCACGAAAATTTGAGGAATCTAGTCCTGCTGCGATCAGCATGCTTTCGAAACAATCAAATATTCCTCGTTTCGGTGAACCTGTCCTCTAACGCAAACACGACGTCGCCGAACGTATCGACTGTCCGTATATCTGTCCGATTATTCAATTAGGCAGGCTACAGGGAAAAAAATATGCCCGTCCAAATGTTGTGTCAATAAATTTCCGATGTTATCCTCGTGCGCGAGTCCCAGAAGTTTCAGGAGACGATTGCGTCGCGTGTATAGTTGGAGGATGACACAATACGAAGAACAGCCGGATGACTAGATTCTCACCGAATCTTATTGCCGGTAGGAGGCGCGTGCCCGTAATGTTTTACGTCTCCTGTGCACACGGAAGCCAGAGAACAGGCAGGAGGTGGAATGTTTCGGTAAATAGAGCTGGTACGTTCGTAGCGTCGACGGTACCGCCAGTAGTAACGCAGGGCTAGCAACGGGGGCGCGGATAGAACCGCAGCGTCGATTTGCAGCAAGATTTACAGCCAACACTAAATATCCATGGCTCGGTGTTATTATCGACTTTATTGCATCCCCCCGTCGAACGCGGCCGTTCACGCGGCACGACAGGGTTAGCAGAAAGAGCGAATGCTATAGCACGTCTGGGCGTCATATATCATTCCGGGGTTTCATTGATTCCGCGTTGACTTGGCCCGTTCCGCTACAACTGTTCTCCAAGGACCGGAAGATGTTTCCTGTCTGCGTCTGCTGTCTAACATTCGGCCAGGAGCACAATGCAGTCTACGATGGGATAACGGAGGAACACCGTGCGTTGTCTGTCTCTTTTACAGCCGCCCTCCGATAGAGACGGTTTTCGGTGTAAATAACGTTTCTTATCTGAACTGTCGCAAAGTAGGAGCGGAGGGTCCGCTGCGCGATGACGATACGATCAGGAGCGTTTCCAGTTTATGTTGTCGCCGATGGGGAAGTTCCTTCTAACGTTGATTTCTGCGTCGTTTCCTTTCTTCTTGTAGACCCGCGACCTCGCTCGAGACGCGCGAACATCTCGAGCGAACGCGAACGGGGCAACTACGGGCGAAGAGATTTATCGTGTTGGTAATTCTGTTCCTTCGTCTGTAATTTTTTTTTTTGTTTCGCTTCTTGTTTGCGAGGCGACGTTATTCGGATTTTAATACCCGCGTTTTAATATTCATGAAGAGCGGAGCGTTTAATTGACACCTTGATCGGTAGTACGATTTTTCTTTCCCTTGCATAACCCGGGGGATTTACATAATTTTCATTTGGCGACCGGCGTGACGCAACGACGACGCGAGCTTGCCCTTTGGTGTAATACAAATGAGCCGCGTGTAATGCGCAAATAAATACATTTGTCCTCGTCTCTCTGAAATCCGTGACACGTTTAAAGGCGACCGTGAAAGTTTTGCACGTGTATAACAGCGTGCCGTGTCCGTTCGTAATTGCAGCGAATTTTTCGCTGGTTGCTTGAAATTAAGCTAAACATACTCGTCGCAGTCGGATCGTTAAAGGAATTATTCGATACTCACGGCACGTTGTTGCAGGGTCGCGACGAGAAATCCGCAAGAATCACCGCGGCGAAACGACAAGCGATAATGCTGTAAATACGGCGAGGATTTAAAGAAACGACGGGGAGAGGCGGAGAGGCGCATACCGACAAAAGGGCACCGAACTGGTACCGAGCGAACGCTCGGGGATCGTGAAAGGAAGGATAAACGAAAGGGGGAGAAAGGAAAATACGCTAATGATTGGCACGGCGAAGATGAGCCTGGCGTAACGGTGCCGCACGGCCGAATGCATTCCTCGATTTTTTAAGGAAGTTTCGTTCGTTAAGAGGCGTTCTACACGGCGGACACGCGGCACTGTTTCGCAAACAGCCCGTTGAAAAGACGCGGGACAAAGAAGAAGTTAATTGCGCCCCTTTAATCGATTCGACGTCGCTTTGATATTTGTTTTTCAAAAGCGCCCATGCGGCCCGGCCGATGAGTCAGGTTTTAATTACGGCACAGTTCATCTTCGATTAAACGGTGCCTCGTCGTTTTAGCGTAATGACTTGCAGGACGATGCGAGACCGAGGGAAATTTCATACGCGAGCCCCCGCGACCGCTGCGGGACAGTTCGAACGAACGTCATTGCCGTTTTAATGCGTCTGTTGGCCGGTAAGGGGGGTCGTGATTTTCAAAAGATAGATAGACCGCGAAGAATGGGGCGAGATTGCATCTCGATGGCCGATCGTTTGTAAAGGGGAGGAACTTCTTTAACGACGCCAAACAGATAGATATCGTCGAGCGGCTAAGTACTGGCTGCTAATAAGTGGCGTTTAAGACTAGACGGGGGAGGAACTCCGCGTTTGCATTGTCGCGCTCCCCTCGGCGCAACATGAACGGCAAAATTTCGTTTGAATACACTTATTGTCGGGGTCCCGGCCATTCCACAACGCCGCCGTTATCAACGGCGCGTTGGTCCGCTGGAGGACACCCCTTCCTGATTATTCATCGACGGTAGGAGAGGCGAAACCGCAGAGGCCGGCTTGTCAAAATGATTCCGTGGACCAACGGGAAGGGAATGACGGTAGGCAGACAACCACGGACACGATAAGAGAAACGGCGACAAGGGATCCCCCGACGAAGGGGGGAAGGAGAGAGAGAGATCGCGCGAGGGGTTGGAGCGCCAGGGCGGGCAGAGGGAAAGAGGACCCAAGAACGAAGTGAAATTTATTCGCGTACAAACGGATGTAAATTTATTTAAATTACGCGATTTCGACCGGGGGTTTATTGTGGCGCGGCGCGAGCGGCTTTATTTGCTTTATCACTGCGTGGGACAAGGGATGGGCGTGGACCGTAGCTAGAGCGCGAGAAGGATTCTATTTTGCGGGAAATTAAAAACTCTCTGGCCGCGCGCGAGACCCGGGCTCCGATCCCGTTTACATCGCGCACCGCCGGAACTAAACTTTTATGCTTTCCCTTCTTTCCCCTTCGTTCTGGGTTGGCGACCATTTTCCCGTCGTCCGTCGCTGCTTCGTTATTAACGGCGTATCGTGGAATTTAATTGATCACCTCGTTAAGAATCGGGCTTCGATGGCGGATATATTGAAACGATCGCTACCAAAATTATATACGACCCCCTTTTAATTCCGGCAATAAGCCCGTGAACGATTCTCAACCCCCCCGACGATTAAATTATTCTAATCTCTGTGTAGAAGCACGGGGAACGAGGCAAACGCATATTAGGCGGGCGCACCAGACCGACCGTAAATCTCGTTTTGTTGACGTTTCGCACGTATCTCAGCGGTAATAGGCAGAGCGTTTCGTAACCGGTTCGGGGCACCGATTAATTTCGATTCGATCGGTACGCGTTAGAGTGGCTGGTATTTGCAGTGCTCTCATGATACATTACGCAACAGTTTTGCGACTACGTACGCGGACGTTTAACATGACCAGTGAATAATTACCGATATCGCGTGTACGAACGTACACGTTTGCCGCTCGCGTATTATACGCACATTCGTATCGGGGAACAGACGCTTTCTATGCATCTGCATAGCCCAGGCGACTTTAATTAGATTCATTGTAGAAACGGTTCGTGTGTCGTCTTTAAATGCGCCCGCGCGTACGCGTTACGAGATAAATACATGGCCGTGCTACGGAAGGTGGCAGGCGTGTAGAAGCCGAGGGGGCCCCGTTGATTATCTCATTACTTAACGCGAGTTCGATAAGTACGCGGAAAGTTTCACGATCGAGCGGTTGCCAGGGCGAGGCGTGCACAGATACCAGCGAGGCGGAGGCGATATTAATTTCAAAATCGCCGGCTATTAATGAACCGGTGAAACGTCGGGGGTACGAGCATCGCGTGGAATTACGCGGCGGAAATGTTGCTTTAAATATCGGTGCGTGCACGGTTCATGCGGTCGCCACCGGTTAACGAGATAAATAGTTCGTAAATAGGATAGACGCCGTATAACTCAGAGGCATCGATTAGCTTGTTACCTCGCGCCGCTGAAATATGGCCCCTCGTTCGAACTTGTTGAAATGCGCTCGCACGGGGCACCGGCATACTCGGCGACCATTGAATATTTAATAGACCGGGGCTATACAAGAACCAGAGGGGGGGGGGGCGCCTCCTCCTTTCTGCCAGATAACTCTTCGGTTAGACAATGCATCGATCCGGTTTGCATTTGGAACAATTTGCATTGCGCGTCGCGACGGGAACAAAAATTGGATGGTCGCGTTTCGTAGTAAATTAACGACCCATCCATCGGAGTCGCCTATAAATTAAGTATACGCGATGCTGATCGATCGGGTAAAGGCACGCGATGGGGAGCGCCAAATCTAGAGAGGACTCGCGTTCGCGTGTGGGAAGGGAACGGGCGACCGAAATCACGTTGCAACGGTGTCACCGACAGGCAATTCGAAAGAGCTAAACAATGCGCGGCGATGGGCTATCACGGGGAGTCTCGTTCGCGGTACTTCATCTCGGGACGGAGGGCTGGCTACGAGCGATTCGATTGAATTATTTCATGCCATCGGTGCCGTCGTTCTTCCGAGCGGCGTATATCGGAAGCCGCTGTTGCAACGGGTTGCAGCGGGCTCCGATGGGGATGGGAAGGGGGGGGGGGGGTGGTTCGAGAAAGAACGAAGGAAACGCGCGACGAGCGAGAGGAGACGCGTAGAAGACAACGGACAAGGACGAAGGGGAATAAGAATAAGAAGAAAACGGGAGAACCACTCGACGTTCTATACCTCCGGCTACTGCATACGCATTTATTATAATCTACGAATTCCCGAGGAGAACGATTCTGGGACGGGAGCTGGGGGCAAGGAGCGGTGGACGAGCGCCGTTTCGAGGGAAGACGGAAGGGAGATAGATGAGAGCGGGATGAAGAAGACCGAGTGGAAGGGAACGAGCGAGGGAGCAAGGTGGAGGCCGATCTCTCCCGATGCGAGGAGAAAATATATCGTCGAAACAAAAGCAAAGAGAGGGGCTTGCATGGTACCACGGTTGCGTTGGTGGGATCGAGAGGGGACGGTCGGGTTCGCGGGGAGGGACGAAGGGATCAGGACTGCGCGGGAAGTGGAGAGAAACGGCGAACCAGCAGCGGAGTGTGAAAGAGAGACGGCCGACGAGGTGGACGACGAGGGAATAAAAGGGAACGAAGGATTCGATGGTAGCCCCTCGGTGGCTGAGGCACTCCTGGGCCTGGGGTAACCTCAATTTTTGAGCATAACTCATGTGCGAGCGCGCTGCGCTTAAATCTTCTGTCCGAATAATAAGAGGAGCGCATTTACTTTGGGGCTACTGCGGTGACAACCTATCCGAGGCCCGTCCACGCATCGGGCGACCTACGCTGCACAGGGATCCACCGGAGTTGCCCGATAGAGAGAGGGGAAGAAGAATGGCAGCGAGGGGGGAAAGGTGGTAGCGCGTATTCCTGTTTGGCAAGGCCGAAAGAATCGTTATTCTCCGCTGGCACAGGTTGGTCGGCAACCTGCCTTATACCTTATAGTCCTTTGATTTCACCGAACCCGCGGACAGTCCGGCCGCTCGTTGCTTTCCGACTCGTCTTCCTTTCATAAGATCGTCGAAACGCTGTTGCGTGAACCCGTGGCCATCCGACCGATCCACCGCGCAGATTTGCGAGCCTGCATCGAGAACGCGGTTCGTTCTTCGTTCGTTCCTCTCTGCTCCTCGTGTCGGAGACGGAAGCAAGGTGCACGGTGCGAATAGTTCCTCTCCTCGGACGTTCTCGAACCACCGTCGAATCGTTGAATCGTAGCTGGTCGTGCACTCGTTGCGCGAACGGGAACGGAAACGCCTAATTCCAACAGGTTCCTCGATTAACAGAAGTCGACCGCGATGTCTTGATTCGCGTGCCGATGGTTATCTTCCTTCGTTCAATCTCTCTAAATACCCACGAAACGGTTGTCGTTTGATCCGTGTACGTCTTCATGGAAACGTGATTACCGCACGAATATATAGACGCTAAAAATCCCGACGGAGAAATTCCTGTCGCATACCGGCCGCCCAATACCGCGGCACGATTCCTCAGGATTGAGAAGAACACGCGTCCCGCGTCGTCGAGGACAGAAAAGGGGATGACGATGGATCGACCGGAATCCGCAGATTCTGCGAATCGACCAGACGCATCGAATCATTTACCGGGCTGTTCCGCGCGGCACGTCCGCCGGATCGAACCGTACCTGGACGAGGACCAACAAAATTCCACAATAGAACGAACGTTGCAAGAAGCTCGCGCGTAACTGGCCGGCAATTTAATCGGTCCCAAGAAAGGAGGAATGCCGGATTAATGAGTCTGTCCGATACACGTCGACCGATCGGTCTGAAACGTGTCGACAACGAGCACAGAGCAGCGATGCGTGGATGAAAAAAAGGGGAAGAGGAGAACGAACACGGAAACCGTGAGCAGGCGTGCTGGATCGAGATCAATCGTTGCAACGAAGTTTTAATTGTCTCCCGGTTCTCGATAAAAACCATTCTGCGTGCAGCCGCTCGGCGAGCAGTTCGATACTGGCCTCGAACTTGCCGCAATGTTACGCCGCAACCTGCATAAGCGCGATACACGTTCGGTTATATTTATTGTTGCTAACAAGGATCAGAGAGAGAGGGAGAGACAGTGCCGACGTTAGCACAGCGTCGTATTATTATTAACTGATTCAGTAGTCGAAGCAATTAGATTGCACAGTTCTGCACAACTGACACTGAAAGTACTGTTAAAAAATTGTAGGTTCATTATATGCGGGTACCTATAAATCATGGCCGAAGGGGTATAATTGGAGTGCATAAAAGTTGGTGTCTGAGAGAGGCGTTCGTTCGAGGGTGAAAAGTTTCTGATATCTTAGACAGGTCGTATTAGATTAAGCGGAACTTTCTTCCGATCGCTAACTCGCGTCGATGGACAGAGAGCGGGGAAAAAAGCGGTTCGACGAGTGGCGAATAGTTAGACTTTATAAATATCCTCTGTATAATGGTTTTACCGAGTCTTCCTAAACTTTGGTAATTAGTTCGAGCATAGTTTAGTAACCCGTCTGCCCACCTTTCGCCGTCCCCCCGTCCCCGCTGCCTACACAATTCTAGCTTACTGAAAGCTGGCTAAAATACCGCTCGGCGGTTCGATACCTCAACCGCCTACTACTGTCAACTATACACACAGACCGTACGAGGAGCTTCTTATAGCAGGAACCGAACAGCCCGGCCCTTGCATATTTAACTTTTCTTAAGTTCGATTTCGCCTTGCACGTCGTCAGCTTTCTTTCGTCTACCAACCTACTTATTTCGCCTCGTCTGATTTCAATATCGCGGCCGGCAATCGACACGTCCAGGAGATGGCTGGCCGACCGTGTGCCCCGGGGCGATATTTACTCAGGGCGGTCGCACGAATTTTCGTTATTGCAAGAAATTAACAGGTGCCGGTAGAAAGGGATCGGTCCCGATAGGCCTTGCTCTCGGTAGTCGGATAATTGACGTTCTCGTATGACGCGCATCGAGACGTTCCTAATAACATGTCGAAGAAGGATAGTAACCGCTGCGCCGGCTGGCGTGCCGCGCGTTAGCGATTGAATCGATTTATCAATCATAAGTTATCGTGGCCGACGATCGTGTATCCGATCGATCCGGTCGACACTAAGTTACGCGTGCACTCCTGCTCGTTCGTGCTCGCGTCTGCCCGTCCCCTGTCGCGCTAGTGCATTCCTTTGTATTTCGTGTTTCTGCGTGCCGCGAGGAGAACGTTCGCGCGTCCTCGCGCGTCGTACGACGCCGCGAGAGATTCAAGGTGTGGATCGTACGAGTCAATAAGTCGGGATCGCGTCGCGTAACGCGACGATATTATTGTGCATCCTGTTCAACCAAACGACGCATCATTCGACGATTCCCTGGTCGCGATGGTATCGTCATGCCTTTGCCCGATCGACAAACTATTTCTCTGTTTCTGCGTCGCGTAAAGATCGCAGATAAATTCGGTACTTTCCGCGCCGAGGCAGATTCGGCTCGACCGTGGCCCGTACTGTTGTTATCGTGTCCCAATGGTGTCATTAATCGGTTTAACAAGCCGCCTTCGACGATATTTCGGCTTTATCTGACCGAACGAACATATTCACCATGTGGTCCTACAGTTGGCGTACAAGACACGCGTACCTTTCTAACTGATAAGATGGCCGTGCGCGGGTCCAAACGATGAGCGAATCTCTAGATCGAGATTACGTCGCGTATCAAGCGTATCTGCCGCTGAGCATCTGAAGCGTGTCATCGATAACTACGGCACGCTTCATTCTGCCATATTAGTTGTTCCTTTCTTGTCGTTTTAGCTATTTAAGAATCGTTCGGCTCGTCTGAGCCCGTCTCGAATAGGAACGGAACGTTCGTCGGCAATGTTAGCCCTTCGTTCAATATCTATTAAGAGCGAGGTGATATTTCGAAAGTCACGAGTTACGTGTTTTCCCTTCATAATAGTACCCGATATCCCGCAGATGATTTTATTCAGACCAACGGAAATAGGGAATAATACGTTCGGGACGAAGATGCCAGAGGATGAGACGACGAAAATATACGTCAGCCGAAAGATCACGGGTCCGAATCGGTGGCTCACGATTGAATCACCAGGAGTACTATCCTGTCTTTAGTTGCTATACGAGGACGTCCTCGGATCACGACAAATCTGGGGATATTTTATAGCCAGTCGAATCCGAGTCATGCCACGTTGCAGCGTAGAAGCTGTGAGATCCTTAAAATTGAAGCCGTAAAAAGTATTAAACCAATGACAAGTTTACCGTCTCGCGCTGCTCTTCGCATTACTACATACCAGTTGGCGTTCAATGACGAGCACCGCGCTGCCACGCGAAATTCCGATCCCGCTGTATTATTTCGATAATGTTCCGCGAATGCGGTGAAAAGAAATCCCAGTTGCAGTCGCGCGTTCGTGGCAATTCTCCCCCCGAAAATATAGAGGAGATTCGAGCGCAAGGGCGACATAGGCAAAAGGAAGATCGAAGGACAAAGAAGGGAGCAATCGAAAGGGCCGTGGGCCCTATCGTGCCACCGAACCGGGGTATCGCAGCAACGCACGCTCCCCGTGTAACGCTCCGCGGGCGGCTGGTCGCAGACATGGGCGCTACAAATGGGCGGGCCAGCCCGTGGTGCCCTCGGGTCACGAAGAGGAAACGCACGGCCCTGCCAGCCACATTGGGCCCGGGTGCGAGCAGGATGAGCGCGGCGATTCGGGAAGACAGGTGAGAGAAGGCGAAATGGGTGAAGAGACGAGCGGTCGTGGAAAGGGAAGAAGGGGGACCCATGATGGGAAAGAAACGGGGAAGGTGAGGCCCGATAGGTGGAGGGGATGATAGGGCACGAAGAGGAACAGAGAGAGGAAGAGGTTGATTGTCTGGGTGGAGGAAGGGAGAGACGGCCGTAAAAGTGGCAGGGGAAACCTGAGCACCATAATACAGAGAGGGGGAAGGGCCCCGAGGTAAAGAGGGCCCTATCAAGGTGAACCACTTACACTTCACCGACTGGATTACACTAAGCGATCGAACTCGGGCTCTCGGAGAAGGGGGAAGGGTCGCTCGCATTGCGTGCGATCCCCGGTGCTCACAAACCGTAGGAGTTAAAAGAGGACCAACTGTATGGAGATGAACAGAAAGAGAGGCAACGAACGGTTCTAGCTAGAGAACTCGTTTGCCTACGATACGTGGACTGTCCGTCAGCTGACGGGTCCCGCTGCTTCGTCGCAATTGTTCGCGTGGCGTATCCATCGCCCGGCTCTCTGATAAGTTATCGAATAATTTACTGCTGGGTCATGGCTGCGCTCCTTCGCGAAGGGTTCACGAAGAATTATACGAAACGATGGGAGCCGATGCTCTTGCCCATGCGGCGTGGGCCGAATCATACCGTAGGAGCTGTATTATGAATAAGTTTACGAGCGGAAAGTTGATCTGCGCGAATCCAGCCGCGTTTCATTGAGGAGCACAGGATCGATAAAATTTACTAGCGATCTTCGTTTAAATTGGGAATTCGTACGGACGTACGGAAATTGGACGTCTTTTACGATCGCTTACGAAGCAACGACCTATTTTCTCCCTTATCTCGAAGTTACATCGAATAACTTCGGCCGAGACTGTAACTTTGACGTTTCCGCCAGGGAATGTTTAATCCTGTTTGCTTCGCCCCAAACGTCCATTATTTGATCGAGCCGGGGAAGGCATGAAAACGCGACGGAGATGGCCGGGGACGCGTTGCAACCATTGCCATTCGATTCGGTCGTGGAATGTTCGGACATTAGTCGGAGTACGAAATGATCGACTGCGCTGCCAATTCTATTTAGCCATTTATTGCTGCTATCGCTTGGCCGCGAAAACTTTCGAGAACCACTGGCCCCGAGTGGCGTCCAAAATCGGCAAGAACTTTCGTCACATGTTGGACTCGATTCAAAACGTTCCGCGCATCGCGACGGAATCGAGGTTAAAGGTCGTTCGATAGGAATATAAGCTCTCTCGGTGACTGTTCGAGCATCGAATTGCACGGCAAGTGACCGGAAAGCAGCTTCGAGTGGTGCATCCGGTTAAAAGAGAACGAGCATCCTCCTCTTCGAGTGTTTGAACTTTGTAGGCGTTTTCCGCGAGTTCTCGAAATTCTCGCCTTTCGCTTTCCCACTCGGTACTCGCGCAACAAAATGAAACGAAACGAAACGAAACGAAACGAAACGAAACGGTTCACGCCCATCTCGTGGCCGAGTCGCTTTCTCGAATTCCGCGCGAAAAAGAACCGGCCGATTTATTACACGGCGGGTCAATTGAAAACACCTGCAATCCCACCGCTTCCCGCAATGCGGTCTCGCAATCGATCCGTCGGCTTCGATTAATATGCCCCGTTACACGATTAGTAGGTTGCGCGAGGTTTATTGCCCGGCTCGTGATGGAAAAATAGCGACGCGAGAAACTGCGGCCCTCTAATAAATTCCTGGGGTCGTGAAGTCATCCCCCGCTGGTCGGAAACGCGACCCAATTGTCGAGCATCGATTCCTTTCTACTCGCGAAACCTACTTCAGTTTTCCATCTTTCTTTCCTCTTTTGCCTTTCTTCGCCGCGATTACCAACACGTAGAACTCGTTTGCCAGTGCCGCGTTCGTTCAAAGACAAACTGCTCGTTAAGTGCGCGCTGTCTTCCTGAAGCTATAGCGCGTACATTACCGGTAAGGTCATTGTTGGAACGGGGGGAGGTAATGTAACCCGGCCTTTATAAGTTACGCGAAGAATCGAAGTTAATTATACGTTTATCGGCGTATCTCGGATGCACACCACTTCGCATCAAACGGAGCAGAGATATCGCCGTAAGAAACAGCAGCGTCCAGAATATCAGAACCGGGCCAAATTTCGTGCTTCATCAAATCGTCGTGGATATTGCTCGGAAAAAATCTTTATACGCCCCGCTGAAAAGCGTGGACTTTATGAACGCGTGTGTACGTGCCGTCGTAACTTTCCCGGGCAGATGCAGGCAGAGAAAACGGCGGTAGGGTAAAGGCGAACGCGCGTCGTTGGAAAGAGCAAGGGAGAATAGCGTTGCACGCTTGAACAAGGGAGAAGAAGGGATTCGAGACGCAGAGAGACGTAAAATGTCGTGCGCGCACGCCCGCTCGTAATTGCAGTTTGCGTTTCTCACGCGAGGATCTTCGACGTGATCTTCGGCACCGTAAGCGAGGTAGAGCTTGCGAGGGACCGTGATAATTTCCGATGTGCGATAAAATAGTTCGATTTATGTCGCCTGTATGAGACACGAACTTTGCGAAGGGATTTTGGCAGGAAACCCCGCGATGGGGTTGCGGGTACGTCGACGCGGGGTTGCTTTCATTATTTACAGGCTCAATATCGCCGAACTAGGACGGTGTATAAAGCCTGGGAATAGAAAGAAATGGAATTCCGTTCGGGGCGGCGCGTAATTTATAAATCACTGCTGTCTATAGGCGGCATTAACAATTCCACCGGCAGAGACTGGTCGTCTAGAGATAAATGACGAAGGTGGCTGGAAGGAAAGGTCGATAAGGGACATCAATGCTTGCCGGCCTAAAATCAGCACGGACAAATAATATAAGCACGGCGTGCCGTGTACAAGAAAACCGCATCGGCAGTTTAACAGTTTTTTTTTTTTTATCATTTCCGCGGTAAGACGTATTTGAGATACGATCGAAGGAGAGTTCCGTCAGTTTCTTTGCGAGGCTTGCTGCCCATTTTATAGTTCGACACCGCGAGATAGAATTACAGTTCTGGTATAGATCGCGCAAGAAGCCTCTCTTCCTTAGAATACCGTTCGTTTACGATGAAATTCGCGTCTTATCGAATTCGAACGGTACCGGCAATATCATTTTAGTCCCGTCGTTAAACGCTTTATCATGGGTATAGCAGTATAGCAAAGGGAGCCGCGGTATTGCGCAAAAATCATTGATGTATCGGTACGATTACGTGCCCGCGATGGCCACTTAATTACCGGTAATAACGATAATAAAAAAAAAAAAGCGACGCTCGTAGTTGTTGGATCGGAGTATATATAATCCGCGTCGTACGTTATTTTATGGGCAGAAATATTTTACGCGGCGGTCATTCCTTCAGCACGGGGGAATGGCAAACACTCGCGGCGTTCGAGGGTTCGTTGACGTTTTCGGCCGCTGACGTAATCGCTCCCAACGCAACTACCAGTCGCCGATGGGAACGTTGCGTATGTATCTCCAAGTAGAATTTTTGCCGATCAACAGTTCTCGCTAAGGTTGTTCCCATAGTGGGAATCGCGTTCTTTGATTTCACCATTGGTATCCAAAACGGGCATACGGGGAACGGTTCGTGAGACTTCGGTTCATAATCCTGGCAAGCACTTAAAATGGCGACGCTACAACGACAAAGAGAACGACGAGGGGGGAAGAAAGGAGTGGAAGAAACAAATATACCAATTGAAGACGCTCGACGGCAGCTCACGAAAAGTAATCCACGCGACAGGCATAATCATTAAAGGTGCAAATCGGTCGATTCGGAGAACCACGTGGATACATTGTTTCTGCCAGGTCCACGATACAGCAGAATTATGATCCGTATTTATGCGAGATCATTATCGCGGCACGGAAACGTTTCTCTCTGGAAAGCATCAGATAACGCGTATTGTTCTCACGAAAGAAGGTTATACCGAGGAATAAAACCGACTCATTTTCAGGCGACGTTTACGAGCCCCGTTCAAACTTATGCTGTCCCATTCCCGCTTTTACGATTTATTCTGCTTTAAATACCTTTCGGCCGTGTGCCGGCTTCAAATTTCAGTCGACCATTCTTGTTCGAACTTGGCGTTGAACGAGCATTCGCCGTTTTAACGATTCCCCCGATTCGTGTACCAGAAATGATTAATTCTACCCCACGGCGGCCCCTCGTTTCGACTATATTTTAGTTTGTTGCTCGATTAATTGAGAAAGGGCACGAGAGTTTGAATAATTCTCGAGAATATTCTCCACTTTCGTGTCGTGATTGGTCATTTAATATTTTGTACTGCAATTAAGATCGATCAGACGATACGTATTACTTGTTCCGTGCACCCTATAATAATAATAATAGTGGAGATTAATGAAATATGCACGCCTGCAACTAGTGCTAGTTGGAACCGCAGAACATTTAATAAAACACGGAATATTTATAGTTACCGGATATGTTAGCTAGAAGGTTTATAGATTTCCGCTTAGTTTCACTTATAGCACAAACCGGAAATTAAAGGTAGCCGCGTCAAGGGACGGATTGATTTATTAATCCAGGACAGAATTCGCGTGCGACCAAATTAATTCACGGAGCCGTGAAGCCCGGACGATAGAAGCGAAAGTTCGAAATGTAAAATATTCGGCTGCTCAAATATTTTTTTACTTAAAAATTCAGAAGCCTGATGTCGCGGAATTATCCTTTCCTATCGCTTCGAATGAATCGATAATTGCGGTGCAATTTAAACAGTTTGCAATGTAAATAGTTTTGGAAATGTTGGGGCTGGAATGACACTGTGCGCACGGTGTTTCAGTAGCGATACCAGCGCATCGATGCGCACGCGAGCGTGTTGTAGGCTCGAAGCAGAGTTTACGCACGCTATGTCGCGTTTGAATGACGGGTGCACGTGTGACACACGCGCTCGCACTAGCGGGCATCGTGAAAAAGATTCGAGGAGCTTGCAAACGATTTGCCCGTGCCTCGCTGATCAGTGAATAAAGGACGATTCTCGGAGGGGAACAGCTAGCCCGAAGGAGCGATTCTGGCATCGAAAATGTTACCTTTTCGATTTCATGCTTGTTAAACATTTTTTGCTGTTCGCGTTAACGGGCGCTCGGGTTTGGCAGCTATTATGAAACGATCTGCATCTAACTTTTAATTGCTACGTGTTTTCGTGTCGTTTATGTGTTCGTTCTAAATATACGCCGCGGTTACGTGCCTCTGTACGCGTGATTCTGCATTGTAATTGCTGAGGACAATTTGCCTCGCGCGTGTTTTTTTTATGCCCGCTTGTTGTTCAAGGCGGTGTCGTGTCTGGGTTTTTAAATTTCTAGGTCTAAAGCGGTTTAACTCGCTTCGATTTCACGCCCCGTTTTCGCAGTGTGCACCTAATTGCTCCGTTTATAATGATTGCGGATTCATTGATATCCGGCGCACGTATGCATACAGCAATTTTCATTCGAACGTTTCTCACACTTTACTGCGAGCATCTATTTATTGCGACGTTCGTTTTCCACCGTGTAACATTTTGACAAACGATCGTCATTATACCGATCCGTAGATATGCACCAACCAACTTTTTACCGAAAGTGAATATTCGATTGCTCGAACGAGGAATAAACGTAAGCCCGTTTAAACGCATCCCGCGAATCGCAAATTGCCGAATCGCGTTACGTAGGCATATTGAATTTAACGAGCCTTAACACGTTCGAAAAGGTGTTTAGTCATACCCCGTGAAAGTCCTTAACAAATGACAAACGTTTTACCGACAATGAGGCGATGTTTTTGCACGGACAGCATATGCCGTGCGTCTATTAAGAGGGTGACGGGAAATAGTTGCATATTCATCCGCGCTCGGCAATCGAACTCATTGAAACTTCACGTTGAACGAATCTTTTCACAATACAGATACGGGACACGCGGTCGCGATAAATAATCGTGTTTTCAGTGCGGTGGCATGGTTTAATAACGAAAGTCTCTCGCGAGAAGGCGAATTAATCGGTCAGCTTTATCTCCCGATCGCTACAATACGCAGAGATTCCGGCGCGATTTAATTAATCGATTGACTCGCGAAGCGAATCGCGTAATTTCGTACGATCAATTGCCTTAAAGTGGCCGCCATAAAACGTTCCCCGCGACCGTTACGTTACAGCGACCGTGTTTGTTCGGCGAATGTTCGCGCAATTATTCCTACGGCCGCGCCAAGAACTCCACGAGGCCCCCCTTTTATAATTATCGAGCGTGCCATTCTTGAGGGACCCGGCGGCTCGTCGCGGGGCGTTTTCACCCTCTACATTTTTAAACCCGCCCGTTTCTTCCCTCCGCGCGCTGTACACGAAAATAATAATCTATGGTTAGAGCGGAAGGCATTAAAAGACAAAGTAAAATACGGGGGAACACGGACGGCTCGTCTGGGGCGGCGAATTACGGGCATTATTTATGGCGACGCGAAGGTGGAACGAAAAATAGTGACGACAAAGTGGAATGATCGCGAGAGAGGGACAGACTTTTCGCCTGCCACGTGCCACAGACGCGATTGTAAATTGCTTCCGATATGGACGAACGAGGACGACACGCGTTCCTCGGCTAGTCCGCGTTGGATTTACGTCAGGCCGCATCTCCTTCGGCTTTTCTCCCACCCTTTCTTCGTGTCGCTCGTCTTCCTCGCGTCGCGCGGCCCGAGGTATCCGCGTCGGATCGTTCGCATCCGCTCCGACAATAAGGCAAAGCCCCGCGATTCGTATTCCGCCCGTTCCGAATTCGGATTTCATCGATACGAACGAAGGGGCGAGAAATGGCAAACGATGAACGATGAAGTCCGCGTTCACGTGGGAACACCGTCGCAGACAAATCGCGACGCGAACGCGGCGCGGGACGAGGACGGAGAAATGGATGAACGAACTCCTGTCGCGATTTACGACCGGGGATTATTTATAGAGTAGCGTAATGAAAATAACGAGGACGGAAGCGATCGGAGAAATATTTACACCGACGTACCCTTTCCGCCCCTTCTTCCCTTTTTCATCCCCCCGGCGACGCGTGCACGGGAATACGCTTGGTAAATCGCTGCCTCTGTTCGCGGCTAAGTGGCACGCGTGCGTGCGCTCGTCTGCCTCGAATTTATGACGACTATTTCCTCTTTCGCCCCTGCGCGTTTTTTTCTTTCATACGACGCTTCCGCGACTCGATGCCACTTGTTTCACAAACGAGCACCGTTAAAGCTGCTTCTGTTCTACTCCGCAACCGTTGTGTCCCACGCGCTTCTGTTACGACGATCCTCCACTTATCCTCCCGATGCCTTTTTTTTTCTTCTCCCCTCTTAACGCCTGGCGTTTTTCATCGCGCGTATACAGTGTACGCGCGACTCGCGGTCTCGCGATCCCTCTCTCGTATCGGTGGTTTTTCTTTGCCCCGCTGGTTAAACTACGCGTTGCCCGCTTTACGCCGCGAGAGCGGTAATGCGAGCCACCAAATCGTCTCATCCCGAGGAAATTTCGTTCAGCAGCTTCGCGGGAGTCTTCTTGTCCAGCTAAATAGCGCGACGCTGGTTATCATTGCCGTCGTTCCGGGAAGCTAACGTGGGCGCATTAGCTATTACTCTGGTATCCCAAGTGGGAGGAACTTTCATTAGCCGGAATGGCAGGGGAGAGAAGAATAGCAGGACAGCGAAAGTTGGCGCGGCGGGGAGACGAACGCGAACGGCGATCGCGGCTAATAAAATACGTCGGTGATTTTTCGCGTTGCTCGGACGTCGCATTTGAAATTAACCACGAATCGTTTGTATCGGCACATTTTACATTTTACATCTTACATTGAACCACCTGTATCGGACAGGGGGTTGAATGCAAGTGTACAATAAAAAAGAAACCGGTAGAACCAAGTTGCAATTATATAAATACATCGGACGAACTTGACGGAGCGTGAAGCGTATTCGGTGGCAGCGATCTGTCAGGGCGGTGATCAGAATCCTGGCGAAGCAGCCGGTACAGCGAGTGGAGGTCTTAAGCCGACTTTACGAAAGGCGCGACGTTCGTACGGGCCAGCGGTCGCGACGAGCCTCGGTCCCCTGCTTGGTGGCGGGCCGGAATAATTTCTATTTCGATCATTAGAAAACAAAACGTGTCCACGTGTGTTCGCCGATAGTATCGGGGCAAGGCCAATAAGGGAGCGGATCAGTGTGTTGACCGTGTAAACGGTAGACGATCAGAGTGAGAGGGGGAGAGAAAGAGAGAGAGCCCAGTCTCGAAGCAACGGCCAGTGGACCAGTGGGGCAGGTTTCCTCGGACCTCCAGAGAGGCGTAGGAGACCGGCAAAAGGTAAAACGAGAGAGAGAAAGAGAGAGAGAGAGAGAAGCAGATAGAGAGCAAAGAAACGGAGAGAACGAGAGATCGAGGAGTTATTACGGGCAGAGGTTACGTGGTCGTTGGTGCACTCGTAACTGTGCGGAATATCTTGTGCGCTCGGCAAGGTTCGAGCTTGAAACAGGAAATTCTTGAATCGGTCCGCGAGGCGGCCTCGTGCAACCACTTATACTTTATATCGTCGTAGATTGATTTCATTTGACGGCGGAACTTCGTGCGTGCACACGATCGGCTGACGCGCTGTATCGCGACACAACTTTACTCTCCGCGCAGGTTTGCTTCACGATTCATTATTTGTTTACGACACTTTCTCGCTGCCTGCGTTGTGCTCGACGATTTCGTGCACGGTCCTAAATATTTGCGGGACTGGAATTTGTATTGCTCCAAACTGGGGGGAAATATTTTTGTTCGGCGATCCTATTGCTGAAAACGCATTGGACGCGACGTGCGACTAATTTCTCTCCGATGCGAGGAAACGGGAGGCTGGTAAGCACGGACGAAGGTATCGAAAAAATTTCGATCGCCCGAATGCTTGTGACCTGAATCGTGGCCGTGGGGTGTTTCGGATCGTCCCGTGGACCAAATAGACAAAGCACTATCGATATATCCTTCTGGACAGACGTTAGATAAATGATGCTGCCGGGAAACGATTTGATTGGTTGACGCGGGTAACGTATTGGTAAAGGAGAGAGCATTAACGTACGACGGGAACAGTGATTTTTACCGTGTAACGCTTACGCAACGAAATTTGTATGGGAATCGAGAACATCCTTCGCGCGTAAGACAAATAGTACGTTGCTGACCGATTGATGGCGCAGGGCTACGTTCGTCTGGAATAACGTATACGATAATGCGGCCTATCTACGAGAAAGCTGGGCTCCGAGCAATTTGGGAACGGAAGCAGAAGGTACGACTGCAACCTGTTCCTTTTTCCTTCAGGGATCCACGGCGAGCTGGTGATGTCATACAGGAACGATCCCGACCACGAATACCGAAGATAGCGGGAGGCCTGGATCGCGGCTACAAGGTAGGCATCTCTTGTCGGTAACCCTAGATTCCAGTACACTGAACATTCGTACATATATTATGATTGCCGTGTCGATACGTGCCGCCGAGTTTGCTTAAGCCGACAAGGAGCCTGATGCTCCCAGGCAAGCGGGCCGCGAAAATAGGCGCCGATTTCTGGAGGCGAGATGGCCACTTTGCACACTTTTAACCGTCCTTTCCCCGTGCAGTGTGCCGACGTCGGGAGCTTGTCAAACTTTTCGGGCAAAACATCGTTACGGAATACACCAGCCGCTTACAGAGACTCGCGTACACACCGGGAAACGATTTTTATTCGCGTCCCTCCAATCCATTCGGTACCGTGCGTCCTCCGTCGCGGGTATTCCATCTTCCTGCGCGAGCCAAGATTCCGAACTTTCTTATTGCCCGCGATAAGGTGAATACGTCGTAAAGTTCGTTGGCGCAGAGTCAGTAATGCGTCAGGTAGTAGGGAACAGGCATTTTTCCCCGCCGTTAACAGCAATTACGACCGGTCCATTAATTGCGCCGCATTCCCAACGAAGATTATCACCGGTGGCATCGTAGGTTCGCCGCGAGCCACGACCTACTACGGCCTCCTTTTTCTACTTTTAATACATCCTTTCCCGGCCGTGTCCCCTTCCAGCCTGTCTCTCCGGTCGAGCGTTCATTCGGATATTGCCGAATATCTCGGACGGATAAGGCAGGGGTCGGCTTCGTGGCGCTTTGTCCGGCTTGCACAATGGCGCACGGCGGGGGAATAATAAGAAACCGGCGGTTTCTCGATCGAAACGGTCTAGACGCGGGAGTAAAAGGGGTTTCGTCGACGGGAAGAGGCGACTGGCTGGCAAGGGTCGCGTGCAACGTTGCCCAGAGCGGGACAAGACGAGGAGGCATCCAAGAGACAAAAGATAAATTCGCCCGACCCGGAGATACGATCCGCCAAATCCACATTTGTATATTCCTCCTACCAACCGGCCGGTCCGCCCTTTCCCTCCTTTCCGTGTTTCGCGGCTGGTTCCCCGCTGACGAGCCCCTTCGAATTCGGGACCCCCGAAACGTGTCCCACGTCCTAGCGCGTATCGCGACCCGTCACCGATCCCCCGTAACGGCCCCAACCCCGCCTGTTCCCCGTAGCGAAAGAAAGACGAAAGTCGAAGGAAGGACTCCTCCGCGACGACGAAGTTCCCCGGGACAGGCGAAATTCAGCTGTCATTCCGAATAACTATTTACAACTGGCCCCGTGAGACCGGCCGGATTCTTGCATACAAGAATACCAGCGGTTTCGTGCATCGCGCCTTCGGCCTCTCCGCGGGAACGGTCCTGCCAGAAGGGGCAACGCTTCGCCTGCAGGGCGGTCTGTCCTCATTAAACGTTGCACGGGGCCACGCGAGATCGCAAGACGGCCGTTTCGCAGCGCGCAATCGTCCCCGGTGATCTCTGTCATTCGACGGAATGACTTTTCGCGTCGTTCACCGGCACCGGCATGACCGTGCAGTCGGGACGACCAGCGAAACGAAGAAAACGAAAGGCAAGAGGAGGAAAGCGTCCCGGCTCCTACGGGGACGAGCGTTCTCGCGGAACGCTTACGGGAAGACGCGTGGAGCCGTGGGAGGGTGAACGCCGCCGCCGCCGCCGCCGCCGCCGCGGCAGAACGAACTAATTTAATGGCAATCGGACGGATTAAAAACGTCGCGCCGCGACAATTTGTTGCCGCGCCCGTCCCGGGAACGAAATCATTTCCGCGTTCGCGGGCCGATGACAGCTCGGCCGGGCCGGTTTAACCGGGCCGCCGCATTTCCACGGAACTTCGTTATGAACAATAATTAGTTTTCGTCCGCGCGGATCGTGAAATCGTTTAACGAGACGGGCCACCGATTGTCCGGACGCCCCCTCGTAAACTGGTTCCGTGATTCGTATCGAGCGACCGAGAACGATGACGCGACAGAAGGCGCTAGGTTTACTTTCTGTGATTCGACGTCTATTTCGGCCGGTCAGACTTTCCGACGCAACGACGGCGGCCGCGCGGTAGGATCGATCGAACGCGGTCGATTTGTAGTACGGAGCGGACCCGATTCCGCGGTTCTGAATGGGTAAAATGGGACCGTCGGGAGGGGCCCGCGGCATCGCGACAACACGAGCGTCGCTTCCGTTGGCGCATAAAATTGGCATTAAACGCGGGCAGATCACACGTAATTAAGTGTAAACGTTTAAACGTACTCGCGCCATTGAGTTTCGGATCGACGATTCCCCGTCCCGGAAATTTATGAAGCGTCGCGTTCCTCGCGCCACGCCGCATCAGCGGGCATAATTAACGAGCCCGAAGAAGAATTCGCCGTCAGAACTTCGACAGTTTGAGCGCCGCCCGACGTGCCATTGCGTCGCAGGGCAAGAAGAAACGCGAGGAACGGAAGAAGCCATTGGGACGCGATAGAAACGCGCGATATCGTCCGCGATATCGCGGTAAAATAATACTCGCGAAATTTATCGTCGGCTCGCAGAACCAGCCAACCAGCCACTTCCGCGTAGATCGTCCATTATCTCTTTTGCTCGAACCGGAGAAGTTGGCCGAGGACTCTCTTTTCGTTCCGCAACTTCCGCGGGGCAGATAACCGGGGCCATAAAGCGTCCCCTATCGGGGTGAAAGTTCAACGGGACATTATTATTGCGTCCCGTGCCGAAACTGGGTGAAATTAAAAGAAAACAAAGTCGATCGTGTGTTCGGCCATCGCTTCGCAGATAAACGAGCACACAGCGGAGCTTATTACCTTTTAATTAAACGCCGGTGTTCTTTTGTCCGTGGCTCCGTTTTCATCCGCTCTACTCGCGGGCGATTTCTGAAATCGCGTCGGTGCTTTAGGTGCCCCCGTGGTATACGGGGCCGGGGAAAACGACGGTTAGCATAGGATCGTAAAACGACCGACGGAATTGTTGGTGGTAAAAAATAAAAACGTGTGAAGAAGGACGGGGGAAAAAAATGTGGGTGGTTGTGAATCGAAACAGAGGGATCCTTCGACCGCGTAATCGTTCGAACCAGATAAAATCGGAGCGTAAGCCGCAATAAAATCGTAACGAGATTGCGTCGCGTGGGCGTGCCGAGCGGGCTTCAATTATTTCGTGAAGCGTGGCTCGATTTAAAGCAGCTCGAGAGAGACAGAGGGGGAGAGAGAGAGAGAGAGAGAATATGTGCGCACGCCCGCTGCCACGTTTCGGGGGGTTTACGCCGAAGATTATTTTACAATTTTATAGGGACGTACAGGTTTCCGCGTTCTGAATTTTACACCTGGTGCACGTAATTCCTGTCCCTTACCCTGATCCACGTGTATCGCAACTATCGACGCGTTACGATTACGTGCCGCGTACATACTTCCTGCTGCGAAGCGTACAAGTAATACGATCATGCACAACAACCACAACGTTCGTGAGAGAAAATCGTGATTTCCCGTTGGCTTGATTCGAATGATTTGTCCGGTGTCTCGTATCTTACTGTTCGAACAGTGAGGAGTTTATTGGAATAATTTATTTCCGCGAAAGGAAAGGACCGGTGGCGTAACGAGGAATCTATTTTAATTCCACTTTTTATATCTTCCTGGAATCCCGTGTTCGTAAAATGCTTCTCCGAAATGTTAAACTAGATTTTGAACCGGAGCGATAAGCTTAGCGCAAGGTAGGTACACAGAGACGTCGGGTCCAATAAAAGAATTACTCAGCCTTGCTCTTTACTTTCGTTCCGCGTTTCCAGGAGACCGTTTGTCAGGTAAATCAAGAAACACCGGTTCGCTCGACTTCTCAAACGTAATTATTTCCTCCAACGAATAATTAACAAATCGCAAAGCGGTTTCGCACAGACAGCGTCCGTTAAGTCTCATATTTACAAAGGTTTCTCGAAGTTCTATGCGATATTTTGGATAATGAACCCTTCCGCGGTGGCCGGTCAGCAATAATGCGGCGCAATAATTACTCGCCTCGTCCCGGTTGCAACTTTGTGGACGCGGCCGATCGCGTTTGCATAATTAGATACGCATCTCGGTTGAACTGTTTATGCCATTGCCCTTTCCCTTTACATGATCGCTGCGTTGCTCGTCCATATTTTTTTCCGGTCCACGCGAATACGATTCACACTCCGTTCTGTCTCGGCAACCTCTCCCCCCGAGCTCTTTAAATCGGAATACCTCCGCAGTAGCACTCACTTACAATCTATACCACATTACACGGCGATCTTATCACCATTTCTACTGAATTCTCCAAATGTCACGAACCATTCCCTAGCTTAGAATTCCCGCTTTCCCCCTGCCAGCTTCACCATACGACAGCGCATGGAAAAAGCAGTTCGAACGGTGAGGAAGCAAAGTTTTAGGGTCTCCGGCTAATCCAGCCGTAAGTTACCGAAGGGAAAGGGAGGCACAATGAACGACATCCTTTCTTTCGTTGGCGTTCGGTCGCGCGAGCGTACCTGTAAGCACCGTGCAGGTAACATAGCCACAGGATTAATTCCGACCGAGCGTTTCGGGGCTCGCGACGCTCAGCTTGTTTTGAGTTTAAATACTTTCGGTCGAGCGGGCCGGAAAGAGGGTTCGACTTAATTTATCGTGCGGGTTAAGTACTGGGAACCCGGCGTAAGGAGCGGCAAAGAATCGCGCGTCGACGAAACCGTACCAGAGAACGACGATTCCGCTCGAGCGGCCGCGCAGGGGACGGAGGCGGACTCTGTCTTTGCTTCGGCCCGGAGCACGGCAGAAACGTTTTAAGAATCTCGAAACATCTGCTGCCAGGGCTGACCGGGGTGTCTGTGAAACGCACAATCGGTCCACGCGTACCACAGCCAGCAACGGCCCGATCTCGATTTTATCGAGACCACACGCCTGTTACCGAGCTACTCGATCCTCTCGATAAACGGGCCACTCGTAACAAGTGTGCTGCTCCCGAGGTTGACTTTTCGCCCAACTATGTGGTAAATTGCCGGACGATGAATCATAGCTTGAAATATGGGAAGATTCCTTATATTTAATGGTACGAAGGGGTTTCTGATTCCTACATTGGCAATTTATCTTCTTGCAACATCGGGCGATTTTCATTTCACGTTCTCACGTGTCTTCGTCTTAGCTGCCCAGCGACGCAAACGGGTTCTTTTAACAGTGGACTACGCATAGATTGAACCATCGCCGCAAATGAATGAATCTAGTACGATTTGGCAAACGCGAAAACAAAATCCGGGCGCGGAGGGATGAAAATTGAATTGATCCACCGGGCGATCCTTTAAATTATTCCTCTACCGGCGGTTTCGTTCGTCGGTGTGATATTTCGTTTGCGAATCTGGCACTCGTAAAAATGTTGGAATTTAAATGCAACCGCCTGGTTAACACGACTTTCATTCGCACGTAAAATTATGCAAATTCCCGGGCGAAACGGCTGCCCGTGGAAACGCGAACGATCGCCAGCAGCGTTGCGGCCGTATCCGCGTTACGTTCAGGGAATCGAAAAACCGTCGTGAAACTGTGGGCCGCATTTCAATTTCGCCGGTGTTCCAGCCATGAATCATAATTTAAGACGCACGGACGCTTTGTCTCGCGGCGCTGCGACGCACAAGTTGCGGATTTCACCGCGAGAAATCGTTGCCCCGATCGTATCGGCCAGTCCCCCGTCAGCCCGGCCAACTTTTTCCACCGCGGAACGTTTCAATTTTCTGTATTCCCCGGACGACGATTTTACTGTGGCTGTTTCGCCGTGGACCGTCGACGGGTCAGCCGTGTTATGGTTTTTCGAGCATTCGGTAAATAATGCATCCCCCTCGACCGTGACCAGGCGCAAGAAATCAGGAATTTCGAGATCGTAACGCCCTCAACGGGAGCTACTTTGGCTTTACAGCTTAAGCTTGATGGCTTCCGTCTTAAGGGGGAACGACGCGTGTGATTCTGAATTTATGAATTTCTGGGGCGGTCAGCTTTCGAATATATCAGGGGCTAATAATTTCACAGTGCGTTCATATTTTTATCAGATTTTTCTTACGATATTTAGCTATTGCGTGTGCACGCGTTAGCCCGCTGGTAGTGCAAATATTTTGATTAAATGACACCAAGAACATTCCCAACAACTTCTCGCTAAATATATTTCTGTACTCGCCATTTATACTTGATCTTCAAAGGGCATAGTTCGAATGGGGGAACGGCATTTAGCGACCCGTTAATTTTATCGAGTAGTTTATATTTCTTTAAAAGTGCTGCCCCTAAATGACCAAGGAGGATCGTTTGCGCGGTCAAGGCACGATCATTTCGATTCTCAGAGTCAGTCTCGATGTATAGCAGCCGAGTCTTAATATTTGGGAAGATATAATCGGCTTATAGTCTCTGCATAGTAAGTTAGGACGAGGTCCTACCTGGCTGCTCGCGTTCCACGAACGTGACACGTGAAGGGGTCTGGATATATTGGTGGCAAGAATAACAGAAGCAGTGGGACCACGGTGGACATGGCGGAGGGAGGACGAGGGGAAGGGATAGGTGGGCCCCTGGACATCGTATCGACGCGGTGAGGAACACGAGATTTCAATTACTTGGCTACCATTTCATCAAACCGGAACTCTTACCCTCCCATCCCGTGGTCGAAAAACCCTCGTAAGTAGCGAACCTCATCATGCCAGTCGCCATGTCATTTCTAACGAGCGACCAAATGGAACAGACCTGCATACCGAGCAGGGCCTGTCTTATCTTCTGCACGTTGTTCTGGGAACCAGATCAATTTTCGGCGACAGCGTGGCAGCGAGTTGGTCCCGGTCTTGTGCTCTTTTGTTCCTGTTCTGCGTAAACTAATATGACCGATTAATTTAATATCGGAATGCAATGTATTCGTTTCATGTCTGCGGGCCGTAGCTCGGTATAGTTTAATAAAATTGTATTCATACGTTGGGAAACTGATTGCGACTCGTGTTACCTATTGTACGTGCCCGTGAATGTGTGAACAGGGCGTTCCGCTTAATGGTATCCACGATTTTTAATCCCCTATAGTGACGTACCAGGAGAATGGTGCGTACAAAATTAAATGACTTCTGGTCACATAATACGTAGTGTAGCCTCCGTTAACATTTTACCCAACTAATAATGATAAATTGTTGTAGCTCGATTACGTAGCGGCGCGTTGAGCGGGCCGTGGAATGCACAAGGGCAGATGTAGATAGATGACTGATTACCATTCTACAGGTTGTCCTCGGTGTTACCTGTCCAAGCTGTACTATTGTAACTTTGACATGAATCACCGCTACGGAATGTTAACAAAAACGACATTATACGTTGCCATTAGATTGATCTGTAGGACAGCTGTGACATTTGAAAACACATGGAACTCGACGGAACCGCGGGGTAAGATCTAAGGTGCAACGCAGCAACAGAGAAACCCGTGGCGAGAGGAAGGAAGAGGGTGGTCGGTATCGGTTCGACTCTTTATCGCGTTAAATCTAAGTGAATCTCCGCGATATAGCGTAATCTCTGTATTCAGCCGCGTGGAAATGAGGGTAAATAAAGAAACGGGGATGCAAGAACGCGGGGCGTTCTTGCTTTGAGCGGAGTCGTCCGCTTATCTCATTTGGCGAACTACTAGAAACTACCAGGTAGGCCGGCGTGCACCTCTTATCGACTTCCTGGAGCTCGTTAATGCTCGCCCGATACCAATTAACGAGATGCGCAGGCATTTGTCATCGACGCGCCGTTTCCGCTCGAGTTTCCTAGACGATAGTCTTCCGGTAGCCTCTTCGTGGAAAAAAAGTACCTGACCAAAGGAAGCAAGGTGTATCGTTATCCCCTTGGTTAGATAAGTTCCGATCCGGATCGTGCTTTCAGGACTTGTCCATAGAGTCTCTCGATTGTCGAATGAAAAATGGTGGAAGGGGGAGGGATGATGTGGGATACAAGGGTAGCTTGGAACACTTAGGCAATATGTGTCGAACAAATTCGATGTATCTTTTGACGATCGGAAGTCATTAAGGGCTGGCGCAATAAATATCATATCCACGCAAGAAATCCGTTACGCAGCGTTTACGGCCACGTTCAGCTTATCTGTGATTAACGATCGTACGGACGGTCTTGCAGCCGATTGGGAGTGATCATTTCTCAGCATACACGCGTTTATGAGTTTACGTTTTGCATTCTTGTCTCCTCGTATGCATACCGATTTAATCGGTATACGCAACTACGATGCGAAGGAAACGAAGGACCTTCGAAATTCTTCGACGCATCTGTTTTTATTCAACCGTGCTTATAATTATTTTGCAAAATGAATCCTATGCTGGCAAATAGAATGAACCGCTATTCTAACAATGAGTAATTATTTTTCGAATATCAGTTCCCTATCAAAAATCGGACACGAGACATTCCCCGGCATTTCTTCGCGGGACCATTTCGTCGGGGACACGCGAACAGGTGTTAAGGAGTTTCTTCTGCGCCGATTGCCTGTTCGTTCTGCGAAATGTTTTCGGGCGTCTGAAATATACATTCGCGCCGTAGGGACGGAGATGTACAAGCTGAGGGAAATTTACTAAAGCTAAGAACAGACGGGCAGAGGTGTTCCAGAGTTTCGGGACCGCCGCTTAAACACTGCGGTGTTACATAATCCCGAGGGATTAACCGTACTCTCGCGGGATTAACTGGCGGAGACGGATTTTCGTAGTCCTCGTCAGTCTCGTTCCACGGATACCCTTGTTCGACCGAAAATATCAAAGCGTGATCGCCGACGCCTACGACAGATCTTCCGTGTAATCTGTTCCACGGTACACGAATCTGCTCCTCCGGAGATGGAATACTCGTAACGAAGCGTGACACGTTGTTTGGGCTTCTCCTTTTGCGAGCTGCTCGAGGATCTTTATTCCTCGATATTCCGTGAGGCGGGATAATTCAATGGGGAATATCGTGTTTTCCATCGTGTTGCTTCTGTTCCGACTCGTCCCCCGATTTTTTTTCCCTTCCTTTGCCGAATTCCTACGGTCTCTCCTTGTTTGCATACCAAAGTGGCGGGATAGCGAGAACGCGAGGTGCTCTTATAGCATATATACGTAACACTCGCTGTGCATCAAGGTAAACTAGAATTACTTAGCGGGTGAAAAAGTGTTATCGACAACCAGGAGCACGTCAAGTTGAAAAATTCGGGAGGACCGAAATTAAGTAAATTATACATTTCTGTTCTCAATCCTTGGTCCAGCCGGGTTCGCTATGAGCCCGTTCATTATTCACGCGGTCCGTCGTCTAGCTTCTTCTTTTTAATCGCGATATATAAACCGAAGGAAGCGCAACGACGGTCGATGATTTATTTTTGCACACCGCCCCAAAAGGTCGCGGCGTTACGTGTTCGTGGTTCAACGTTCTCGCGCTACGCGATATTTAACTGTGCCATAACGCGATATTAATATTCGAGCTAAATCGGCCCGTACATCATCGCGCGGAGGGCAGCAAGAAAAAGGCGAGCCGCGAATCTGCACGACCTCGTGGAAACACGGACAGGAACATCGGATCGCTGGAATTATTGCGACAGAGTTCCAAGAAGGCGCCACGAAATTTCTTTCCTACGGCGCGGGCCCTTGTGAAACAACCAATTTCACCGAAAAGCAATTCCTCTTTGAGGCCCGACTTTCTTTTCCACGAGCATTAAATTAATACACGACCGGGGAGGAAATGCGATATACTTCTCATGGTTGGTTTTATTTCCCGAGCTAATTGCATTCACGTACACGATTTGCATAGACTATGATTAGTCAGCGGCCCCACGGTCAGAGGGTGGATTAGGCGTAGGAAAAACGAAGGAACGGAACCACGGTCGGCGGGCACCGTCCAAGGAATGCGTCGTAAAGTCCTGACGCGCGGGTACGTCACGCGAGACAACGTCAAGAGCAGAGAGAAGACCGAGCGACAAAATCGTAATCTCGCCGACACGTCGGATAATTATTCAGATATTCCCGAGAAGAATGTCCGAGGTATCTAGATACCTTTAATGGGGCAAGCTTTCAGCCGTTATCTGGCCAAGGCTCACTCGGGCTTTTACTCGGCTCAGTCGCCCGCGCAGATAAAATACACTCGTAGCCCCCCCAATATAATTAACCGCTATCGGGACGCGCGGCGTTCCGCTTTCTTCCTTTTCTTTCCATTTTAAACCACTCGCTCGTTCCTCCCTTTACTTTCCTTCGTTTCTCCCACCCCCCACATCTTTCCCTCTCCGCCCCCCCCCCCACCCACCAAACCCCATTGTTTTTTTGCTTTTTTTGCTTCTCCTTTATTTCGTCCGGATCGAAATTCCATTACGAGCCATTTATTTTATGCGTGCGTGATCGTCGTCCAGACATCCTCCGCGTCTCGTCGCCGACCGAGAGGCGAGCACGATAAGAGAAGAAGCCGGCTGCGCTCCGTGCCGACGCCGCGTCGAGCGGCGTTATACGCGAATAAGGGGCCCAGGGCTCGCGGGAGTGAACGGAAACCGTAAACTTTTTCCCATGGCGGATACACGATCATGGAAATTGTTTATCCCTCAATATTTGATGGTCGCAGAGGCGATCCCGGTTTCGCAAGTCTCGGATGTGCGTCTGGAAACTTTTGCACGATAATCGTCCCCTTCGAAACAACCGATTCGTGGATACGTATATTGGAAGCGTCGTGGAAACAGTTTCATGGGTACGTGGTAAAAAGAATGCCCGGGATATCACCGATGCCGTCGCGCACGATACACGAGGAAATGTGGTCGCAGAAACGAACGGAGGAGCCGATTCGTCGAAATATCGCGAGACAGGGCTTGGCCGCGAACGGCCTCGAGACCCCGTTATCGGTTTGCATCGTGACAGTCCATAATTTCCCGCGGAGGCCGCGCGCCGAGCGGAGCACAGCGTGCATGTAGCAGACGCGTGCAGAGCGGCGAGCACGAGGATCGGCCAGCCGATCGCCGGCTGATAACCGGCGTAGGAAGAGAGCCGTGGCCATTGTGTTATCGCTCGTGGTAACGACGCGTCTTAGCAGTGCTCGTAGCAGCTGTCGTTGCCCGTAAGAAAGAAGCGTTACCTGCCCAACCCCCGATACGGAATGCACGCGAGGGACACACATGCCCCTCTCGTATTAATGCGTCCTTCTCGCGCGGCCCTTTTCGCGATTTTTTCCCGAGATCGCGCAGCACGAGCAAAGAGTGAGAGGAAGAGAGCTGCCGGCCCGCCCGACCCACGAAAGGAATATCAATTTTGAATCCGATCGGTGGATACGCCCGACTGTTCCATCTCGAGCGACGAGCGCGCGACGGAGGGTTTTTATTTTCTTTCTCTGTTCAACTTTGGACCGGTCCCGAAACTGGTTCCTCTCTGTTCGCTCCCTTTGCCTGCCCTCCAGCCGATGCAGCTCCACGGTGGACACCGACGAACGATTCGTTATGATCGTCGTCGTGGACGGCCCTATCTAGATTCGAGAGGGGGGTGGCAGGGAAAACGAGCATAAAGAGGCGGTTCTGCTAATTGGTGATCCAACGCGACGGCAGAACTGTCCGCCGTGCTTGCTTCCTTTTGCTCGCCTTCTATTCCAACGCGACCACGCGCCCTTGCCCCTGATACTTGGTTAATTTAATTAACGCTAGGCCTACTCTACTCGCCGCGCGAGTGGACGAGATCGTTGCGACGGAGCACTGCGGGTGACCCTGCCCCGAAAACGAAGATAAATCATTGGTATCGCTCAGTTAGCGTTAGCTCCGAAAGGAGAATGAAAATCGGAGCCCGTAATACCGTATCCAGTTCGTAAAACGTTCCTGGGTCCTCCCGGTCCCTACCCCGTCCCTACCCGGTCCCTACCCGGAATCTTCACCAAGTTAAATCGCCGTATACAGTCACGATGACCCTCGAGCAAGCAATAAACCGGGGGATCCAAACCGAAAGCCATTTACCCATTACGAGACATTACCCTCGCGACTGTATTACATGCGGCAGGCATCGCGGGATCGTCCTCCAGCCGCGTCGAGCGGGCGTAATTTTGAAGAAGCATGCAACGAGTCGCGTCTGGTCCTTTCAGGAAGAGAGTATCTCGACGTTGGTTGGCAACGAAATGCAGCCAGCCAGCAAACCAGCAAACCAGCCAGCCAGCCAGCCAGCCCAGCCAGCCCAGCCAGCCAGTCAGTCAGTCGCGCGTTATTTATTTGGAGCCCGACGACTCCCGCATCAACATAGTATCTACGTCGAGCATCCGTCGCCGTCCTTTCTCGCGGGCTGATTAATGAGCTGCCTCGGGCCGTTCTCGTGCGCTGGAATCGGATACGCGAAAACGGCCTGCTAACATTAATAACGACATGCTAAAGTTTGTCCGACGTACGTCGTTGATCCCGAAGCCGCGATATCGCAAGAAACAAGAGCAACGACGTTGGTTACATCGTAATTAAGCCACCCGCGGACCACTTCCGCTTCTGTCTGGCCGCGCCTCTCCGTTGGATCCCCACCTGGGGCGACGTTCGCCACGAGATCAAAGGTGTCGACTTTTAACGAACTACCGGCGCAACGATCGAGAGGGTCCCCGTTTTGTCCGCGGTGCGTCGTTGAAAATGTGGAAAGCTCTTGCTTTGTGCTTTGAAAGAAGAAAGAAACAAAAAATAGATAACGCACGGTTATTTAACAGGGGTCGATTTCGGAACGAATTTTAACGGTCGCTGCCGCGATCCCAGAGTTCGGCTGGCGGCGCGGAAGAGATTTTTCGTTGCACGAGAACGCAAACCCTTCCCCCCCAGGCGAAAATTGACTGATAGCGAACAGCGATGGAAAGTGAGTACGGTATAGGTTTCGATGCTTTCGCGTATTCTATATCGGGGGCGAAATGAGCGGTTCGATGCCGAAAGAAGGACGCTTCAGATTAAAGCATCGCAGCGCAGCGTGCCGCGAGAACGGCCGGTATCGCGATTTTCACGGGGCCCCGTAGCGAGAGTGCGGTAAATGAAAAAGTAATGAACGAAAGTGCACCGGGCTTGCGCTCTTCCACGTGCAACGCCACCCAGAACTATCGAGAGGCGCGGTCTGCTTCTGAAACGTGCATACACATGTACCTTCGATAACCATTCGGACTATATTTTTTCTTCCCTTCATTTTCTACAAACCGCATAAATGGTCGGCGTAAAACTGACCAACGTTGTCGAACGCGAAAACGTTCACGGTGGCCGCGTTAAAGAATTCATTCTACGCGGCGCAATAAAAACGTCGAACCTATCCGGTCGAGTGCCATTGATCCGTTTCGGTCGTCCACGTTCGAGGATGATTTTCAGCGACGCGAGTAAACGACTCGGGTCGGGGGGGGGGGGGGGGTAAACGAAGCAGCCCCGACGACAGGAGGGACGGCTGACTTCCAGCACGATTCTCCGCCACTGCGAGAGCACACTTCCCACCACACCCCCACACCCCTCTTTCTATATGTCTATGAGAAACGAAGAACTTAACCGAAGTCCTTTCCGCGCGGCGACGGGTAGGGTCGAGGAAACGAGAACGGACTGGGGCTCTTTCTTCGACTTTTCATCAACCGCGAGAATGGTTTTCGATTAAGGCGCCGGATTGGCGGAAGTGAAGATGGAACGAGATCTCGAGGAGACAGGAACTAAGAGAGAATAAGCACCGGGGACAAGTGGTTAATTACGGTCATACCGGCTATAAGATGTCGCGACGGCTAACTCTTCTCATTTAAGTTGCTGCACGAGCTTTTCGATTAGCCGAACGGTCTATTTGTCTATTATCGTTCATGGGCGCATCGCGAAGATTCGCGGATGGGAAGCGAAACGATTCTCGTGGATCGATGGCGGTGGTCTTGTGTGGCTACAGGATTGTTCGTGTTTTTATTGGTTACTATTTCGCGGCTCGATCAGTTTCCAATCATTTAATGAGAATAGTTAATAATAAGTTACACGGCAAATCGATATTGCATGTATTAACATGTCGCGCGTAAGCTTCGATCAAGTTTGCAAGAATGCTCGGTGTCATCCCTCGCAACAAGATAGGGAAACCTTGAAATTACCACTCGAGTTGTCGAGGGTTTGACCCTCCGTGCTGTCGATTCTCGTAACTATGGGTGTCCAATTACGGGGCTGTATATACAGCTATTTCTTCGGTGCAGCGTTTTAAGGAAACGACGGTCGATTAACGCTGTCCCTATTGGAACGTTTTTTCCTACGAATTCCCCAGCGTCAGGCTTCGGGGCGAGTAATTAGTACTTCTGCCAAGCCATTTGTTTCCATCCGGAGGTGCGTTCTATCGGGCGTAAAGTAAATGAAACTTTGCCCCCCCCCCCCCCCGATCAATATTTTCTTATTTGAATTCTCGCGCGACTTATATTTTCCATTGTATAATATCGCCATTTCTGTTCGCCCCCGTTCGCTCTCTCGATCGTCACGTTTCCGTTTCTGTTTGGCGACAAGCTTTGCCGCAGCCGCGAGGCTCGATTATCGCGTTTGACGGCCCTTAACGACGAACGGCCGAAACGAAAGGTTCGGGATCGGGTCGAAAACCGGAACCGTCAATCGGATTCATCCGCTTGGATCATCCTCACGGACTGAATAGAAAACGAAGAACAGGAAGACGCCTCTTGCGAGATGCGGCCGCTCCTGTGTTTGGACAAAGATCACGGATTGTCCCTCGAGCTAATGAGATTCCCCTTGTCACTGTGCACGATCTGACGATGCGGCGGCGAAGGATTTTGCAAGGAGAAATTCAGCCGGGAAGTCCTTGTTAGCCGGGGGCTGACTGCAGCCGGGGATATGGCGGCTGGTGTCGATTTCCCCGAAGGTGAAACGTTCGTCCCCTCGCTGAATTCCATTTATTAGCGCCCTCGTCGATTGCTTTCTTGGAATTCGGACGTGGGAGCGAAATTTTCCTCTTTGACTTGAGGACGAAAAAGAAGTTATTGTTTAATTCCTTGATATATCTTTGGTCACCAAACAGGCGTTAATAAACTGAAATTTCGCTTCATGTAGCATATCAGATGTGTAAACGTACGAATAATAAATTGAAATGAAATTCGTGCCAACGAGGTGAAGTGTAACGCGAAATGCCCCGAAAATTCTGCCTGTGTACGAAATACCACGGTAATAGAATCGTTAGTCCGGAAGCGTTTTTTGTAGCTTCATATCGGGGCGCAAACGAGACCCCTTTAGCCGAGACAAAACATCCTTCCCGACTCAATTGCCCCGGACTTCAGTAACCAGGAACACGAGGCAACATCGAATCAATTTCGTTCCGCGTTGCTCCCATGTTTTTCGAGCATCGCGAAATAATAACCCTCGCCGCGGTCGATTCGTCTCGCTGGTCAATTTATTATTTTATCCGGTTAAGCGTTGTCACCCACGCCCGGGCAAAAATCTTCCCCGTCGAAAGGGACAACGCTGCTTGATTTATTGCTACGCCCGTGTGACACTCGCATTTATCACGAAGTGGATCAACCGGTCGCCGCTGCGTTCTTATGACATAAGACGCGCTACTTCCCTCCCGGACGAGGACTGGTTCGCCCTGTCCGACTCTCTGCCCTGTCTCGATCTGACCGAGGCGTCGATTTCTAAATTCGGCCCACCCCTACGTCGAAACGAAAATTTTTGCTCGTAGAACAACGTGTAACGACTCGTGTTCTCGTCGGCGGCGCCGTTAATTCGTGAAATTTCCGGTTCTTTCGAATCGTCGGCCGCTGCCGGACCCCCGCGTTTCATACTCTTCCGCCGGGCATCGTTGAACCGTGAAAAGCGAACGCGGCGCACCGGTCGAGTATTTTAATTAAATAATCGCGCGGTGGCCGGTTTTAAAGGGATTTACCAGGCGCCAGTATTAAAACGCTGCCCGATTATACATATTTCATTGCATTCTATTAATGTCGATGAACCGAATTATCGCGTTAAACCAGATAGATAATTAAATTTCCATACGCGCGTGCCCGTTCACGGCGAGGGTTCGCGGCGCCCAGTTTTTTTCCCCGCCGCCGCCGCCGCCCGGTAACAATGTAATCGTGGGATTTTGATAAACGACGATTTCGCTCTGCATGCAAATGCCCCGACGACGATACTTGTGCTCGCAGCCAGCCGTTTGTTCGACAATTGGCCACGCGCGTACCACGCGCTCTCGCGTTCAGGAAATCGATACAGCATCCGGCGTGGATCCCCTCGGAGCGGGTCGCGCGAAAATCGATGCTCGATCGTAAAACGATTCAGTTGCCGCTACGACACACCGTGTGCATATACGTTGTCTAGAAAATATTCTTGAACGCGCGTACGGACGTATCTCATGCTGCGTGGGCTTCGTTGTTGCCTGCGCTCAGCGATACACTGACAAGTTTCCAAGAATCTTATTTACACACGAAAATCCGATTAAAAATTGCTCCTCCCACCACGGGGACAATTTTTAACGCGGCATTCTACACGCGCGAGTTGAACAACCCGAGCCATTGGCATTCCATGTGCAACCTACTCCTCGTGGCAATTGCATTGCGCAACGATGCAAGTACGCGTCATTAAAACGCATCGCGCCGGTTTCATGGCGTTAGAGAACAATAGTAAGAACGCTCGAGCCGCTGGTAAGGATTCGATCGATGCCTGTCCCCGCGTCCCGACAATTGTTAATCGCGGCGAAGGTGTTTGCCGTGGTTACCCGGCTGAATGGAACTTCTTGTAATTTAAGCGTGGGCGGCGGCGAGGGCAGGGTCCGCGTGTTTTTGCTCGTTCGCAATTGCGAAATCGCGCGGGGCGTTCATGGTAGATTTCGCCGTGGAATCGCGTGCTGCCCGTTGCGTGCGCAAAGACAAGCCGCAAAAAGCTCTGTTACGCTTGTAAGCGTTGTCAGCGTTGCACTTTGCCGGCGTGAACGTTATACGATACCGTTTCCTAAGCACAGGGGGGGAAAGAATGATGCACGGGCATGGATTGTAATTGTTTCGGGAACTCGTGGGGCCCGTTTGACGGGCGATCGCGTCTCGAAAGTTTCTTTACCCGCCGCGGAGAACTTGGAAATTGAATGGCACGTGTTCGGCTGACATTTTTAATTAGCAAAGTCCCGGCTCGGGTCGTTCTACCAACTTCCCTTCATCGCGTACAAGGTTAATTGTATTCTGCAAAACGCGAGCAAAGGTGTATTATTGTCACGATTCGATCGATGCAGTTCCCCGTAACGATCAAATAAAACGCCCAACCAATTTCTGTGGAAGAAACAAAAAAAAAAAAAAAAAAAAGAAAAATAGTATTGCAATTCGTACGATCGTTTCCTAGGTACGACAAGTAATTTGTTAACGGAATGCTCTCGTCCAAAATTGCCCGCCGTGCATCCGAAATAAATGTCGATACCGTAATACAGTTCGAACAGTAAGTGCGGCAAGCACTGGAAATATAAAATCAAGTAGCGCAAACAGGAAACGTAGCTCGAAGTACCGATGGTATCAATGGTACAAGAACGTGTTCGAGGAGCGGTCATCGTCCAGCCTCGTTGCCCATCGCAACTTATCTCCTCTGCGGCGAGGCACGTGCACCGGAGCCTGACTAATAAAGGAGCACGAAGCTCCTAGCGTCTAATTCGCGTCGGCGGTCGACAATTAGAACGTTGAGCTATCGATTCGTGCGCCGCTGGAGGTAATCAGAGCGGCGAGGGCTCGCGAACCTGTCCGCAAGGATTCCATCGAAGGTCGTGCGACCGCTGCTCGATACCGCTATAAACTTTACTTTCGTCCCGTTCAATCGCCCCCGTTGTTTCTGTACACGCGATTAACCGATACGACTATTATCGCCGGCGTTTTAAACGCGCCCAGCGGCCAATCCGCGCCGCTCCGAATCGGATCGGTCGAGCGACGCGGCCCCGGCCCGGCCCGGCCCGGCCCGGCCCGGCCTGAACTTGGCCGCGGCCGTATGAATTATGTACGGCATAATTAATCGAAGTAGTCGCTGATTAAAGTAGCGATAAAGCTACGAGGTGTTTGCGCATCGGGCACCGTAGCTACGGCGCTGCCGCGCCGCGGAGCTAGAATAATTTCCATTACTAACGAACAGTCGGAATTAATAGAACTCTCAACGTTCGTAGGAGATATACGAGATTGCACGTCGAGAAGTTCGCTCGAGATCGATGCGATCTGTTTTAATTCAATTGGTCGACGCAACCGGAGGGGCAGAGGAACGGGGGGGATGAACGGGAATGGGGCGCGGGGGCGACGCGACGGTTGAAGAAGGAGACGAAGAAAGAGTAAACGGTGGCGCAGAGGAAGAAGGGGTGAAACGATTCGCGTAATTCGTCGGGTCGACCGAGTGACAAACGTTCGCCACCTACGCGAACGCTCGCACTTATTTAGGAGGGATTAAGCCCTAAGACGGAGACCTCGTTTTCGTCGACGGTCTTACGAGGCTCTTTTTCTTCCTCGAACGCCGTTCCCCGCCGGGGCGGCACTTTACGCGGAAAGAGTTGGCGGTCCGGGTACCATTAGCGATCGATGGTTTACCGAATTAAGAGAAGAACTAACTCTCTTCTCCTTCTGCTCGTTTGTTTGCCCGTGATCTCTGTCGTTTCGGATCCCCCCCTTGCCACGGGGCGAAACCGTTTCTACTTCGACCTATCCGCTCGCAGAGCCTCTGGACGATTCGGTTCTTCGCGCCCGTCGAGAGGAGTCGCAGTGATTCAATTTTACGGCACATTACGGAATTGACAGTGCCACGCTTAATCGGCGGCGGGGGGTGGGGGTGGGGGTGGGGGGATTGTGACTTATGTTTTACTGCGATCGTAAATCGAACGGGAAATAACTGGATTGCAAAAACTCTCGAAATGAATTATTGCCGCGGGGCACGCGTGCGGAGCGCAATTCCGCGCGCACCTGTACGCATACACACATGCGTACTAATCGTTTCACCGGCCGAGGAAACAATCGTACGAATTTTCTCCTCGGTGTCTTAACTGTCGTACCCGCGATAGATACGTTCTAATTTCTGCGAAAGACGAAACGGGCGTCGGAAGCATTTGTTATCGGCTCCCAGTTGGCGGTTCGCTGCTGGCTGGAAAGGGGGGCCGGGATGCGGTCCTTTCATCCCTTCTACGAAACAGGAAGAAAAGGAAGAAGGGAAAGAACGGCTGCTTGGACGGGCGTTCCCTCGGAAAGTAGTAAATTTTTGCTATTCATGGAATAGCGATTGCTTCCGTCGCCATAAGCGAACATCGACGACCAGCCACTGGCGAAGAATACGCTAATTTCGCGAGGGGTTGTCACCCTTCGGTCCTTCCGACCTTTCCCTCCTTCTTTCTTCCCGTCGTTTCGCCGTTCATTGTAAAAAGAGGGACCACACCGCTATAGAGATAGTCGACGCAACCAGTGAATCGTTCGCGTTATGAAAACGATTTTACAAGAATAACGTTCCCATAAAAGGAACTTCCATTCGATCGCATTAGCGTCGGCCAATTCGATCCCGGGAGTAGGATGTCGCGCAATGGTTAAGGCTGCCTAGCAATTCCGAATATAACAGGGACGTTCGAAAAACACCGTCCGTGGAATCGGTAAAAATATCATCAGCGCTCGTGTTAAATTTTTATTGAAATATCGTTCGGCCGCGGACCCCGTGGCGTGTAGCACCGGCTCGGTGCTCGATTTTACGAGAAAAGTGCGCCGGCCTCGAGGACACCGAGACCTGCCGGCACGCAGATTACCTTTTCTCCGCGTCCTACGGCATCCAGTGATATTCGATATATTCAGGCAGGTCCGCGAAGGCTGACGTTTTATGAGACACGGCCAAGTCGCCGCGATGGCCTCTGCCGAGGATCGAGGGAAAGTTTCCTGGGGCTTCCGAGGCTCCCAGGATACCCTCGCGAGCATTATCCGTCCGTTGGACGTCTCACGGCGTCGCGTCGCCGCGGTCGTCGATTATATTCAACCTCTAAACCTGCCGTACGTCCCTTTCACCCTATTCCCTGTCATATTCATTAAGCAGACCTCTCGGACCGCATTAACTGATTAGCCATGCAGAGTGCGAGCGTCGTCTCGACCCCGGTTGAAGCGTTCACGGTCGGGATCGTCCGGGCCAATTATGAGAAATTTGTCGCGGTCCCTACAATTGCTTCGGATAACGTGAAATTCTTCGTCGAAATTGCCGACCCTCGGTCACCGGGTGCCGACTGTATATACGTACAGGGCGATTGTCGATTACGCGAGTCGTCGATTTGGAGAGGAGGCTCGAGACGAGTTGGCGGTAATTTATGTGGATGACAAGGTGCATTTGTCGGGACAGGTTGTTCCCGTTTGTTGCATGACTGTGAATTTATCATACGAACGATAAGTGCAGCGTCGTAGGGTGTAATCATAAATGTTTTGGCTCGCACGTGATAGGTATTATTTGCACTTCGCACCCGCCCCATCCCCGATAGGTCCGAGACAATTATTTCAATTACGCGCATTGAATCAGAGCGGCCACCGGGGGGTATTATTCAAAGACCCGTGCAAGTGTCGATATCGCAAGAGAAAGGTCGAAGGCGACGAGCGTTCCCTTTGATGGCGAAACCGGGGGCCAGGGGCAGAAGGTGGCGCCTGATTTTCCCTGGAAATAACTTGAAAAAAGTTCCATTACGAGACGGGCAAGGTTTGTAAACAGCACATCCAGGGCTGTGGTGCGCGAGGGTGAACGTGGAGGAGGAAGGTGTCAGTGGTGATTCGACGGAGGGAAACGACGAGTGGGACTTGGGTTCGGTTGGCCGACGGACAGAGCGCGACGAATAGGAGGGGAACGGAATTGTTGGTGGAAGGAACGGAGACAGAGGGGCAACGCTGCGGAGACTCCCTTTGGTAACTCAACTTTTGAAAACAGTGAAAGTCATTTAAAGTTTGCCCCGCGTTCGCGTCACCTCTCTCATTTTCCGTACCCTCGAACGTTGCGGCTCCTTCTTCGCCCTTTCTTCCACTTCAGCCCTTCCTCCTGTTCCCTTTTCCTCTTGGGCTTCCTGGCCTACCCTTCGCCGTCCCACCCCCTATCCCGTAACCTCTCTACAGTTCAGGATCAAGCGTACACGACCCGACCCGGGGCGGCCGATCGCTAAATCCTGCCGGCATGAAAGCTACGCTTGAAATTTCACATTCGAGTTAGCTTTTTACTCGAGCCGAGGCTCGCGCTAGATCGACTTCCTGTGGCGTGAGGCTTGCGAAATGCACGAAGGGGAAAGGAAGGGCGAATACGTGTTAGGACCGCGTTCTTACATTTCGACTCCATTTTCCTTCCATCGCTTTACCGTATCGCGAAGTTTAACTGAATACCGATTCAATGGATTCGATTCTTCCACCGGTGGAATCTTTCAGCCCTGTCGGTGGTTAATGCACCGAAAAGGGTAGGTGGAGAAAGGTTATGTAAAGCAGCGGTGAAATGTTTTCGAAACGTTCCTGTAATTGTTCCGGGAATGAAAAGTCTTCCGAGACTTTAAAGCGCTTTCGGTTGTTCCACTTCCACCTCTCACCCGAAGCAAATCGAACTGCATGCATACCAAGGAAAGCTGTGCCCCAAGAATTCTCTATAATATATATCGCGAGAAAATTGCAGCTGCGACCTAGTCCCGACGCCCTGGCGCGTTAAAGAACGCATGTGCTCGACTAAGAAACTTTGCATTTTCATTTACACAATTTTCATGTTACCCCCATTTGCCGTTTCCATGAATATTTCTCGACCGCCGCTTAAACCCATTGCAAGCGTCCCTTCGAAATCGAATACCGTTACAATATTCATCTCCTCGCCGCAAACGATTCTCCCGGTACCGAATTACCCCTTTTCGTTGCGAGGGGGCAAATCGTTCGCAAAGTAAGAAAGCGAACAGCCACGAAAGACGGAAAGTTCCGGGGGGACACATAGGAACTGCCTCATGCCTGGCTTATACGCATCCTCCTTGGTGTTTTGACCAATCGGCGGGTATGTTCGCGTCGCAAACTGTGCACCACTATAGCATTACCATACAGGGACCAGTTCAAACAGCCGTAGACTGATGTATGCATGGTTCGTCAGCGTATTCGAATTTCGTATTCAAATGGCACATCTCTCGGAGTCTAGATGGCTGTCGACCAGCCACAGGAGAGAACCGCGAGAGAAAGACAGACCAAGGGGGATGCGGAACGATAGAAAGGGAAGGAGATTTCGTCGTAGGTCGATCAGTGTTCGTGTGCGTTCGGCAATCGCGAATCCGCGTCTCCACTTTCGTATTTCGGTGTTAACAACGCAACGCGTGAACCCAAACAATCCGAGACGGAGGACAGGGAACGCAAGAGGTTCACGATCGATCCACCCCATTAGGGAGTGCGACGATTGGCACCGCGAGAGGAAATTTTGCTGCGCACAAAAGCGTAAATGAAATGCGGTTCAACGATACGCGTTAATGGTCGTAGCAATTTTCACGATCGACCGTCGACGTTGACGCCGAACAATCGATGCGGCGTTTTCGTAGGTTGTATTAAACATTTATCGAGTTTTCGTTAGGGTTATTTCTCATCGCTTTAGGGATATTTGTCGAAGTTGGCGGCGCACGATATCGACGTTCCAGTTTAACGGCCGAGGTCTTCATGAAGTTACGATCGAGAAATTGTGCGGTTACTTGAGAAACTTTGTGAGAAAGTAGATATTGAAAGAAGCTATTAGACCATTAGAGGAGAATGGGCGAATGTTATATGTCGTGTCTCCAGCTATTGGGAGAAGAATGCATTTGAATGGCAAATTACTCGCCTCCTGTAAGTGCGTTTAGAGCTCTTATGTTGATAAAACATTGTATTGTGTTCTTAATTTTGTCTTCGTTCACAAAAGATACTATTTTGCTACAATTATATGTGCACTGTTTACATGTCTCTAGGACAATAGTTACGACATGCATTTTCTGACAAGACTACTTGTACGAACACAAAATTACAATTTACATCTCTAGTCAAAATGTTATCAATCTTCGATTTACTAGCTGAAAAACACGCTTCTGTCCGGTTGTACTAAACACCAGTACAGACCTTTATAGTTCACCGACGATTGAATCAAATACGAGAATTGCCCGGGCTTGTAGTCGTTATTAACGCAATCGGAAAACTCTGGCCCGTGGCTGATTTCATAAAGACAGTAGCCACGCTAATTTGTACAAGCGAACCACGAAACAACGAAACGGAACTTTCGAATATGAAAACAATAATACATTCGATGAACTCTGACTGCGACTGGCTTGAAACGCTCTTTCGAATTATATTTATTGACATCGAAACTCTGTTTGCAATGAAACTCATCTGTACCGTGCAATTTCCTTTAACCGAATATTACACGAGCATTCGAAGTCGATCTAACTACAATTTGCTCCAACGATCTCTGCGTATCAGTTCGCTGGAAGGCCAACGCAAGCCAACGACCCGTGGGGCTAAATATTTGCCCAACAGTGTGCCCCAGTTCGACGGCGGCGGTAATTTTGGTAAAATCGCGCCCCGGCCAAAGCGTAAAGTGTAAACCCCGTCGGTGAAGTTACTTTTTGAGCAGTCGTTCTGCCCCACATAACAAAACGTTCGTCCGGATCAGCTCGAATAACTAACGGAGAACTATCTGACCGTCCTCTCTTCTCCCCCGGATACCGATATTCTGTTCCACCCTCCTTTCGGCGAGAAACAAAAACGGAGCACGAAGAAAACGAAGAATAAAGACAGTCGCTATCTAAAGAGGGGGTGCCTTTTCCACGGCATGAACTTGCACGAAAACTTGCCACCGCTGCAAGCACCACTCGTTCGCTCGCCTAGGTTCTCTCTCGCAGCCATTTCCTACGTTAGTACGTAGGAGAGGCTCGTTGCGAGTCAGTGAAAGACGGTATCCCGCGTTAAAGTTTATCTCCTACCGAGCGGGAGTCTTAAAGTTCACTTTATTAAAGACCCCCGTGACTACTTGAACGCTGGCTGCGAGTTCCGGAACGAGGATCACTTTGCTGCTGTTCCGCACAAGTCTCCTGCCCGACGTGTACGTTTCGCGCGAAATTAAAAGCTTGTAGAGTTTCACCGCCCATCCGTCTCGGTTTCTTATTAATGGGGGGGCCGCCGATGCCAGCCTGTAAACAGACAATAAACGCGGCCAATGAGGGTGAGCCGCATTCGGCGCGAGGGGGACGATACTAGCTGGAAAATTTCCTCGACGATCTCTGGGAACGATTCGTCGAGTTACGCGAATTGTGCTCGCGACGTGTTCCGCTGCCGTTTGAAACGTTGCTGTACGAAGCACGTGGAAATTTGAGGATGTATTAGAGGTGGATCGCCGGCGGGATGCAAATTGAAAATATTTTAATGCCCGGTATTTTATTGGATAATTAATCATTGGACTGAACTGTTGTACATATGTACCATTCTGGCGTAGCAATTCGTGAGCATCTGTTATTTAAATGTTGCAGTAATATCACACCGCGACCGAATATCGAATCAATACCGTCGGTCCTTATCATTATCTACCTTTGCCCAGCACTGTTGTACACAGCTTCGATACTCGTTATTGTAACGGCAATATTTGATACCCGTATCCACGAGCGATTTCTCTATGCACGTCTACGAAACGAACCTTTCATACCTTTCATAGACGATCCGGCCAAAATCGAAATCCAGCGAGAACGCGGATTCGACGTTCTCGAATTTCCCCCCGGGCAAAATAATTTCGTTCGCGATATCGTCGGATCGATTCGCGTTACTGCCATATCCTACAAACAAAAAAAAACACCGCCCGCCATCGGGTTACGGCCGGGGTGCGTTCGAAGGGCGGCAGAGGGACGCGGCGATATTCGCGAAGAGACGAGAGGATACGGTGAGTGGCGAGAACAAATCTGCGGAGGTGAGTGTCGGTTATCCATATTTCGAGTCGTTGGACCGTGCAGAGGGGTTGCCAGAGTTCATTACGGTAATCTACCCTTCCTGAGTAACGCACCGATGAAAATGTATAATCGTATCTGGCGCTCACGTGCACCGATCTCCAACGATATCCCAGGTATACGCGCGCCCATGTAAGGTGTACATAGGTAACCCCATCAACCGATCCGAGATAATTATCGTTCCAGGGAAGCCCGATCGCGTCCCGATGCGTCCCGATAATCTGGACGCGTGTTACGGGATGCTATGGATTACCGTACCGTGGGGGCGAGCGTAATTTTTTTGCAGTCGCCTGGTCGCCCTTTAACATTTCTCGCGGCAGCTCCGTACGATTCCATTCCATTGACGTAGAATTTATTCGCGGGGCGAGTTAATATTCCGCGAATCGATGTCCCTCGCGGATTGAAGATTGTCGCTGAGGTGGTTCGTTTATTTCGAGGGGGCATGAGAAGTTGCGGTGTTATTGCACTTCAAGCGAGATATCGATGCGGGGTTATAAATGTAACGAAGAACGGGACGGAAATAGTTCGTTGGATTGCAGGGTGTCAGGTGCTATATTATTCCGTTTACACGTGGGACCCGATAGGCGTAAGAAAGTCTGTTACAGATGTGTAGAGCAAAAGAAACACTCTGCTTTCTGTGCAGAGTAATTATTTTTAGCTGCTCGATGAACGGTTGCGACCTTGTGCTTGAAATAACTAATTTTCATATAAAATGTAACAACTTCCATTCCTAATGTTATTTCAGTGACAAAAAAGAAAATCTCGCCCGTTTCGAGTGGTCTTGTAAAGTAGCATGCAAAAAGATCGACGTTATTTGAAAGGCTGAGTGCATTTCTGCGCACGTGTACCGGCGATTGTCAAGTCGAGTCGATCCGGCAGAGTTCGACTTCGGAGGAGCTTGAAACGGTCGAAGATGAAACGCTACTTTTCACGGTAGTTCGGGGAACGCCTCTGGGAAAACACGGTGGCTGTGTAAACGTGCGTGTTTCCCGGCTGTTGGGAGCGCTTTTTACGGCGGACTACCGTAGACTTTACATCGAGGTGGCCTGTGGAACACGCGCCGAGTGACGGCTCAGTTCGTGTCACGTTCGACGCGGTTTCATCGTAAAAATATCCGCAGAGTGGAACAGAGGGCGCACAACGAACGTGCGAATCGTAATGAAACGTAATCCAGTGCGGCGCATTTACGAATTCCAATACACCCATTACCGCTCTGTGTAGGTATATATATATATATGCAGGTGCCATGGAAGTTTTTACACGACGGCTAGGGAAATGGGAAAACAATATTTTCCGGAATATCGTGCAATCGTTGCAAATATAGCCCCCGCGCCATGAATAAAACAAGCATCAATAACACACTATTTCGCCGTGGTTTCTCTGTGTCCTTTCTATAAGAGTTCCCCGTGACATGCAATTTCTTCTGCACGCCCCTCTATAATTTGCGTCGATCACGCGGGACTAAACGTTAACGACATGTTCGGGGATCCCGTGAGAGAGGCACAAATGGTCGGCCACGCGTAGCCAAGGAAAAATGCTACGTTTCGTCGCCGCACGGCGTTCGGGGATGTGTGTACCAGTTTTTTTTTTTCTTTTATTAATCCAAGAAAAGGGAGAGGAAAGCACCAGCGCAGAAGCTGCTTTTACGTGACGGGCGCAGTTAGCCGTCGCCGCGGAACTTAAATGGATATCCATAAAGGAGCGCACGCCTACGCGGAAGTCGGACAGGTTCGTGGAAAGGGTGGAAAAACGACCCTCGGCATTATATAGCGGGGGCGTAAAAATAGAGAGCGGGGAACGATATAAAGCGGAAGCTCGTGGCACCGACACGCGAACGGCCGATGGAGAATAACGCGTCGGCGAGGGAGGAAACAAATACCTCTTTGGTACGACTGCCTCGCGGATTCCTCGGGAACGCGTCAACGATAAAATCGTCGACGCATGGTGGGATTCGAAGGGCGGGGGTGCACGTTCGAGAATAAAACCGTTACCATCTAACGAACAACGCGCGCGTCATTTAAGACGCGGATATTCAGAGCGCAATTTTCGCCAGGCTGCGTCGCGCGAGCTCTCGCGCGATCGAAGATACAATGGGAATTAAAAAGGGATTCGAACAAACGGAACGAGATGAAATCAACTGTCCGTGAAATCCTGTCGCCGCGAAATGGAGCGGCAGAAATATGAGAGAAAACCGGCAGAGAAACGAGCAAACCACGGGGGTGGAACAGAAACTCGTGTGTGCGACCGGGTGTATCCGCGCTGGCTGGACGGGGACAGGAATCAAGCGATGCAAAGAGAGCGAAAGAGAGTAAAAGGAGCGTACAGGGGAGAGGAAACAGTTGTGGTCGTTCGAACGATAACACACGGCCACGCGAAACGATTGTACTCTCACTCCCTCTCTCCCTCTCTCTCGTTGGCTACTTCTGACCGGGCTGCTAAAATTCCCGAACGAATTATTTTTCCCGTGTAAATCGCCGAGTGCCACCATCTGGACGGGTAACAATCGCTATGACGCTCGCATATCGACCGGCTGCCCATAAATATTTATCGACGATTTTACGCGAACCGACTAATTATTTATACGGCGGGGCGGAATGATTAATTCATGGGAGGGGGTGGAAACGACTCGACGTCTCCAAGTTTCGCGCGACATCCGAATCCTTTTCCCCCGGCGACTTACATAACTTAGCGTAAGTGACAACGAATTATGGTTCGACGCAGCGCTTGTTTCCTATGGACCAAAGCGACCCAAGCTGGTTTAAGGGTGTTGGGATATCCTGTTGGCGAATCGTACGAACAGGGCTAGGCAATTCTCTATCTAGTATCGCGGGCATCGGGGGCAAAAGATACGTTTGACCAACTCGGATTTTTCGCCCCATTGTCAAAATTGCAGGGCCCGATGATATCGTTCAATTATCGAACCAGGGTTAATTTAAATTTCGCGAAATTTATCGACGCCCGTAGGACGATCTTTAGTTGAGCGTAATTACCTACGCTGTTGCGTAAGGACACGTTGCAGCTGGGTCATCTCGCGCGTGAAAATAACCGTGCATTAAATTTATTGGGGAATATCATTAGACGGAATGTATAGGCTTTCGCCGTCTCGCGATTTTCGACGCGCACAACTGCAGCACACGCGGGCGTACACACATACTTCCTGGATGTAACGGCACCTTCCGTCGCGACATAGAATTCGGCTCGGGCAGAAGCATGCAAGAATTGGCTCTGTGTACTGCGAACCGGTACAACAGAGTTCTACGTCCACGAATCCTTGATCAAAGCAACCGTATTTTAACCAGAAACCGATACAATTCGAACTTCCTCTTCAGCTTGGACGTCGCTTTAATTTATTTCGATGCCGAAACCCGTGACCGGATCACGAGTCAAAGAAATATCGGGACGGTTAATGGCTGGTACCGGTCGAGACTTGAAGAAGGAAGAAAGGCGACCCCTCCGCGAAAGTATGCCCGGTTTTAACGATCAAAGGGGACGTGGGTGTATATTAGCCGGCAGAGAGGACGATGAAGAAAAAAAAAGCAGTGGGGGAGAAAGAGAGAGAGAGAGAGAGAAAGAGAGGCAGGCAAATAACGCCGGACGCAAAAAGGCGAGAAGAAGTTCGCGGAGAGTGATCTCTCGAGCAGGAGGAGCCCTAAAGGGAGAACTCGAACCACCCATGGTGTCCGTTATTGGAGGACATTAAGCCATTATTGATTACCTCTGCGTACAGGCATCTATTGCGGTCTACCATAGGCAGCGTAAGTAGAAGCGAAAGGAAAATAAACGAACCGAGGACTAAAAAGCGCCCAAGCATTCGGAGATATGGATACACGTGCTCACGGTGCTCGTGCGTGCCCCATAAGCGGTCATCTGTCGGTCCACCAACGGGTTATTGCAATAATTTGTTACATTTCATGGTCAAGTGTCAGACCTGTTCCGTCGTAAGTCACTCTCGAATTCGTGGTCCCCGATGCATCATCGTGAACAATGATTCCTCTCTGTCCTCGTTCAAAATCATCTTCGATTTTCGCCCCGCTGTATCCCCTTTGGCGCTTTTGTTCCCCGCTCCTCGCGCCCATTCGAGAACACTCGCGCGATGGGAAGCGGAATGGTTCGCGGGCACCGCTTTCACGAAAATTCGCCGGTTGCCTCTGTGACGCTTTCTGTCTGGGCGACGGGACGTCGAGAAAACAATTTACCTCTGGTCCAAACGAGAAGAGTCGACCGACCTAACTAAATTTTTAACGAATCGACGAACTTCTCCTTCGTATCCAATTAAAAACTGGCAGCTAGAGAGACAGAGAAAGAGGGAGCGGGAACGGGAAAAGGAAAAAAAGAAGAAGCGAGAAAGGGAGGTCGGGTAACTTTTTCGAATGCTCGTTTCGCTTCGTCGCGTGCTCGTCGCCGTTGGCTCGCTCGACGTTTAAACATTCGTTATACGGGCCAAAGAACCGGCCCGGATAATTCGACGTTCTAATTAGCAATGGCGAGATGCGTATATCGTTTCCGCGCTGAAGTTAATTACCGAAAGGAAATTCGGGCAAGGGCCATTTAACGTGTTACACCGTGAACCTTGCGCGGCGCATTACGTTACACGACTGGACGGCCACGCTCGCTAACCGACCGCGTTTAACGATACACTCCGTGCGAGATACAATTGCTCGGAAAGCTCATCTGTATCAGCGCGAGAACGCGTGCACGTGGACCTTCGATAAATTCGCGAAGAGACCAGCCGTGATAATTCGTGACCGTGTCCGGGGGAACTCCTGAGATCATCGATGGGAACATGGACGGTGGCGCTACTGATTACGTCGTCGTAATAATTGCGTTTAGGTGACGGCCCGTAGATTTGTTTAATTATTCGCGGCTCTGTGCAGACCCTCGACGAGAATAATCGCGGGATATCGTTTCGATTAGAATAAATGCGGCATCGTAATTTTTGTAGCAATACAAGTTACGACCTGGACTCTTAGATTATTCAAATTGACAGTCGCGGCAAGACGCGTACATATATGTCTTGGGTCAATTAAAATGTTTACATATGTAGGCATGCGACAAACACGTGCTGGTCCTATGCATATTCATCGTATAGGAATTCACAGCTACGCGTATGTTTGGGTCTCATGCCGATCCACGTGTACGGTACACGCGCGGTTGTGTGTTACTTATACGTACTGTGTGTGTTCGCGCACGTGTATACCGATCGAGCTGGTCGAAAGTTTTCTGGAAGAATTCAGCAAGATGTAACCGCTGAAGCGTCGATTAATAAAATTCGTGCTCGTTAATTTGAGCGTTGACCAGAAATATTCACTCCGCCGCGGCCGCGCCGTATCGCACGCATATTCGCCGCGAGGAGAGAAACTAACGTTCAACGAAATCAATGCTGTCAATTATAACCCCGCATTATTTGCACCGTCCGTATTAAATTGTTTTATCATGCTAAAACCAACGCTATCTAATCACTGTGTGCTTTAAACGGGTGGACCGGCCTATAGTGGCTTTAACAAGCTTGCACGCCGGCGGATATAAGCATTACGTAGACGCGGACTACCGCGATACGCGTGAACGAAACTAGTTGGTCCATGGAAGTGACATGCTCGGGCTAAAACCCTCATAAACCCGGCATTATCGAGTCAGCGTCACGGCAGACTAGGCCGAGCTGTATTAATTGAAGGCTATCAATTTCAAGCGTATTGCCGGCATCCGCGACCAGAATATCGCTCAGTTCTATAGTCCGATATACATATCGCGGTTCCACATTAGACAATTGCATACGGTGTAACCTGTATACGCGTATGCACAAACGAGGTTCAGAGAAAGGAGAGAGGCGCAGGTACAGAGATACACACTCGCGCGCGCGCACAAATGTACATAATGGAGTTTCTATGCGCGATAAATGTGTAACAGTAGTCCGTATCAGTCGATGGTCGAACTAGGAGCCGGGGACCGATGTTGCAGTTCGAAAATATTTGATGGGTTTGGCTGGCTTACGCTGCGAATGGATCGCAGCCGGACGGGATCGGTTATTATTAGTTTACTGCGGAATCTGGATGGAACTATAGTTTCCGAGAGGGATAGCGATGTAATATTGTAATTGAGGTTGCTGCGAAATAGAATATCGCGTATCGCGATTAGCCCGTTTCCTTCATGCTCGCCGAGAGAGCAGGTTCACGGTTCTGCCGGGATACGGTATTTCGGTTGACGGATACACGTGGGATAATTATGGCGGTGCTGGAAAAGGATTTTAGCCGTTACGGGAATAAAACTGAAACGCTCAGCGAAATTATTATATTCCTGTATTTCGGGAAGCGAGTTTATTCTGTATTACGTGTACCGGGTATGTTCTTCCGATATTTTTGAAAGCTGCATTCAGACCGAAACTGCAGTTCGATTCTACGTAAATATGGACAGACAGAAACACGCAAAACTGTTTTCATGCGTTTGTTTTTGTTTTCTGCGCGGAAAAACGGCGGAAAAAGCGTTCAGTTATTCTACGAAACGCGGATCGATTCATGACGCTCCTCGGTAGAACCATTCAGCAAGGCGTAAATTTGCTAACGAGGCACGATACTGTGCCTGCTTTGTATCGCACGGTTTTTCGAGCCGCGCGAAGTACTGCTGGTCCATTACGCGGGATTATTAAATTCTATAACAGACGTTTGGATCATGGCCAAAACGGGTCGCGGATGTTCGGGCGGCTGATGCGAGCGCAGCACGGACTCGAGAGAAAACGCTTGTCGGAAACAATAGGCAAATAACAAGGTTGCGCGAAAGTTACTTAGGAATTTATACCGTGTCTATCGGATACGCTGTCAATATTTAACACCCTCCTCAACCACGGCGTTTACTCCTTCAATGGTCTACCAGGCTGTAATCTTTCTCCGCTCAATTATCCTAATCCGTGCAAGCCAAACAGCAAGCTCATATTCGCGTTCAGAGACCGCAATGCTTTAGACGTTACAATTTCTGTCCAACATTTCACTCGCTAACTGGCCCAACAAACACCAAATTTTCTTTCCTCGGCGAGGGTCGCGCTATTAATTCGAAACGAAGAATCCCCCCTCGCCAACAGCCATCGATTCACACGTCAGCTCGAGGAATGGAATTCTTCTTCGGAGCTCTCGGTACTATTATTCCGCCTGTATAGATGCGTATAGTGGTTTGTATATCGGCCGAGCGACGGCGGCAATGCACGCCTGGATACGAGAGGCCAGGTCCGGTCCCCCCTCCCGGTTTCACGAAGGGACCTGTAACCTCGAGGCTATTAGGGCGGTCCAAGTATTTGAACCTCACACCTCGATCTCGTGGCCGAGAGGCACCTGCTCTTTTGGGACTGGGCGGTCCGTAATTACCTACCCTATGTTTCGCCCACCGGTCCGCGCGTAGATGTAATCAAAACGAATGATTTGAAAACTCAATTACCCTCATTACGTCTATTAAAGTGTCTATCCTCCACGATCTGGATCGTTTCTCGGCGCGGCCGTCGTCGTCGTTGTCCTCGTCGTCGGATTCCGGTCTCGTCTGTTCCACGCGATCCCCGCTACGCACTGCTTCTTCCTTTCGCGGGTACGCGACTCGCAGAGCGTACATTTTTCTAGCCGCCCGGTCACCCTCGACACGTGGCACCACCCGCGGTCTCCATTTCGCTAATTATTATATCGCTGCGAAATAACGTTACGATGCCTGAGCACTCGAGCGGGCAAACCGTGAAATACACCGCGAAACTGTGCCGCGTTACAAAATATCCACCTCGCTCTGGCCTTTACTCGTCCCGCCGACTGATTCTATTATCCCGGTCTTGCGTTCCGGATGAACGAATGAAATTACAAAGCCCGCGATCCGGCGTGAGCACGTAGGGCAGAGGGGACGGGGCATCTAGGGGATCCATTTGCACGGTCGCGGCGTATCGTAAAGCAATAAGATTTCGTCGTGGCCAACGAGCATTCCCACGAAAAGAGAAACTGAAATTGTGAACACGAGGCGATGCCAGAGGGCCGAGGGTTGGTATGTATATAGCCGTGCCGCATTTTAGAGGCTTATTGGCGAGGAAAACAGCTAGCTGGCCTCGGTCGAGCTCATTGCTGCGGCTTCGAGTAAGCCATCTATATGTTAAAAGGACCAATATCGGCATCCCCGAGTTACCAGCAATAAGAAAACCGCTTCCACGTCGTCGTATTATGTTAATTCGACCGTGGTATCGGGGGCCTTCCGGTATACGCGACTCGTCCGCGTGCTCGTGTCTTCATCGGAAATATTAGCCTTGCCAAAACGAACTCGTCCTCCTCTTCGCTCTGTCGTGGTCGTTTTGTTCTTTCCCTCGTACCTTTCGCCACGTTCCTGCATTTCTTTCCGCGATCCTGGCCTGTCTGTCGTGTACAGCACCAGGGATACCTGTATTACGCTGCTAAGGTCGACGATATCTCTATTCGCGATTGCACGCAAGCCTCGTTCACTCATGGGCCGCGTTCTTTCTTTCCGTTTAACCGTGGCATTGCCTTCCCTTTCGTCCGCGGTACTCGCGAGGTTTTTTATCACGGGGGGCGACAAAAGCCTTAGATCGTTCGGATCGTTCGGGTCGTTCGGCAGGCGAGAAACAGGAAATCGTAATTGCCACTCGACTGGTTATTAGAGCGTACACCTAGCGGGTATTAAGATATCTCGAGCGCCGTATTGGCCATTAGCATAGTCGTTGGCCTAGGTCGGGTCACGAATCGTTGAAATCGGTACCGCTTTCCTCCCTTGGTAATTAAATCTACAACGAGGTGAAAGTCTTTCGGAACGGCTTCTTACGGCCGCTGCTGCAGCCGCTCGTTAACGCCGTTGAAATTTCCCCGCGAGTTTCGAGTTCCGCGCCGGGACACCTTTTCGCCTCGCGGTTTCTTTCGCTGTTTAACCGTGAACGAGGGAAACGGCAATTAAACGAACGCGTTGTCCACGGAGCATGTGAAATTGATCAATCACGGACGCTTTTCATATAGAATCTAGGATACGAAAAATTCTTCGAACGAAAATGGGATCGCGAAGGAACGATTTCAGACATGCGAAGAAAAAGAGAAAGGTGAACAAACTTTGCTAGCAGCGCTACCCGAGACGCAAAAATCGGTAATTACAATTACTGTTTAGTAATTGTTCCTTGTACCCTGGGGAATAGTTGCGATATCGAAAAGTTCAAATTAGGATAGCTCGAAGACTGTCCCAGATTTCTGTTAATTGGCCCGTGCGGCCCAGCTACGAGCCTCGTGCTGCACGACCATAAACGGGACTCTCGTTCACCAATGATCGGACTGGCGCGGCTTATGGATCGGTGAAGTTCGCGAGGCCCCGATAAATGCAACGCCGGCAACGCACTGCCTCGGGTGAACTTCTCGGACGCTGGCTTAGTATTGCTTAAAACTTGGCAACGGAAGTTGATGCCCGGTTCCTATACTTTTCAATTACACCGACTATAATCCTGTTAATGTCCCAGGCTGCGCGCGCCTGCCGGTATCGCGAACGGTATAACTTTTCGTTAAGATGCCACGGCTTGAACCGTTTCGCAGTTAGTACGCATAACTTCGCGGCAGATATAGATATACGATAGGTGGACAGTTTGTTTGTTGACAGGAAAATCGATTGGAGAGATAAACTAGTTGCGTTTGAGTTTACGCGTTTCGCATAATTCATAGGAATCCAGCATTTTCCAAGCACGTACGTTCCAAAGGTGTAAAAAGCAAAGAGCTCAGGTCGCTCAGGCGAAGAAGAAAAGACGGACAGCGTGAATCAGCCGCTAAAGAGCGGAGATCTGATTACGATGTTACGGGACGCTTTCGTAAACCCTCGCGTCAACAGGGGAAATTGCGCTTCTTAATTAGTAACTTTTCGTGCTCGCAAGGCGTGCGGGGAAAGCGAGCCTCCATTTACTCCATGAATGCGACCGCATTTAATCCACCCCTGATTGACCCGCTAATCGTTAGATACGTTAGCAGCGGCATCGTTATGTCATTAAAAAGCTGTTACGTCGTGGATAACTCGCTTAGAGGACGCGGACCGAGGCAGCGCGAAACCGCGACGGATGGTACGGCGATCAACTTTCGAGTTTCCAATGATCGATCGATTACAGTGATCACGGGCCGTCGTTGGAATCGAGTCCAACGCGCTTTCGTCCCCGTCTCACGGTAATTTCGTCCGGCAGATCGGAAGCTTATAAATTCTCACTGCCTGTCCGCTGTTCCCGATAAGAGAGAAACGGCCACGGGGTCTGCGCTTTCGTTCCGTTCCCGGGCGCTGGACGTTCGGCAAACCTCGCATTATATCGCAATCATCTAGCGCGCGGCTACCTAGATTGTTTCGTAAATGGATCACTTACCGCGACGAAGTATCGACGGAATGGCCGGGGTAAGAGGATAGAGAGACGAACGATCAAGAGATGCCTCCGGAGGCAAGTCCTTTTCTGCCGGTCCCTTTTCGTTCGCACAGCGATGATCGAGAGTATCCAGGAAGGCAGGGCGATCTTTTATGATCGCCTGAGAATCTGGTCTTTACGATCCGCGACGAATCGAGAAGCGCCGTCGTGCCTCGGAGCTCCGAAGTAAGCGAACTTTCGATGCGGAACGATCCTCCTTAAAAAAATAGAATGCCGGCCGGCCGGCATTGCAACTTGGCATTTCACCAAGAGATTCGGTGCCGCGAGAAGGTCTGTCCGAACGTGCCTTGTAAAAAGCGTCCAAAACGGCTATCCGTCGCAGCGCGCCATCGCAGGAAAATGCCGCGCGCGTTTATTTCTGGAAAACGTTCGCCTGAAAACATCCACTCGGTTATTCATACGTAGCTCGTGTCCCTGTCCGATGATGCTTCCCTTACCCCTTCGCTTCAGTCGTCCCTTTTCTTCCACTTTCTGCTCTTTCCTTCCCTTTATGCACTCCTTGAATCTCTTTCTATCCCCGTTCCCTTTCCCCACGCCTCGTTGCTCCTTCTTTCTTTTTATCGCGTTATAAAATAGCGATTCCGGGTCGCGGGCATCGGTAAAATCCACGTGAGATACTATTTAGTTTTTATTGCCCTCGTAAAAAGCATATGTGCGCGCAGGTGCGCGTCCGTCCACGTACTCGTCGGAAATCCGGATCATATGGAGCGACTAGGCGTGGCAGGGGTGTAACTTCCGAAATTGCTTCGAAAAGTCGTGCGCACCGTGTTTGTCGTTGCCTTTGACGTGGATCGAAATGCAGGTGCATGCCGTTCGTGCGCGACGGGGCTGTTACGAAGAATTATCGAGCAAACGTCGTTGAACTTTCCTAGACAGTGAACTTATGTGCCGTGAAACGAAACGTCGACGTGGATTGTGATTTGAGTAGTGCATTTAAATTATGGAAGAACTATCCGCTCGTCTTCTAAAATATACGCGGGTGAACGTCCGGCACGATTGACACCCCGGGACGACGGAAATGTAATTTTACAGGGGACGATCGCGAAAGGGCGACTAGAATCCAATGTACATTCAGCGGGGTAATCGATGAGAGTCATTGCAGAGTAATCGAAAAAAAAAATTACTATATCACGAATCGGACAATTATCTGAGTGTAGGCAAATAGAAGGACGTCAACGGAAAGCGATTTTTGGTTAGTCGAGTCTCTCAATGGAGTCGATAAATTCGCACTATTGGACGAACGATTGAATGAAGGAAATACGTTGATTGTGAAGTTTGCACAATGAAATCGAAAACTTTTTAATACGATTTCCAACTAGTCCCAACTAATTTTAGATCCTCAGAGATTCCGTTCGGGCATAGGCCAAGGGGAGTAAAGAACGACGGCGGTTAAAGAGCCCTCTTTTCCGGTAAAATGATTTTTGCGTAACCCAATTTTCGTATAACATTCGGAACACTGAGCGCGTCGCTGTCGTTTTATTTCATCGCAATCGAGGTATTCAAATTCCGCGTATCGATTGACCGTGCGATTGGACGGGGGAATGAATTTTCTTGGCGGAGGTTTGATTAAAATCCCGCCCCCTCTTTGAAAAAGGATATCTGTCGCGTTGCGACGCATCGTACACCGCGAAGCAACTTATTATCCGCCAAAATCGGAAATCTTCATTTACGCGGACAACGCGAACGGACGAAATTCACGTAACGAGTGTACTACAAAATACGATGTGTAAATAAAAGCTGAACGAGTCAGTTGCTTGTGTAAATTAATACAGCTGGCATTGGCAGTAGCATCATTCATGTTACGTGAAATGAATAATTGTGCACCTCTATTGTAAGCATCGATGTTGCCCTTTAATGCACTGCAACCCTTTATAACGTTGCTACTCTTCTACTGTCAATACGATAACAATAATTTTCCGTATCGATAACACCTGTTGGATGGCAGCGTAAATTATTCTTCTGTCCGCTTTTAACCACCGCCTGTACAAAAATCGAGACGCTATACGCATTCTGCCTCACTGACCGTATCTCGTGCGAACATCTCCTTCCTTCCCGACGCGTCTCCTCAGCCGCTCCCATTCGGCGTTCCTATCTCGCGAAATTACGTTCTGCTTTCGTCATTTGGTTTCGCGCTTTTTCAAGTGAAAGAAAAAGAAAAGTAGGGGGAAGATGGTGCATCGTATCGTATAAATAAGCGTCGTTAAATAAACGACATCGTGAAGCGCGTACACGTCCGATGAGAGATCACGATTACCGGGAAAGATAAATTCATCCCCGTGAGGATCCTATTCTTTCCGAAATGGCTACCGGCACCGCCGTCCGTCCGGCCGTAATTCAATTCTTAAGGGTATCAAACACACAACCCTTTCATTAGACAGAGCCCTTCATCAGCGTGAGAGTCGTGGGTCGGGACAGCCGGTCGCGGGACAGACAACGAAGTTACGTTGCAGAAGTACTTAAAGCGAAAATTCCACCGATCGATAGCGTGCCGTCGGGACTCTTGGAAGCCACCTTTGATGTGTGCCTTCTGTGAACCCGAGAAATAATTGTTGGGTAGCGACGCTTTTATATCCTGCAAGTCTAATATTTTAATAATGCCATGTATCCACCGTAGCGCTTGTACGATAATATTATTGAAGCACATAAAAATCAGAGCGAAAGAGTGCCTTGGATGAGCGAGCAAAAATATTTAGCGCATTTTTCGGTAATATAAATAGATTTCTGATATAATGTTTGAAATATGGCTGCGTAGTTATTTAACGTTTAAAACGGCGGTAGCAAGATATTATTAGATTGAAGAGCGAACTATTTTCAGGTGGAATACCGTTACGAGAAACAGTATTTCGGGCTGCGGGCCAGTTAACGCGATGGACAGAGGTGGAAAGCATAAAGTTTTTAATTAATTTATTTTGTTCCGGTACGATCGCGGAAGGAAGGCCGCTCCTCCATATTCATAGTGGCCGCACTCATCGAGAAACTATTTTATTTCGGGGATTTCGTTTCACGTACGAAAGGGGGAACATCAGAAATGTATTCTGCGAGCGATGCCCCTCGAATTTCTCGAATTGTCAAACTTTTACGAGTGGTTTCGTCCGCGCACCGCCGCCGTTGCTGTTCATAACGTTTTATCTCGCGAATTTGGGTTGCGGCGCGCCGGTACGTAGTTAAAAAGCGCACAATTATCATGCGAATATGTGCAATAATATGCAAATCCATCGTTTCCCGTAATTCGGATATTTGGCCGAGTGCGGCGAGGACGAAAAAAACGAGACATTCTTTAACCCATGATGGAAGTCTCTCGACAAATTTATTTATAAATCACTTCGTTTGCCCGCGTCATCGTCGAGAGATGAAAAACGTAGAAATAATTTTTTTTTGCCACGTTGAAGAAGCTCCTTTTAGGGAAAGAAATGGAGCAGAAGACATTAAACTGTACTATCGTCTTCGGAGCTTGCTTACTGTCATCCTACTACTATTAAAGTTTATTTAAAGGTATCAACGGTCATGTGATTTACGAACTCAACATGGATTTATTTGGCTTATCAATTATAAGCGATAGCGATTGGTTCGTTTGAAACCGATGTAATTAAACTCGCTGTATTTTCCATCGATAGTGAATTAATAATTCCATATTTAAACCAATGCAAGGTGTTTTACTGCAATCCCAAAATCCATATAAATATCAGATTTAGCTATTACACGTGAATAAATTTGTTGCTTTTACACCGGTAATACCGTGACAATGAACGTGCATCGTCGTTTTCAAAAATATTAACCAATTAATAAAAAAAAACGAAAAAAAAAAGAGGACTTTCTTGTTGCTAACAAGCACGTTTAGCCCCTCAAAGCGAACCGTTCACTTCTTGATGGGTTCGTGAAAGCGATAGGAGGTAGGAAACCGGTCAAGACAAGCGAAACACTGCGCACCGAAATGCAAGTTGCCTCGTTAAACAACTTACACAGCCCGATGGGATCGTTAAAAAGTTACAACACGACCTATCAACCGAAGAATTAAGGAGACGTTACTTATCGCTACAGTTTTATCAACGGGAACACCACGCCCGAGCCTTAGAAGATAGATAACGAAATCGTTCGCGAAACAGCGCCACCCTTCCATTCTCCGCACGACGACCGAGCGTGCGCCTTCATTAATGCCGAACAAAAAAAAAGAAACACACCCTTAACACACAGACAGCCATTTAAACGATAAATCATCCCCGCTCACGATACGCGTTCAATCATACGCGGAACTTTTTCATTCGTTCGTAAACTTTAATCTCAACCCTTTACGAGGCCCCGCCACTCCACGGGCGACATATTTCAACGGCGTCGCGTTATACCAGACGATTTTCTCCCTTGGCCATGGCTGCTCGTCGCCCATAAGCCAACGCCGGAATATCCGATAAACGTGTACGACTTAATTAATGCTTTGTCACCCCGGTGTCTTACCACGCATCGCGTACCACCGCCGCCGCCGCCGCCGCCGCCACATCCACCTCCTCCACCTTCTCCACCTCCACCTCCACCACCACCATCAGCTATTACAACCACTATCAACGTGGCGGCGGTTGGACACGTTAAGCAGACCCACGCACGCATGTCTCCTGACTTCCTCCGCACTTCGAAGGATCCCCGCGTTAAGCCCTAAATCACCGTATTAACACGTATACGCGCGGTCCCGGCGCGGGTCGCACGCATGAAAATGTTCGATTCCGTGATCGCGTTTGTACACGCGTGCGTGTGCTCGCGTCTTCTCTGTTTCTCTGCTGCACGATAAATCCATAAAGCCCGGCGCCGTTTACGCGGAGGGCATACCAGGCTGTTAAAAAATCGAATGATTTAACAGCGCGGACGATGAATATTGTTGACGGCACGGCAACGGTCCTACAAGGTCCCGCGATGCGTTTCCAGGACCGATAAATTTCGTGGTACGTCCCGCGGCCTCGCCTTCCTCAGCGACGACGTTCGATTTTTCAGAGGATCCCGGACGCGTCTGATGCGACGGGACAATGCGGCACGACCCTGCCACGGTGTTCGCCGTGTACTTTATTGCGCGCGCGTTACGCGAACCCCGGCTGCTTTATGGTTTTGCGGATTTTTAGAGCCGCTCCTGCACGAGTTAACCCCGTTTCCGTAGACCAGGTCTCGGTATAGGTACGGTTTTTACGTTTACGATTCATCGTCTAGGGCGGTACGGTATTTTGGAACTACGTTGCTTCTGTTATGGGGAATGGAGTGCGCGAGACGGTGGTTGGATTTGCACAGGCAAAGAGAGAGAGAGAGAGGTTTGTGTATTATAATTGCAGGGGTTGAATTGCGTTCGGGAGAACGAAAGCGACAAGTGCGGTGAAATTGTGAGCCGTCCATGTGGATAGTTAATTCATTGCTTAGAATTTTTAATACCTGCGCAACCTGGAATATCTCGTTAAATTGAAGACTTCATTCTACCTTTCACTTTCGATATCGAAAGTTCAATCGAGTCCCTCTAGCGGAACTACGTTAATACACCCCGTATTGGTTATGTATTAATTAGCACGTATGCGCGCAGCTTCTCTGTAACGAATCGAAACGAGAAACGTAAGAAAAAGAAGATTCAACGCCTCGAGCGTGGCGTTCGAAAGAGGGGCGCCAGCGAGACGATAATTTATGATTATGAATATGGATGACGTTTTAATTAAACGTGCGCAGGTAGAGTGGGGAAACAGAAAGACGTACGACAATTTCGGGAAACAATATCGAAGCGACACGATCGGGCATTGCGTGGAATTTCGAGCCGGCTTGTGCGAATGTCAATGTAATGCAACAAAGAGACGGCGCATTAATTAATGTATGCCAATTAATGACTGAGCAACCCCGTCGCGCTTTTGTGTCCTCATTAGCCCGATTGACTATTTCCTTTCTAACTTCTCTCGCTCCTTGTCCACCACTCGACAGGCCAGTACCATCGAACCCAACCGCGTGTGAACTTATTTCGCGGAGAGTTCTCGTGCACGCGAGAAATCGCGTATAATTGATTGAATCCTCGCACGATTGATCGTTCAACGGTGAACGAAATTAATTTATTCAAAGCGATTGTCAAAATTACAGCGCTGTCAACTCATGTTTCTGTGGTAGCGACACCTCCTTTTTTTTTTGTTTTTTTACAATAACTGGAGTCTGATATGGTCGTCGAAGGACGCTCACTTCTTTTTCTTCTCACAAAATTCTATATACGTCAGAAAGGTGTCACAGAACAGACAAATTTATGCATGACGATATCGAAGCTCCTGGCATTTATGTAGATTCGCGGAGGTAGCCGTCGCGAAAAACAGGCTTGATTCATGTAAACCTCCGGCGTTAGAACATGAATTATCGCCTATGTGTACGCGTGTAAGCGTGTAGGTGCACACGGGCATTGCCGAGCGGCGGCGTCGCGCAGGTATGAGTATTAGCGCTAGAGAAATCGAAATTCGTTCCTTAACGTTGATAATCACGCGAGGCAATCTGTGCCCGGATGAAATTACGTTGTTCCTTTGTGAGAAAAACCGATGAAGCTGTACGTACTTGGCCAATGTATCATTTCGAATGTAAGTACTTCAAAGGCGTATTATTATTTCCTTGTGCCGTGATGTGAAAAGGGAAACGTGACACGCCGCAATATTCAAGCGGCTGACGATACTCGGTTGCGCGCTCTGTGCCGGCTTCGACATTCTGATGGCGGATGGACGTGCAAATCACGCGATCGCCGAGCCGGGCTACCTTCGACTCGCAGATGCCGGCGCGCTGGGTGGCGGCGGTAATTGCATGCAATTTTTGCTATAGATTAAGAATCGAGGTGAGCGCGTTTCTTTTTTCTTCTTCTTCTTCTTCTTCTTCGTCGACAGCAAAAATTCACCGTTCGACGTTACACGAGACGTTCGTTCGTAGCGCCAGGGGCGTTTCGCCGTTTCTCTCGTCTCGGGGGGTTCGATTCGATTTCATTGTTCCGTCTCGGCTGTGTCCGGACGGTCCGATTAACGGCCAAAAGGAATGGCGATCGAATGCCTATTAAACGCGTCGGCCCGCATAATCTCGTAATTAATATTTCAATCTCGCGGCACGCGTTCGACGCGTCGACCGCGATGAATCGACAGCTGCGATCGGTCGGGCGATCGTACGAGTCAGAGGGGTGGTTTTTCTACGGCGTGATCGAAAAAGTTCGCGGAATCGCGAAATTTCGAAGGCGTGTTTAAAGTCCATCAGCCGTGGCGGCGCTCGCTCATTCAACACGTAGGGACCGCGGCTGGGCCTCTCATTTGCCGGTGGATTGTGCCGGTACGTTAATGCACCGTTTGCACGCCACGTTCGAGGGAGGTTTGCCGGCGCGAACGAAACATTCTGCGCACGTTCGAACCGCGCGTGAAAACTGCCCGGCCAGCGAATCCACGGAATTCATTTTTCTAATACCCCGAGCCGAGTTTTGCAATGGCGCAACTGTCCGGTAACTGCGAATGGTGTGCGCTAATAAACGCTCTCACGATATCTGGCCTCTGCTCAACGATTTCAAAAAATCGACCTCCTCGCGCGTGTGCCTGTACAAATACTCGAGAGCACTGTGAGAGAGTTCCTGGGCATGTGGAGTTCCGTTGGTAGCAAGTTTTCCTTACAAAAAAAAATGGCCGATCGCGAGGGTTAAAATTTATGCACCGATCTCGACGCGAGGACTATTCATCACATTCCAGTTTTCGAAACAAGCAACCGAAAGGGTAATTCCGCGAAATGAATATAAAATGTCTCAATGGTGTCCTCATTAGCGTTTCATGATATTGCACCGTTTTTAAGATTTATGGTATCCGTGCGGGTGGTGGTATACCAGCGTATCAAGGTAATTTTTTAAATCCGCCACGGCGGCCGGCCGCGCCGTGTACACGCTTGTGCTCCGCGGATACGATGTAAATATTTAAATAATCCGCCCTGGCGGATAATTAATGTGCCGTTAATAAAGTGTGCGCGATATTCGAGGCAATGCGGGTTAATTAAACAGAAAGGCTCAATTAGAATGAAGCAATTGGCGTTCCTTGATCGACGCGCGTAAATCGTTTTAATACGTAACCATTTGCATTTTAAATCTGCCGTCAATATGCTTACCACTTTCACTTTATAGCTAACGCCGGCTGCTCGTTGCGTGTAAACTGTTTGCGAATCCGCGAGGGCAAACCAGTTACATAGTTAATAATATTTCTTTCGCTGAATAAATCGAAATCAACGGGGCCCTTCGATAACATCGGTGTTTAAAGAAACGTATTTGCGGCAATTATTATGCGAAAACTTTGCGAAAGCCGTTCAAGCGACTGCGCTAACAATAAGCGAACACGACCAAACCGTGGCGGGGATTCATCGTAATCAAGTAATTCACTGAAACAATTGTCACGATTAATTCCTTTCCCATTGGCGTTCGTTGTCCTGTTCGGTCGAAACGATCCATTAGACAAAACCGCAATCGTCGCGCTCTCTCCTCTGCCCACGTGCCGCCTCCACGCAAACACGTTTCTCGGTTTGATGGCTTCCTGTCCTCGGATTCATTCGAGGGCTCGCGTGTCCCCGGGGGATCGTCGCCGTCGTCGTGTCGGCAAAACACGATGGCACGCGTGTTCCGCGACCTTTATGGCCGGCGCGTGGAAATCAAGCTTGAATCGAGCGGAGCGGCACACAAACGTAGGCAGACGAAGAGGAGGAGGGCTTTTCGGACCTGATCGCTCGGGCGAAAGGGCGACGGATTAATCTGGTTATGTCATGCAACCGAGAGTGTGTGAAACCTAGCGCCCACTTAAATGGACGGGGTGTTTCGTCCCGGTGGCGAGATTACCCGTGTGCACGCTCTGTTGTAAATACGGGCCCATTGTAAATATAAATCTATCTGGGCAGCAACCGAGCCAGCTAGACCGTAATACCATTGCATCGTCGGACCGCAGCTATTTCGTTCCTCGTATTTCCTTCCACCATTCGCCTCCTTTCATCGCGTTCCCACTTTTCCGTTGTTCCCTGTAATCCGCGTGCACCGGCGTCGTGTCACGTGAAATAATGGACGAACGGGTAGGTAGCGGCAGGTGAGCTTCGACGCCGCGTCCGGAAGTGACAAGGATTTTTGGACTAGGTGCCGGTGCGCTGCACGTGGGACAGTGTTCGGCAATTATAGGTAATTTCGGTAGGGTTATCGTTGCGATGATGTTGCGAGCGCGTGAATGGAACGGCACAGGTGCACCGCTTTTAACCGGGCTAATTGTAGCAGCCACGGGAAAAGAGTGGCTCAGTTTCGGAGAAATACAGAGGTACCGTTCTTTGGCAACGTTCGATGAGAACGTTCAAGCTCGAAACCAGAATCTCACCTATCGGTAGAGCTGCGAGCTAGGTGCACGCGTTACTCGGTTGGTCGGTGGAGAAATTCTTGCGTGTTCTTTTTCTTACTCCGGCATCGGGGTAGAATTTAATCAGACCGTGATGGCGGTGGCGTTCAACCGGACGGGAAAAGGAAAAGGTGGGTTCGTCGACGTGGCCGGGCCACAGTTAGCCGAAGAAAGATAATTCTGTTAAACCGGATAAGATGGCGGCCGTGCGAGGGCGAAACGTTTCGAAGCCTGGAGGAAAATATTCCACGAAGGTGCCACAAAGATGCCACGAAGCCACGGTTTCGCCGTTGCGGGCGTACAGGGATCGCTCGGATAGTTTTGGTCCCGGAATTCCTGCATACAAGAAAGTCCGTGTCGGTTGCGCGGCCAAGGAGTGGCCTCTCGAACGGCGAATAAACAGAGATCGAGGAAGGAAAAAGGAAGCGAACGAGGGGAGGAAAGAAAGCGCGGAGAGGCGCACCAACAAAGAGAATTATTGTCCGTGCCGTTAATACGAACGCTGTCGGTCATGGTCTCGTCGTTCCCGGATCGGTCCGCGGTCTTCGCCGGCCCCCGAACAACGGTTTATACTTGCAAATTAAACGAAACGAAACGAAACAATCGGTCGTCCAGTCGAATGTCCTCAAGAATTTCGTTCGTGCTCGTTCGCCCTGACTGCGTGTGCACGCCATTCCCACGCGTTACGAATTGTGCTTAACCGTGGCCGTCGGGTCTCCGCGAAACGGGGATGCAATTAACCGACGCGGAATCGAGAAAGGGGAAGGGTGGTACATTGAGAGATCAAATCGACGTCAGCTGATTGGAATAAAAGAAAAGTAATTAGCATGGGTCGCGAGGGAAAACGGGTTCGTTCGTTCGATCGCCCCTCCGTGTCGCGTGTCCTGTGTGTGTCCAGGCAGCTAATACAACGAGGATGGGACCGTGATCGCGATTACCCGAGCTTTGGGCTCTCGGAAGGAGAAACGAGCGATTCGCTTGCGCGGGGAACACGCGCGCGACCGACCGCGCGTTATATATACGTATATACATATATATATATATTCTTTTTTGCCCTCTCTTCCTCCGGTTTTCTACCTCCTCTTCGTCGGATTTTCGTTTCCCTCTTCTTTTTATGGCTGGCCCGCGCGCACGGGATTCCTGTGTACACGATATAAGGGAGGTGTGACGTCGGACGCACCACGAAAATTTATCAGCCGATTCAATGCCGCGGCGTTACTCGCGCTAATTTATATACACTCGCCGAAACCGCGAACGGCCAGTGGTACTCGTCCGGTTACACCTCTCGATCCGGTGTACCCTTTCATCCGCCGGCACTCGCTTCGGAAACGTCGGATCCACGGCGAGGAATCGCTGCAACGAACGAAGAATCCCCGACGAGGTTAATAAAAACCGATGGAGCGTGCCGGGTACTACTAGAAGCATTGATCTTTTTCATAAGCTGCCATCCCGAGGCACGTAGAACCGCCCCGAGCAACGAGGATCGACGAGGGGGGCGGTTTTTCAGCAGCCGGCGGAATTAATGTACATTTCGTCGAAGACGCCGGCCATGGAAATGAATACGACCCGCGCAGGATTAAATCATTTTCTAGCCGAGCGACGGCTGCAATTTACAATGCTTCAAGTGGCCCCACGATCGCCCGTTTCTACGCGGCTCGATTGCCTTCTTCGTTAGCAACGCGCCCATTCTTTTCACCCGTTGTTCCGTTATGTACGTAGCCGGTGCGCGTGACGAATATAGATTATTAAATTCTTTTTTTTTGTTTAGGATAAGGGGAAAGCGCGAAGAGGATGCGTCAGCTTGGTGCCCTTGAAAATTTTGGTCGTGTCAGCATCTCGGAATTTCAGCTCAACGGCGAGCCAGAAAGCGCGAGGATTAAATAATATTGGCGATGACAAAGGAAGGCTAACCGCGGATTATGAGCGGAAGATAAAGATGGCCCGCGATGAAATACGCGGCGGTTTTTCAACGCCGGCGATTAATGTACATTTCATCGAAGACGCCCGCGCGGCAGATTAATACGCCGCGAGGAGGGTTAAATCATGCTTCACCCCGTGTCGCGCCCATGATTTACAAGCCGTTTAATGGTTTTACGACTGTCCACTTGGGTTACGATTGCTTTCTTCATTAATAAACGCCGCCTTCGGTCGCCCGGCCCGTAAATCTTGTCTTCGACTCGAATAAAAATATATCGCCCCGAACTAGCGAACGTTCGTTACGCTAGTCCCCCGGCGTTCGTTATCGAGAGGGACTTTGATTTAATTCGATTATCCCGGTTCAACGTATCTCGACAGATCTTTCGATCGTTAACTGTCAACCGTGATTTCGCGAGGAATTCTAGCATTTCTCAGCCACCTTTTACGATATTCAATTAACGCAGAACGATCGTGTTTCCTTCGTTCAAATTAATTCCAAACAACTTCCAGCGTCCCCCGTGGCGACCAACGGAACCAGCCACTCGTTTCACGAACTTTCCCGTGGAAAACGTGACGAAAAAAAAAAGAAAAAAGAAAACCCGCTCCTGTCCACCCCGTGGATCGATCCGCAAACTAGCTTCCACGAAACGCGCGCAGTGTGGACGTTTTTTTGCCACGAAACGGTAATTGTTGACGAGAGGCGAGGTGACCCCCGGGTCCGGCGCGTTAAAAGCGAAAATACACAGAGGTAAATTAATTTACGGGGCGGCCGTTCTTGCCGTTCCTCGCAATTTGTATCAGACGACGTTCGTGTGCCGTTCCACTAATTCGCGAAGAATAAATGCAGCCGCGGGGTCCTGAGGTGCTTTCGTCACACGCGCCAACGAAACGGAAGAGGTCGAGGGGAACAAGCGTGAAATTAAAACGGCATCGCCAAGCTATCGTGGCGAATATGCTCCTGAACGAAGCCGGACTTCGTTTCCAGGATGACGTTGGTCGTGAATTGGCTCCGCGGCAATTTTTTTCGCAAGACCACCGAACGTAGAGAATTGGACGCAGAATGAAACACGCGGCTACGGCCAGTTAATTCCAAGTCAGAATTCGCACGATTTCTCGGATACGAAATGGATCGTCGCGGGATAAAATTTTCAATGAGACGTTCATCGTACGGTCCTCTCCGCTAACGAATCTCGTTCTCGATAGCTTGCGGTTCTTGCGGATAGCTGGGGGAGGTTCGGCGAACGTTCTCGCGGAGTCCCGCGGGGGGGAAAATAGGCAATTCGAAGGTAAATCGAGGTAATTCGAAGACGGATGAATCTTGTGTTCCGAGGAGCGTACTTAACGGCGTGACGATAAATTACTTTAAGATACAACAGGTTCTCGCTGGTAAAAGTATCGGCTATATTGTTGGGCTTGCCGCGGGGATTCTTGCGAACTTCTGCACGCGGACTTTCGTGAGCGGTTTGCATTCTTCTAGCCAGATATTTGCATTAAATGTACACTACCAAGGAACGAAGTTGCGGGACGCAGACTGTTGCACAGGTTTCGCAAAATGTTTTGCAAATTAAAATAGTTTGTTAGAGTGTACACTCGAAGTTTACACTTCGTTATGAAGTACCAACAACGAAATGTTAATTAAACGCGGAAGGAACGTACCGGTCAAACAACTGATTTCTGTTAGGAACGACGTGCAATAGTAACATAAATACTGGCCGTGTCCGGGGTAAATTTTCTATATTCTCGCATTCATTTCTTTCTTTCTTCGAATTGTATAGCCGCCTGCAAGGAATGGTCAAGAGTCGTTTAACGAAGGGAAATCGTGAAATAAATAAACCGTTGCCCCCTTCTTTTCCCACCTTGGGCCCGGTCGAATAATCGGCCTGATGAGTTTCATTTATCCGGATCGACTACTAAAGAACGATAAATAGTTCGGAAGGAGAAAGCCTGCCAACTTTCATCCATCGAGTATTGTGAGATCGTTTAATGAACGCAACGGATGCACACACGGGCCGGCGTAGTTAATTCTGATTCGGCGAGGGTCCGCAATGCTCTGGCCGTGGAAAGACGCGGTGGTGCCCGGGCTGACTCGAATGAAAAATTACCGCGCGTCACGGTTTTCAAATTTCCGCCCGCGGTACATCAATAAAGACGCTGACGATTATTAAGCGGCGCTCGCGCCTACGTGCTTGTTACGTTCCATTGTTTCTCCGGCATCATTGTGCCTCACCGTTGGAGAAACTGAAACACCGACAAGCACGACTTAATGACGGGACCAACGTGTGCAGCCAACACGGAGAGAACTGGTGCCTGGAAACTGTAATTATCGACGTATCAATTCTAATTTGAATTCAATCGACGATGAATCTTTCGACTTGATTAAAATACGAACGTTTTCCCCTCCGATTAATTACGAGACGACACTGTTGTCTCCGATGTCATACTTTAAACTCGATAGCCCGCTTGTATCCGCTCGCCTTTAGTCGCGAAGCTCGTGTACGACGCTTAATGTTCCCGAACGAAAAGAATTCGACGTAATCGATCGCGCCGCGCAAAGAACACTCTGTTACGACAACACTAGTCTGGTTTAATATCCATCATTTCGTACATTGATCGTTGCTTTCCGTGGGCAAAGCGCTGTCCCGCTGCGACGCCCAGTGCATATGCCACGGTGTAATCAATGTACATACACGGCGTTCGGTAAATCGTGCCGGATTCAACTCGCCGATCCGTAAGCTGAATAGTTCTTCGCCGTGCTAGCTTCTGCTACCGTAAACAATTGACCAAACCGTTTGACGTGTCGTTGAATAAATTACTTCATTTCTCCCCTGCCACCTAACTGTCCACCGCTCTGCGATTCTTGGCTCGCGTTTAACGGCCGCCCCGTGCGCGGCGCTATTTTTTCGCGCGAGCGAACCCGCACCCTGCGTTCGTACGAACGAGGACAGAGCGATCAGGCCCGACAACAAATCTATAGATCGGTTGGTAGCCGGCGTAAGTAAGCATTCTAAAACATAATGTCAGTAATTAATTGTCTGCGAAGAAATGATGCGGCTATCTCACGCGACCGATGCGAGGTCCTCTCGTCGGAGATTCTCCCCCATCCTCGTCCTTCTTGCTCTCACGTTCGATCCCCGGGCCATCCCGAGCCCTCTCTTTCAGCCCTCCTCTTCCCGGCTGTGCTCGTCCTGTTTGTCCTTTTCTCCGGGCTTCTCTCGCTCGGCCAGTCCTACCATTCCACCTCCTTCGTTTCTTTCTTTCGATCGGCCCCGGACTAGTAATGCATTTAAACAATCTCTTTATCTCCAATTCGACACTCCGGGCGACCCGGCCAGAGAGGAAAACATTCCCGCGTGCCGCGGGTACGTGTCGGAGGATTTTTGTCGCGGCGGCCGCGCCGGTGGCGATCTTTCGTGTCCCGTTCTTTTGCTTCTGTCGCGTGTAGGTCGCTTCGATCTTACGAATCGATGTCCCCGTCAATTGAGGAGGCTATTATCGAGATACCGAAATTGGCTTGCCTTGCGTTTCTCCAATTTACACGCTAGGCTGTTCCCGGAGCAGAAACTCGTACATTTCTTCAAACTTTGGCGAATACGAAAAGCTACGATGTATTTGGATATTGGTCACTTCGAATGATTTGAAATGTTAATTGAGAAAGTTGCCCCTGTACCACTCGCGTCTAGGTGGTCATTAATTAGAACACAGTTCTTTATAGAAATTCTACTACGCTTCGAGCTGCGAGGTCCATCACCTGTGCTAGCGCCGAACTAGAAGAACCTGTATATAACCCTCGGATGTTTCTCACCGGGCCAGTTATTGATACCAGGTCCCGGCTCGATTCTCCCCCATGCCGAAACGTTCGCCGGCCTGGTTTTAAAAATTTTTGATCGATCGGGGTTCCCGGGCGTCTTGGCCCAGGTCCTCGTGGTGGGTCTATGCATTCCATTCCCGGCGCATAACGCCATGAATGGCGCACAAGTCCCCTATGCCACGCACAATAACTTTACGCGGTCATTGTACAATTTGATAATCATTTTGCCGTTGAAGTCACGCGTTCATTAGCATATTTAATTATGAATATTTAAGATTTTTGGCACAGCGGGACAGCGTCCTACCCGAGAGCTGTTCCCCCCTGGCGTATTAAAATAAAGCCTGCATGGTGCATGAGGCTCCGTCGTAAATTTCGTCGGACGCACAAGGACTGGTTGTTGCTCCGATCTTGCAGCAAAAGACGAGTAAAAAGGTATCTGGAAGACAGGCATACGATACGTATTGCCACTAGCGGCGTAACAGGAAGAAAAAGGCACACGGGGTCCACCTCTGCACATGCGTGTGTACAAGCGTGTGCGTTTCACGCGGGGACGCCTTGAAAGTTGTCAAGGAAAGGCCAGAGCTTTTCGTATTTTCGTTTTCTCCTCCCTATGGTGGCGCTTCGTGTCCGCGGAACTTGCATAAGGTATGGAAAGCTAGCCGCAAACAGTTGCCCGAATAATTCGTTTCAATCATGACTGCGCTACGCGTTACATGGATCGAGGATAAATTGTGTTTACCGGATCACCTATTTAATAGAAATTTGACGAAATAATTCCGCTTATATTTTTATCTACGGCAAAACCAGCATCTTTTACGTAACGGGAGCAGATATAAATTGATGCTGTTAATGAATATTTTTCATCCGGTTTTTCTTTCATTTGCATCTCTTAAGTTTCTCTGTCCGAGCAACTCAATCTATCGAAGTTGAACGAAAGAAATTACATAATACAAGGTAAGCTCGCGGAACGACCATTGAAATGCCCGTAAAAATATTAATTGCAAAGCGAGCTTTAAAGTTCATTCCGTAAATTTACATAAGCAGGCCGGCGAAAATTCTTTTATTTATCGCGGACCATTGTTCCTCGTGGCCTTCCATCGACGTTAACAGAGGAGAACACAATCCACGGTGTTCCCTCTGCCGTCGCGATTTCTGAAGCGGGTTCTTACGCACCAGGTCTCCTTCTCTCTTTTGTACTCCCTCGTTGCCCACGCATTATAATAGCGGCACTTTAAAAGGGTAAAGGATGAATAAGGTGTGTATAGAGGCTCCTAGCACCTGCAGTCCATTATAATGAGAGGGTCTGAACGCCTACTTCTTTAAATAATACGTAATGGGCCCTAATAATTAGTCGGGGAAACATCAGTGGGGTGTGTAAAACTAATGCTGCTCGAAGGACCGAGCGGCTAAAATCATTTACATGACCGGCCATTTATTTCGTTCTTTTCTTTTTAATTGTCCCGCCCGTTCCTGACCAGGACGCGCTCGATCCCACAGTTATTATTATCAGCCGGATCATCGGTAGACTGATCGATCATCGATACTCGCCCTTGTTTTGTGACTGTTTGTACAAACTACTTTCACATTTTTTTTTTATCGCGATTAACGAAGTTTAGGTTAATAATTGACTTGACACGCCCTCACGGAATTTCGAATAGAACGAGCGCAAATTTATGACAGATAGCTCGTTCGTCGAGTCATCCTCCGCAGCTTTTATTTTTCATTCGATATATCCAAGTATCGCGACCGTTCGACTGACAAATTAACGGCAAGATTTCCTGCGGTATAATAAGATCTGTACGGTTAATAAAAAGTTTCACGATGCAAATTCAAATTAGAAATCCGAATCTTGTTGCCCTCGCTGTCCCCACCTACAAGTCACTTTCGCCGTTCGCGAAATTAAAGATCGCTTTTTACTGTAATTATGGCAGAATCGCGTCTTCAAAATACATCGCCGCGGGGTGCCAACTTAGTGCGGCAGTTAAATAAATATCGCCATAGGCGCCCCATTCGTTTCTTCGGAGGAGGCCCAACGGTGCACGAACCCGCGGGATTAACGCTTTCTGCCCATTGTAGCCTTTCTCGTAAACGTCAAAACGTAACGATCTCGCCCTCCACCTCCACGTCCTCCAATTCTCGGCCGACTCATGCACACGGGTGCGCGTTACGCACCCTATAAAATCCAATCGAATTTACCGCATTGTCGGCGGTTCGATCGATAATAAAGGTTGTAAAGTAAATATCCGGCCCTGTGCGCGTTCCGTGCCCGCACGAAATTATACGAGCTTCCTTCCCCGAAGACGGTGCTTTATAACATTCTAAAAAATGTTCTCGTCCGGCAATTTTTGAAGTCCTTAAAGAGTGCTCCGAAGGTGATTCCCTTCTCTTTTCCTTTTGATATTAGGCATATAGTTTCCGGTCGAACGAGGATGAACACGAAATAGAGTGTTTACGAGGTTTTAAATCCGCCATGAAATTGAGCGAGTGGATACTTGAAGGGGTTGATTTAATGCTCGCGCGTATCGCGAACGCACGATCGACGGGCCAGTTTCAAAAGGTATTTACCGTCGCTAGGTTCGGAATCGTCCAATTTTGTTTTTCCCTCGCGAAGCCTTAAACTTTCGCCTTTTCCCCAAGGAATTTCACGTTGATTACGGGCACGAAGAAAGTCCATCGGTGTAGCAGGATGCGCAAAGTACGAGTTAACCAAAGAGAGAGAGGGAGGGAGGCAGGGCAAAGGGTGGAAACGAGACAGTGTCGGTGACTTAATAAGAGCCTGTAAATATACAACAACGACGAAGCTGAACGATATTAAAACCCGCGTTCCATGACGCGGCCAATCTTTTTTCCAGCGACTCATAAGTCAGAACGCCGCGGCGCGGCGAGCGTACACGGACGAGAGACGCGTTCCTCTGATCTCGCTTTAATTGCATTTCTCTCGTGGCGAAGTCAGAAAAAGATACTGTCCGACTTAATTCGGCAGAAACGCGCAGCCCCGGGGCCAAGAGCGACGGGAATAGGATCGACTGCTCGCCGTGCGGGCAGAAATCATTCGTCCGCCGATTTATTACTTTTAATTAGTATTAAATTCAATCCGGCCCGTCTCGCCGTAGGTGGCGCGTTTACATCATGTAATTCGTGTCTTCCGTTATGGTCATTTTCTCGTGGCATGCCCACGCTTTATCAGAACGCCCGCCCCTGGACACTCCATTATATCAGTCGGCACGAAACAAATAAAGGGACACGTATAAATAAACGAACGCTTAATATCGGGTCGTACGGGTGCAACGACGTTCCCCGTTCCCTTCGTCAAAAACCTTTCACGCCCTCTCCAGTCTCTCTGCAAATATCAATAAACAATCCGATGTCGGAGTGAGCTGTACTTTCGAAATCGCAGACTACCATCGCGGCCAGTTCGTTTCCGTAGCTCCTCGCAATTCCCCAGACTTGCGATTCCCCCCCGTGGCAATCGCGACGACAATTGCACGCAATCACCGGCGAATGATTGTTCTACCGTTTCGCCGGATACGGGGCCCCGAATATGCTCGCAAATGCAATTAGCCCCACCCAAACTACCGATTTCGCCTGATCGTTTCCGTCGAACGCCGGCGCTGAGTACGTCGATCACGCCACGTTTCGCCGAGTTCAGGGCCGGCGATAATTTATAGTCTCCCCGTGTAAAAGAGTCGCGCATTATCATACATTACGAACGATCATGTGCGTTCGGGGTGCGTAATCGTTCCCGTGTCACGTCCGAATTCCGACCCTTACCTACGACTTAGTAGAGTTTAACCGGGATTTTACCGTGAGCCCGGCTTAGGGATGCCAGCCCGGCGAGGCGCGCTGATGCACGATTGTTTGTAGAAATATTCTTCCGGTCGTTATTTACACGCCTATCAAAACGTCCGGCTAGAGTGGCCCCGCGTAAGCTGGTTTCATGGCCAGTTTGTCCCTACACCCTGTCCACGTATCCATCGTTTCCGTGGAAGATCGGAGGATTACCGAAGCCGTGTTACGATCGCGCGTCGCCACACCGGGACAACATTGTCCTGTTACGTGGCGCGAAATCGCGCGTCACCGACAGACATCCGACAATCTACCCCGTTCCATCCGGGTGGATTACAGGGGAGTGTAATTCAGGTTGGCAGAAAGTGGGGTACATTGTTTTGCACGGGCGCGTCGACGCGGGGAAAAGAATGCGGAGGAAAAAATACATACAACGGAAAGACCGTAAGGAGCAACACTTCTGCAACGTTCCCCGGTTCCGCGATAATTAAATTGAGTCTCAACCCTGGGATAAACCATTTCCATTGTCACCAACAATCTTTCCGTTCCGTTTCCCCCGAGCTCCCTTCCCCGTTTTTCTTCCCGGAATTTTTGTTTGCGTTTAGTTTAATTAAACTCGCGCTCTGACCGCGGGCGCGCGAAATTGTATCTCGCGGCCGGAAAACTCGCAGCGGCGCAGTTTTGAGTGTTTAATTAATTTGTGCTTTTCCGAGGCGGTAATTAGGAAATCGCGGCGGTCGTTTCGCGGTGCGTGAAAAGGCGTGCGCCACGTTTCGCCCGGCTCTGATTATAAACGTATCGTCGGCGGAGCCCCTGCGACACGACTCGCTCGTCCGCAGCCCCGCGGTCCCGACCCTTTTTATCGTTTCTGTGTTTCCAAAGCCGTCGGAGAACTTTCGTGTCTCTCCGTGGCGGGCGCAGTTTCGAGTGTCGTCTGCTCGTCGAGCTGAATTCACGATAATCGTCCCTTTCCGGCCTCTTTCTGGTTTTAAACAAGAACCCTGCTGGCATTTATCGTAAATTTATTCGCTTTGCTCCTAGGGACCGCGTTGTATACACAAGTAGCGCGAGGAGCGGAGAGAAACGAACACAACGAGGCCGCGTGGTTCTTCGAGCTATCGCTAAAAATTAAGCTCAAAAACCGGGTTCCCGTTAAGCGGAGGGGCTGGTTCGTCGCTTAAGAGAACCGAAAAGGAGAAACAATAATAAAAAAAAAAAAAGGAGTAGAAGGAGGAAAGGAGGAGCCGTAGCCACGGCGCACCTACAACGGCAGGCTTAAATCTGATTTAAGTCATATACCGTGTCGCGATGTTTCTGCCGAAAAAAGACAAGGATCCCTCCCGTGAGCTACCTTAAATTTACATCAAACTATACGCGCTTTAATCCGGGAATGCGGCGGTCCAGCTTGCTCGCCGCGTCTCTCGCCGGCCGGCCGGGCCGGTGCACGCTGGTTGATGCACTCGCGCGTACACGCACACGGTCTCGAGTCAAACGAGTGCACACAGCGAAGGAGAACGCATCATTGGGCCAAGTCAGGCCTACCCGTATCTCGCCTTTTAATCTTATTACGGGCCCCGGACGGAAGATATGCCCGAGACGTATCATTTTCGCCTTCGCTAATTTATCACTTTCCATAAACTGCTCGGCCTCTAAGCGCGGATTCCGTAACGCCGATGATAAATCGCTCGCGAGTGGATCGTCTGGCCGATATACCGAGCGAGAGATCCACCGCGAAAACAGCGGCCGCGAAAGAGAAGGAAGAGAGGGGGTTGGAAAGGGGCGAAGTCAATGGGGAACGGCCAAGCGATTCGATAATAAAAAAAAGGGTGGAAATGTTAAAAAGGCTGGGCTTGCGCGGAGCGCATTCGGGGGTGAAATAAAAGAACGACGGCCGTGGCAACCACGTGTGCGAGGACGCCTCGAAGAGGAAGACGAGGACGATGCTGGCTCGGTCTTCGTTACGCCATATTAAGGTGCAGTTCGGCGCGCTCCTCAACAGCGCCGCCAATTAAAATCAATCGCGGCCAGCGATTTTTAATCGTTCCTCGCGCCACGTATCCCGGTCGAATCGAGTGCCGGCGTGGACGAGAGAAGGGAGGATCGAACGGGGCAGCTCGTGCGCCGGCAACGAGCGAGCGTGCACGGGGATGCTTGATTAGCTGCGCGATTAATTCGCTTAGGCAACAAAGGCGTCGACTGAAAACTCTCGTCGGGTATAGATCCGCGGACGCGATGTGCTCTCCGCGCTCGAGCTTATCTCTGCCTCTGTAACCGTCCCATCTCTGCGATAAATGTATGCAACGGCCAGTGGTGGCAGGCGCGATTTCGTCGTCGACTGTTAGACCGAGTTAGTAATAATAAACCGCTCAAGCCGTTCTAACCGAACCTTAAATATTGAAGCTTTTAAAATATTGACGCGCGCCTTTACGATTTAAACAATATTCCATGAAGCATTGCGGTGCCCCAGAAGTGCGGGTCCATGGGTTCGAAAGGCGAATAGATTCGGTGGCCGGGAAGAAAGGGAAATTCAATCACTGGCCGTAAATAATTGACCGGTCGCGGCGCGGGGCATTGCGCGTTCAATATCGGTAAAACGGGATTTTCCACAGGCTGATCCCCCCTTTCGGGGAGGAGGAGAGGAGGAGGAGGGGGGGGGGGTGAAACGCAGGTATATACGCGACGACGTATATCCTGGGGAAGGTGTGCGGCGTACGGACGACGCGAGGCGGAGGCGTCAGGCTTAAGGCCTTAAAGCCCTTGCAAAAAGGTCGTAAAACAAAGGAAGGCCCTATTTAATAAGATTACCGCGTCTCGAGGAGATTGTGTTGCCCGACTCTCGAGTATCGGATAACGTAAGCTACCTAAGGGGCAACGTTATGCGAGCAAAGGACGAGGACGTCGGTGACCGGGGGGGGGGGGGGGGGGTGGAGGTGACAAGACGGAGCAGCGTGAATACTTGATCGCTCTTATTTTAAACATCGTATTAGCGTCCTTGGCACCGCGACCAATTCTTTGCACCGTGGCTACGTATGTACGCACCGTGCGGGTAGTGAAAAATCTGTTCCGTTCGCCCGGTTGCGAAGGCACGACGATTCCGCGGCCAGCAGAGGAACGAGGCAACGTTTTAACAGCCGGGATCATGCGAGTTTTAAATCGCGACAAAGCCACCCCGGTGCTTGCGCTCAAGGGTGAACACAGAGCGGGCTCGAGGTATTTACTTGGAAATAAAGTCTCGTAACGATATAATGCGTAACGTTGGGAACGATGATAAAACCGGGAGATGTTGAAGAGGTAGAAAGACGCGGAGGAGGGCGGGGAGGGGAAACGAACGTATTTCTTGCCGGCGCGTACGGTCCGCCGCAAATTGCGAGCTGAAACACGGGGGAAGGATACCGCGTACAAGTAAAGAATAAAGAGCAAAGACGGAAGAACGGTGAAGTATTCAACAGAATTGTAGCGCGTACAACGTTACATTATACCCTCCATCGTATATTCTGCTACGTATAGCTGAAAAACTCCTCGAAGCTCGCGATATAAGCGGCTTTTCTCTTTGCCGTGTTTCGCCTCGGCGTCCCTCGGCCTTGGCTGTTGGATGCCCTCCCTCTCCGTGCTTTCTTCATGCTTTTTCTTTTTCTCCCCGTTGCTCCCGTTTTTTTTTCTCGCCCTTTTTTCCACCCCTCCCACCCTTGTCTTTCTCCCCTGGCTGAATTAACGCACGACTTCCGGCCGCGAATTGTCCCGTACGAGCGGCGCATAATCTCCGAACGAGGCTGCTCCTTTGTTGGTTCGTCTCTGGGGCGAACGGCGACGCGAGTAATATAAACTGAGCCGGTTAATGCTTTTACCTCGCTCGAGCATCAAGAACCGTCGGCAGGGGGGGGGGATGTGTTCGCCAAATCAGCATGGACTTCTCGCACAGATTTATCTCCGCCTTGCATTATCCGCGAAAACGTAGAAGCCGTTAAAGAAACTTTACGAAGGCACCGAAAGCAACACCGAGAGCGTTTCCTTACAAATGACGCGAGTCGCGCGGCGCGGCGGCGCTTCGCGGCGAATTAAAAGACACCGATGCGGCAGCATCGTTACCAGTTGAACGGGGCTCGCCGTGTCGCGGCGAGGACGCGGATAAGTGAAACTATTTACGACCACCCTGCAAACAAACAATCGGCCGGGGACGGGTTAATAGGCGCGTTGATCACGGGGAACAAGATTTTCGATCAACGGTTTTATCGGGCCGTTGCATCGCGGCCACCTCGTCCGACTGCCGCGATTCCCAGTCAGAATTGAGCCAATTAAAAAGAATCTTCGACGCGGAGGGGGCGAATACGTAGAATGCAGCCAAGGCTGCGGACAGAGAGGTGGGCCCAGGTGCCGTGATTGCAACTTGTCACTCGTTGTCGCGTTTTATCCAGAAGGCGAAGGTCCGCTCTCGATGCCGCGGCGACCGGACACGCTTAATGGCTACGTCAAGTCCGCGTGGCAACATTTTCGGCCAATGTTTTATCGCGTCGAGATAATCCCTTTTGGCCTTCACGCTTTAATTCATCCCGCGACCGGCAGAAACCGGGGGGCGAGGGGCCCAGCTAATGGCGGCTCGAATAAAAGTGAAACTGCAACCGGACCAACGGAGGCGACACACGTTGTTGCAGCTCCGGCCCCGATGCATCTTGGATGCATTAAGCTTGTCTTACCTGGCGCGCAGGACTGTCGCGAACGACCGATTAATCCAGGGATAAGAATTCCCTCGGTATAAATGGATTGAGAACCGATGCGCGCGCGAACTCACTCCCGCGTCCACTCTGGCTTTGCCTCGTTTGTTCGTCCCATCCTGTCCCGTATCTGCCGGCCGTGGGAGCTTAGATTTTGCATACCGAAGGGTAACCGATGGGATTAAACCGCAGAAACCCTTAAGTGCATGCCATTCCGCCGCTGCTGCGTGAAATTCGCGCGATATTATTTCGGGAATTTATGGAAATGCCCCGAGGATGGCTCTGCTTTCTTATGTACGTAGCCTTTGCTGTTGATAAAAACGACCGGATGCGCGGAACAGTTCGGTATAATATTAACGATCGGAGGCTGGAATAAACGCCGACGTGACGGCACCGATACGTCAAGCTTGATATCGCGGTGGATATTATCGCGTCAAGTTCGCCGTCCTTAAATATGGAATGATACACGAATAATCTCTCACTCTTTCCGCTGTACTGTTTTCGCTACGTCGACGGCCGGACTTGAATCGTCCGGGGCGAAGAAGACTCGGGCATCCCGAGATAACGCGTAACTGATAGGATTAAGACGGTCTCGCTTCGACGAGCATAGGTCGGGTTGCTGCTCGGTTCGAGGCCCGTAATTACTTGGCGAGAAAAAAGAAGCATTCCCTCCGATGTATCACTTGCCCGCTGCTGCCCGCATGATCGGTCGCCTCTCATTAGCATAACCCACGGAATTGATCGCGGCGGCCTATGCGAAATCGGAATATTTCCTACCGACCTTCGAGCGCGACAACCAGGTATCAACGAGTGAACCGCGGCGAGGACACGAACGAGACCGGGGCTCTCGATAATCCGGTGAGACGAGGTGAGCGTTCGACGAGAAAAGCTAGTTCTCCGCGCGACGGAGCACGAGGCAGGCCGCTATTTTGGAATTCACGGGTGGTGCCGCGGAAGCTGCCAGTTCAGCTTGATTCGCGAGAATCCCGGAACCGGCGGTTCGGCCCGTCGAGGGCATCGAAATCACCGACGCCCTCGATTACGCGGCGACGATAAAGAATCGTGGATTAACGGGCGAGCTATTGCAAAATAACACGAAGAAGTTCGTGTCGAGGTTTGATAAACGATCGCGCGATAAAATGTAAACCTGGGAATTTATGCGCCGTTCACTGCGAGCTTTCGATTTTCGGGGATTATTAAGGTTGATTTATAAGCGGCCCGGAGAAAGTCGCGCTTTTATATCGCGCCGCGAGTGAACAGGTCGAATTGTAAATTGAATTCACCTCCGATGAACGATTAAAGACCTGGAGGTGGTCGCTCATTTTTCAACGTCGCCCGGTAAATAATCTTTGTTTCCGAGAATTCTTAAATGGCGATCGCACGCGCCATCGGTCGATCCCCATTGTGGGCACCGGCGAATCACCGTTGATTGACGTTTCTTCATCAATTATTCGACCGGCACAATGGGATCCCACTGAATCATTGGTAGATCGAGAAACGCGAGTCTTTGTTGAATGCTGTGCTCGTTGCGACCATTGTTTCCCCGCTGACGCTAAGCAATATTAATATTATCGGCGTTCGTATCCAGCATTTCGCATGCATAGTGGCAGTCCCTTTGTAAGGGTAATCAATGTCCACGGGAGGATTTGCTCCATCTGTGCCGGGTCCTCTCGTATTTCGTAATTTCTTTCAACTACGTTCCATTCGATTCGAGTCTCACCCGATGCTCGTATTAAACTGTGTATACGAGCGACAAACACGCTCCGCGACCCAGTCGTGAAACTATAAATACGTCCCCGCTGAAACATACTTGTCCGATGCAAGTGAAAATGCGGGCGCGCGCAAGTAAATTGGCAATTTGATTTTACGGGGCGCCTATGACTTTTATGACCGACAGGCAGGAATCGAGGCGAGAACGAAGACAGAGGACCCCACACGTGCTTCGTGTATCCGGCGTGTTCACGCTTGCTCTATCACCGCCGCGCCGTGAACACCGTGCAAGAATGTATCCGCGGTGGAGTAAGAGGAAGCAGCTTTAAATACGTCGTATTCACGTCCGGCCCGATGAACCGCCCCGCTCGTAACACGTCCGCGTGTTCGCGCGCGTTTGTGTGAATCACGCGAGATGAAAATTTATCATACGGTATTTATCATCTTAGGGGGGTGGGGGGGGGGATGCGTTTAGGCGCGGAACATTTACACCGAATCGTTATTTATGTACACCGGTTCGAAGGTAATCGGTCGAGGTGACCGGGCGAAATAAAAGTCGACGGTGTCGTTTTTGTCCCAGCGGCGATTCAATTAGACCGAGGTTAATGGCCAACGATGGAAAGATACATTGAGTGTCCGGAAATGAATTTCGGTGGTCCGCGGACATCTCGCAAACGCGATACGTCTTCGCGGATTCGATCTGTTTTTGCGGCGGATGATTGAACGCGGCGGTTACAGCTGTCCGGATGAGCGATGCGGTCGGAGGACGCGACTCGGGTTAAGGAAATCGAGTCGCGATTCTGCGAACGAATGATCTTGAACGGGTATCTATTTCGTACAAGCGGCGGTGAGGATTTGTATAAAAGTTGGATCACGGGAAGACGGACTTTCACGCGCTATTCAATCGCTTCTGTGTACCACTTGTTACTGTATCTGCACCAGTCGAAACCGGGCGCGCGATTAGCCAATTCCGGTTTCCATCTAAAACTGTATATGATTCGGAGCGGTAATCTTGATTGGCAATTGCCCGAGATGCAAATACACCCGCGATCGTTCAACGGCCAAAGTGTATTACTGGCGCAATGTTTCGCGTTTCAGTTTTCCGCAACTCGAGACGGCGCCGGAACCGCAAGCATGATTTCGCAACTGTACGCGCATAGCTCGCGAGCGCATTAATTAAACCGATACATTTCAAGACTGGGCTTTGATTAATCACACCGCATTCCACCCGTTCCATTCAGGAAGCTGCTGAATAATCCCTCGGCCGAGTAAGACACATTCGTGGCTCGTAGGAAATACAATAGGCTAACTGAATCTGGTATCGATGATCGATAGCTTCAGATGATATCCCCGCGATCGTTTCGCAACAGGAAATCGAAGAGCCGACGATACGCCCACGCGACCCGCGTGCACCTTTATTCTCGAGCTGGATGCTTTTAAAGGTACATTACGAGTATCGATTGTCCGATGAACAGGCTCCAACAAATGCACGTTAAACACCGAGTAGGTATTTCTTTCGGCGAGAGCCATTGTGATTTTCGGTCGTATCGAAACGCAAGTGCGCGTCGAAACGTGATTCAGTGGGGAAAGCGCGCACGATGGGAATTAACATGACTTAATTAGGTAATACCGCAAACCCGAGAATGCTCGTGCACGTGTGCACCGATCTTGGATCGCATTGACTGGACGTGAAACCTCAGTATGTTCATCCAGATATGTATGGTGTACGATGGCGAATTGCTTGTTAATCAGGTCACGTTTATACTACAGCTTGGAATGGTTGAGCAATATGCCTTTCATTGGGTTTACATTACATTATACGATCTTATACTTCAGAAAAGCCGCCCGCTGCATTTCGAGTAATGTACGCGTTTTAAATTCCTGCACGCAATCAGGAATGATTCTTCAACGTTTGTAACGAAGATTTTAAACATGGCAAATAAATGAAAAATATTTTGCTCTGTCAGGAAACTCGAAACAATTTTCTTTGCTTCGTTTCATGGAATGATAAATGTGTAATTATCGTGGCGATTCATGAGCGGATCATAGAAACGCTTCTGTGGTATTCAATTAGGAAATTCGTAAAAAAATTATGGCCCTCGATTCGCGTTCGACAGGAATAAAAATTTATGGTCGTCGATGATCGTGCTCTCCTCAAACGGTTCGACGAAGATTTACATCGAAACGCAGAGTCACGCCGGTAATACCGGTAGCATGATGGAACGTTAATACAGTGCAAGTAACCTGGCCATCAGGTTGTAATGGGGCATCAATTGTATCGGAAATTTATCGTGCTCGCGTTGATAGACAATTTACATAGGTTTGGGTAACGACGATCCTATGGTCATACCCACGGAACTTCTGTGCCTTCTGAACAACTTTTCCGTGAACCTACGATCTCTGGGTCGGACCTATTGGACTTCTACGCTTTCCGACCAAATTTTGACTGAACCTACGGTATTTGTTCTATACATACGGGACTTATATTAATCTAATAACGACGAGAACGAGAATTCTCGAGAATCCTTGAGAAATACAATTTGATTTCTCATTTCCCGAAAAACGAAAAATATCGAGAAATCACGAACGCTACTTATGATCGATCAAAATTTTTTCCGAAATATCCTGCGACAGTGTACCGTTGCAAAAGTTACCATGTGTATCTTTTTCTTCGTACTTAACGCGTTAAGACGCCGCGGAGGAAGATATATGTGGCCCCTCACGATCCGTCCTTCCTCTGTTCCACGAAGAAATTACAATCAGACTTAAACTGCGTTACACTCCGTACAGCGAATCGAATTAGTCCGGCTAAATTATTGGCGTGCAGCTCGATAACCGTGGCGCATGATGAAACGAGAGGCTCACGCGTACTATACTTAAACGACAATTTCGTCCGAGCACCGGCGGCGGCCGGCATTTAATCGATGTATTTTAATTTCCATCGATTTCGCGCGCTAAATCGCCACTTACATTTGTCGAGGGCGCCGATTACCTTTATCGTGCCGGTCCTTTAAGCGGCTCGAGTACACCGCGGCTGATTAACGACTTTTGACGCCGGGACCGAGCCGAGTCGCGTGATTAGTTCGTTCCAATTTTCAGGCGAGTCACGAGTCACCGTGTCGGGTCGAGTGGTCGCGAACATTTAGATCTAATCGACTTGAAGCCCCCCCCCCCCCCCTATGAGATTAATTTTCATGCTCGCATGCGATGGAAATGCGCGATCGCATTAACGGAGCCGCCGTTCGAAGATTTCGGACGCGGGTAGACGGGGCCTGGTGAAAGAGAAACGAGAACTGTGAGAAAATTAGAGCGACGGCGAAGTCAGAATGAAACCAGTGACCCTATCTTCAATTTCGACAGAGGAATTATCGATTTCGATTTTCTCCCGCATTATGACACCCCTCGAGTTGTCTCGGTTAACAACAGAGAAACGAAGGTTCCTACGTTTTATCTTAATTCTTCGGTGAACCTTAAGAGAAAGCATTTGCACTGGCTCGAAAATAACGCCCGTCCAGCATCCCGCTGATACCCAAAAGCTTCTAAGGAGGAGTGCGTGTCCGCTTAAGAGCGGCTCCCAAGGAATCATTACTTGCCCAGGCAGCTTTGTACCGGCTTGTCGCGCTAAGTTCATACTTTATGCGCGCAAAGGAGAAATTATTGTCCGAAACTTATTCAAATACGTCGCGATAAGAGGGACAACCGGTTCGTCAGGATCAGCGCGTTCGGGTTAAGCTACAATGTGCCGCGGACACGGGGGAGTAGGAGGATATAATGCAGTGCGCTCAAACCGGAATTATTCGTAACAAAGTTGCACAGCGTAGGGATGCGGAATATTTTCCCGGAGTTGCGTGTTCCAGGAACGTGACGCGAAGAATTGAAATTTAATGTCTACCTAGCTTAAAATGTGGTGACGGTAAGATGGAGAGTCCGAAAACTAAACGGTTAGATAAAGGAAGAATGCACTTCTTGATGCGCGAAATCCATGCCGCGTTCAGAAATGCAGCAAGGTTGTTCGAACAGACTGGCAATTCGGAAGATGAAGATAAATAGATAATTTGACACTCATGCCTTGCATTGTCGCGTACAAGATTCGTTCTAACGATCGAACGATAAATTAGTAGTCGTTATTGTAATTAATTCTACATGGTAGCTATTGTAATATTTGTCAGGTAAAAATCAATATTCAAACTTCGTGAATTAAATCTTCACTGCAACAGCGATTCATTTTCATCGCACGTCGAACAGTCTAAATTAGCATTAACATTCTTTCCATAACAACAGAATCGATTGTTTAGATACTATTCACCCACCAAAGATACATTCAATATGTTAACTGCCCGTCCTATAGACAAATTGTACCATTGACAGACAAGCGACGCGTCAAAAATAGCGCAAAGATCGAACTCGAGGGCAGCATAATATTCTCATTTCTCACGGTTGACGCTATAATCGGGAAGCAACCCCTACACGGGGGTGGCTTCGTCTCCTGCGAAGAATTAACAGCATGTGCCGCGAGACCTACCCCAATTCGTGATTTTTACGGCTCATCGGGGGTTACCGTGTACAGAAACACGCTGCCACCGAATAGAGACATTTGTTAACGCGCATCTCAGCCCGCATATTGCACCCTACTGGCGACGCACCCCTCATCCCGCGACATTTCTTGATTTATCGTCCAGATCGTCATTACTGCGAAGTTCGGTGTCGGGCCAAATGCGTTCCGCGCCGCGTCTGCATTAACATGTTACACGCCGTTTCGCGCAAACAAACTTTCGTCACGATGATACGCGCCGATGATACCGTCGAATCGACGATACACTATACCGGCCATCGTGACACGGGGCCCGTGTCGTTGAGGTTAACTGCTCAGTCTCCGTTTTCCCGTCAACTCGAGCGTATATCCAGGTGAAAAGAACATGAATTCCACAAATGGATAGGTTGAGTTGATATCGACGGAAAGAAATCTTTTCGCTCAGGGCTGATAAACAGAACGCGAGTGAATATCGGGATTTATGGAACTAATATGGAACAGGGTAACATTTTACCCTCGGACGTATTAAAAGTTTCGTCGTTACTATTACACGCCCACCAATGATTTAATCGGTCCGATTGTTTCAACGAATTGCCATTGTTTCGAGTTCTCTTTTTTATCGTGGCAATCGCACGCCGAAGGAATCTCGCGAAAGGGGGAGAATGCGGGAAAGGGTTGAGGCAATCTGTGCAAAAATAAACGAACGGTTTAACGCGGCACGTTTCAGGGATTTCGGGTGTTGGTAGCGTTTTGAATTGAACTATCAACCACGTTAGAAACGAACCGCGCGCCAAGGCCCGGAGTCTCTTTGCGATCAATCACGAGATAACCGTGGAAAAGGGAAGCTATTAAACCGGCAGGAGATTTAGGTTCCTGAATGAAGCTCAAGAACAGCGAATAATCCCGCGTCTCGTCTTTTCCTCGCGAATGAAATCGCTGCGAAATTGCAAGCTACGAACCCTGTTCCTTTAGCGGGAATCTATGTAAAGAGCACCTGTTAATATTCTACGAATTCGTTAACTTTCGACGTTCCTGCCTAGACGGTTGTTGCAATTTATTTCAGCGATTACCGCAATGCCCTCTGCTTTAATAAAGTAACGTTGAAAATTTTTTCTGCTTTCGCAAGTGGTACAGCTTGGACCACACCTGAATATTGTTGCGAATAAAATACGATGAATTAGTATTTAATTACTGAAACGCTGTTTTATAATATAATATTTGTTGAAATATAAACGTACTTAAACTACGGGAAACGCTCTTTCCGGCATCGGATTAAATATGTATTTAACTGTTTAACCGTGTAACATTTTAAATATTGAACTATTGACTCTTACGTTTTTAATAAATTAAAAGTTCGAGGTAAACGTTTGATTAAATATTAAACAAGCTTATCTTATTCGTATTAATATTTAATATTAATATTTACTTTTGCATCCGTTTCGAAATATAGATTACGGTTACCTTTGCGGGGGCACCGTAGCTAATATAATCGGCGTCGGTCCGCAGCGCGTGTGTTTTGCGTGGTCGCGAGCCACACTTTTCTTGCATACACGCGGCGTTATTTATACGGCCGAGAACAGACCGCTCCAACTCGCGCGCATCCGTTACACATTTTACCACCGTTACTCTGTGTCTGTGTGTACGCGTTTCTTTTTTTTTTATCGGGTAATGATTAATCGATGCTGGAACAGCGTCCTAAAAATATCAAGCCACGGGGTACATACTCTTGGACGCGAAAAAATTTCTCGCCCCCTTCACTCGTTTATTTCTGAGAGCGACTTCCTCGACAGTGGAAAGGCGAACGTTTGTCACAGACACTTCTTCGAGTCTTGTTCCTTACGAACGACTCTGCTTAATTGATAGGAACGCGCTCATCCTCGCTCTCGTCCTGCTTCCTTCCGGCCGATTTATTTTTAAACGTTCAATTTATTCTGTCTGCGAGCTGCGATGGAAAAAGAAACGGAAGAAACAGCTGCCGGCGAACGTTGAATTTGAATTATCATTTTCCTGAATTCCGTGGATTATCAGCGCCTGAATTATTTCTAACGCAACGCGCCCACCGCGAAGCCCGGGTAATAGTGATTCGAGGGAGCACCGTTCAATGTTTCTACCCAATCGTTGCATACGATCTATAATTAATCAAAGCGGGACCGCTCGGTGTATACGCGAGGGCTGCGTTCCCGACTCCCCACGAAAGGTAGCCGGCAAGCAAGAGTATGACGAGGGGGAGAAAACATCCCTCGGCTACGATAAAGCGAAGCCTTGTTGCTTAGTTCGTAACAACGCCCGGCAGGACAATAAACGCGTTTACACGTGTACACGCACACCCCGACAGACGCATGTGACTTTAAGAACCTTGCTGTTTACGCGGAGCTTCTCTTCCACCTGAAATCGTGGCGCTGCTCAAGGGCGTATAAATTCTACTTTCCGTCACTGAAACGCCGAATCCCGGGGAAATTTCGTTCGCATTGGCGCGGGTATATAAAAAAAAGTCAGATATATGTATTTTAAAACTTTTTCGAACACCGCGCACCGCGAGCAATATATTGTAATCATCGACGAACGTCGGACAACGCGGGATCATTTTACAAACCGAAATACGTGTAAGAACGTGGCACAGTAAATTAATAATGACAAGGATAGTAAATATTCATTTGCATCGCGCCATATTTTTCAACCGAAACGGACGAGATACCCAAGGGCCATAAATCTTCGATAATAAAATCTATCGAAAAGTCGGAAATATTTTATACCATAAACGTCACGGGAGGACAATAAAAAAGTCGTAAGCTGTCACGAATATCTCACGTTAACTATGTTTATAAGTCGAAGCGTACCATGAATCTCGCCGTGAACAGCGCGCAACTTCAATTATTCATAGGGCCATTGATGGTTGAAGTTGGAGAGCTAATCAACGAGTCATTGATAGCGTTCGCGATCTAACGAGCTTCCTTACGACCATTACGATGCATCTGCAACGATTATATACGGAAAACGAAAACGCTTCGGTTGTTGTTTACGACTTTTGTACGCGAACGGAGGTACACTTTAACGGGCTTCCATTATTTGCCCCGTAGCATTCGGACCACGATCTATGGGCATATCTAGCCAGCTCGACTCGTTTCTTCCGTCTTCGAAGATTGCCACTTTCGACGGGCGTTTGTTCCCCATCTAAATCGCCGGGGGACCTTTGTCGAGAGATTCATTGCGTTTTAACGTTTCCCTAATGACGGTGACAAAAAGAAAAAAAAAAAAAAAAAAAATGAACAGCCGTAAACCATGCGATTATCTTAAAATACAATTAGATCCGACGTTCCAGAAGATATCGCCGAGAACAATACGAGGGGTCGATCTCCGCGGCATAATCGAACACGACCGAACATACGGTTATAAATACCGTATCACGGATCCACTTTCCACTATCTCGAAATATGCCCAAGCTAAATTACTCGGACACGTAGCATTAAGCTACCCCGCGGCCACGCTTTCTGTCGTCCCCGCCCCATCCCGTCGCCGTTAAGTATGTCGATACAAAAGGGACGGACCCAGCCAAATAAATCTGCCGCACGACCAGTCCGCCTCTCTTTCCTCCGCGCGAGCGGAAGGCCGCACTCCACCTCCGACCGTTTGATCAGACCTCGCCGTGGAACCGGCGAATGGTAAAATGGTTGAATTGCGACTTCATTAGCCGCAACTTTGCGCTCGCCGTAATTCCGCCGCGTTCCCCAGTCGTCCGCGCAGAAAGAAGACGGTGCAATCAGCGGGGAAGGAGACGGCGAAAAGGAGAAGCAAGGGTTCGGTTTGGAGAAAGAGGGCGGGAGAATCGCGTCCACCACTGTGGCTACGTGGCCCGAAAAGCGAGCGGAGATTCGACAAAAGAATGGACAGGTACACGTCCGCGGAGGAGGAAGAGGTAAACGCGGAGAAAAGGGAAAAACACGACGGAGTGGCGGCGGAAGAAAGAGAGGAGAGGTGGAAAACGAAGAAGACGGAGCACGCGTACGTACTCGCGTGCAGCCACCGCGTAGACGAAGACGAAGAGAAAGGAAGAACGAGAGGAGGAGGATGTGGGGTTTCGGGGAGGGGGGAAGGGCAAGAATGAAAAGCGAAGAAAAAAAATGGACCGTTCTGTACATCGCACGCCATGGGACGACCACTGGCCTCTCTCGTTCCCCTTATCGCTCTTTCTCTTTTACTTCGGGTCCTTCGGGTTTGCCTCTTCCTCGGTCTGCCCCCTTCCTCGGGCCCCGTGCTCTTTCTTCTTCGCCGGGTTTCATCCTGTACAGTGCGTGACGCAAACGCACCGGTGTCGCGGCACCGCGAACCACAGACTTCTTGCGACCGCGTTCTCGCCTCCAGTGCGAGGTTACCTTGTTCCGGGTGCTCGACGTTGTCATGGGTCCGTTCAGAAATTAGGCCGCCATTAAGCATGCATTCCTTTTTCATTTATTCCTACCGAAATTTTAGGGGGAAAATGGGTCCTGCAACTCGAAGGAATCTCTCGTCGCCGCTGAAAATAAAACCCCAGCTACGGATTCGTGGCGGCAGCGCGGGAGCCGGACTATCGAAACGAGAGAATCGAGGAACCTCGATGCGGAAAAAAGAAAGAAAAGGATCGTAGAACGAAACGAGCAGAAGAAGAGTGGCAGAAACGCAGTGTCATCTCTGCCAAGTTCTCGCGACGGATAATAGCGAGAATACAATGCACCGACGCGAATTCCAGAAGTTACGCCGAATAGGGGACGCCTTTTGATTATCTCGACTGTACCTGGCCCCGGAGTTTGTATCGACGGAGACGAGGCGCAGATCGAGCGGCGGAGAGCCAGAGGGGGATGGACTTGCGCCGAGCGAAACGAGGACGGGGCGACTGGCGATGAAACGGGCCGAACGCAAGAATGGAGAACCTCGGGGTGACGGAACGTGGAAACGGAGGAACGGAGAAACGACGAGTGCCAACCGCGTGCACGATGGACCGATCAAGCATACCGGCTAGGCTCATTATAACCTTTATGACTGGTCATTTGGTCGGTCGAGGGCCTTAACACGAATGCCGACATGCAAAGGACGCATCATTGTCCGTTACGCGAACCCATCGCCGAATGGGTCTATCCGGGGCGCTGTTCTGTTATTATGAATCGCGGTGGACGCAAAAAAAATGATCGGATCTCCGCGAGCAAACAGTGTTGCTGACAGTTCTGGGACGTTACCAATGATTATCATGCGCGACTTTTGCTGTTTCCAGGCCAGTCCGTGCAGGGTCGTTAGAATGCGCAGGCATTAGATTCGCGAAGGGAGCGGTGTATTAATGGCACGGTTGATGAACTACTGGGACGATGATTATGAAATTTTCTTAGAATAGACAGAACATTCCTGTTGTCTCAAATGAAAATTGGTTACACGGTAATGATTGGTTACTGGCCGCATAAATTGCTGCACGAATGCCGCACAGTATCGAGTTGTGCGCCATTCACATTGCGACTGTCTTACACCTGCGCGTAAATTTAGCCGATTCCCTATGGCGTACGGCGTTGCGAATATTGTAAAACTATAGTATGCACGACACCCAACCGCAAACAGGAAAGTTGCTTTTCATATTTCGTACTATCGCAAGTAAATGTGCGCGCGATTAAAATAGAACGACACTAGCTTCTCCTTATTCTTTGTTAAATACTCCTGTTACCAGCTCAGACTGCCATGCGATATTAAATCAGCTAAAACCGCAAGGACTATGCGAAAAGTGGTCAAACAATTACGCCGCAATGTTCCATTGATTTCATGCAACCTGCACGTGCACGTGAACGTAATTTTTCCCAGCGGAACAGAACAAGACCAGTACGCTTCGATGCGAGTTTAATAATGACTCGGTGCAATAATTGAGGCATACAAGGTCGGGTGATCTTCCGTCACGGTTTACAGGAACGTTCCCGACCATTTCCATTCCCCTTCCACCGTTCCTTAACTGCCGCGAGTTGTAAGGGCAAGTCAATTTATCGTAGAAAATGAGCACGTGAAATTATTTCGTCTAAGAAACAACTGTCAGATCGCAAGCTAAGAAACTTCACGATCTTGAAATCATGGTATTCTTTGTGACGGAAAATCTTGAGGCAATTTAACCACCGCCAATTCAATATCAGTCTCGCGAACCATCTCTGGAAATAATTTATCAATGAACAGTTCGCAACGTTCTATCTCCCCGGAAGAGGATACATCCGAAAGAAAGGCCCGTTACCACCCGCCCACGGTTTCATTATCATTTATCATCGGTATCAGAGAAATCGTTCTATGGCCGGTTGCGTGATAGCATCGTGCCCGCGTGTACGCCGCGCAGAGGTCTCGCGTACGCACCTGGCAATCGATCATCTTGGACCCGATTGACCGACCGGTCGGTCGCAGAAGAATCGACACATCGAGAAACGTAATCGAGCCGGCCAGTAGATCGTGTTCGACGGCTGAATCGTCCGGCGAGGCATGTACCCTCGTGATCGGAGCACGGTGTCGTGCGCATCGAGACCCCTTGTAGGAAGACGCGTGCATTAAACCCGATAGAAAACGATATCGTTGTGGAAAACGATATAGCGTTGCTTGGCGCATGCGCAGCGACTTCATTGATTCGCGAGAATGGGTGGCAGGGGGGTTGGTTGCATGTGGGGAACGTTTGTGCGAGGATTCGCACACCTGTGCACCTACCGATTCTGTTTACGCGTTCGCATCTATAAAGTTTCATGGGGATGCTCCGGGGGGACGGAGACAGGGAGGGAACGAGAGGGTGGAACGGGGTAGGGTTAGAGGGGGATGAGTAGAACAACCGAAGATGCGTTCATTAATGCGAGGAAAAAGGCGACAGAGGCAAATGGTGTAGGTAAACGATGGGGTGATCTATCAGCGCAGAAGGGTTGACACCCTTCGTCGCGATATTTTCTTTCCGTTTTTCACGTCGAACCGCCCCTGTGTTCGTCTTTCACGTCGATATCTAAACCTGGAAGCACCGGGGGCCTCGTTGTTTGTAGGAATCGTAGCCACGAGATTCTACGGAACGATAAGTTGTTTGCCCGTTTCATGGAACATGACCGGGCATCCGAGCAGCCGATGCTATCTGTACGCTTCTTTGTATTATTAATAAAGAATGATAGTGAAATTATTATTTATTGCCGGTTGTTATCAGTAATATTATATTTGTTGAGACGTGGTTTCGATTCTGGAAAATCGAGGAGAGGGCAGTTTCAAGTGGAACGAACAGCACGGAAATATTGCGGATCATTATTCTCGATATTTCTCAAGAATCTCGTCGAGAAAGTGTTCATTCAGCGGTCGCCTATAAATGTTGCGAACGAAACACTCGGTTTTAGAAACGATATCGAGCCCGACGAAGCGTTGATTAATTGAAACCAGACAGATACAGGGTTTCGCCGTTTCTTTAAGTCGAATGTTTCTTTAAGTTCTCCTTATCCTCGATGACGATGCTTTTCGTCGGGCTTTCTTGCTCTCTCTTTCGCGCACGTACTTAACGGAGAGATACGAGACGAAGATCCAGACACTTTTTGATCTTTTTCACCGCTTTCTCTTTCTTGCCGTTCGAAAGTGACGTCCCTGCGGGGCGAACCACGTCGGAACACGTGAAAGGACAAGGGTATTGACAATCCTTTAGACGGTACTTAGCAGCACTTTTTCCTCTTTCGCGCTGCTGCTCATCGGTTCTTCGCGCGTGATAGCTGTCTCTCTCAGGGCAGTCCGTGGGATTTGAGGAATTAAATTTCTCGTGCTCGCGGAGTCAGAAGGACCGGTCCCTTAATGATACATCGCCCCTTTGTAGAACGATTTCCTCTCACTTTTCTCGCCCCCCGTTTACTTGTCACCTTCGCTGCTTCTTCAATCTTCGCGAGTTACTCGAAACGAACGTACGAGTTCTTCGAGTTGTAGGAACTCTCGCGGAAATCCTCGATCGAAAGTCAATATCGGGCTATATCGGTGTCCCAGCGGTGAGCAGCGGTGGTTATTATTTCTTATTCTCCCCGCGATCCACTGGTCCATTAAAGAAACCGCCCTCGGCGTTTTACAGAGCCATACCAGAGAGATTGAAGTCTCGATACGCGATTAGCAAACCCTTGCGCAAGGGTTCTCCGGTCTCCAGAACAACCAATCAATCGAATCTCTCGAGACTACCCACCCCTTGTCGCGAACCGATTCACCAGCATATTCTTCCCGACAGTATCGCCAGTGATACTTTGCCAAGGGGGTGTACGCCGGCAGAGGCAAAACTGTCCTCGCCGCGATTCGACGCGTCGAAGCCTTTCTTTATTTCCCTCTCCGCTCTCCTTTTTCATTCGCTCATTTCATACTTTTATCGTTCGAGGGGGTTTTCGAACGCCACGATCAACGCACCCTCCACGACAACGGTGCTCGGTGTCTAGGATAGCGCTGATCAACTGGATCTCCCGGGAATATTGACTGCTTCCCAGTCACAAAGGGGATACCTCTACACACATCTGTTTCCTTTGGTTTGATGCACACGCGAAACAGCACACCCCGTGCGCCACCTCGTCGCGTCGTTTCCTTCCATATCTCGATTTCTATCTGCTCGCACGACCGTGTTCATCGTTTGAACTGACCGTTTCAGAGAGCCACCGACTGCATCCCTCCTGAAATCCTGTCGCCACCGGAGAAGATTCCCTCTTCTATTCTATCTTCTATCGGCCGATGAAACTTCAGCATTGACCCTTGCAAGCCTTTGCGATTAGTTTGTGACGCGACGGTTTGCAACGGACCTGATACAAGCGGCGTTAATTTTAAATATGAAGCAATTTAGGGTAACGGTATTTTCACTCTTTCCACGACGTTTTTAATTGGCCGTTTTATTCGCCGTCCAGAGCCGCGTAACGCTTGGTCCCCTGTATTTTTGATGCCGTTGCACAGTGGCCCGAAACCGTAAAAATACGAACTAAACTCCTAGCACTGTTACTTACACGTTATTCATTATGAACAGAAAGATTTTACGTCGTTCTTGAGTTATAGAATGTAATTGCAATTGAAGATTCTCTTATTATAATTATTTTAGCAATTATATTTGATAAAATGTTGTTTGGTCGAAAATGGTTCTGATATTTTCCGTGGTGTGTAGTTATCTCTCAGGTGGCAGTAAATAAAATTTGTTACAGCCGATATTACGACTCTGACAATACTGATTGCATCATTGAGATTCATAATCTACACATCCAAATCCGCGTTTACGATGTTACTTAATTGAACGAACGTGTTAGCGGAAAATTTAGAATAAAAAATATATACAAAATTATTTAAAAAAAGTCTATGCATGTAAGAAACTATGCCAAAAAATTTCATACATTTCCAAGAAGGTCGAGAAATTGAATTCAGTTCGTGTTTCTACGGTTTCGGACCGCTGTGCGTCGTTTTCGCGTGTTCAGTATCATCCGATGCCCAGAGATTGTGCCTACGGGGCTCCGGTTCGCACAATCGGAAAAATGCACAAAAATGTAGCGCGATTGTTGCGGTGCAAAGTTATTAAACATCGCGTAAAACGTTCCTTCTGGAAAACGTTTGTTATTAGTAGATTAATGCATCGTTTCTAAAAGTATTACAGCAAATCAATTGCCGGGCTCGCGTGCACCTTCGAATTAGTTTATAATAAATGTTTGGCAGGAGTATATTACATATTTCAATATCTGGGTCGAAACTGTCACACAAAGTTCATATCACGAATTGGTCGTGCGGGAAAACGATATTTTTACCTATAACGAATATCACAGCGATCGCTCGAAGAGAAAGCTGTCTACGCTCATAATTCATAAACTGACATTTGCATCCGTCACGTGTCTGGGGGCGATGAAGTTCGGAAGTTCATCTGAATTAGTGAAAAGTTCTGGAGGGGGCGACAAATATAAGAATAACCAGATTCTTGCGAAGATTCATTAACGCGCAGACGTCGTACGCGGCCCGGCCCAACAAGCATGAATTTCATCGAATCAATCTTCCACGAAAATTGCATATTTTAAACACACCGGGGCAACAGAGAACTCCCATCCTTCATCTGTCTTGCTGCTTTCCCTGCTGTTATCCCCTGCAGTCTTGTATCGAAATTTAAATAAGAACGTTCCGGATGTAAATCTCCATTCGAGCGAGATGGTAAGCAGCGGATAGCTGGCTGAAAGTAGAAGCCGCGGATACATGAAGCGGAATTACACAAAAGTAGCAATAGAGGGAAACGTTTTATCGCGAGTGCCCCGGAGAGAGGTCCAGAAAAGATACTTTTCCATTCGCTTCTCCCCTTTTGCATGTATTCGAGCGATCCTGGACGGGCCGGAGGAATCTTGTCGAGGAAGGACTTCATGAGATCGACCACGGTAGATTTATTTGTGTTGCTCCGTGCTCCTCCTTCGAGCCGAACGAATGGGCGCAAGTTCGACTCTGTCTGCGGAAAGTAAAGGGCCGATATAGCGTTGGAATTGGAAGGAGATCGACATCCATCACTCGGTTAACCGAGATAAGAGGAAGCCCGCCCGGATGAGCTATCGATGGAGCGCGAGCCTCCACTTAGGAAAATACAATTGGATGGTTCAAATAAATTTTCGTAGTCTTTCTCGTCCACGGGCCGCCCTCGCTCCTTCTCGCGGCATTTGTTTCCCCGGCTCCAGACCGATGATAGCGGTATATTACGGGAGTTCCACTCGAGTTATCCGCCCCGATCGCGCCAGATAGATGGAAGTAACCGAAGGATAAAGCGAAATCTGTCAAACATTTGGAATTGATATCGCGCAGCGCGATTTCGCCGAACGGACGGTTTTATTTCGAAAGTGGGGAAACTATTATTCCTGAGGAACGTGTCGTAAATAGTCGAAGGGGAGCGACTTTTATTTGAGTTGAACAGAGTTCCGTCGAGGAACCGAACTAAAATCGAGGGGAACGTCAACTCTTTGAGGGCTTTCGATTAGAGCGAGGAGAATGTTCGGGGGATACAGTTTACATGCGCTAGTGACAGAACGCTGAGATTTTGTGTACCCGCTGTGACACACATTCGTAGCCCGTACCAAAAACGACGTCGCAGCCTCCAAGCAGAAGGTGTACCGTACGGTTGCCAAGTAATTTCCAGCCGCGTCCCAGATTTCGCTTGTCTCGCTTACCAACCTTTTCATCGATAACCACGCAGGCAGCACGGATAGACGTGGCACGCGAGACAAAGGGCCCGAGCATCTTAAACAGAATCGTCGATCTATCGAGTTTGGGTGATAGTTCGGTGTGCAAACAAAGAAAACTTTCCTGGGCGGACGTTTACGCGGCCGTATAGCTCTGGGAAATGATTTTGCATACAAATTACTGTCACGTTATTACGAAGGCAATAATATAGTGGAGGGTAGCCGCGCATCTAAAGTGTATTACCGAGTACACCATTTTGGGCGGAAGCAAATTGAATCTCATCGGTTGTGCACCCACCTACACCCGCGCACCGAAGCCGAAGCCGACGCCGACGCCGTTCGGATCCTTTAGACAAAGAAGGACGGTAGTTCTGACAATTTGCATATTTACAGCCAGCCGGAATAAAGAGGAGACCGACTACGGTATTTTATTTGCTAGATACCGACATTACGACTGCTGGCCTCCTCGCGCTTAAGTGTGCTCCACGATGACTTCCGGGACGTTTAATTCGAGTGTACCGTTCCGCCGGAATTAAATCACGACATAATCTTCTTTTTAACGTAATAGGAACTTTTACTCCCGCGCCATGAACCGCCTTCTTGATCCTATCTCTCCGACGTCCATTCCTTTTTCCTTTCCTCTTTGTCTTTTCTCTTTTTCTTTTCGTTCAACTTCTCAACAATTTAAAAAGGACCTCGGTTAATAATAAATCGTGTCAAGCAGATGATCCAATTATACGCTTGCTTATTTCCATTCAATCGCGCCACACAGCCACGCTGCGTTTCGCCGTGCCGCAAGCAGATCAGACATAGCGAATCAGCTATGCATAATGCAAACGAGACAATAATAAACCACCACTTTCCCGTCGCACAAAATACTCGGGACTGTCCCGAAGGGACGCTGCCTCGTAATCTCGGCGATACAGATTCTTCATCACAGAGGCGGCAGCTACGAAATCCCGCGGCGCGGTCGCAACTCCGGTCCCCCGATTGTTAAACGGCCAATAAAGTCGCGCGATCTCTTCCAGTCTGACAGCGGCCAACAATGGAGCGATCCAGCCCAGCGGCCGGGCCGTACCTCTCAAATGAATGTATTTGATTTTGGTTTTCAAAGGACCAGCGAAACGCGCGTGCACGCACACCCAACGAAAAGGGACGCACGCATGCGTGCACGTATACACCCTCGAAACGTAAACGGGGCCACGTGTCTACTTTAAACACGAGCGGCGAAGGGTTCCCCATGGCCGGAACTGGGCTCACCGTCACCACCATCGCATCGTCGACGTGAGCCGCGTTCGAATTCAAACTTGATGATCCCGAGCCCGAGAGTGCGCTGAACCGTAAGGTATTGTCGTTGGAGCCCGGCGACCCCTCTTTGCTTTTCCTAAAGCCCGCACAACCACCGCCATCGGTATTGGTACAATTACTACCACCGTAATAGTCGCCAAGCGTGTATCACCTTAACCCTCTTCTTCCTCCAATTTATATGTGCTTCTCTCTCTCTCTCTCTCTCCCTCTGTGTGTACCGAGTACGCAGAGAGGGGCCTCGGATTATTTCGCACAGTTTTCGAACAGCCCATTATATGGCCGACTCGTTGGGGAGATAAACGCTGATTCGGTAGTCGATTTTCTCTGTCTCCCATGAGATACACAAGCCCAGCCCTTCGTTTCGTTCTTCAGAGAGCTTTCCACTTAAACGTAGACCGCCCGCGGAGATTCGCTCCCCGTTTCCTGCGCGCCGGGAGTTCATCAAGGTGAGCGACAATGAATTTCGCGAAACGAACCGGGCTCAGCGGAGGGCACTTTGTTCACCGCGATTGTTTATCGACAGTTGTTGGCCGGTACGCGATACTCTGATCGGCGGTGCTTTGGATTTTTAATCTTACAGAATGTCTGCCGGATTACGCCGATACGGCTCTACGACCCCGGATGAAAATCGAAACGGCCGCGATGCTGATGAATTTCTGTCGATTTTCTGCACAGTTATTAAAAGCCGTCTCGTTAACGAGGCGAATGATACTTCGATTTCCGATTAGTCCCCCTCTTTTCTCATCCCTCGTTCATCTCGTCCGATCTTCTCCCTTCTGGCACCGTTTCGATTCGCTTCGCTACCTTCCTTCTCGGCGCGGACACCCAGCGGTGATCCGTTTCGTGGTTCGCGTATCCGACCCGAAAGGATGCACAGCCATCAAAATCCCGAAACCCCGTGGCAAAGTGATGCGTCGAACGGTCGCTCTATCGGAAAGCGGGGCGGGTCCTCGTGTGGACGAACGCCGCTGTACAATTTCTTGCCCCAGTTGGCAGGCGCCGTTTTGAATATTTCTAATCGATCTGGCTGTCGTACTGGATGAACGAAAAAAACTTGTGCATTTATATGAATGTATTATTACTGAAAACGTGCGGCACTGCTTCGGGCCGAATTTCATAAAAACGTGTAAGTGCAGAAAATTTGCCGGATATTTTACTCGCGAAAGTATTATTGTTATTTTTGTTCGTTTTTCTCATAATTTCTGTTCGAACGTAACTTCGTCGGGAAATATACGCGCGTCCCGCAGAGAATAATACCGTGCACGCAGATTATATAATAATAAGTAATTTTCATCAGGTCCTAGCTCGTCCAATGTTTCGCTTGCTGTGATTGGCCAATTAAAGTTGGTTGCATAGGATTGGGGAGCGCTGACAGGCTCATCCCGGCAGTTTTCCCCCCTTTCACTGTCTTCTACGACGTCGAGATTTCATACAGTGGCTGCCTTTTTGAGCCAGACACCCCGGGGCGCTCTGTTTCGTGTTTCCCGTATCGGTCAGACCGGGTGGTTGTCGAGATACGTAACAATGAAAAGCTGGTACGTGGTACGCGTCGAATTGTCGTCGCAACCGGAAATGTAGCGTGGTTCTTCGCCGGCCGAGGGGTGTGTTTATCTTGCCACGTGGATTCCCTTCTGTTCACGAGGGACGATAAAAATTACACGCGTCGTCTGTTTCCCTATAACCTGACAGGTGATTGTCCGACTCCACCTTTCATTATGCTGTCAACCGCTTCGTCATCTGGTATGACTATCCTCGTATTACTTTTCAAGTGAAAATTCTTCGGCACCGATTTAAATAGATATATAATAATTGTGAAAATTCGCACCGATCTCATTCGATTTTCCTGTCTGTTCCGTCGTTCTGTTCCACGCGACGGGATCAAGAACCACGCTGGTGAGAGCCACTAAATATCGTATATATACAATCTACAGATATATCTATATAGGGGTGCATTATAGATCGAGTAGGCATAGCATCGTCGGTCCATTATCATATAGCGGAGTTGGCAACCCTCCCACGTTGCTCAGCTGAATTGCAAGGTTGCCCTTCCAGCCGGCGTGGCGAGATATGACTTTCACTCCCACGTCCGCCGGTAGTAACGCACAAAAAGATGTTCTGAATAGAAACTTCGCGGCATTAGGGGACAATTGGGCTCTGTCGTCACGTTATTATTCCTGCCGCTGCTGCCACGAAGAGCGAGCCAAGGAGAGAGAGAGAGAGAGAGAGAGAGAGAGAATGGGAGAGGAGCGACCAGGCAGCAGCGGCAGCAGCACTCCAGGAATTGCTAAAATTTATGGACTCTGTCGTGAAACATGGAGAAAGGGGAAAGAGCAAGCGAAAAAAGGACAGGGAGATTCGTCGAGATCGCCAAAGAAAGTTTTCTCTTTCCTCGCGACGTTTACGCTCTCCTCTTTCGACGAATCGTTTCCTCTTTCTCGTGACTTTCTCGCAAGACGAACGGTTCACGCTAAGAAACCGACGTTTCTCGTGAAAAGATCGTCCTCTTCGGCATCCCTAGACTCCCCCCCTGACGGCGTTCGATACTTCTTCTGTGCTATACCGGTAATGGGATAGCGATCCAATGTTATATAGATAATTTATCGACGATTCGCTTTTCCCCCGGATTATATCTGGTCACGGTGGTATCCTTGGGATACATCCAGCGTACTTCAGTTGAAACTGAACGAACTGTTTTAATAGAAATTGTTTAAAAGTTTCCGCGGAATTTTCTCCGAGGTCTAAGTTATTGTCCGCTCGATACGTTCGGCAAATTTCTTTGCGTAGTAATGTTGAAAGCGCAATTTCGTTCGTTCCTATTAAAATAAGTAACACTACACTAAGAATGAGTACAGGAATATTTTGGTCCGATACTCCTTGGTACACCGGGCAATCGCGTATGGCAACGAATATAAAAAGCTGCACCGCATAGAGGCTTAATTGCGTAGAAAATTGAACAGACTTCGACTGTGTGAAAGTATCCGGCAACGGAAACTGGGGGGAAATAGAGGGACAATGAAAGCCGTCCCCGCAACGTGTACATCTGTAAAACAAATGCGTGTACGTCGAACGATGGCAGTTGGCTGGGACGCGTAGACTAGGTTTGGAGAATGATATATGTGTTTGACTAACTCAATGAGGTTCGCGAAGCACGCGGACAAAAACGGTTGAAATGCGCGCAGCATAAATACTGAAAGGAGGACAGGAACTTTCGGTGCTTAAAACTCAGAGGTCCGCAACGGAGTTTCGTGCTTTAATGCTGAACAAATACACGTGTACATTTGATATCGGTGGGGTAGTGTTTCGGAACCTGCAGCTTTTCCTTTCGTTCTGAGTTCTCTGAGCTCGAGCCGGCAACTTCAAACCGGTAGTTGTTTATTTTCGAATACGCGTTACACCATTATCACGGAACGATACGCTTCTCATTATTTTGTAATTCACTCTGATAAATTGGCTAACCATTCACCTGCATTATTATCCTATTAATAAGAATCTCGCTTGAAAATTCCTGAACGTCGTCAAAGTGGTAGCAAGTATGTTGCCCTGTATCACTTTTAATTTCTCGCAGAAGTACTCTTATCAAAATTGACTATAACGAATGATTAACGAGATTTTAATGGATGTTTCCACCGCCTCTCCGCCATAAATCTAATACTTGAAATCTTTTTCATAGTAAAGGCGCAGAAATCAAGCAGGCTGAGATACGTTTAAGTAATGTAAAACACTTTTGATAAAACTTCTTAAAGATTCACGGCCCCACCTGCCGCCCACCTACATAACTTTCGTTGCACTACACAAATATTTCACGTGGCGCTCCCCATTTAAAGTTAGTTCGAGAAACTGCTTAGCATCTACTTATTCGCTAGATTTTTCAGCATGAACATCGAGCTACGAGGTATCCAACCGGTCTGCATTTCCAGACAAACGTATGGATCACGAGCTATAAATATCAGAAGACTGTCCCGTCTTCAATACGAGTATGACCGTTGATCTTTCGCTAGGAATATTATCAGATGCATATAACTAAATACATGACCTTTCGATTATACTGAAACACGTAATTGTGATGCTCTCCAAAGTTGCTCGAAAAGGCGTTAAAATAAAAGCTATAATTACCCCGATTTCAATAAAATTTCGAAGAACCCACTTTATAATATCCTCCAATTATTTATAATCAAAGTAGAAACGACTCTATATTCGCGAGGCACGGCTGGCTACGAGAAATCAATAATATAAAAGTACTCCAGATTAATTTGCAAACGGTAATCGAATCCTCCCCCTCGTTCCTAATATTAGCCTGTTATTGGGCGAGAAGGCGAGTACGTGTATCTATGTAAGTCCGTCAACTTTTCACCAGCTGACCTATCGAGATCTTACAATCCGAAAGGGAATCGTGCAGAAACGTATCTATGAAATATGGAAAAGCAAAGTTCTATAGGCGCGCGATAAAACATTCCACTTCGATCGCGTAGAACAGCGGCGGCCAGATGATGAACGGTTGAAAGGAGCGGGCGAAGAAAATCGTGAATTGCGTTGCCTCATCAAAATTATATCGACGGTTGCGTGCAAGATGCACGGGATATATTCAACAAACGCCGATAGACAAAGGCGCGGTGTTCCAAACTACACAACATACATTTTGACAAGTTTCAGTTTCGCTTCGCAAGCAGCAGGAAATTGAGGGTACGTACAAACGCCGCTGCTCAGGAATCTCGTTTAATGAAATGTCAATATCCGTGACCGAGGCTTTGGTCTTGTAGACCAGCTGTGTTTCCTGCTCCACGGTGTACCGGATCTCGTGATGGTAGTTTTACCGTGCCTTCGAGATAAACCGTGACGACAGAACGGATTTAAACGGGAAGACAGAGACGCGCTCGCGACAAAGTGTCTGGCCGTCGTTGCGACAATATCCTCCTTCCGGATTAAATATTTCAAATTCCAATCGTAGACGACGCGTCTATCGTTGCAACCCCCTTTTCTCCAGGCTTTCGAGCGGCGCCGTGACCCTGGTAATTCTCGAGGAAAATTGCTCGTGCACCGGCGCCCGCGGGGGTAGATTAGAATCTTAATAAAGCGACGATCGTCGGATTCTAAGGTAATCTTTCGTAGCTCGAACTGCTTCTCGCTGACGGATTACGCAGCCGAGACGAAAGTAATCAGTCTAATTGACGTTGGTATTACGCGGAAATACGGGAGACCGAGGCCTGATCGCCGATGTGCGTAATTTTCCGTCGAGCAATTTTTATTAGCGCCACGGGGGTCTCCCTTTTCTGTCTCTTTTGTGCTCTTCCGTTTCCCGCGGTGATGGGAAAAAAGAATGGCCGCGATGGTGGGTGGGGAGAGCAAGGTTCCCACGAAATATGTCTCCATTTCTTTATTCCCGTTTTTCCTCCCTCTTCGAGAGGAGAAGTTGACATCGATAATGATTGCGCAACGTGATTTTATCGCGGAGCTAGATTGGCCCGCTCCGATCGACCAACAATTGCTGACAATTTTTTTTCTCCCGTGAAAGACTTGCGAGTTCTAGAAATATCCGGCCACATAAAAGAATCGATGGCCGGACGGAGGAACCTGGAGGGACGGGAATTGCAGCAGGGCGCTCGACGGCAACGAGTGCCAAGAGTTTTCAGGATTTTTAGAGCATGGCCCGGCGTACACGGTAGAACAAAGTGCGGAAAAAGGTTAAGATGACAGAGGGAAAATATAGGGTACCATTCCGTTCGAAGAATAGCGGCCGGGTAGACGGTAGTGACAAGTACATTATAAATAGGAAACGCGGGGCGGTCAATTTTCGACGATCGGTCCAATGGTGAAATGAATTAAACCGACCGTTTTCCGGATCGGAGTTGCCTCTATATCGGAAATTTAATGGGTCATCAGTATTCGCGACCTAATTGCGCCGATTCGGGCGATTAAGCAACGGAAAAATGTGATTTCACGGTAATTGAGAGCACGCGGTCCGCGGGCTTCGGCAAGCCTACCGTGTGCCCGCCTTATTTTTCAGTTATTGCGCATTAGCGATGCAGTACGTTAACTCGATCGATTCGCGATCACATCATTCGAAATAAACCGGCCGCCACTGTGAAGTTTACAGCTAGGACGGGAATCGTAAACGTGCTTAGACGAAAATCGAACCGCACGCGTTTATAACGAACGTTTAAATCAATCCAATGCCCCGAATATCCGTTCAGAATGAAAAGTCAATATCTGATTGGCTTCGTTAAAAAGAATTTCCAAACTGGCCTCCGATCGGCTTTCTCTCTGGGTACACATTACAGTAGTCATCGTTATTAATCCGTACCGTTTTTCGCCCGACCAATTCATTCGTAACCAGCACGCTGGATCCCACGTATCGCTTGTCACAGCAATTTCTGATCCTTAAACACGACCTCTATAATAATTCCACTCCGACCACCTCGGCATTGAAATGCTCGAATTCGAGCGCCATGGCCTGGAGGTATCCCAATGCGATTCCCACGACCCCAAAAGTTCCAGGGCGAAGATGTCGCGAAGGGTTTCAGCAGGTGCGAAAGAAACGATCCGTCTGATTTGCGACAAAGTCGGTGCCCTTGAGGCTTTCGCTCGTCCTCGGTCGTCTCTCGTCCTTGATTCCTACATCCGTTCAATTCTGCCGTTCATCCCCGGGGGCTGTGTAACACGTGCGTAGCACGGGAAGACTGTCTGTAGGAGGGTGGAATCGGCGGCGGGTTTCGAACCGGGGGGTTTAGGTAGTAGGGAGCCGCGCAAGAGTAACTGCTAGTAACAATGTTTTCTCACCCTTTTGCGTTTTAGCGGCGGGGCCGTGGGGGGCGGGGGATGAGTGGAGCACGTCACCCTCTTTCGTTCTTCCCCCCCTCGGATAGCCTCACGGGTAGCGCCACCCCGTACGAAGCGAAGCTCGGTTATACACCCTCCGCAATCAATTTCGTCAATACCGCTTGTTGCGGAGGGGTAGCTGTGCTGTCTCGCCTGCGGCTGCCTATCACCCACCCACGCCCGCCACTTCATCCCCCGTGTCGTTCTTCAGAAGAAGGGTCTGTTGATAGATTTTTACGTTCAAACCGCCGCGACCAGAAAGTCACCAAGCTCTTTTGTTTTCTCTACCTTACGGACGCGCGACCGTCTTACACGGCTCCCTTTGATCACGGACTGGTCGATATTTTCGTATTAAATAGGACTCGAATGAAATTTGATTGCCCGGTAGGTTGATTTCGGTGGCTCCCCGGCAATGACTTTTTCGCTTTGCTTTTGTAATTTATATTTACCTTTGCGGGACGAAGATGATGGCACTTGATGATAGAGCGGAGGAAGGAATGTAAGTCAACGTTCTGGCCGCCGCTCGGTTTCAATCGGACACAGTTCAGACAGGATGATTTAGCCGTCTATTAGGGTAGGCCGGTTTCACAAATATTGTTTCAAAGTTTTCGACGGCTGGGTAATCTTTCAGGCTTCTCTAACGATCGAAGATGTTGAGATATAACGCTTTTCAGTGAAATAACATGCCTCCGGGCATTCGTGACCCTAACGTTCCACCGCGTATTACGTTCTGCCTCTTCCCCATATAATTGGAGTCCATGATTCTGTGCAAATATCGCGTAACCAAGTAAACAATGGCTCCGAAAGGCATAGGCTGTGCAAATAAAATAAGAATGTCTATCGAGTGGAGCGGAAACGGATAATAAATTGGGCGGTCGTACACTTGGTGAAAATACATTTCTCCGTATTCCATTTAACTACGAATAACTAATTGGGCGTTGATAGAATTATTGTACTGCGTCTGACTACTCATGCACGCGCGGACCAATTCTACTTAAAATAGTACCGGTCGTTCTTTAGATCGGAAAGCGGCCAGACATATTTTTTAAGTACAATGCTTAATGGACATTATCTGAAAGTACAATTCCGACAATATGATGTATTTCTTTAAATAAACACCGCGTAATAAATTTCGTTGGCGGACAATCGAGAAACCTGCCACGTGAATGGGAAAATGTGTTACGTACACATTTTTAATCATCGCAACAGATACAACGAAAGAAAGGCAAGGGCTTAGTTCGGAGTCCGTGATATATCCGCAAAAGTTCAGGAACCACAATATCTGCGGCTTAAGACCGTTTTTCGAACGCCACTTCTACCGATGGATCCTTTCTCCGTTGCCACCCACGCCCTAACTTCGATATAAATATCGATTACCGCGGTTATCCGGATAATCCCTACAGATTGAAATTACCATTCGTAGCTCGTGGTCCCTGTAACTATAAGCTATACCCGGACGTGTAGCACAGACTTCTCCGTCGTTTTTCATCATGTTCCCAATCTTGTCGTCGATTGTCCGCCGGCAAGCTCCCCTTTAATTGTCCAGAACCGAAGAACAATTTTTCGTCCTCTCCAAGTGGATCGACTCGACGAATTCTGTCCACCGTGGTACGGCCACGCGACTCTCACCGTACGCGAAACAAAAACTGACACGCGGAGGAAAACTTCCGTTAGAATATCGTCTGCGAAAGAACGCTACGGAAAATCGCTTTCTAATTAGAACTCGAAGCGATCCCTTTCTACGACCGAATAGAGGAACGGATTCGTCTCTAATTATAAGCCTCGATCATTTTATTTACCGGAACGCTGCTCTTTGCGTCCGCAATTTCCAGCTGGTTAATTCGCCGTTAACAGACCCGTTAATTCACGTCACTCTCCTGGCTTTCATGAGAGATTTAATGTTTTTATTCTTCGCCCTTTGCCGAGTGACGCGACCCGTCTTTTACGGGGAGGCATGAAATATTGACACGTACAAAGCTAGCAGTTTTTGTGCTTGGAAAGCTCGCGGGAAGGGAAGAGAGGTTAAAAAAAAAAAAAAAGAGGAAAGACCGGGGTTAATGGTGAATGGTCTCATTAAAGGAAAACGCTACTGGGAAACGGTTTTTCGAGGGACAAGGCTCAGCCTATTTACGGGTTCTATTTTTAGAATAACTCGATGCCGATCGGCCTGGGCAAAGGCCTCTAAACTCAGTTTAATGCTTCATAAGTCAAACGAAAGCGGCGATTTTCATCGGTACCATTATATGAAAGTGCTTTTCATCAGTCAATCGAGAAATTGCTTTATTCATTTATACCCACCACCCTTTCAACTTGCCAGCCCACCAAACCACCCCCTCCTGCCCGGTGCGCGAGCTAGGCATTTCTGGTTCATTCGAATAATCGCCGAGGGAAACTAGGGGGCGGGGTGGAAGAAACGTTCGCCGTTCGATGAGTCGTTCGAGTATCGAAATTATCGCTATGAATTTTAATTACTCCGCTTAACGAGCGAACTCGCCGTCATAATATCAGTCGTAACAGTTCGTCACTTTCAGTCGCGCTGCGAAACTTTTTGATTGAAAGAGTTCGACTAGCGTTACATTTTATTCATCGACCACCAACTCTCGCGTGGCCCACATCAAAGGCGTACTTACAGCGTCCGACCGTTGCAAATTATAGAATATTACTCGTGACTCGTCGAAAAAGTGCCTCCTCGTATCCGGTCTTCCTGGTACGCGAAACCCCAGCAACCCCTCGGCGATGTTAACCTCGCCCGGAACGCATTATGTACATCGCCTCCCCCGTCCGAGTTCGAGGTTCGTTTCTGCAACTTCGTCGTTTCGCATGGTCCAAGTAGAACGATAACGCTTTTGCATACATAATTCTCTTCCAGAAAGTTGCGGAGCATAGAAGAAGCGGCCTCCCCGCGCGTTCACCGTATTCCATCCCCCGCCATCGCAGTATCCAAGTAGAAATCTTGGTTCGGCCTTAGTCAGTACGATCCCCGGACTCGTTCGAACGTAAAAGAATTCGGTTCATTCGATAGCACGCATGGATGGCCCCCGCTTTTATTCGTTTTATGAGGTTTGCGTGCGTCGTCGGGGAAAACCAAGGCCGCGGCATTTTCCATCCGTGGCTCGCCGAATAAAAATGCCAGACACGTCGGCGATACCACACCCGCCGTGCATTCGTTTGACGCGACGATTGATCGCGGTTTACGTTTTCCACTTTCACTGTCTCCGTCGCCTGTGCTCCTCTGTCCGCCCCTGCTGGTCCTTCTCTCCGTCTCTCCGCCACTATCACCCACGCCGCCCTCCTGCCCATTATCTAATTGCCACGCGTAAGTAATTATCGACCGATTGGGAAGACGTAAACGCGGGCCAGTGATTTCGATCGCTCGCAATCGGGGGCCGATGCGCCCGAGCTGGCACGAGCGGGCCAGGATAGCCGCGGGTAATACGTATTACGGTACAGCCGCTGTTTGTACACACGGCGTACGAGCAAATAGACTATGAATTCGTGTACCTCCGATTGCCATTTATGAAATTAAATTTCATAGCCGGTGATCAGCTGCCGGGTCCTCGATTTCCGTGCGCGGTCACGTGGCGCCCCGTTACGGGATGCTTTTTCCGTGGTTTCGGTTTTCGATTGTACGGTCGAAATTGGGTAGAAAGTATATAGTACGCCGGCGCCTGGGGGGAATTTAATTGGGATATTGAAGAATACAATACGACGCACGTATTTCCCTTCGATCGGGTTTTCGCAATAATTTCGCAATAATTTCATTTAGAACGATACGCGGGAACGATACCGCGCGTCGCGGCGGAATACACGTTTCCTTCGTGGGCGGAATATTTTTTTTGCGGCGAGCATCGAATGTCTGGGGAAAGAATGCGAGCAAATAATACGACACAATTGTTTGCATGTAGCCGCTCAATGCGAAACAGGACCGCGCGGCTTACCAACGATAGCCATTTATGAAATTAAATTTGATGGTCTGCGGTCGGCCCCGCTGCCATCGGTATATTCGGGCCGACGCTTGAATTTCCACGGGATAACAGTGACCGTTTCGATCGGCTATGACCGACCTGCGCCGGAGGGGCGGGAATTATTTGTTCATTTACGAACGCATCGCGATCGAACGTTGCGACCGGTAATTGTCGTTCGGGGCGAGCGAAGAATCGCGTTGCAACTAGTTGCGTTTGTGATTAGTGTAAAAGCGACCGGCGTATCGATTTAGTCTGTTTCCCCCGTTTTCGTTTGAACCGCTGGCAAATGTTGGGATCGAGGCCCCGTTCCGTTGTCAAATTTCATCAGCATAGTGACGGCTTTGAGGTCGGAAAATCTTTCTAACGGAAGGCTTCCATATCTGAACCGAACCAAAAAAAAAAGGGAAGCGGATACATGCGAATTTTATTATCATACCACGATGAGAGCGGTTACTTTCCGCCGGTCTATAAAACAACGCTGATGCTCCTTCCTTATTTTAATCTAGCATACGGATCGAGGGGGGGAGGGAAAGAAGCAGCGCAACAGCAACTTGTCGATTGTTTCACGCCCGATTAGACGGTAACAACGCAAGGGTGAATCCCCATGGCGCCGATACTTCGCAGACATCGAGGCGACGAGAAGGCGTACACAGATGCGTACGCGGCGCGTAATTAAATAAAAAGTCCATCAGTTGTAGTGGTGTTCCGAAACTGTTGTCGGGCGTTGACAGGATCAAGGACTCGCGGGAATTTAGACGGGAGGCCACTGGTGCTTCGTATCGATCTTCGATTACATCGACTCGTGGACACGATTTATGCTCGAATTGGAAGCCGTTCGTAAATAAATAATCGTGAATGAATCGCGAGAAAAATACGGGATTGTATCGCGATCGATGCGACACGTTTATTTTTTCTCACAGTTTCGTACGCTTGAACGAAAATATGAAAGCGGGGGAGCAAATAGGGGAAGGGAGATTGAAAGGCAATGCCTGCGATAGCGATAAAGATAACACAATACCAAATTCCAGTGGAAGCACCGCGATTGGATGCGTGTCAATCCCAGCTTGCACTAATTACAAAAAAAAAAAAAAAAAAAAGAAAAAAAATATGGAAGAAGAAGCACGTTACACGTGCAAATGTTATTCGCGAAACAGCTCTGTTTGCGGCGGATCCTGTAGTCTCGTTCAGCAGGGCGCTAAAAACACGCTTTTCGGGGTCGTTTTCGCGCCGACAAACAGCACACGCGGATCGGCGCCGATTTTTCCCGGATTTACAAATCGTCGAACCAAAGTTGTTGCCATTCCCCGCTTAAAAGTCCGTGAATTATAGGCGTGCATAAAAACGGCGAAAGTTAGTGGCCGCCGCGCGGCAACACCGGGGTGCATCCGCTGAAAATTTTAAAGCTATTGCAGCATGTTTTATTCATGCCGCTGTACCGTCGATATAACGAAATCAAAAAAACAAAAGGAGGAATTTACTGCGCATATGTTTGATAAACTTATTTTATTGCCAGTAAAATATCAAGGTTTTATGTCTTTCGAGGATAGCAATATTTGATGGGAAAATATTCATTTATAGCATCACACGATGTTTCTCGATAGTAGACGGACATCGTGGGGAGAAGAACGAGGAAAGTGACTGAGCAATAGAATCGATGTTTCGTAAATCGACGTCGATCGCCTCGATCGCTTATCTCGGAGAAATCTCTCCTATCTCCTGTTTGGCTTCGCCCTAATCGAACTGGTGGCCCCACGGAATTCCGTCCAATCCATTTTTGGGGGTAGTTTTCTTTAGCGCACCTGATCCCACGGCTTCGACCCACCGGGGGTCGCTCTGCGGACGATCATTATTTAAACGCGGGGGAAACCATTGTTTAAGCGACAGCCTGGGTTTCGACGAACCTAATTTACGAAGTTACCACAAGGTTTATAACGATTCGAGAAAAGTGTCTCAAAGACACTCGAAGAAAGGAGAAGAAAAAAGATGAGAGCATTCGATGCGACAAATTTACGCCTCGCTGTACGAATCGCGAAAATATATCGAGATTCTCTTTGCCGCGAGGGTGAGAAAGTTGTTGCCGCAACTTTAGAACATAAAACGCATTTACCAGTATAAGTAGCAACACTGCCGTGTATGTTTGTGATTAGCTTGATTGAAGAGGAGTTAGAGTATCGACGTCAGCGACAATGCTCGGCCGAAAGTTCTACCGGGCAATGTCGGCAAATTGGTGAAAGGGTTGACTTCAAACTGAAATTGAGAGGGGTTGGACGTCGCAGTACCCAACATCAGAAGGGCAGAGGCGGGATACGACGCTTCTGGGCTGTCGTGAACCCCGGCTGGAGCCACCGGTGTACTTGGCAGAGAGTGCTTTTCATCTCCGTAAATGGACCGGCGGTAAAGCAATTTTGGTACATTACCTATACCTGCTTTAGCTCCCCCTCTCGCCTTTTCTGACAGGCTTCCCAGCCACCACCCCCCCTTCGTCTTTCATCTTGCATCATCCGACTCTCGATCGCGGGGAACATTTGATTTCGATGGGAAACGTCGTAAGGGCATTAAAGGGAAGGGTGGCCAGACCAACGAGGCAAAGAAGCAATTTTCAGTGTTTCCGCGGACGACTTTTAAAATAATCGATCGAGATACGGTGGAAGGTGGGTATTATATCTTTGCAGGCCACGTCAAACATTCTTTCTCTCTATAGAATCGCACTGCAGTTCTAACCTTTCACCCGCGTATTACACGATGACACGGGAAATTTCTAAAATCGGCGTCACTTTCTTTCGCTCGACGGGGCTCGCGACGATAGGTCAAGTGGTTTTATTTTTATCATCCATTTATCGCGAATTGCTTCCACACCGACGGAACCAATCTGGCAACTTGGAAAAGTCGGTGGAACGTATATTCACCTCAAACAAAAGTTTGTCACAAAGCCGTGAATTCTCCGAGTAATCGATTTCGGTATCAATGAATGTTCAAACGCATGCCAACGTTATTCGGCGAGTTTGTAGCTTCGCCGGGGCTGCAATTCAAAAATTTCGCTCGCAATCGAACCGCTGTTTAAATGTCGGCGACCCGTGAAACCGTGCGATCCACGTTGACCCACTTCGCGGACCGCCGCGTTAGATTTACCGCAGCGAACAAGAAAGAAGAGCGGAGGGAAGAGAGAGGGACGGAGAAAGGGGGGAGAGCATACAGAGAGAATTGGCTCGTAGCTAGAAAGTATCAACGTTTAATCCAGCCTGATTGCATTCTGTCGTGCGACGATTTTACGAGCGCTCTCAAAACGGCCGGACAAATACATTTTCCTTTCCGTGAATTTTTTGCCCGCAATCACGGACTGAGGCGGGCAAACGTTCGTAAACCCGCGTCCCCCGTTACCCAGACCTTCTCTATCGGGCCACCTCCTTCACCGGCACGAATCGTCTAATTTTCGCCCATTAGAAAAAGTGCTTGGGAAAAACAGCTTGCCGACCATCCTGAAGATTTAACGAATTAACGAAGGGAAATTGACTCGCGCACAGTGAGAGATGTATGGTGGTAATCATCGATATCTAATCATTTGTCATATGCATTTTTATTGCTGGGCATATTTTTCTAATAAATACCCATACACGTTTAAATCCTGTATCGACCATTCAAATTAAATCTGATGCATTTTTACAACGCAACGTTGCTTGCCATCGTTACGTATAAAGGTTCGTGTATCGTAGGGCGACATTTTTAGCCAACAATTCATGGTGCAGCGAAGACAAAGACCAAAGACCGAGAGAGAGAGAGAGAGAGAGAGAGAGAGAGAGAGAGAGAGAGAGAGAGAGAGAGAGAGAGAGAGAGAGAAGAGAGAGTACCTTTCCTCTGCACACTTTGCGGCCGCGAAGAAGGGGCCTGTCGCTTTTGTCGCGCTGCACAGACGCGTGGAAAAGAAGGGGGTGAGTTTTGCGGCAGCATTGTCGTGGCTCGCGTTGTCCTTCGCCCCTACCATTGCTGCCATTCCGATAACAAACGTCAAGGTTTGGGGGTCTCGCTTTTCCAGCCGGTGGGCAGCCTCTTTATAGAGTAATTACGCCTACACTTGCTTGTATCCTGCGCCCCATAATATTCTTTCGTCGTTCTTCCAGGTGAGCTATTTTCACCGTTGACGTTTTAACGTTTTTCTTTTTCTGAATTTTTTGCCCACATCCCCCCCCCCCTCTCTCTAGCGTTTTCGCGAAAGTACAATTTCTAGATTGTCATGCCGCGACCGCGGAACAATGAGCCCATGGGCGAACGTGGCGCAACGGTTCATATCCAGCCACTCTTTGTTTTCTGCAGAGCAGATTTGTTGCTTTTGTCGAGTCGCGCAGACGCATGAAAAAGGCAGAAAAAAAAACGAAAAAAAAAAGGGGACGCTTAGAATGCTCACTATTGTTGCGTCGCAACACCCTGTGCTATCTTCGTAACGAAAATCATGGGGCTTCGTCGGAGGTTCTTGAAATATTGCTACCTTCTTTAAAATCGCTCGCTTTTATTATTTTCCTAACGTGCACCAGTCGTGCAAGCCCTTCGCCGTATTCCACGGAAAATATCTCGGAAATGCGACGCCGTTGTTACGTACGTCTTGGCACGATCGCCGCGATCCAAGATAATTGCTACACCTGAAGGACTTTACACCATCCCCGAAACTTCGTAATCGCACATTTTCGGTCACGCGAAATCCCAGCCGCGGAACCACAAGTGCAATAACTTCCGAGACCCGTGAGTCGGACAATAGACGCCCTGATTAGTCGCTCCCTTTTGGCACCTTGCGGGGGTGCGAATTACCCGCAGGTCGAATTGTCCGTGTCCGCTCGAAGGGTTTGCGGCTTCGCTATTTCGCGAGCTGAAGTGGCCGTGAAGGAAGTCCGCTTATACGGAATGCGATTTCTCCATAGGCCCCGGGGGGATCGGCCCTCCCTTCGAGATATCTAGCCCCACCCGTCGGACGGCCATGACTTTGCACCCCCGGCCAGAAATAACCCCGGGCACGCGTTGCGCGTGCCTCTCGCATCTTCACGAGGGTCGTGCCTTTCCTTTGGCTGCTGGTCTCCCGGCGAGTTCGAATTGAGATTACCTCATGAAGGTCGCGTTTTATTGTCGCCCCGAATCGATGCCATCCGCAACCCCCCAGGAACGCTTTGGAAAAGAAGCTTCAAAGCGACTCTCGGGAAATCTGACTAGATTTAGGGTGACGGATCGCGACGGAATTTAAACCGAAGTGGATAAGGCATTTGGGGAACGGATTGGACAGTTTAATGGAAGAAGAATATTTCATTATTATCGCAGCGGTGACGATATTTGATAAAAATGCGATCATTTAGGTTCTTATAACCCATACGTTGCGATAGCTACCCGCGACTGTTGTTTCCCTGTATTCGACGACGATTTTTTGATTACGATAATGGTCCTGGATTTTGACCGCGGATACTCGAGGTCGATATCATCAGTTCTATCGATGTTATTCCGATGCATTGCGGCAAATATCGACGAACAGATCGCAGATGATTTCCCGTGCCACGATCGTCACTGTTAATTTCATTGCTTGCGACCGAACTCGATTTAAACTCGGTTTTATCGGTGGCCTGTATGATAAGAAATTCCATCCGAAATTCTACCACCCCGTTTCATCCCTTAGCGAAAGCTTTGGTAGGGGAGGGGTTGGTTCGATTCAGCCGGTCCTTCGGTAGAAAATCGAAGGACAGCCTCTTGTCCCGTGCGCGCGATGTCTCTTACCCTCGTCTCTGTCGTATAAAATACAGAACGCATTAATTAAAGCATGGCTGGTGATGGGAATGATGTCAGAACGGCGGCGGCGATGGCGTTGCAACGTGCCGTAGCTCAAAGCGGTTTACAACCCCTGTAAATTCGAGCAGCAGGAACAATGGGCGCCTTAAATTTCACTCGTAGGCCGCGCAGGGAATTTAAGCCCGTCCGATTTCGAGGCACTCGACGTCCAAGTGTGTGTACGCTATCAGATCGACACGGAAGGCAATGAAACGGGGCTTATTCCTTGCATTATCTTATATTGCCCTTTTCCTATTGTCGTTAGGGGGTAAGCGGCGGCGATAATGCCATCAAGATTGAAACACATTGACGAGGATGTTTCGTTTTGTTGCACACTCATTGTTAAGGATCTTGATACCATTTTAATTTCCCCCGCCTTCGGAATATTGTTCGCTCTATTAATGAAACGCAAATTCGTTCGTCCCTGCGGTCTCGGAAAATGATAAAACTTCTCCGCATGAAGCGTAATCGTTGAACCCGCTCTGCGCACGGTTCCGCGAACAGTCAAATGTAATTTCCTTTCGTACGCTGATAAAAGAGGGACAGTTATCGCCGCGACCGAGAAACGACCGGGGCTCAAGCGACTTTTGTTACCGTTGCATTTTTCGCGGAGCGACGCGCGATCGTGCGGTAAATTAGCGACGAAACCAGTTGCGTAAGAGAAATTAAACGGCGGATTCGCAGATTTAAGATCCCCAGGAGCGATTGACGACGCGATAATCGGTCACGCAACCGGAGATCACAATAGCCTCGGGTAGCGAGAATAAATGAACTGGTTCTGATACGAGAGAGGGTGAAAGGAAGCCGAGATAGGAAAAGCGAGCGACGTTCTAGCGCGAGCGTTTCTACCCTCCAGTCAAAAGGGTTTATGGCGCGGACAGAAATCCCGCAGACAATGGCTGAATTAATTCCTTACGGTCTAATCGGTCTGTAATGATCCTGATCTTAGTCGCTCTGTCGGGACGGAATTAGCCCAAGTATTCGAGGTCGCCCAGATTGCTACCGTTCGTCACGTAATTAACGACGCTTCGGCCGATGATTTAAGGGTTGATCTGAACGGACCGACTCCCTGTTACCCCGACCTTCCTTTGTTGCCCACGAGACAGGGGGTCGAAGATCGTTTCGCGAACAACCGCCACGAATTTACGCGACTTTTAATTAAACAAGATCCTTAATCACGAAACGAAATTGCACAGTAAACATTAATGTAGTAGCAACATTTCGAACAGAAATGGAAATGAATTTCATCCGCGCAATCAATATTCTTTGTTCTCCCGGCACTTCTTGCAATTCGTCCTGCATCCAATAAATTATATTGCGAACGCTATAAACACACGTGGCGCACGGTCGCGTCATTTCAATTGCCGGTCGCGGCGGTCGAATGTAATCTCGCACACGTGTCTTATCCATTTATCAGTCATAAGCTCTTTATCCCGACGCCCGCGCCCCGAACGATAATCGTTTTACACGATCTTCGGCCACGTGACAAAGTACTGTCGGACCGGTATCTCCGTTTCAACTGTTGCAACTACTCGGTTATTGCTGGCCCGTTGCTTTTATCTACGAGCAATTACACTGCGAAGCGGATTCGGATTACTGCCGCCACGGTATCACGATCCTGCCCGTTAAATTCATTAACGGAATACGACGTTCGAATCGCCTCCCGTGGAACGATAGCCGCGAAAATGATTACGTCGTATCGCGTTGGAACGGGCGTACACTACCCGATAAGGATTTCGAAGTTAGTCTATCCTTCGTTTGCGAATCCCCGCTAGTAATGAGCCGAAGTGATAGCCCCGAAATGATTGGCGGTTCCGGGAGCGTTCGTTTCTACCTATTGCTCCGTTTCTGGGCGAGAAGAAGGAAGTTAATACAGATTCCCGTGGTCCCCCTCACGTCTTATCTGGACGTTTTACGGTTGCGCGGTCGTTGTTCGGCGGGGCGTATCATTTTACCCCGTGGCTCGAATGCGGCCCGGTAAAACACGACGCTCCCGGAGAGGGCGGTTGAAAAAGGTCTAAGGAAAAATAATAACGAAGACGTGGCTCGTTCGGCAACGGGAACGCAGAACCACGCTCTGATAGACATTAGTGCGATAGCGGACCGGCCGCGTCGACGTCCCGACGTTCGTCCCGACTATTTCTGTCGCCGAGCTAGCGGGGGATCGCATCGTTCCGCGGACTTGGTCCGGTATCTTGATGACACCTTGCGAAGCTCTATTGGCCTGGCGGGTATCTTGAATACGCCCGATGGCGCATCTACCCACACGTGAAACTGTTACCGTACCGCGGATACTCTGTTCGATGACGTATCGTTTCCCCCGGGCGCGGAGTTGCTTTATTATCGCGGAAAAGCTCGTTTCATTTTTCGATTACAGAGACAATGTTACGCGTCCGTTATTTGTACGACGCGCGGAAACGTTTTCAATATCTGCGTGCAAGGCGGAAACGGTAAGAACCGTTCGATAAATGCGCGGATCGGGGAACGATGGGGTTTTCGGTCTGTCGAGAAGAATTTTATTACCTCGCGGTGAATGACTCGACGGGAACGAGTTTATGGTGATTCAGTGGTAGAAGAAAATTTGCCAGACAAGTGGGTCGATCTTCGACGAAGCTTATCCGCGCTGAACCACGCGACCTATTCTGTTTCGATCGACCTCGGAGAGGGTTCTTCGTGGCTTGTAGGTGACAGGCGATTACTCCGCGCCAACGGATGGTCATTCATTGACCGAAGAGGGTCATTGCCGTATAGGCAGTAGCGCAATCGAAGCAACGGCCGCAGACCTCGCCTGTAATCATCCTTCGAGCCCCGTTATCCGATTGCCAGGGACCGAACCGGTACGTCGATCCCAATGGTTCAGAGCGTGTTACGGAAAAACGTTTACAAAAATCTGTTGAAAAGAAAACACGAACGCGTAACGCGTTTGAAGGAGGGGGAGGGTGTGTCCTTTCAAAGTTCTGGTCATATTATAAATTCCACTAAAATTGGCTGGCGCCTAGGAAACTCGAAGACTCAAACTTCAGTCTAACTTTTCTTTAAACTAACTCTAAATTTCTTATCGCGACCCCTTGTACTTGCCCTGCATGTAACTAAAAGTCCTTACGTTCAGTTCTATTAAAACTTCGGGGCGACGAGTTTGAAGTTTCGTTCCGGTGTACTGATTCATCACCTATTTTTTCTTGCTTCTAATCCTCCCACCCCCTGTTAACCGTTTTACGCTAGATAAGAATATTCAACGGACTCACGATAACGATCCTCCCTTCAAAATTGGTTAAACAAAATGTTTCGCGTATTAAGTAATACTACGAACGAATAGTATAGAAATTACGCGATGCGTCGCGTTCCTGGGCAAATCGTTCCCCGACAGACCACGGAGGTAATCTACGAGCTACGGCGGGCCGGGTGACTAGGTCGAGGGAAATTTACGCGGCGGTTGAAATTCGCGGTGCGCCCGCGGAAAGCGCGAGCAAACGGGCGAAAAAACCGACGTGATTCGTTTGTATGCAAATGTTTTCTTGTAGCCGTTGGCTTGCACGGCCGTCCCATACCTTTGTCGGGTGAAATGTGCTGGCCCCGTAAGCCGCGGGCGTACACAGGTAGCACGGGTATGCCATAAAGCGCGCCAACTTACCATGTATATTGCGAAGGTCTACCTGAATTTCTATCGAATGATCAGTGTGTATTGGGCGTGTTTGTGTGTTTTTGCACGGCCGTATGGGTTCGAGCCGGCTACGGAACAGGTCGTGCCGCTTAATGTATTCCTGGCGATAAAACCGCATGCTTAAAATATAGGTCGGTTTCTAGGTCGGAACGGTGGCTGGCTGCTACTTTGGTGGTATCCAGTGTCGTATGAACTATACGGGACCGTCCTGTAAAGCAGTCACCTGTAAGCATGTGCTCGCGCTTTTCATGCCGCCATACGGGAAGGGATGATCGTAGCTCGTAACGTTGTCGTACGTGTTTCGCCGGTAGACGTAGAATCCATAGTTCACGCTGGAATTTGTTTGGTCGCTTTTAAATTGGTCCAAATATAGGGAATTTGTTCGGGGAAGTATGCACCGTATGCCAGTTTGAAATGTCACGATCCTCGAATAGATTAAACTGACGCTTCAACCGGAAGCTCGAATCGGTTGATCATGCAGCTCGCAGGTAGATTAAAAATAATTGTACGACAGCAAAGGTCAAAAAGTCTACGCGAACAACGATTTATATCGGACGCTGGTTCCCAAGATATCGTCTACCTTGGGCCGCTGGTAAATTCGCAGAAGCAATACGACAAGTGTTACAGCCGGTGCACCCGATTCCTAACGATAGCGGGTCGAATTATGCTTGAGCGCAAACCACCGTAGTTTCGGAAACCCGCGCCCCGGCCAATGACGGTGGAATTTAATAAAGCGAATGATTACGTTCACCGCAAATCAGTATCGAAATGCAGTCGGGCCGACTTTGATGAATCGCGAACGCCGCCAACGCGCTCGTGGCTCCGTTTCGGCTCCCGCTGTCTCTCTGCCTGCGCTCACCGCCACCCCCAAGATAAGCCAATTTAATTACACCCGTGCAATACCCCGGAACTGATCGAAATGATGGACACCGGGCGCAATTGCTTCGCGGATATGCGACGCGCCACTTGTTCGACGCACTTTGACACAATGCGCGGATCACGTCGGTGTCGTCCGTCTTATTGGTGGCCAATTGTCGCCGAGCTTGCAAGACGCGTGTCGTTGGAAAAATTATGCCCAGCGGTATTGCATTGTTATTGATCATGGCATAAGCTAGACCGCGGACAAAGCGCAATACGCGCGGAAAGAAAAAATAGCCTGGCAATGATAAGAAAATAGATTATTGACGAAATAACACAACGAATAATTACTACAAACGAGGATCGATTTAAGGCGGATCGCGTTTATAGAAAATTGCTTCCCATAGGTTGGAAAATTGCTTTATTTACCATGCAACGATACTCCGAGCTATAAGTCGCTTAATAATTAATTGCCTTAGCCGTGCACTTCTACGTACGTTTCGGCCTGTCTGTTTCTACCGTTTCATTCTAACATTACCGTGACTCTACCGCGAGACAATACAATGGAACGAGCGAGGAGAATGATTGCCTCTTAGTTCCCAGTTCACATAGATGTTTTTACATCTCTATCGGAACAGCTGCCGTTTCCCGGACGAACAAGAAGAAAGTTTTCGTCGGAAGAAAGACAACGAAGGAGCAGCGAGGAGAAGCGTTATTGTACGCTACATTGGCCTGCATGCGAGGCAACGATTAGCACCAGCCGCATTGAGAATTCTCTACGTAATAATAGAGACAGTACACCGGAAGTGAAGGTATTCTACAAAGGCATTGACCACCGGCTTTACCGTGCCGCGTAAATCCCTACGGCGATCAGCGTGAAACACAGCAAAATACGAGGAACGATTACTGAACAAAGAACGCAAATATAATGGAAATATTGCGGAATAAACGAAGCAGCTTTATCGTTTGTTGTAAATAGCATGATAAAATTGTGCGGCGCTCCGTTGAGTACAGAAATGTTGGAGAACGGAAAGCTTCTTAAAAATTGTACGCCGATAGATACGCTGCTGGCGAAGTAACAAGAAAATACGCTTCGAAAGGGAGGGGAGAAACAAAGTGGAAAAGAAAAGAAACATCGGGGAACAGGTTGAGAAGGGGGGAACGGTTGAAAGGGAAGGGGGCTGTGTGTATCGCGTGTGTCTGAATGTACGCAAAATGACACGGGGGCAGTCGGTCGAAAAGGCCCCCCACATACACAGGCGGCCCTTTAGAAAAAAAGTCGCGGATCAGAAAAGACGCGAAGGTTCGCAGAGTAGACGGCCGAAAAGAGGAAGTCTATATCGGGCGGGCCGCGCGTTTAGGTGGATCTTCGACTCTTTTACTTTTATTTGCGCTTTGTTGTTGATGTTCATGTAAGGCTTCGGAAAGATCTATCCCGGTCCTCTCGTGTTTATCTCTTTTCCTCTTGGGGGGGAAAAAAAGAAGGAGAAATAGCGGCGGCTATGATGCAGAGGCGAAGAGGCTGTTGCGGTGGACTATAAAAAGAAAGCAACTTCTTTCAGGAATTCGGCCGTCCGTGGGAATTGCTCTAGATTTTTATTCGATGGTGCCAAATAATAAAACTAATTTTATTTTTGCAAACTGGTCTACTTAGTATTACTCTATTGTACTGGTCGTGCCGAATCAACGGTCTTTACGTTGAACTTCAAAGAAACGATTCTTTCAAAAGAACGGCAAATTGATAATTAACGTTTTGTAACACTTTTCTATGTTTTCCTAACTATCCATGAAACATGGTTATAAAGAATGGTTAGAAGAGGTCAGATATCTTTATAAGTATATCTCGATCTTTAACCTTTCCTCCAAAAAGGGGTGACAGATATAGTAGATACCCCGGGAACCCCTTCGCGAACATTCAACCACGAACACTATCGACATCCCGTTTCCACGATACGCCAGGAACTTCGTTATCCATTAAGGCGTCTTAATCTGGAGAATCCGCTGGAGTAGTTTCCTGTGCAAGTGGTTCGCAGGGGGCAAAGGTTGTTCGAAGAAACGCCGCAGCCCCGTTGTTTACCCCTCGGTGGTAGCTAGTCCCACGGTGGTTTCACGTCACAAAAACAACGAGCGTCATCGAATCAATATGTAAAACAGAAGAAGGGGGCTGTGGAGCACGGAGAATACATTTCCCGTGGGCACTCAGTGCTAAAGAACGTCACAGAAAATTTATATTCCCAAATAAAATATGGCGCACCGTAGCGATTTCAATTTCTACTGTTTTCCACGTCCGTCGTGAACTAAATTTTCTAAGCATCAAATTTCCCGTCTAAATGGAGATATCTCTGTTTTTCTCGATCTATTTCTTCACCGACGATATCATCGTGCCATTTGGAGCGTCGTGGAAACGTTGACTCTCGTTACTAAACTCAAACGAAGCGTTCCCGGACACGAAAATGCGAACAGTTTCTATTTGAACGGTGGGGAAAGGCATTTGTATCGCTCGGTCTGAAGCTCCGCAGCAGCTCGAGTTTCTTGATTTTCTGTCGCCCGGTTTGCGTTCTTAATTGAGAGCAGAAGGGAAACAATGCTCTGGAGGAGGCACAATTGTCAAGAGAGAGGAGCGACGTGTAAAATGAAAGGCCGTGGCGGAAGTGGAGGAATACTAGGTCGCAGATTAAGCAAGATATCGGGTGTAACCTAGTCCCTCTTCCTCTGTAACCATGTTCGTCGAAAACGTACATCGACCATTTTCTGTGCCAAGAAAGTAACCTAGTGCACACACTGTAGCAACCTCTTTGCATTAATACCTGAGTGATACTCCGCCTTCGCGGAAGGAAACTTTAGAAATGCCTATCCTTATTCATCGCACTAACCAACATTTATTGTTCGTTATTTATCGTCTACTTCGCTGAATCAAAAGCCTGCTAATAATACGAGGAAACTTGTTGCTGAAGTACACTGCAGTTATTGCAATGTACCGGCGGCTTTCAAGCCTTCTGGATGGCTTCCAACATTATTTCCAACAGTTCCCAACAGTTTTCTACCCGCGGTTGTTCGAGATCCATGCTATTAATGTCAATATTCTTGCAGTGTTATCTTTTCGCGAATTCAAGTACCCACTTGGAATAGGAACAGTTTACATTCTCTAACCGGCTGTTTCCGTTTCATACGCGTATACATATATATCCGGCCTCTTTCGTTCTGATTCTTGCGGAGTTCACTGTTTAAGATGGCACTTGTGTTTGGAGCTTCGAAAATATCTGTGTCAAAGGATATGCCGGAATTCGTAAAAATTACGGAGTTACAGATATTAAACGTATGTAAGCATGTCTTCATAGTTGGCAGGTTGTTGTTGCCTGGTTTTATACTTGAAAAAAATATATACAATATACTGAAAATATTAGCTGCCACGTGTGCGAACGGCTAATGCAAAGCAGTGTACTCATTTAAAACAATAATTCCCCAAACGGCCCAAGAAACGACGTAAAAAAAACAAATACCCCCTTAAAATCCCATACGCATTCGGGATCTTGAAACTGCAATGGAAGTTGCGTTCGTCGGTGGAAACGAACAACAGACGGCAAAGATTTCATACGACTTCGGCAAAAGAAATCGCCAAAGCAGTCTCGAACTTCTCCAATAATACTTTCTGCCCGCTCGGCTTGGCCACTCTGCCGCGTTTCCCCTTCTCCCCCCCCTTTTTTCCCTGGGAAATAGGTCTTTTCAAGTTTTCATCGGAAGGTCGTTCGGTTATCGCGACCGGACATATTCCCCGCCAGGAATGAAACGCGCTGACTAGTTTAGAACTCCGTTGATCGTTCCTTATACACTTGAGACCCGCGACGAAAAGGAAGGATACAAGTCGAACTTGCGGTCGAAGCCTGTATCACCCCGCGAATGGGAACTCTGATCGAGTTAACGTTGGTACGGGCGAAACATTAAAGTTCAATCAGGTAAAACGCACCCCACCCGTGGCACTTCGCTCGATGAGTGTCTAGGTTACGATTGCAAAGAAAGGTGCGACCCGAGCACAGCTCACTTTCGTATCTCAAAGGGGGTGGATTTCTGCGGAAGGCTCACGGGCGTGAGAATTTCGCGCGAACGATTTCAAACGTGTCCTTAACGGCGACCTCGGGACGTGCCCGGTTCTTTGAAAGACGAGCTCACGAAAGGTGCAAAAAAGAAAAGAAAAGAAAGAAAAGGAGAAGGAGGAGCATAGGAGAGGAAAAAAAGAAGCGCAAGGAAAAAAGGGGTGAATGGAAAGGGAGGAAAAAGAAATTGCTGGACTCCTGTTTAAAAAAATGAGGCCCTCGACGGTGCGTGCATGCCTTTTCGCGGTGATTTTAGACTGGAGGAAGATGCGAAATTATTCTACGAATGTGGTCCATTCATTTATCCGGACTTGTGTACGTATTATTTAATGTCCGCTCTTCATATCCCGGGAGAAATGTTCAACTAAAGAATACCATTAATAATATCGAACATCTACATTCTTAAGAACAGTCTTCTCTTTTTTATCCATTCAAGTCACAGTAACGGGGATGGGAAAATTGCTATTGTTATTCCGATTGCGGTACTACGACTGCTGGGATACGTGGGGGATTGTGTCATAAAAATAGAGTCCATAAAACTCTAGCGAGAAACAGGTCAGAACTTTTCCTCCGTCAAAGGAACTCTCGCCTTCAGAAACGTATCGTTTCTCTACGACTGCGAATAGCAGTGAACATAAGACACTTGTTACCGCAAGAGCGGCTATTTGATAAGTTCTAAAAGCTTGGAACTTCCGGAAACGGTGTTGCCGCCGATGCAGCCAGTTCTTCCCTTCCCATTTTCCAGCTGCACCTATTCCAACGGAGCACCGTGGCAAGAAGGGCGAATCGACGGAAGCCGAAGCTGTTTCCGAAATCGTTACGGTCCCGCGAATTGTCCACGGCGTTACGACGCTTTTCTTCCCTTTTACGGCCGGAAGAACAGAAGGACGCTGTAGTGTAAAGATTATAGCGCGATTCTACTTCATCCGAAAGCGATGAAACGATCGAACTGCTGAGCAGGCAATCAATTTTTTTTTCTATCAGAGTGGCTTTAGATAGGAAGCCTCTCGAATCGACGAGCTTTTTAACTCGATATCCGCAATTTTAAGGAAACCTATCGTCGCGCCTCCCGGAGGCATTTCACTGAATGACCTGGAAGTTTTCACTTCATCGAGCGCTCAATGAAACATTAAAGCTCCTCTAATTTAAGAATACTCTTAAATAACGTCCCTTTCGTATACTATCGACGACCGTCCGCTGCTTTAGACCGAATCACGATCTTTCCTCCGCGTGGCAAACGTACTTTTCGTGCCCCCCCCACACCCCCCACACCCCTGAATAAGAAATAATCGCAAGGACCGCGAGGCTGCGTAGCACTTTTATCGAGCAGATCTACGAGCCGCAGGACACAGAAACAACGGCAGCGACGACGATCGGTCTGGATGCTGGGGCTCGAAGCGCAACTGACGTCGGCGAGGCGGTGCCATGCAGATGCGACCGGTGCACTGCAATTAAATGCGCGTATACAGAGGAACGTAGAGCAGATTTATGCGTCACTGCCGGCTACGAGATATCTCCATCCCGCTCGGTCGATCGTCCCCGTCGATTCGCGGCCTTCTCGTCTCGAATTCTTCGCGGGACAGGCTGCAAAAGCCACCGATCGCGCCCAGCAGGACCTGGACGATCGTTTGCGTATCTCAATCTCGAAGGTGGATACGCGCGGCCCCGTGCTTTGATTAAGTATTAAGCGTGATTAACCGCGGCCCGTGACAGCCGGGCAGAAATTACGACCGCGAAACCGGCCCCCAAGGCTGCATTGTCTCGCTTGTTTTTACCGGGGCTCGGTGCTGTTTTACGACATTTCGAGGGAAACTGGTATCTCGGTAGGGAAGTCGGGTTTATTATCTGGATACTGTTGAGTGGCCGGGGAGGAAGACGAAAACGGGGAACGTAAAGATCGGCTGGGTCCGGACAAGTTTTGACGGGGGTTTGTTAGCCTAATGGACTTCTTGCGGCTTCTGACCAACTTTCAGCTGAACCTACGACTCTGGGGTCGTGCCTACCGGACTTCTACGGGCTCCGACCAACTTTTTTTTTCAAGTCTTCAACGCGTGAGCCCAATAAACTGTAATTGAGCATTACTGTACGTACTAAAATTTTGTACTTCTGTCTGATAATTCTTTTCGGTCTTATTGTAATCGTATCTAATGTTCTACCGAATTCCACGCGAAATTCTTACAAGTCTTGCAAAGCCGTGTTCGGCAAGCCTTGAAAAATATCCTGTTCCCCGCGGGACGATGCCGAGAATCAATCAAACAACGAAAAATAATAAAACAGGAGGGCATTCTGGTTTCACCGGCAATGAGTGCAGCGGAATTTATCATTTTAATGGGCGATGAGGTGAGAATTCGTTCCAGCGATTTTCGGGAACGTCTTCGCGGATGTGCACGGCGGAATCCGCGCATCTCATGCACACTCACACAGTGTCTCGCGTGGCGCGGAACTACAGATTATCGTGTGTATCGTGACGGTATACGTGGCATGCGAGGAAGAATATCGAGCGAGCATTGTGGCCCGATCGTTCCGATCCGGTTACGACAGAACGGACGATCCGGCGCGATAGTTATTTAGCGTACCTGGTAATCAGCGACCATAAAAATGAACATAAACCGACACGTTCCGTACGGTAGGTGCATATGTGCGTGTGTGGAAACGGAGGACGCACACGCCGACACGGCTTGATAGCAATGAGAGCCTAAGTTCCGACAATAAAGCCTAAGTGCCAACTGCGTCGTTTATAGAGGTACTTTTTCTCTTTAGAGCTTCGGGAGACCCTAGCGGTGTGCTACGGCAAAATCGAGTTTAGGGTGTCAAGCTCCATACGAGGGGCTACGACTGGCTTTCACTCTAGCTCGATATACCGTGACGGAGAATTTCATTGCACAGAATTCCTTCTATTCAGTGTTCCTCCCTATACAGAATCGTAATAGCAGTATTTTATTTTCATACCATTAATCCACTCTACTTCGACGATCCAAAGTTACCCCGATTGGGTCGTCTGTAACAAATTACGCCGCGACTTACTTTAATCTCTCGCTAGAAATATTTCGAATAATCGCGGACAATCCCAGCGGTCTCGTGCCCCGACGAAAATGGTGTTGGCACGCGCGACGCAGATTAGCCGTAGGCGGTCGTTCCAGATTGTTGTAAGAACAATTAATAAGGATCATTAAGGGGGCGACCCAGTTTCCTCGGCGGTCGAGGAAGGACGAGGCCAATTCCCTTGGCTCCACGGCACCGTCGCCTACCATTCTCGCTCCCAGGAGAGAGCAGGGCAACGTGTTCACGGCGAAACATGATTCTTGACTATCCCGCTCGGGTCCAAGGATAGATCGTCCGTGGAGATTGTCCGGGGCGCAATTTGTTTCACTGCCTAATACGAATCTTCTTCCACGAGACGCTCTCGCTACCTGGCTCCCGCTCTGGCCGGATAAAATCCGGCTTCCATGTATGCGATCCCACAGCCACGCGAATTTGTCCGGTCGGCCGCAATAGCATAATTTCGCGCGGCTACACAACAAGGGCACGGCCGGTGACTATTCGCGGGGATACTGTGAATGAATGTAGTCGTCGAGATTGCTACCTGGCAAGTTAAAGCTCTCCCCTCGTTGCGTTCGTATTGAAATAATTGCTGAATTACGTATACGCGCGAGCCTCGGTGGCTCATAAATATTTGCCCCGTTTGCAATATTTTTCAAACTGCTAATACCAATTTAATTAAGGGGATGAATCGTCGTTTAGCGCGAGCAACTGCGATACGAGAAATACGGAAAATTATTGCCCGTCTCTCGTTTCACTTATACGGGACACACGACCGCCGCCTCGTATTTCCCCGAAAGGATCCCATAATTCTTCGAAAAATCCATAATGCCTTACGTCATGTGCCACGGTAAGGCCATCGAGAAAAGGCTCGTCTGAATGCACGCCGCATTCAGTTGCGCAATAACGCGAAACAATGAAACCAGTTACCCAGAGAGAAACAAATTAATCACGCGAGGCAATAACCCGGAGCTTTCCATTCGGCTGACCCAGAACCAGCCACGTTCTGCCAAGATCTTTATCAACTCCAAATAGAAAAGTCCGCCGTAGGTATAACGTTGGGCTTCCAAAAGACGACGGAGGCCGGGATAATCCCGTTAGCGCGATGAAAACGTTTCCGTGCCGAGTTTCTGCCAACACGGCTACGTGTACTCTCAATGACCGACGTGGCCCCTTTTATTTCCCCTCTCGTTCGCGAGACGTTCGTATTCCCGTTTTCAATGCAGAACGAGACCGAACGGTCGGCAATTATTTTCGTGGCGAGTTCTAGAGAGCACCACCCAAGTTTCGAGAGACGCAACACGATCAAGGTGGAGCATCGAGGTGGCTTTCATTGCCTTAACTCACGAGATATTTGCATCTCGAGACGGCGTCGATTAATTCTGCCTATCGAGTCGCCATAGTGTCCCTTTCTGTCCTCACAACAACGTTCAACGGATATGCTTTAAATGCTTTGGAGACTTGGATATTTTGCAATTGGGCACGCGAGAATACCCACGTGTGCACGCGCGTATGTTCGTACGAAAGGTCTATGATCACAATTTGTAGCTCATCTTTGTTTCCCAATGGCGTCGTCACTTTCAAATATTCCAGTACGAAGAGAGAGAGAGAGAGAGAGAGATTTCTCGCATATTTTCTGCCGCGAACGATTCGCAATAATGATATGGTAATTATACAAGCATATTCCGACGCGAATCTTCTCACGTAACTGACCTTTTCTCTTGAACGATCATAAACACCTTTAGTCTAGCTGGTGCCCCGATGCGAAGCAGTCTCGATCCGTCTGGCGGTATCGATGGCTCGTAAAAGTCGAAGTAACCGACCGCATCCATCCGCCGCATACGATATAAGCGTGATAAATTTTCAATTTTCTCGATACCGGCGGAAGAGAAATGTTACGAAGGGATGGAAGTGCCGTTCAAGGAACGGCAGGATGATTTAAATTTCTGTAATTGTTTCCTATTGCACGCTGAAAGCCATACTGTGCTTTCTATTTCCGTGGAAGTGCTACGGATCATCCTTTATCGGGTAATTCCGGGCTTTTCTCTTTTTCATGCATTCAAGAACGAAGTGGTCGATTCATTTAAATACCTCTGCTTTCTGTACTTTAACTGAGATATCGTAGCAGGCTATTTGTCATCAATGGTCGACGCATATTGACTGGCTAGCAGGCTAAATGGAATTACCCCGGTAATGGTAAGCACTTGTAGATCTTTCCCGCTTTTTATTATTTTCTTTCATCAGTAAACGGAATTAAAACGGCGAAATCCGCTGAAACCGTTTTCATCCCTCGATCGTCGAATATCTCTCCAATCGTCGCTTGAATATCGAATCGTAAAATCTCTTTCTACTCATCGTCCCCGACGACAATAAATGGGAAGGGTAATAAAAGTTTTTAATAGATCTAGACGCCTTCGAAGGTAACCAGTCTCGATGTACTTTGGAGCGAATCGATACACCGGTTGTATGTATTCTTCATGACCACTCTAACGGACAGTTTCTAAATTCGATTGGTATCCGTAAATGTGACAGTGTTGTAAATTACACAGATATGCCTATAAATGGTCAGGAATAAGGTCACACAGAATTATCGAGACTGGCTCCAGGGTCCACGCCGGGACGAATATGAGAAGCCGGCTGACCATTTCAATGACATGGCACGGTTTATTAAAACACCCTGAATTCTCAACGAATCGAGCTAAAAATTGCCGTTTTAACGTTCAACCGATAGGAATTTTACAGATTATTCGGGTTCAGTGAGTTATACAGGAATGGTAAGGTATGCTTATTGAAGTAGCAGCCCGATAAGTAGAATATGCCGTACCCGGGGCAGACGAAATTTAATCGAGCGGCTGTCTCGAGTATTGAACGGAACAAAAATTAACTCGCGGTTAATAGCGTTTACGTCGCGCTGCAGTGTGTCCACGATCATCTCTCTGACAATCTGACTTGCCTAAACCCTATTCGCAGAGCAAATAAAGAATGTAAAACTATCAAAGGCGCCGACGAATCGAGGGGAAAGCTCGGCGCGTCCGATTCGCGTGATTGATTAGCTGGTCGGTGGAGGTTCGCGTTGCACTAATTTTCCCGGGGCACGAGCAAATTAGTACGAAATTCGCGGGAGGTCCGTCGAGAAATTAAACCGGACCCGAGACCCGAAGGTCGGTCTGCGCATGAAGCAAAGCGCAAAAAAAGGCAAGCTAAAAAGATGAAAAAAAGAACAACGACGTGCTGTGACAAGAAAGCAGAAGAGTATAGCAATATCCGGCGAAAAAATCCGAAGAGGTGGGACGAAGATACGGGGTGAAAAAAGTTACAGAGAGAGAGAGAGAGAGAGAGAGAGAGAGAGAGAGAGAGAAGGAGAGAGGTAAGGAAAGCAAGCGAGATCCTAATTGCCGACGAAACACGCGGGTGTACGCGCGTACTTCGCGCCGTATTCCAAGTCCTCGCCTCGGTACACCCGCCATCCTGGCCGCGTGTGAAGCGAAAAAAAGGGGGAATTACACGTACGAGGCAGGTGGGGGTGGCGAGCAGAACCATGCTGCCCTGTGATATTCATGTTTCCAGATTATTTATGACTCGCGGAACGAGTGGCCGCACGCGTACAACAGTGCTACGAAACGCAACCCGTGCGCCTAACACGTACATTATAACGGGGAAAGAAAAGAACGGACCGTCGGGCTGCCAGTCGGCTGGTCGGGGGTGTGGAGCGAAAAAGGAATAAAATAAAAAGGAATAGAAACAGCCCCGCTTGCGACTACTCGCGGGCGCAGGGGCGTCGTCTTGCTCTCGTGCTCCCCGTGCTTAACACCGTCGACGTGCCATGACCATTCGAATAAATGAGTTCCGCCGCCTCTTTACAAATGTACGCGTGTGTTCAACAACGTTGACCGGCGCTGCGCGTATATAAGTACGTGTGGCTTGATCGTGATGGAGAGAGTAACATAATGCCTGGTAGATAGAACAGCCAGGTATAAGGGGAGGTGTGGCATCAGCACGCGTTACGGGCATAATTCATCCCAAGCAACGGCCGCGACGTGCACGACTGGTCGCGGGGACATACACGTGTACGAATGCACATTTTATCGTCCGACTCCGATAAGGACGAACGTTCACGGAGCGCGAACCACGCGCCCTGCCACGAGTGCACCCCGAGCCCGTCATTCTGTGCCGTCGTCGCCGGTCCGACCAATCGATATTTAATGAACATGACGAACTGCGCCGCCTGCCCCTTGACGATCATGTGCGATTCTCTTAGGCTCGCCGGTTCTGCTCGACGATCGACGACGGACGCGTCTGGCTCGGCTGTGTTTCTTGGAATTTCTAAGGAAATTCTCGGTATTCTCGTTCGAGACGCTCATTGGGTCAATGGAACGAAGGACGGCCGGCGAGATCGGTCTTGGGATGTTCTGGGGGAAGTAATGAGGGACTGTGGGATTCGGGGTTGAAATTGTCCTGGTTGAATCTCGTCTTTATGCAACCATTATATGCGCTATATGTATATTCCTATCCTTTGTCTGTTATACTAGATGTAACTACATGTTTTTATTTCGTTATGACAGGGCTGATTTGCGACACTGTGTCGTTGCGTGAAATTAGGAAAAGCTTTAAGGAAACGAAATAAAATAATGCCTAAATAAACGTTAGCAATCTCATTGGTTTCGTAGTTCCACGATAATGCAGGTAGCAATTATTGGTGATATTTGTAAGCGATGCTTGTAACCTCGCGTAAACACACAGCCGCTTTATCAATTTATTTACGTGCTGGGACAATAAGCGCCGCCGCCCATGGATCGATTGATGCCGGACGTTTTGCACCTTCGGGGAAGGTGGTCGCTTCGCTTCGATCGCGTTTAAACGAAACCGTCGGACGATTCGACAAATACCCTGTGACCAGGAACGCGCGCAAACAAACGAGTTAAATACACCTTTGCTCGTTGCTTCTACGGCCGGGATACGATAAAACGCACGTGGATCGAAAAAGGGAACGTACGTCGGGGGATGTCGTAATTTCGCGTATTAAAACGGCCGCCATACGGCGCAGAAATGAATAAGCCGTTTATCGACGACCACCGACCGATCTGATTTATGGCGGACCTAATATATTTTTACTGCGCGTTTACATTTTACATTGAATTTATAGTACCTGCGTTTTGTACCGTTCTCACCCCTCGCCGTCAGCGGACTAATTTTTTATCCAATTTGTACGCGCGATTAGAAGCGAGTGCCTGCTGCCAGCGAGTGGGAACAGTTGTTCTTGAATTAAAAAATTTCAGTATAATTGAAAGGCGTGGGAGCGGGTAGCGCTAAGCGTTGAATTATTGTAGCAGGGTGTCGAGTTTGTGTTAGGGCATTCAATTTCATTAGCAAGCGGGGAGGAAATTTATTTCAAGGAAGACCCGCTTACGTGTCGAGTTAGAAATGTTCACGTCAATTAGCAAATTGTTAAGTGCTTTTTGAAGACTTCTCTGATTTAATTTAAAAGGTGTTTCTTGAACGATGGATTCCCGATAAAAAAAAAAAGGACACGAAGCAAGGTAATTATGTTTTTATCCTCCTCCATTTATCTTGGAATACCTTTCTCCGCGCAGTATAGCTGCGAGTTATTAAAACCGTGTTACGCACTTGGTAACTTTACTACGACCGGCTTAATGAACGCGATTTTTCGACGATCGCGCGTTTCTGTCTCTGATCGTCGGTTCGAGATAAATTAAAATTAAGCAAAGCTTGGCTGCAACGTTGCAAGCAGAGCGGAGGAAACGCGCCCGGCGAACGAGCATCGCGTTGAATTAATTGAATTCATTGAAATCTGAAGGCTTGAATTCATTCAGTATCTCTCTTCTAGGCGAGATTGGAATCTCGAGAAACCGCAATTAACGAACGGGTAGACCTTCGTCAGGACTTGGAATAATTTTCTTCGAGCCGGGTTAACATCGAGTCGAGAAACCAGATAGCTAGAAATCGGACTCGAAACTGTTTGATGGAAGCATTACAAAGAAATACAATTTAATACTATCCTGGAATCTCCAATATCGATGTTAAAATGTTTATTATTAATATCGACGATCGAATTTCTTCGATCGGAAGTCCCAGCTTCCTCCGGGTGCACAGGTAGAAACTAGCGAAGGGAGTTGGTGCACGGGGGCAAACCTGTACATTCCTCGGGACGAGGCCACGGCGAAACGGACGAGTACAGAATCCATTTAGATAAGTAAACGACTTTGTTAATTAGATTTGTCGAAAGTAAGAAGGCGGCGGGAGGGGTCGAAGCTGGGGAAGGTGAAATAATCCCCGGTGCACTAAACAGAGGAGTTGAACTGCGCACGACCGACAAAGAAACTGCACGTTGCACCTTTGACAAAGATTTGCAAGAAAGGCGAGAAAGACGGCGCAGGCTGGAAACAGAGCTGGTGCGGCTGGTGCAAGGGGGTGGGTGGACAAACGAGAGGGAAAATGGGGGCGTACGAAAGCGAGTAAAAGTTTCTCGCGATAATTGTCCGACTTTAAAGCGTCTCGAGACGCTAAATAACGTGCTCGAACCTTCCTTGTTCTCGTTGCTGCTGTCGCTGAGTTGTCTCTGATTTCTTTCTCGCGAATGAGAACGATCGTGCACAAAGTGAATGAACATAAACGCTTCAACCGTCTTAGTTGTTTCAATGTTAAATTGCACGTCTCCGTACGGGTGTACTATACGATCTACAAATTACAAACAAATTGCAATTCCACAATTGCATACAGCTTTTCAATGCAAAATTTCATGCATTTTATCGTAATACAATTAATTAGAACTAGGTCGACGTTCATGGAATAGAATGAGAAATATTAATTAATAGTAATACTTGTTTTACAAGCGTATGGACACCTACGTGGAACATCCACGGGCATAAATTATTTAGCAGGTATTAATAGTGCAACTAAATTGTCCTTCCCCTAAATGAAACATGACCATTTCTCGCACGTAACGGACGAGACACGCAAGCGTACTTTCAAAACGTGATAGCAATTAAAGTGTTAATTACTCCGGTGAACGTTGAATCGGCGAGAGGCGCGGTTGAGGGAAGACTTAGGGTGTTCGAGACGCGGGGGTTGGTAAAAAGAAAAAGGGTGCGGCGCAGTCCGACAAAGATTCGCGAGAGAAAAGGGACCATCCGAGCGGAACACGTGGCGAAACTTTTGTACGATAATTGTCCCGCTTGAAAATACGTTCGGTCGTTAAGTCCTTGCCGGTTGCTCGGAACAAGCTTGACCCCTTTCGTCTTCTGACACGACGTAATGCGCCCCCGCATTTTTCCGCCTGGTAATTCGCTCCCCCTGCACGCGGAGGTGCCACGGCTGCAGGCAGAATGCGCGCAAAAATGCTTAGCCAACGTGCGAATACCACCAGCAGGCCATAATAAATATTCCCAGGCGAAGTTGGACGAAAAATTTGGTACACGACGAAGGTCGGTTGCTGCATCTTTTATCAATCTAAACTTCTCTACGAGCTCTTGGTGCCTTCATAGGAGCGTGTTTCACGAGAAACGACTCATTAAAATTTTCCTCGGAACTTGATTAAGATAAGTCTCCCGCAGCACCAGTAAAAGAGTAAAGACCATGCACTACTGGAAATATTTATCGCGTGTCGCAACGACGCCCTAGACAAAAATATCATTGCTCAAGCCATTTCGTCGGAAAGGGCACGGGCCCTTGACTTCGAACTATGGAATCACGAGACAGTATTAACCGGGTGGGTGTTTATCGTCGCGGTGAAATTCTGTCGATACTCGAAGTCAACGGACGCGTCTGGGCTCGATGCTTTACGATCCGACCAAAATTAAAAGAGCACACGGGCGAGAATAAAATCGGTACTTTTCGCGAAACGGAGACACATGTTCAAGGAGGTTTCCGCGAAACTGTCGTCCGTAGGGGATCCGCGAACAAAGAGGCGGGTCTCTTGGCGCAAGAAGACGAGGCAGCCGGTGTCCGACGAAAGGAAACGCGGTGCGCCGTAACGGATAGATAACGATCGTGGGGATCGCGGATCTAGTACCGATTCACGGTCTCTCGTTCTCCCGAACAGGGCCATACGTATGCCCGTTTACGTATACATCTACCGGACGCGAGATTCCAGCTCCATGGAAGTAGCTGCCCCTGCAGTTAAGACCTCAGGGTATCAGGTTTCCCCGATTGTATCATCAAACGGTCTCTGCTCGGTTTCTTCGTCATCTTCCACCGCGCCAGCACACTTGGTTATTTTCAGCCTCCCCCTGCGCTCGGCTTTCTCGTCCCTATGATTCCTTGCCCGTGGCTGGCGGTGGCGACGGCGACGCCGGCGTCGTGCTTTTGAGAAACGCGTTTAATCCGTAAGGACATCTCCGCGATAGGGGTCAACGCCAGCTGCACGCCCTGGGTGACGGCTCGCTCGTTTCAGCGTCTGCATAGGCCGGCTTGTATCTCCCAGCGAATGACTCTGCTTGCCGCTGATCGTTGATTGTGCTATTGATGATGAATGGCGTGTAGTTTGCGGGATTTGTTTGGAGGGCTTGTTGAGCGTACGGTGAAACTTGTAATTGCTTGGGAGAGAAGGAGGGAATCACTTAATCATGCGTGCTGCGTTATAGGATTCCTTCATCCTATCTCGGGGGATCTGTGTTTTTACGCCGGGAGATGATTCATTTGGCCGTTGTCGCGCGAATCGCGGGACATTTTAGTATATCTGCTTGGTGTGTGTATCGGTGGAACTACTTTGATCGTCGATTCGGACGGTCATTTTATAACCGTGGCTCTATTCTTTTGACGCACTCGCTGGTGGTGAATTTGTATTTGTTAATCCGCGCGGAGCAAACGATTCTGTCAAAGGAAGCGAATGGTCGGGGCGGCGGAGCGAATTGCCCTGTAACTTCCTTTAAGTGCAAACACCGAGTGTTCGGCGCCCGTTTTCTTTCAACGAACGCCCTCGATTTATGCGTATTAAATATAGAGGCTTTTAACCGCGAGTCCGTGAGTACCGAAACCGATGCTTAATGCGCCGAATATTTATGCGCGCTCGACTGAAATTCGTTTGCACTTTTTCGCCCCGCTGTGGCGGTGGCGAAGAAGAACGCAAAGCGAGAGGGCGAGATGGGGGAGAGCGCAAGGACATGCGCGCAATCCGAGACAGTGTCCCATTTTGGCTAAGAGGATCGCCGTCTCGACGACAGTTTTAATAAATTTCAACGATTTCCAGCGGGAAAGATCTACACGCGCCGCAACACACCACCCTGGCTTGCGAGTGTCTGCGACGAAACAGATAAAACGCGGACGTCCTGCGTTCAGCAGGCGTCGCGACGGGTCGTTAGAAGCTCGATCTATTGAATCTCGCACGGCGAACCCTTAACCCAGTTATTTAACCGCGAGTATATTCTGCAATTGATGCGCGACATTTCTCTCTGCAAATTAGAATGTTATTACTGCGATAAATTCAAGGCTCGTAATGGTACAAATATTGGAGAGATAATTTGACGAAGAGCTCGAAGATAAACCATTTGACGTCGCGTAAGATTCTAAGTACCTTTTTTATCATGAACTTTTTAATCGCGATTCCATTCTCTACTAACCATTATCGTTTACGGCGCAGTAATTTGGAAACGAAATCGCCATAGTTCTCCCGGAGATTTCGGCGTTTCCCACTAAAGTAGGGGAAATTAGCTGGGTGAAAAATTCACGAACGGTTACGAGGTCTCGGTATCAGTAACCGTGGTCGGATAACGAGACAATTAACTGGAAATTAAACAACGCCGTTAATAGAAAATCGACGGCGGAGCCCATTCATAACGAGCTTATCGCGGAGTTAGCCGAGGTTTCGCGGTAGCTGTTCTTTCCGTCTCACAGCGTGTAATGGATACCCAACCCCGGCTGATGATCTATTACCGCGAAAATAGGTCAATTAGACCGGCTGGCCTCGGGCCACGAGGTTCGTCCCGAATTTCAGGTTAATTCTGTTGGCTGCTTCAATTACTCTCGAGGCTGGAAACGCGGCAGATCAAAGCGACACATCCGTTAGAACGATTTGCAGTCGCGGGGAAAACGTGAAACCTAAAATATCGGTCCGGTGATTCCGCCGATTCTAATTTGTTACCTGTGCCGCCGAACTGGAACAATTCGAAGTCGCATTGTCTTCTTTGTCCACTAGATGGATTGGTGAAATCGTGTGCGAATTGTATACAGCTACGAAACGGTAGAGCACAGAGAAAAATATACCTTGAGATACGAATTTTCTTCCGATTGATTTGCCCCCATATACCATAAAAGTTATAAGCAAAATATCGTTCTTTGGCACTAGTGTCAATGTCATACGAAACTATTGACAAACAGTGAGAAAAATGTACACATACTGTACATGCGTATTTAATGAATTGATTATTTGAAATATTCATCGGAACATTTATGATTTTATTCATGGCGACGAAATTTTTGGCGATGTCGCTCCGCAAAACGGGCCTGGAAACCGATCAATAAGCCTTTGCAAATTTGATAAGTAAACTGCTCCGTGTGGGGCCCCGTAATGGATGGTTCAGGTTTCCGTGTTTTTGCGTCTCGTTGCGGACCAGCGTGAAGATTGTACTGCCACAATGTAACTGGTCGATAGGCAGAGTGCGAAGATCGTGTTACGAGTGAAGGTACGAGAATTAAGTGCTCGCGTGTGTTCGACGCTTCGTGTAATTTTACTTTGTGCACCGTTCCACGGGCAAGCTGGAATTTCATTGAAGCTTCATCTACCGCGGGTCACGGGTAATAGGGACGGAAGGTGTGTACGAAAGAGAGAGGCAGAGGGAGGGGTTGGAACTTTCTTTGAAAAATGCGTACACAAGGCTCGCAGATAGAAGTGTTCAGAGTTTCCGGGGGCAAAACAATCCTGCAGGTCGGCGAAGTTAAACGGGGCGTTCGCGATAATGCGATCAGACAAGCAAGAAATTATGACGAATTCAGAAATCGTTTATTTCCACGATGTTCGTGCTTACGCGCGACACACGATTTGTCGCTTACGTATTTCGCGAATAAATTATACATAACGTTCTCGCCCGCTTTTTGTGTTCACTTGATGTTATCGTTAACGAAATTGCAAGAGAATTGACATAATTAATTCAATAGAATTGCCCGAGTCAGAAACGTAAAATCGTGCTCTCGCCGGTAACAGTGATAAACTATTAAACGGTGAACATAACGTTTCCCCTTTAATGAACCGACGAGCATGATCAAGTTATATTTATTATGTTACGCGAGCTAGTTGGGGCCTAATTAAATGGTAATGGCGTATTATTCCTGGAGGATATTAAATTCACCGTTTGTATCGAGTATGCGTTTACACGATTCAATACTGTGTCGTCATTATTGCACCTTGTCCCTTCGTTTCTATAATTTCTTCGATCTAATCCTGCCGCGATAGTCCTGGCGATCAACGAAATGAACGAAAGCGAAGAAGAAAGCGTGGAAGCAACTGAAGAACACTGATTACTGATTACCTGAGCGTTCATAAAAGTCCGATATTAATTTTATCGCGGCCGCGGATAAAGCAAAAGAAATCGTCGGGGATGTTGCATTCGAGAAGTAGGACGGGCACCTTCGCCAAAAGTATCGCAATAAAAGGGACCGCGGTGTCCGTGGCGTGATATTAAAAGTTCCAGCCCGACGTTAATGAAATTGTTCTGAGGTGTATCTCGCGTTAGCATCGACCTTCCTGTCTACGTGCCATGCCCCTCGCCGCCTGTGTTCTCGTCGGTCTCATTAACAGCTCCCCACCTTTTCCCTCATTTGTGTGTGTGGTTTCTTTTAACCTTTTTATTAGAAAGGAGAAACGCGTGCAGGGAGGATGTTAATCACGGTTGACGCGTTTCACGTGGGCGGTCAAGCAAGCGGACAGAAATTTATCACGGAATCGAAAGGATAGGCCGCAATAATTTTAATAGAATATTGTCATGAAGAAACTATGCGAATCGATAAATACCCTTTCTCCGCGTTGCGGTTAAAATATTGCGTCTCCTGTCATTTATGTGTTATTTAACGACTGTTGGAAAAGGCTTTTTATTTTAGCACGTTTGCTGATTGGTCATACTTGCCGCTTCTTATAATCCCTGATCATTCCCGATCGTCGATGCTCATAATCATCCAAGATGTTTTACATGAGACGTATAAACTATCCGACGATTTCGCCCGGGATGCCCCGCACAAACTTTCGTTCCGTGTCGCTTCGGGAAGCGAATTAATTGTCTGGCGAATTATTGCCGGCGCGTCGTAACGCGCACTTCCGTAGCGTTTCGAGTACGTCGAAAGCATCAGGTGCAACAATATTTCTGGCACATGTGGCGCGTTATATTGCTCTATAAAGACGTACTTTCTCATTAAGAAGTTTCATGCCATTCGCCATTACCGGGGCAAGCCGTATGAGGCATGCATTTACGTGCCAGTTGTTAATAAATTCATCGCGCCTTCGCTATAAATAACAATCATTTTCGCGAGAAACAACGGTGAACGTGGAGTTAGGGGGATAAGTACAAGAAGCGGGGGGGAGCAAGAGGAAGTGAAAGAAGGAAAAAAAGGAACAAGGAACTGAAGAGAAAGGGATCGCGAAAGAAAGAAGGCGGCACGGCCGGCAGAAGACATTATTCTTCTAATCTGTCTCGATGCAGTTAAACCGCAAATTGCATTACGCCTATGTTTTATGGTCTTGCTCCAGATTAGTTTTATTTATACAGCGTTCAGCGAGACAAGAAGGTACCAGCATTCGGCTTCGTCCGGCCGTATACGGTTCGAGAGTATTATTTTTATCGCCGGCGATAATGTTAAAGAATTGGTCGCTGTCACGACAGGATATTCGTGAGTATACGTTAAGCGTCACGTGCTCGCGTACAAAAACCATTCCATTCGGGCTTGTGTCCCAAACCAATGGAAATTAGGTCGGTGAACATTGGTATCGCGTCTAATTTATCACGAAGGAAATTTATTTTCGATTAAGTTGCAACTGTCGGAACTCTTGTTCAACTGGGCCAGCGGTCTAAGCTCGGAACAACGAATGGAGAATGTGCCACGGAATTGTGCGGAAACGGGGAACAGTTTTGTTCGTAATGCGGCTGAAATTAAAGCTGTAACAGTGAAAAGATAGACGGTGCATGCAGATCCAATAGAAATTGCTGTGGGTCTCGCGGCATCCCCCGAGACGAGTCTGAGGGAACAACGCACATGCATATGAAATGGGCCTGAGGGTTGTTGTAAGCCTCGGCCTGCGGGAAATAGTGTTTATACCGGCGGGTAAAGAATGTTACGAAACACGGTCCACGAAAACGTGAAACGTCTTAGGAAAATTTAAGCAAGCCCCCTTGAAAGGCGATAAATTTACACTGGGAGAGCGACGAGAGTTAGTCCAGAGGATACGGGGCGATTCTTGAGAGTGTGCAAATGCAGGATAAATTCGAGGTACGCGAAACGTTAAATTAAAATAGAATCATCTTATCTTACTATTCGATGCGCGTCGTATCATACATTTTCCTGATAAATCATTTATGCCGAAGTAACGCTTCTGTCTCGCTTTGTACGACCGACGTGTTGTATGAAACATTGGATTTCAACTACGGACCACTAATTTCACGCTTCTATCGATAGATTAAAAGCGACGCGGATTTAACAAATTCCATTCGTAAATGGAAGCTTGAAGAATTTCATTGCACTTCCCAGCCATTTCTATTTATACAAATTGTTAGGTATATGCGGGCGAATTTTTTTTTTTTACCGAAACTGTAACATTGTCACACCGTCTTCGTCGTATCTGTTCCTCCAACTGATTCGCCGATGGCACAAACGTGTCGCAGAAAGACGAAGCGTAATACTTAGCTTTCGTCACGCGTTCGCTGATTCGACCGATATTTATGAGACAGCCTGTACAAACAGACAGACACAATCAGAGCCGGGGAGATGCCTTTTTAGAAGAAAAAAAAAATCCTCCCAGAAGAGAGTGGATACGTTCATTGTGTCGCTCTGTGTGTCATCGTGGAATAAGCAAGACGTCTCTCTGCCAATTTATCTCAGCAATACTAGCCGTCATTCCTCGTTTCAAAGAATATTCCAATGGGGATTGAAATGAATGGACCACCACCTCCTCCTCCTCCTCCCTTATCCCCTTTGTCGTATCTTTCGGGGGGATGCTCTTGATTATTGCTCGGGAAACAATGACTAGCGAAGTCAAAAAAATCGTCCGTCACGGGAATGCCGCTACAGTCGTACACGATCGAACGAGAGAAGATTGCCGTATCTTCCTGCCAGCAGTTTCGCTATCGAAGCAGCAATATCGTGACGGCGGCAGTTTAATCAAGCTTTTATCACGGAGGACGAGACCGGCAAGGAATTTTTAGGGGAGTAACTATAAATACTAACAGCTTTATAAATATTCTCCATTCTAGAACACGGATTACATTATTATGAAATGTTCAGAGTGATTTTCTCTCAGCGAAATTGACACTCGAACACCTGTCAGCAGAAGTTTTTACTTCGGTCGAAACGTAAACGAAATACAATTGAAGACACGTCGTAAATAATAAACGAAGCGGAATTAAACTTCATGTAGTATCTACACCGAAGACAGTTTATCTCGTTGATGACTATCTGTTGTACCTGTCAAATACGCGCGTTATTATTTTTCCTGCAAGAAAGACACCTTTCCGTATCAAGTTCACGCGAGCCTATCGGTTGCACGCGTACCTTCATTCAACGTTAAGAGCAGCGCTTCGTATTGAACAGAACGAATAAACTAGATTGGAATATTGATTAGCATGCAGACGCGTATCAATCCGATAAAAGAAAACCCCGTGGAACTTAATCGACTAGGTAGAATCTACGCACCTGCGTGCCCGGTTGACCTGCAACCGCGGAATTGAGATTTAACCGATTCAAGCGGCGGTGCGTCGCGCTGCAACGACGGCAAATATTGCCAATACTCCGGCGTCAATTTGCGATAAAACGTCCTCGGTTATGAACGGCAGATTGTAAATATTAATTTCGGTCGGGAACGAGTTTCGTCGGGCGGCCGAGTGGCCTGCTCGAAAATCTGGTCGCGTGAAAAGCTAACTGCGCGTTTCACGCGCGCCCGTCAAATCGAAATGCGCCCTCGAACCGGCCGTAATTTTTCCCTCTGCCAAAAAAGGGCAACGATTCCGTTTCTCCCTTTCGCCCATCCCCTTTCTTCCGAAATACGCCAACCTTCGCGTAGCCGTTTCCCTGTTCGCGACGCGGGGGTCGATATTAGCGACGTGACAAGCACGGGCGAGCTCGAGAATCGACGACGAAGCCCCTTCTATGAATCCTCCGCGCTCATCAAGATTCCGCGTTTAAGCTCGCAAAGTCAACAACACGCGCCGAGGGAACACGCTGATACACGCAGAATGCAGACGTCGCACAGCGGTCGAAACCGTAAAAACACGAGCTACATTCATAGCACCTGTGATTTACACATTATTCATTATGAATTGAAAGATTTTGAAATATTGTTTGGTGGAAAATGGTTCTGATATTTCCTGTGGATTGTAGTTATCTCTCAGGTAGCAGTGAATCAAATTTGTCACAGCCGACATAACGACTCTTACAATACTGCTTTCATCATTGAGATTCATAATCTGTAAAAAAAGCTATATTGAAATTAAATGTAGAATCTACACATCCAAATACGCGTTTATGACGTTATTTAATTGAACGCAAACACGTTAGCAAAAGGTTTGAAATAAAAAATATATACAAAATTATTTTAAAAAGTTAAGTTAAATAAAAAATTTTTGAAAAGAAGAAAAAAGTTTATCAATTATTTATAATTGAATTTAGCTCGCGCTTTTACTGTTTCGGACCACTGTGCGTCGTCGTCGTCGTCGGTGGCGCTCGCGCGAATCCGCGTTGGAAAAGCGTGATCGGGCAACTGTTCCCGATATTAAAGGATGCCATTCACTCGCCGCCTCTTAATACCGCGCTCGGGGGTAAAAATTTGCATGGAAAGCGAAAGCGGCGACACAGTGCAAGAAAGGGGGATGGAAGATCCGGGCTGGAAGGGGCGTCAAGGGTGGTCGGTGGAAAAGTGAAAGCAATTGGACCGCGTCGTTCTGGCGAGCTTGGAGGATTCGTTTGGGAGGTGTGCTGCAATTTCGCTGTTTGCAATTGCGAATGGCCAATAACACGAACGATGGGTAGGTATATGCTGGTACCGCGTGACTGTGCGGATTTTCTTGGAGGACCTGTTTCTGTTTCCCCGCTGGCGAAGTGCCATGCAATTCATTGATTTGAGCGGTGGATTTTAATGGGCACTGGGTGACATCCTTTTCAAGGGTGCGGTATTTTATTTTTGCAATATTCTCGAAAGCGTGAAAGGCTCCGGGAAACTAAAGGAAGCCGAGGCTTTCGTTTAACACGCGTTACAGCCGAAGGGCTGGCCCGTGAAAGAAGGAGGAGCCAGACGAGCACACCGTTATGAACATCGGTTTTGTTCAGAGGATAAGTCAAATTCACAATACACCAGCGTAATCTCAGACAACGAAGATCTTGCGTTTCGAAGGATAATTAAGGAACCTTGGAACGTCTGCGCTCCTCTGATACGAGACAGAAGTCAATTAATAAGCCTTTGTGAAGGAGCCAGTTTAGTCATTGGACGTACAGTGGCTATATAATAACCTTGGCCAGCCGATGGCAAACGCCGCTATTCAAGAACGTCAGCGGGCAGAGGGTTGCCGGTGGGGGTGTACAATGGCTCCTTAATCCCGAAAATTTTTTTCAATTATCCCCCCGGAAGGATTCCGCGGACCCGACGGCGCCGGGCCGACGCCTTTCCCCCTGCCCCGACCGAGAAGCTAATTAAACTTATTTCAAAATTCGCCGCAATTTCTTTGGCAAACATTATTCATTGTTAAGTGGCTATCTAGCTCATTTTCCCTGGCCGCGTTTCCACTTCCTGCGTCCCGGATAACCTTCTTCTAGCTGGAAAATTGAACGACCTCCGAATTAATCTGGCCAGCTTGCTTCCGTCCGGCTATCGTTGCGTTTCCGTAATCACGATCCCCCACCGCCCCCTATCCTATTCTTTCCCTCTTCTTCCCATTGAAGATTATAAAGTGCACCGTCGAACAGAAAATTGGATTTCCACCGTGGAAACTTCTTCATCGCGCCTCGGTCGAAAGAAACGCCCGGTCCGCCCGGCAATCCGACCGTGGCGCACGGGGAGTTCCTCTTTGCTTTCGAAACAGACACACCTGGTCGCGATGTTATTTAAAACGTGCGACGACTCTGCTCTGTCGTCGGGCTGTTTCAGATTCTTAGAATAAGCAGAGGCTGTAAGGACGAAACCGGTGGTACTTTAACACGACGTGAAATGGAAAGTACAATTATTCTTTGGATCCTCTTAGAAGTTTCTAAGCTATCTCAGTTTGTAAGCCGGTCTTACCCTAATTCGGCTGGAACTTTCGGCCGACGGTCATGCTAGTCGAGCAGGCAATGCTTGACGTTCGTTCAAGTTGGTGAACTCGAATGTTGAACTGGGAAGACACGCTTTACTTGGGTCCTCGGCGACGAGAATGAATGTTAAAACTTAAAACTTGTCAGTTAAAACGTCCATGCAAATTAAACTACGGCCCCGGAGTTTCTAAAGGCTCCGGTAATTAATAAATGTTTATCGGATCTTCTGTTTAACTTGTCGCTTTTCTTTTCAGGCGAAGTAAGAGACACTAATATTAATTGGCTGTAAATTCCTCGCGCTGATCTGAACCGCATATACCATTTCGAAAGTATTACGATTTCTCGTATTTTACGCCGAAATAATCTTCGCAAATTTCTGTGCAGCTGCACAAATACCGACGTGTATCCGTTCAAACAGAAACTTATCATTCCCTGGCGGATAAATACTTGCTGTTTAACCGCTTCCCCCCTCCCCACCCTCTCTCTCTCTCTCTCTCTCTCTCTCTGGTGGCCCGATAATAGTGGGGGCCACAGTGACAAATAAATGATTGTTATAGACTGTCGCATCGATTCGGCAATCGCAGGCAACGAAATGTAATTGTAATCGTACAGAATTCATTAGTCCTCCAATTAACGCGGTAATAATTTCAAGCCACGGTGGATAAATTGGTTTTCAAATTTTAATTCTCGACCGTGATTATTCCGAGAGTTATTGGCTTATTCAGTTATATACAGTTATATAATTCAGTTATATAATTACGCAAACGACCGAGCACGGACCGCAGCGTGATTTCAAAATATCATCGACGCCGCTTTGTTCCCGGGCGAGCCTCCGAATTTGTCGCCGGAATGGCCAATCGTGCGAAAAATTTCGATAGCCGAAGATACTTTCGCAACGGAACCAGAAAGAAATCCATTTATTCAATCGTTCAATCGACAACGTCTTTTCAAACTTTTTACCTCGTGCATAGTTTAAATTGGCGAACGAAAAGTGAATCGTTTCCCATCCGTCCCGTACTTTTAATTATCCTTAAGATGGATTATCCTCTCCATTGTTCCCTTTCGCACACCAAATAATACCGAAGGGTTGATAGAAAAATAAATAGGCCCTATTATCTCCTGTATAAAGTCGAGGGTCCCTCGCTGTATCGCAAGTCAATGAATTCGCAAAGCCCGCGGAGACAAAACTAACCAAAGATTCCTATCCAGCTTTGGAAGGTATTCTTCCATTGACAGAGCTCGCGTGCATAGGGGGAGCTCGTTAATTTGCCCGTGAAATTGCCGCCCGGTTAACTGTGCTTTTTATCGACTGCAAAAGGGACAGCGCGTGTCAATCAGGGAGGCGCAGCTCGTTCCGCGATTCAGAATTGAATAGTCCTCTGCAATTACGCTCGTATCTTTGCCATCCAGGCCGCGCGGAGGAGTATTCAATTTTTATCGTCGCGTAATATTCCACGAAGACGGCGTAGAGGGGGCCGTAAGCAGCGGGGGTTGCGAGATAATCGCGTTTGACGGTTCAGAGCACTCAGAAATTAACTGGTTCAGCGCCTCTAAAATTATTATGAAACGCTTCCTCGTGGACCGTTTTACTCCTTTGCTCGACTGTTAACTGAATTTTTCAAAAAAAAACCCGCCCCATCAGCTGCATTCGATTATACCCGAATTGGCCGCAACCGGGAGGACCGTTCAGAAATAAACATTTAATGGCAGGAATGAAATATTCAGCTGCTCGGAAGCACGAGTGTACGAGCACTTTCGTAAATAAAATGGTATTAGAAGCAAAAAAATCGTAGCAGAAGTAGAAGTCACGGCAAGTCAATTCTTGCATTACAATTTCGCACAGTAATTTCAGACTTCGGGAAATACGGCAAATAATATTTTTACACGACCAATGCTAGCATCAAAGGGGGTGTACGTTAAATACGTTGGAAATCGGGTCGCGAAGCTTGCCCCTAGTGGCAAGCAATTTCTTGACTTAGCGGCCACTTTGCAGGAGCGAAACGAAATTGCATTCGTTACATCGCAGCGGGCCAACACCTTGAACTTTCTCCACGACAGGGCATTTTCAACTTCGTTACAACTCCCGCCCGGAAACTTGCAAAATAACGGAGGCCGAGTTTTTGGGGATTTACCACGCGGAAACTATGGACCGAAGTCGATACACTCGATGCGATTTTTTCTCGCTTTAGACCGTGAACACCGGAAACGACGAGAAGACGCGACACCTCGTCGCTCGAGTTAAATCGAACCACGCCACTGTCGAAGTACCAGAAATTCTTGCAGTCTTTAATTGGAGACCGTCGTAGCAACGGTCGTAAATCCATTTCCATGCCCAACGGGCGTCAGAAATATTAATGATCTCCGGGGAAAGAATATCCCTGTAAGATTCATTATTCACGCGTCTGGTTTGACACCAAATTTCCGACTTAGGAAGGATCAATGGTATTTTAAAAAAATAATAAAGTTATCCAATTTTGAACAGAGCTATTACTAGGTGATGAAGTTCCAGCTTTTATAAATCAAAACGAAATAAAGTTTTATGTTCTTATGTTTTATCCATCCTGTTTAAATCCCATGTCATAGTCGATGCTATGTTTTGTAACGGTCGGAAAATTTTCTGGTACTTCGTGAACGTTTTCTCGTTAATAAATGAGAGTATCTCGATGGCGTTTCGTCGTCAGAGTACAAGCAAGTTAATATCCAATGGGGCAGGGTAACGGCGACGAATTAAGGGTAGTTGGCAAACATGCATAGCAAATACTGGACTGCTACGTTGGCCTCTCGCGGTAATAATAATAACAAACTATCCTGAAAGCTCGAGCACACGCTCTGACTGACTTAGCCACTTGAAACGATGCCCCAAAGTAACCTTTTTTGCGCTCTTTTCCCGAACACCGACCGAACGATACGTGTTATGACACCACGATCTTTCGTGTTTGCCTTCTGGCTAGAAAAAAAATTTGAGAGGGTCATCCTGAATTGACGAATCATTGGCTTGGACAGAAGGATCGTTTTAAGCTTTACGACGAACAAACAGTCACCCGGTAGGGTCTCAAGAATCAGGAATATTTTCGATGTTATTCGAGCACGATTGAAAATGTCAGTGGAATACCTGCGGTGTTTTTTGAGAAAATATTCAGCCAACGTGCGAGGCATGATAAATATAAATGTACTAACAGCTAATTTTGCCCAAGGAACTTTAGACGTACAGCGTTGAATATTTGCGAAAACAGAGCAAAAATATATAATGCGTATGTCACCCACCTTTTCATACGGTCCGTATAATAATACATATTCATACATACAATACGAAATATGAACGTAATAAAAGACAATGCATGCATATAACAGTTTAACATATCGCTGATAATGGTACCGTACCGAATCTGAGCACCAATTTGAATGCATTTTTCATGTCTTAATTTTTGTTTTCATTTTTAAACCGGGAGCTTGACACCGTGCGTGTATACGCTCTATAAGATACTTTGGCTTTCTGTATGCAAAACAGATAACAGCTGTGAAATAGTAGTCGATCGTTGTACATGCAATTTCAATCGCATTTCTTTCAAGCGAAACGTCAATTTTCGAAAATTTTTCTACGCGACACGACGTAGAAAATCATCTGTCGGTTGAGCAATGTATCTATAGGCCCTGGCAACAACGCACGAAGAGAGGGGCTCTTTCCGCGGTTAGTACGAACGAAGGAAAAAATCAACCCAGCAACAAATATCTTGTACAGTAATCAACCATTTGACGTCTTTGAAACTTTCACGATTTTAGTAATCTTAAAAGACACTCGTAATTAGTGTACCTGTTGGCGGATGCAATCGACAGTGCGCGTACATTCCGTTGATGCTCAGTTCGGTACGCGTGCACATCACAAGGTTCCCGGTATTTTACATTATAATGAGAGGCGAGTTGCACAGGTCGAATAAAAATTAAAGGAGAACGCGAAGAATGTAATTTTTAACGCGACCGTGCGTTTTTTATTCCAGCAATCCCGATTCCGAGAAATAAAAAATGCGGAATATACAAATAATTCGAAAATTTTACTAATTAAATATTCGTATTAATGATATTATGAATATCGCGATAAAAAACGTGAGTAGTCAATACCACTGATTGCGTATGTCGGTTAATTATTTCGCGTGTCGTATTTGTTCTTTCGGACGAAATTCCCTTGTGTGTGCGATAGCATTATAAAAATATTTCGAGCTTGTTCATATATGTTAAGACTCACCGTTCGGTGACAAAGACACCTTGCGAGGAACATCAAGAAGACGTCTGATCAAGATGGCCGTTCACTGGTAATCCATATAGTAATCCATGTATAGTGCGGTATCCATTTTGAGTATCCGTTATTGCGTATCCATTATTGCGTATCCAATATCGCGTATCCATTATTGCGTAAGCACTGCACTTTTCACTATTAACACAAACACAGTCACTCGCGACACGATTGAAACAATCAGCCGTGAACATGGAACGACACTCGAATTTCAAAAAGCTATTTTCTCTCGATATTCGCACGAAAAATCAAAGGGCTACTGCGTACAATCATGGCGTCCGGCCTGTACGTTACAGAAAACGGAAAGCCCGTTCTACTTTCACTCGTATACCGTTTAGCACGTACCGGTCAAGCTTGCGAATACACGAAAACTATCGCGACGATACTGTTTTGTAATCCGAAGTATTTAAGACTGGCCAGATCGTGATAAATACGCATCGAAATCGATAGTTTCGTTCTTTCGGTAAAAGAACTTCGATCACGTCACTTGCCACCCGGATACTGCTTCTTCAACGGGGCTCCTTCTCCTTACTTTTCAAAGTGCGTTATAAATGTGATTCGCTCATTGGTCCACCTAACCCAGCATGTCACCAATCAAGCATTGTCTTCTATACAAATTACCAATCAAGGCGAAGCGATCAATCGTATCGAGTCAGTGCATCCTAATGATGCGCGGCAATGTTCCTATGTTCTGATTTTTGACACATTCTTGCGTTGGCTACACTGCTCTCTAATTGCGTCTTCAAACGTCAGGTTATGGAAGGAACAGATTGATCGTAAATCATACTTCGACAATGACCGTGTTTCATTGAGCTTTCTTCATAATGTATATTCATGATTAAAAAATGTTTCCCACAGCATTATAAATCGGGTACATAGAGATCGTACAAACTCTGTATCGTTCGTACTGGTAATCGATGTTTACAAACAAAACTCGCGACAGTCGACGTCGACTACTACACGGCGAAGACGGTTGTGTTAGTAATATGTATCTGGCTACGCAGATTTCTCTGCATAGCACCGAAAATCTTTTTATCGATATTTCAGAATGTAATAAATACCCGAAGCTAAAAATTTACATTTGATGTAACCAAAAAGGAAACTCCGGGCATCGATATTCGTCACTCCTAACCAACAAAAATTTCCCTCATGTGTAATGGTTATTCGCAGCCATAAAAAATTTGTTGCTCAATAATGATCACTCGTAACCAGAAAGATTTCTGCCGTCCAGTAACAATTATTTATAATTGAAAACAATTTTGATCATTAATAATGACTATAACCAACAAAATTTTAGTCATCTATAATCGTTATTCGCAACCAGAATGGTTAAAAATGAAAATTTTTTTAGTCGCATCATTTTTTCCAAAATTTTCAACGTTGATTGAAAAAAAGATTGAATGATAAGTCTCTCCCATTATAATAAAAATCAACATTTTATCAATTACTCTTATCTAAACAATTTTTAAAATAATTATTACTTTTCATCTCCGATTGTAACCAAATTCAAACGCACGGTTTTCGCTTAGTACTATAGAAATTCAGAAATTCTCTCACGTAGCCAGAAACACACGTTTCTCATCTTTACGGCTGCTAATGAATCACGTTTTTTAAACATTTTTTTCGATAAAAGAATCACGACTACAATGCACGGTAAAGTCAAAGCGTAAGGGGAAAACAAAGCGGCAAAGAATCTCGAGTTTGAAACAATCGAACGTCAAAAAATTCCGATAACGCTTGGTTGACGAAGAGAGGCACGATGTGCACCGAGGTCGAAAGGGATTCTAGATAATCAATTTCTGGCTTCCCTCCCCCTCTCAATCGTGCTCACCCCTTTAGCAGCAATTGCCTAGTTTGCTTCGCTGGTAATCCTATCTCGCACGCCTGACGCAATCATCGGACCAAGTTCGAAACTAGATCACTCGCGAAACGATCGTTCGTACAGCTTCAAATACGGCCTTTTGACAGGTAAATCGCAAAGTGATCGCGATGTCCGATTGTAAATATCTACAAGTACATTTATCAAGCATCTACCTCGGTTACAAAATAATGTGTCGTTTCGTCAAATGAACTATTTATCCATCTATCTCGAACAGGCCTAGCAATATTCGACCACTGATGTGTCAATTATGCGGCACAATTCTATTCAGCGTGTCGTTCACGAATTACATTCAGAATAATGAAAAACAGCTTTAAAAGCTTGCAGCATCGTTAGGGCAATTACAAGACTGCTTCGTGAAAAGGGAAAGAGGAATATATTTATTCATACCTGTACTGCACTACCATAGTGTTGCAATTGAGGGTGGCACGCGAACGATAAAGGCATTGTTCGTGCGCACGTTGCAATTACCATGATCATGAGAAACAAGACGCAGCCGCGAAGTGTAGACGAATCTAAGCTGTTCCGTTTAAATGCGTGCGCTAATTGCGCGTACGCGCTTTTGCGTAAACCCCCATTCAGAAGTATTACGCGTCCAACGAACACTTGAAACGTTCATTATGCACACTTGTTCCGCGACGTTGTTAATTAGATGCTCCGACGAGAGGATAAGGTCGGGGCAAGTTCTTGCGTTGGCTACGTCGATTTTTTGCCAACCACAGCCGATTATCGCGAGACGTTTACCACTTGCTTCTCACGACGCGTGACAGACGAAAGTGTTGCAAATTGTCTTACCGCGATTTTATGTATTTCGATTTGAAAAAATATATGTAACGTAGTTGAAATGTTGGCTGCCGTATGTGCAAAAGGCTACTACAAAACGGTGTTCTGGTTTAAAAAAATAATTCCTCAAAAAAGGCCCAAGGAATGACGTTAAAAATACAAATACATCTTTCAAACAAAAAGAAAAATCGCACGCGCAACGTACATGAAGTGCATCACGTAAAGAATCCATTTCTACGGGTTCATGATCAACTTCGACCATTACGAATTCGACAAATCTATTTTCCCTCTTGTTGTTCATAGAGGTCGGAAAAGGGAGTCGACGGAGGCAAAGGAAAGAATAAAGGGAAAAGAGGATGGTTCGGTCCACTCTTCGCTCGGCGATTCATGGACTCAGCGCGATCTCATCTTAAAGATTGCATCTGAGAAGACTGTAACGAACGGGGGATCTTTTCCTGCGTCCCGCGACTGCTCCGACTCTTGCTACCCTTTATGATATCGCTCACCCCGGCTATTCCCTCTGCCCACAGACGTAGAAGGGGAACGTTGAACTGCTCTTTGATGACGATGCGTCGCCGACTTGTGCCGTAGCTTTATTTTATAGGCGTCTGCCGATCGAGATATTGATTGAGATTTGCGAAACACGCCGAAAGGCTCTTCCTAAATCGCTGAAACGAAATCTATCCTGGGAGGGTGGAGTCCTCGGTATTCCAAGAACGTTCCAAGTGGTTAGCCCGCGATTGTGGATTTGTACGAAACGAACGCTGTTCCATTAGGGATAAGGATGAGGAATTCGTTCTGGGGAAAACAATGATATCTTGTACATAAATTGAACGCATGCTGGAAGTTCTGATCCAGGTTACTACCGCCACTATTAGGAAAGATATGTACTTCATCCCCCTCGTTCCAATATTTCTCAATTTCGTATAGAATCGACGCAAGATTGTCGAACGATTTATTCCAATCTGTACAAATTATTGTCATCGTTACCATCATTGTTTTATTAGTGCACAACAAACTGATATACGTATATCACACGAAAAAAAAACAATGTATAAGCCATGCCCAGAAGAAATTCATTAAATTCGCCGTTTCATTAATCGCCACATACCCGAATACTCCATCTACGATATCGCCGACACCCTAGAGAATGAAACGGATAACACAATTGTCGTAAGGAGCCCCGTCGCGAGGAGTTATCAACGCGTCCATGCGAGAAAGAGTCTCGTTACAAAGCGCACGGGCGAGCTGTGCACAAGGGCCAATCCTTCGAGTCCTCGACGTGAAATCTGTCGCGTTGTCTTAGCTCTCAATCATTCAAAAGAAACGACGGGCCACTCGTCGGGCTGAACGAGCGCGTTAATAGCGAGAAGAGTGCAATGCGTGTCGCACAATGCAACCCGTCACGCTTCGTAGGGGCAACGAACCGATGAGCAAGGGGGGTTGAAACGTGGACACGGGGGTATATGTGTACGGTTCGCGGTGGCTGCCACTACCCCGGTGCGTCATTTCGATGCCATATGGGGCGAGCGTGGATGCCTAAGTTTTCGACAATACCCACTCTTTTCTCTATTACTCCGTTTCAATCGACCACCCCCTCGACCATCCCTCCAGCCGATCCTTTTTTAGCCGGAATTTATTGCGTAGTCTTTCCTTTGTGTCTGGAAAATATGTGAAGGATCGATGCCGAGGATATGTTCCAGCACAACGATATCCCTTTCTATTTCTCTCGCTCCGCGTGTATTTTTCGTTGAACGTGCGATGACAGAGCACGGTTTATGCTCGTCGTTGTTGCAGAGATTCATGGCGGACGAGACGGTAATAAAATTCATGTTGATTTATTAAATCGCTGGTTTAAAAGGAGAGATTCGTCGTCGCGGATGCGGTAATGAAGCTAGGAAGGAAATAAAGTTCGAAGGAATCGGCTAATAGAGCGATGAATGATCACGGTCGGAATTTAATAATCCAGGATAGAAATGTCGAATCGGTGTCAACGATTTTATCGAAAGTTACAAGGGGTTTGTCGTGTCCTCGACAGATGTTCGACCACGATAACGCAATGTCAGCAGTAATGCCGAATGCCAGCCGAATCGATCATCTTCGACATCTCGAGACAAGGGTCGCGTTAAAATACAGAACGGGAGGGCCGCCCAAGGTTGGACCAGGTTATCGAGGTATTCTAGGGTGGATTTCACTCCAAGTATCCGGAACATCCCCCAAAGTGGGGAACGATTTGCTCCCCTTCTGGAGGCAGGTCTAAGCCAGACACGTTTTAATTTGTACAAATTTGATTCAATCAAATCCCGTCTATTTCTCAGAAGAAAGCGAAACGAAAGAAAACGAAAATACCGGGTGCCCGAGGTTTTGCCTGACAAAGAAAAATGTTCATTGAATGTCGACCTTGATAAGTCTTTATTCCAAAGTTACAATGTAAATTCAAAAATCGCCCATCTTCGCAGAAAAACGAAAAAAAATAGCAAGGGACGAAATACAGAATAAAAAATGTAGTCCCGGTCAGCAGCGTGGATCACTGCAAACCACGTAGAATAGGTATCCTCTGTAAAAGGTGACGTCTGTCGTGTGTGATTTTATTAAAAATTCATGCGTTCCAGAACTGCCATCGGGATCGTGCTCTTCGTAGCCAGGTTTATGCTGTCAACCCTCTTCTGCTGTACGACACCAGAGGGGGATTGATTTGTTCGGTTGACGATGCTGTGCGCCGAGGAAAGGGGTATAAGGATATAGACGTCGACGATGCCAAGAGCGAAGACGATGGAAACTCTGCCAGCGACGTCATGGACTAGAAAGGATACCGGGTGGCTAGTGTTCTCTATACACTACCCTGTACGTCTCTCTTCAACTCTCTATTTCCGCCCCTTACTGTCCGCCGGGTTATCAGAATTTTACCTCTTCCACGGAAGACGATACCTCTCTGTTTCACCGCCAAACGAGTCTAAGGAGACGACGACGACGACGACGACGACGAGGTCCGGGCACAAAGACTTGCACGCCTGTATGCTCCAGTCTCATTTAAATAACAGATAATTGCCAGTCCTCTTAATTGAGGCGCCGCGGGGAGGATCGTCGACAGGGTTAGAGAAGAGTTAGCCAAGATTTCGCAACGGCACCAAACTCTCCCCCGCCCCTTCAATTCTTCCCTGTCCCTTTCATTCTTGGAGTTAATGCCGGGCCCGATTTCCCGTGTACCGAACTGCTGCAACAAATAAATCGCTTTTGTCAGTCGCACGACACCCCAATCCACCGCCCGTGTTTCACCCGTTCGTTTCTTTGCCCCCCCGGCTGTCAGCGACGTTCGTCGATGGTACGGTAAAAAGTGTCGGTTCCCTGGAAATCAGGGCGCAGTTAATCCGGCTAATGGCGGCGAGATTCGCGGGGTGAGATGTACGTTACGCGGAAATTGAAAACGTATCATTATCTTAGAAATTCCGCGTTCCCCCGTTCCTTGCGCCACCCGCTGTCGCCCTTGTTTCGCCGTCGTTCTATCCGGGCTGCGTTGAAGGACAAAGGTAGGGAGGACCTCGTTTAAATAACGGATAATTGGAAGTCTCCTTAATTGAAGCTGCGCAACGAGCGAGGAACAGTTAGCCGTGTTTCTCGCGAGACGCCTGTTTCGTTCCCCTTGGGCACCGCCAAGACGGATCTTGCTATTAACGTCAACCGCGGTCGTCGGGTATATTGTTTGACGAAAGAAATCCGAGAGTTTACCGTTTATTCTTTCCGCGACGTGGCAGGGGCATTGTTTTTTCAGAAATTGAGAGACGGACGAGTATTATCGTCGAATGTTTCGGATACAAAGTTGAGCCGGGGCGGAGGAGTATTTATTGAGAGACAATAATAGTTTTCCAATACAATTTCTGTAATGCGAAAAAAGATATGGCCTCGGCTTACATACTCTCTCGATCGTCTAAAATATTTCGCTCTACATTTATTATATCCTCTTGTCAGAAATGGTACAGTGCCGCATCCTATTCCCGCACACGTCATTCGTTTATTACATAATTGAACATTTATATCACTTCCGGGATAATCTGATATAACGCTTTGGTAAGCGACCGAGTAACGAGACCTGACGAGACCTTTTCGTAAGCTCGATGCTCACCAAAAATGGAGCACACCGCGGTGTGCACGGTGCACCGTGGGGGGAATAGTGGCGCCAGGACGAGGCGATAGATGCCCGAAGGAATTGTAAAATATGGTTTACGACGGTGCTGCAATGCAGGTCTCCGCGGTGGAGAAGCTACACGAAGGAATCACCGTCTCTTCTTCTCTAGATCGATCGATAGGTCGGATCGACTGACGGCAGCCATCTCGATTCTCCGAGGAAACGGATTTCAGAGCGCGGTGGTGCCAGGAGGCGAATGAAGGCGTTGGCGGGTCCCGTGGCACGAGACAAAATTCGAAATCTCCTCGGGCAGATTGCCTTGGGGCGCGAAGTTCTCTTTAACTCCCTGCCGCACAAAGAACCGCGTTTGCCCGACGGAAGTGTCGGGATGAAAAGTCGCGAAAACGTCTCGAATCAACGTGGTTCGCGGGCCAATCGACGTAGCAACCAGCCACCGATTCCTCCGGGCGGTTCGTGATCTGCCATCCTCGCCTCTCGATTCCCATCGCGCTCGACTGACTTTCAGCGGGCTGCAGTGGCGTTTATCAAAACTGACTGCCACGTTGGCGAACATTAACTTCCCCAATAGAGAGCCAAAAGTGTCCGTCCAGGTGTTAGTACAGCAGATACACTTGGTACCGCGGATCGGTGGATGTACAGATTCGAAATATATTCAACATTGAGGAAATATGACAGTTTATTGCAGTTTATCGCAGTTCGTACAGTTTTATTCGGTTAGCGCAACGCAGCAGAGATTCTCCGATTGTTTTGATAGTGTAATATCGAATGTCACGATAGAGTATTTTAATAGCATGCAAGCGACAGCTTAATTTCGAAACGACCATGGCCCTTCTTGCAGGGGGGGGCGCGAGGTCCTCGGCGCATATCAACCAGCGTCCCCAATTTCGCGTTTCATCCGTCACGGTCAATGGCCGTCAGTGCCGTATCGTCGGGCCTCGTGAGAGTGGCCCTGACAGTGACATGTGGCCAGGAGAAAAACCGAAAATTCACGTGAAAATTTCTCGACTCCTCTGATCGCAGCCCGTGCGCAGAGAGCCAATCACTCCGTGCCGAATGAAATTGGCATTTCGATCGGACAAGACAAAAATTGCACCGCCACCGGACGAAAACGGTTGCCGACGGACGGTCTTTATATCGTCGTACGTATCGCGTTCTCGTCAGTCACGAGAAGTCACGACGGATCGCCTGCCAATTCTGCGGAGACGCGCACGAATCGCCGATAGACCCTAGCGACAGTCGCGAAAATCGTTCCGAGGCGTTTCTGTATCCAGCTGTCGTTTCGTTCGTCCAGCTCGATCGGAAACTGGACCGAATATCCGTGTCGTTCGATTTTTGAATCGATGCCGCAACAATCAAACGCGTTCTATTCCACGCCGAATGACATGCGCGACAGTACCCACATTACACCCACGTAGCCCGGGTATTGCATCGAAACATGTAGGTTGACGCATGACAACGGTGTCGAGTACTTTCTCCAAAAGTATGCAAGCATTTTATGCGGCAGAGAAAAAGCTATAACTCAGCCACATCGCCCCAAGTACCGCTCGAATGCCGGGAACTACGCATCGCCGCCGCATTTCACCCCGCGTTGTACAAAAATGTCGCAACAATTTCACCAACTATAAACCACGCTTGTCCCATCTAAGAGCAAGACGAACAACCAGAGACGGATCTAAAATTCCATCTTCCATAATCCATCATCTGCCTCGCAGCAACGCGTCCGCGGCTCGCGCGCGTTTCGCGATTCCGTCGAAGTAGTTTAGACGGAGGCCCGTAAAACGCGCCGCCCTGCCGCGAAGTACATCCGCGGGTATCGTTTATGCTCCCATGAAGTACGTCGATTATCAGGGTGCGGTTCATGGAAGTTATTTCCCTGCTGGATGTGGGCACGCTCTTATAATAAGACGCGCGCGCGCGCGCGCCTAGCCCGCGTGCACTCACACGGATAATGCAATAATGTCTACGCGTGCCTTCGCGGGTCTAAGCACGCGTACAAAAGCCGCGTACTCCCGTTGCAATGGCCGTGCACGTTCCTCCATCACGATCGTCCCTTCTGGCGGCTCGAACGCTCTCCTCGTTTCTTCGTTCCTGCCCGTCTCGTCGCGCGCTGGACGCGACGGCACGGCGCGCATGCCGATATGCCCATTTAGCTCCGCGATTTCTGCGAGATACCATATTGATACACCTCCAATAGATAGCGCCCGCTACCGCACGCTCGTCTCGCGCGTGCGGCAAGGTAATCGCAGTCCCGCGCCATCGTCTGCTGGCCGCCGCCGCCGCGATCGAAGCTGAAACAAACGAAACTGACGAGGGAACGGATCGTTTCTGCGCCTCTTCGAACCCGCGTCGAACGATTCTGTATGGGATTGTTATTATTCCAATTTTTTATCCCGATCCGTTTCCTTGCGAACTCTCTCCGGATGACGTCGAACCGCTCGGTGGAAATTAATCGTCGCGATCGAAGAAAAATTTTCCACCAACCGTGTTACAGATTCGACGGACGTCTCGCAAATTCCCTTTTCACAGGCGAAAAACATCGACGCGCTTAACAGCGATGCACGCTATAAATCTCGTTCGACTCGCCGGGTGAAATTGCACGCTTTACATCTCGCCACGGGTAAGTGGAAATTGGTTCCTCCATTCCGACATCCCTGAAACTACCAACTTTAATCTCGCGCCAAAATCGATGTGGCCTTTGCCATCACCCGATCGCAAGGGGTGCGCGGCGGCAGAAAGGGGCCAGGGGTGCACGGGAGAGGGCGGGAGGGGAGTGCGCGGTGGGGTCGGGGGTGTCTACATTGATTTACTCCGCGAGCGACAGGTTTATTACTTGGATGTGTACAAACGCACCTGCATGAATAAAATCCGAATCGTACGACTTGCCGGGATTGATTCGAATTCTCGCGGAGAAATCAAGCGTTCCGCGCGGGGAAAACGGGGAATGTATAACATTCCGAGATCTCGAGATTGGATTCTTCTTCTTCGTGTGTTCCCCCTTTTATCCCGATGCCGGGAACAAATTCACTGAAAAAAGTCCGTCGTTCAGAACCCGGGGGGCGTTGATTATCGCGAGCAGTTCGTCGAGAAATTCGGCCTCCGCGGTGTTTCGAAAATATCACCTCGCTGTACGGGCACCGTGAAAGAGGACAGGAAAAGAAGTTGAAGCGATTCAAATTGGACGACGACGGTGCTCGCGACGAGCGTCGCGTAACGCTCGTTTCAAAAATTCGCTCCGCTTGAAGTATTGGTGGAAGGGTATTTTTTTTTTTTTTAATGACGGAACGCAGACGGGCCACGGCTGCTAACCCCAATAATCCCCGTTGCGCCGTAGCCCTCCCTCATCTTTGCCCGAAAGCTGCTGATTGCAACCGGAGCCCACGCAATTCGAGTTTCCGCTAATTTGTTCGTTGTTACTGGAGACATCTTGCACAGAGATCCGTGTTACCTGGCCCTTAGTAAGCCGCCCGCTAGGCCCCATCCTTAATGGGGGGTCATAGATTATGGCAAATGAGGAAAGTTGGGCGGCAAACCCGCGGGTGGGGGGACAGGGGGGGCCATGTGGCGCCAGATGCGGAACTGCAGCCTCCAACTTCATAACCATGTGCCTGGATGGGACGAGTTGGCCATCCAGCCTGAAATTACCAAGCTGCGAACCGGCCGTTTGCATCCTTTTATATATACTTTCCTCGTTTCCCTCTATTGTACCCCGGCCAGGCATCCCTCAGGTTTCTCCCGTTAATGCCGATCGACGAACGAACGCATAAAGGGATAACAAACGTGGAGACTATTGAAATGCGCCAACTACGAGGCTCGTTTGGCCGGATGTAATAAGTAGGTCTGTAATTCTTAGTAGCGGTATCGAACAGAAGCGGAATCGCGGAATAGCTTTTCATATCGGAGCGTTCGGGTCAATCGGGTCTTGTTAAAAAGGAATCGATGTGACGTTGTTGGCCCTATCGATTATTCGAGGTAGAGGTAATTAGAGGAACCAAGTAGACGATACTGTACTTTCCAGTATATGATAGCTGGTTGTCGTTAACGTTTGAACTCATCTGGAAATCTGTAAAGCCATTAGTTTCGATGGATCGTACGAAAGGGAGGAAGGCTTTTGACATTTCTTGGGTACGGTCAATCAATAATTGCCCGGTCCGGACCCACGTGTCCCTGTAGAGGGAGTCCAATGGGTATCACCTGATCCTCGTACATCTCGGCTCATGTGCGTTCCTGAATATTTTAATGCTGCCGGTCGTTCTAAGTACCCTTTTAATTGCGATCATACGGGGTAATTAATCGTACTTGCAGAGTTGGGTAAAGAATATTTACTGTTGCTTAAATGAAGGTAAGGTATAGGATTATTTTATTGTAAGCGGGAGTGGAATTTCTAAGTTACACAATATGTTGCATTAATATTTCATTTATTCATGTACAAATACAAATTGTTCTTTCTTCAAGAATACACTGATACTATAAAAAATAAATTTACTAGCACAATTCAAAAATGTATATTGCTTTTCTCTTGCACCGATGTTACTCCACTAAAAAGCGTCGGGGGTCAAAGGCTATGCCATCCTTATATTATATCATTCTTACAGAGATTCACGGTTTTCCTTTTCTATTTCTTCTATGTTTCTCTTTCGCTACCACTTTCGTGGCTACCGTTCTTACCCGGCCCGCGCCCCACGTATATATACACTATATGGGCGGAATAGCAACGCCGTTTTCCCCCGCAGCCATGAAGTTCGGCAGCTAAATAATTAGGTTAACCCTCGTTGGTTTGTCAGGCTGTCGTGTCTCGTCGCGATAACACGGAGGCGTGGAAATTTCGAGGGACGAACGGACGACGAGGTAAACGACGTTTATCTCTATTTCCCGTCGACGCACTTTTACGCTAACAAACTTCGATAATGAACAAACGCTGACGAGACGGTTCTATGTAGCTCGTTCCCGGGGAACGAGCAGTCGGGAGGCGAACAGATTAAGAGTAAACGCGAAAGAAAAGTATTGTCCTGATCGTTCATGAATGTCAGCGTCTCACGAGAAAACACGGCGAAACGGTGTTAATCTACGTGCAATCAAGCGGCGTGTTTCGCGTGTAGCGAATAATTGCGGCCAATTAGTTCGATACCCTAATTACAATAATTATCGGAAAATTGGTGGCTCGAATTAATGAATATATACATAACACAAGGAAATTACTTGTCAATAGATCGACAATCATTTTTCCGTTCTCGAGCTGGATGAAGATAAATGGAAAATAAATCAGGAGTGTAATTGATAATTTCTCGACGGTTTCACCCTGGTTGTACCATTAAAGATCAACCCGTGAGTCACCCTTCGCCACGTTCCTCCTCTCTTTTTTTTACCTGCCGACGAGACACATTAGCCTCGTAAATTGTTGCAGGTGGGCGTTCGAGATAGACTGCGGCTTGCAAATATCGTTCGGCGAGACGGGTAATTGAAAATTAGCAGAGCTAATAGCAGCGGCGGGCGAAGAACGACGCCGAAGTGCTGTCATTTGTGCCAGAAAATCGAGTCGCCTGGCCAGAGTGCCTTTTAATGCAATTTTACGATCGAATCGAGGAACGAGGGTAACGCAGCCTACTTCGGCCACGATTTTCCTGCTCCCGGTTCACGCTGTCCACGAGTCGAAAGAAATCGATTCCGCAAAAAAAAGAACAAAAATAGAAAATAAAACAGGACAAGATTCGTACAAAATCCAAGTTATTATTCCACAAGAGAACTGTAACTTCAATCAGAACTGAATACGGAGCGGAGCACAGGCTAAACTGAAGGAACGTTTTCATGACGAACGCAGGTAACACGACTGTCATAAATAACAAGCGAAACAGCTTAAGATATTTGGACTATAGAAATGTTTGCACGCGAACTGGCTCAATAGACTACGCAAACAGACAGCGTCCAAGTGCAGGAAACTTGAATCAACTGGAACTAGTCCCCGAGCGTCTGAACGACACGGTGAGCCGTAGACCATACACACCGTGAATATTCTAAACGTGTAATCGAAAAGACGATGATAAAACGGGTGGCCCCTGTCATGGACCGCTTCGGCTAACGAATAATCGGTTCGTTTCACAGTGGCGGGCACGTTGATACGGAACAGCGGGCGGGATCGTTAAATTTTACCTATACCCCGAAGAAAAGAATGTTCCTCCGCGCTATCGACTGACAATGTCCCACGGCAACTCCCGGCGTCCGTGATATCCCGCGAAGAAAGTGCCAATACCTTCGACGCGGAAAGAGAGCCTAACTTTCGAACTATTACAAAACTTCCGAACTAGCCGACGAAAGATTACACGGGAATTAGTGATAATTTCGAGCTACTTTCCGGCAAATTCCATCGTACTCGATAACTGCACTCACTTACATACAATCGACTCGACAGACCTCCTTTCCCTGCCCAACTTTCTCCGCCTTCGTCCTTCTCTTTCCTTCCCTTTCCAGTTCCACCTCTTATCACGAAACGCCGGAAGCCGTTCGCATTCCTAGGATCGCTGCAACCATCGCTTCTCCTTTCCGATATCGTCGCGCGAACGCCGCCCCCGACTATTAGCGGTCGTTCCCCAAAACTATGAGCGGCCGGGTAAACGAAAAGTTAAGGGCAACATAGTCATAAATGGAAGGTACGGAGGAAATAATAGAGTACAAGGTGTACGAAGAGTAGAGGAACAGGAGGGACAGGGAGGTGGGGCTGGTGAAAAGGAGAAGAAGAGAGAAAGCTCACTCAGCAATCTATTCCAATTTAACACTCGACTCCGTGGCATTAAATAATCGCCCTCGCCTTCGGAGGAACTGGTCCCCATTCAATAATGGACTTTTATCCAACGAGCTTGTACTTAGCGCGAAACGGGCCCGGCCGGGTCTGGGATATTACCCCCGGTAAGTCGGTGTTGTGACAGTAAAGAGCTTGAAATAAATCTTAGTTACAATCATTTCTTTTGCGGCCGGCGGCCCACGACGGGCATAAATCAAATATCATCGTTCCGTGCGCCCTCCTTCGCGGGCTTTTACGCGCTCTCTCCCTTCAACCCGCCCCGTTCTGTCCCTATCTGTCTCTCTCCGTTTTTTCCCGACCGATCCTGCGGCTCGTTGCACTTGCATTTACATTCAAGAACATCCGAAGAGTCTCCTCTCGCGATCCTCGTTGCGCTTTCGTAAAAGTCAGAGGGAGGAGGAAGGTCGGTGAACCATTGTCTTCCTTTCTGTTTCATCCTGCGTTCTGAAAGCGACCTTGATCGATAAAACCGGAGCGGGGGCGGCTGGATCGAGACACCCCTATCGATGTAGAAAATTTATTTCCTCGCACCGGGTCCACCTCGAGCACCGTGGCAGGAATACCGTGGGCACCATTGCTTGCGTAATTCCGTAGGAACGCGCGCGATACGACGCGTCGTGTCTTTCGTGCTGCATGGAACACGGGCCGATATGAGATCTAGAAGATTCCGATATGAAATGTGGTTAGAAGCGGCGTTAAATTAAGCCTGTAATTGGTGATCCTTTCAAACCGTACCTGGACTATAATACTCGCGGTTTCTTACGTATTAGTCCGGTGGGAAAAAAATAATGAATGCTTTATCTTTATATCTATACTTAATACTAAAACTGATTTTGTCCAAGAAACGTAAAAATTAAGAATATCAGAAACAATGATAATTTTCAATTACTAAAAGTAACGCTGGCATTGATCATTATTTTCCATAAATCGTAATACTTCGGCGCGTGGCATTTTTGAAGTGGACTCTACGGAGAAATGAACTGTACTTGCCTACGGCACCCTTGGGACTTGCCTAGCGGCGCAAAGAGTGCGGCGATTCGAACTTTAAAATCGTGCCGTCGGTTACCGGCACTTACAAATCGGTAGTTCGGCGTTTATTCTCGTCACGTTCGAGGCACGTTCGCTAAAAATCACGCGTCGAGCCTGGACACACGGCGCCTTTACCGTTGACGAGACAATTCGTTTGTCCCTGGAGAAAGCAAGGGTTGTAAATAAGAGGCGGCCGTTCGAGTCGCATCGAAGAAAGAACATCGCTCACACGCGAGGATCGCGGCCCTTTGCGCGCCTCCACGACGATGCAATAAATCCTCTCCGATGATCGAGGGATCCAGTTTATCGGCTCGTGCCCGTCCGGAGAGGTCACGATGCTGCATGCACCGGGACATTCATTACGGCACGTTGCAAGTAAAGGGTTGGCCAGCGCCAACGATTCACCAGGGAATTTCCATCTCGGGGCTGTGTTGCGCCTGTGAACAAAGCGATAACATCGGGTCAATTTGTTTCGCGAAATATTTATCAGGGCTCGCGAACTCGAAAGTGCGACGGAACAGAATTTTGTATCACGGGGAGCACTTTTTGCGCGAACGATTGCACGCGTTAGAAATTGTCTTTGATTGAAAGGTGCCGGTAGAAGGATGATAAATTTTACGGTAGTTATTCGGACTAATTTCTAGTCACACTTAAATATTAGGTGAACAGCCATATTTAGCTGTCGATTCTTAGCTGTGTCTATAATTTAATCTCGGTGTACGTTGGCGTACCAACGCCGTCGTAACCGTACCCGCGATTGTAGATTAAAACAGACGGGCCACCGCTGCTGCCGATTGAACGCGACAGAAGAAAACTTATTGCGTACGACAAAATATCGGTTCATCGACGCCCGCGGACCAAACGGTGGTCCAGTTACTTCTTCGAACGCAGGACGTTGCCGGAGGCGAACATCGTGTACCTTCGCGCTTTTTTCTTTCAGCCTTTTTACGTCTCCTCTTTTTGTCGGCCTCACAGATCGTGTCTCCATCGCCTGCAAATTATTCGCCGAGTAAAAATATAATAAGCAGCCCCCGAGCCTCGCGTATCTGAGATCGCGTCGCTTAAGCATTCGCTTTCTTTGCAAACTCTCCTTCCGGTCCTTTCTACTCCATCGTGTCGCTTTCTTTTTTCTCCTTCTTTCTTTCTCTCTTTTTTTTTTTGCTTTCTGTTTGCCTTCGACCATTCGTTTTCCTTCGCTGTCACGCGAAACACTGGGGCCCGGGAACGTGCCGCGACAAAGGGCCCACACGAATTTACGCGGGGGCAGCTCCCCGGGAAAGTTTAATCGAAATTACGCATACTAAACGAATGTAGATTGCGCGTGCGGCAATAATTCATTACTGAAAAGACCAAGAATTGTTCTCCGAGGAGCTACTTTTTTTTAAAACAACCTGGACGCAGGAGCGCAACTGATTAATCTCTTTCTGTGCTCTGGCGCGAAGCCGAATGGCGAACAAAATATTGCACGATCGTGCAAAACATTCAGGGGCGCAAAAATTCCCCAGCCATTTTTTTTGTATCACCACCGAATTTATTTCGGGCGACGTTTGATTCTATAAATGCGCCGAGAGAACAGGACAATCTGTTCGACATAAACCATTCCGTATCAATTTCGGAGCACAAAGTAAGGCCAACTGCGACTAGAATTATGGAACTTCGCTTTCTATATTGTATCGCGATTTATCTAGAATATTTCATCCCGTGTTACGCCGTCGCAGTCGCATTATCCCCGTCCCCAATCGTTCGAAGCAACCAGATCTTGTCCCCGCTCCCTCTTCCATCGCGATGCGATTGCAGCCGTGTGCACAGAATACGTCTATTAAATGTCAATGGCGTTGCGTTCGGAAAGCGTCATTCTCGCCGCCTGCTGCCTGTTACAATTAACGAAATAATGAACGACGCGCCGGCTCGACGGGCGCGGCAGAAGCACGAAGGAAAATGTAACGATGTAGCAATTTACTCGTTACATCGTTGGCGGCCCCCTTTCGTTCGTCATGTTCGTGAACGCTCGCATGTGTACGTGTCGTAATGGAGAGTACGTAATATCATAAGCCACAATCGACGTTAGAGGGTATACGGATAATACGTACGTATCCAGGGATCGCGATTTGCAGTACACGGCCGCAGTACGGCATACATATTCGCGGTACAGCCGGTAAACCCTACGGGTCCCGGCTTTTACGTGTCCGGCATTTCTAAGAGCCGCTCGAACCGGTTACATTTCGAATTTCCAGTCCCTCGAATGCATATATATCGAGGAGGGGGGGGGGGGCGTTATTACATCACATTGTACCGAGGCATATAAATCGACCTTCGGATCGGGAAGGGGCCAGACATTTCTGTATCACCCTCGAATCCTGAAATTCGTGAAACCTGGATCTCGCGACTTAGCGTAGGCTAGACAACAAGATAGTTTGGCGAATATTTTTCTTAAGGTGTCGTACGACATGTATTACTTGCACAATATATATTTAGAGGCGCCGCGACGTTTTGAGCGCATTTTATGATAAAATTCAAAGCATTTTACGCGTCAGACTCAATCTCGTCGAATTAATCGGTATTGAATGAAACGGTTTCTTTTTTATATTATTTGTCGGATTCGATTGTTTTTGTATGTGTCCCATTGCCGTTCGAACGCCGGCGTCGATGCAAACGCGATTAAAAGAAAGAACCGAACGCTCTTGCCCGATAATTTTGTGGCCCAAAATTTCGGCGCGGTTGGGCCACGCTTGGAGCATTCCATGGGATAATCCTCTTAACCGAGTTACGCGAATGGCATTTGCCAGGCATAAAAATAAATTCCCGCTCGCGATGCTCCGAAACTCGATGCTGGATTACACGAATTTTGCAAAATGAATGTTTTCATGCGAAGGTAAACAGCGAATTAGCACGATTGCAATGGTACCCCCTCCCCTCTCTCCCTTGCCGCCATCAAAATTACTGCAAGCTACCGGGATAAACTGAAAATAATTGCAGGGAAAAAAGAGGCGGCGCGGATAAAATCTACGTGTCGATGACGAGCTTCGTGTCAGGAGACAGAGAACGTACTCGTTCGAGCGCATTCCAAATCCCTGGCACCGCGGACAAATTGGTCAGCTCTGTAATTTAAAAGACCGCCGACGGGAAACTCTTTGGATTTCGTTGGACGCCGTTCTTTCTGGGGCGATCGTGCGCCGGCAAATTGAAAATCTAATTTACCACAACGGCGCAGAGAGAGACCGAGGGGGATAGAGAAAAGACAAAAAAAAAAAAGGGAGAAATGGGCATGCAGGTGAAGAGGAACGGGATCGTCGGACGGCGCTGGTGCGTGATCGTCACTGCGCGGACGCTGGGTGACTGATGAATGATATTTTCGGTCGGGTATCAGCAACACGTTCGGGATTTAAATGGATCCCAGAAACTATCCGTAACCGTCCGCGCCCGGTGACGAAGGCCTGCGTACCGTTCTCGCCCCATGAATGGCAGACTAGGAAATTAGATCTTCCAACCGTTGTCTAGAAATTACGAAATGTCGCCCGAGACAGGGCTCCCTCATAGTGCCAGCCGTCTGATCCGGCTACTCTCGCATTCCATGGAATGAATTATTCGTCTTTTCACCCCCCCCCCACCCACCCACCCCCGGCCCGCTGCCCCCGGAGGCAATTCATGCAAATGTATCACGCGGACAACGGACGGGGAACGTCATTATTTCTAATCCCGTGAAATGCACGCCGCCAAGAGGCGTGCCCGCCTTGACGCGTATAATTGATGGAACGCGGACGAAATATTTCGATGAAAACTGAGGGCACCAACGATTAAAGCGGTCCAACGGTATCGAAATTTCCCTCCGGTCGAAACGGCGCTCGAATCCGTCGCCGCGGCCGACGAGAAACCCGCGATGACAAATGACGTTATCACCGTTCGCCGTTTTGACAGACGTCGCAACAGGATGCGCCCGATGAAAGTGGAAGCACGGAGTCCTTGGCCTCGCCGCGAAGCTCGTCAAAGCGTCCCGTTGGTCCGGCAAAAAAGTCCCGAGCAATTTGTTAGCGTCATCGTAGGTATGTCACGACGAAGGAGCCCCCGGACATTAGTAGCCGTTTCTTACCTCGACGCGGCGCGGCGCCGCAAAGAAATCCGAAATACAGGCGAGAACACCCTGTGGACGTCCGCGACGAGGCACCGAGCCAGACTCGGGGGCGAGTGTGTTTTATTCCGTGGCTCGTGGAAGCCTTACTTCCACGCGGGTAAAAACGTGGAGCCAGACACAAATTAAACGGCTGTTAAGGTTCGGGGTTATCCATCGTCGTTGCAGTGAATCCGAGGGAGAGGTGGCGGGCGATGGAGTAAACGGGAGAAAAACGAAAGGAAAAACAGAACGGGGTGGAGCGGGGGGGAGAAAGGAAGTTGTGGAAAAAGACTTGACGTGTAGTCTATTAGTGGACAGAGAAGCATGTGGCAAGATTGTCTTGCCGGGGTCTGGTATCGTTTGGAACGCGCACACACTTCGGTTTTCCTCATTTCTCTTCGCCGGGACGTTCTCGCCCGAACGTTTCACTTCGTAGCCACACGGATAATTTTCTTTCTCCCCGTCGAAGGAGCTCGGCGGGGAGGGGGAGGATAAAGAAACACTTACTTGGACGCGTTCGCCGATTTATCATTGGGCTCGACCTGTCACGCGGAACGTCTCACGACAAAGGAACAATTTTTAACTTTCCTTGCTAGACACCGGGCTCGAAAATACTGACGGACTGATAGCGCGGAAATCTGACGCGGATGCGAACAATTGTTGTGTAAGGCTTTCCGACGTCCGGACATATATTCCACGATTTCTCCGAGGAAGCGCCGAAAAATAGTTTACTCGGCGAGCATAATTCCTCGAAGGAACAAAGAACAATATAATCGAATATAATCGAATCGATCGCGCGGTTCAAATGTTTTAAAGGATGAAAATTCTCGCAATTGTCGTTACAGAGATATCAAGGGGACTCCGTTTTCGCCGCTTCACTCTGTCGAGACGCGTGTTCTTGGAACAACCGGTCTGCATTGAAGAAAATGAATTGCGATACGAACGCCGTATAATCTATTTTTGATTCAACGAGGTCCCCAGCGGAAAGATGCCCCGAGGTCCGCGGGAAGGGAGATGGGGCGCAGTTACCGGTGCTAATGTAGTTAAAAAGTGATTAGACCAACCCTTCCGCGCGGCAAATGTGCACTGCGGTATGAAATAGTCGCAGTTTCGATATTAACGTGACGACGGTTATAAATGATCCTGGCGCAATCCGGAAACATTCTGTCGCTCAATAAACGCTACATGTTTGACGGCGAACACACGGGGGGAACCGGAACAGGAAATCACGTTGCACCCAAACAACTGCCTGCTCGTTTCGAGGATCATTACCATTACATAATTCACGAATCGGCGACGGTCACGGGGCTTCTTTGCGCGTAGGCTCTCGACGTCTTCATTATCGTGGATGCTTTGCAAATTGACGAAGGCCTTGCTGTGAAAATCACGCAATTCCGCATGAATTTCGTCGTCGCGCAAATGGAAACGCGTCGCGACGACCGTGATTCGACCGGGGGTGGTGCCGGGTAACGAGCCAAGGGGAGGCGAAACTTGAGAAAAGAATACGAACAACGAAGAAATTGCCAGAGGAATGGTAACGCGGATGATAACCTTCCCCGCCGATCGGCTCGACTTTTAGATAGCACGGCAGTGGTGAAAAATATTACCCTGGAAAGTTCGGAACAAAGTTGAGAACGGTTATTTATAATATCGACGTAAAAATTATGAAGTCACCAAGGGCAAATGTACTTTACTACTTCTAACAGTTTACGATGGTCATTTTAATTCGCTTCCTCGAGGATGAAAGTGTTCGACCAGCGCGAATTTACGAACATTCGCCAGGAGGCAGTATAAAACGATTAAAAAGAAATTTATTACGCTGTAAACACTTGGCGTATCTTGCATCCTCGCAACTTTCACGAGTTGGCCGCTTTAATTATTTCGAAGTCGCCCAATCGACGTCGCTTCCACGGTGCGGCCAAGGTATACGATATTTCGCAATGCTTTAGAAAGCGTATAACATGGGTAGAATCTTCATTATCTCAATTAAGAACTTCCGGCTGCTTACCTTCATTTGCTTCGTTCGATCTATAACGCCCCGCAATTTCAGACACTCGGCGACTTATCTTTATTTTACGAAACGGCCCCGTCTCAGATGAGAGAAAACAAGTACACGTCCGGACGAGACCGCAACCAGATAATAGGATTTTTCACGGTAGAAGTTTTCGCCGTAATTTTCACGCGGAACGTCGAATAAGTTGGAACACCGCGGGGAACAGGGAGGGATCACCCTCGAACCCAGGCGACCCGGGTAACGGCGCAAGAACGAGGGTGCGTCAACCCTTTCAATCGCGAGAACAAACGGGACGCACGCATAATTTTTAGCGTATTCTGAGTCTGCTTGCCCTCGCCCACGGTGATTGTAATTTTCTAACGTTTGGGCATCGCGTAATGAAGACAGGCCGCGTGCAACCCGAGTAAGGGGCGCAAAAGGGTGGGCCGTGCGTCGCGACGCATCTCTGCTATATCAGCGTCTTGCTAATGCTTCTCCCGACGTTCATCGTGTACGGACGACAGCGGCGTCGAAAGGTCGCGTTCGCGCGTACACGTAATTTATTTAAAAAAGGCGTGCATTAATTTGGTTTTCCCCATTCGAACTCGTCGAAACGGAGATTCCAGGCCGATTTCGTACGCGCGCAAAGGGAATTGCGTCCGACCCCTTCCACGTTGCAACTTTTACGAGGCGCACGGAAAGCAGGGACACCTTTACGATCGTCGACGGCAACGGGAACTTGCACTCCAGCCACCCCTTGTCGAGTTTTAAGCGCGCCCATTAAACAAGACGTACCCGCGCGGACGATATCTGGTCGCGGGGCGTATCCGAAATTTCCGCGTCGCGAATTATTTAAATAACGACCGGCAAAATAATCGGTCGGCCGCCCGTTGCTTCGTCCGCGCCCTTTATCGATTCTCTCCGCGTGAACCTACGCCCCCCAGTTAATGGCACCGGTGGCTCATTGCGGGCGAAATGTTGCTCGAATTTTTCCACCGTTTCCCCGTTCGCCGCGAGGGATCTATCTGAACAGTCGTCGATTCTTCGCGCACTCACCGGGCAGGTACATTGTACGAAACGTTCAATGAACGCCAGGCACGCCACCAGCGGTCGTATTCCACCCGTGTAACTCCCATGGCGTGTTAAGATCCTGAATGACTTGTAAATCTACCGAGGGGGAACAACTTCGAGATTTCTTCTCCCCTCCTTCTTTAAACGACCCATGCCGGGAACGTGCATATGTACACAGGAAAATGAAGTCGCGTGAAGCGAGTAAAATGCGAGTTTCACGGAACGCGAGCTCTGTCTGGAGTTCTACGCCAATGCCGGTTAGTCTTCGACCCTTTCCATCGGCGCGGGGCAAACCTCTCTTCCTTCGAATTCACCCAACTCCCTCTCCCTGTCTCTTCGTTTCGTCGTACGTGCCATTGCACCACGCATGTACACCCGCGCGCGCGCGCGCGCGCGTGTTCGCGGCAGAAACATCACACTTGTCTAATTGCGTGTACACAGACACGCAGAGGTTGGCTCGTGTGCGCGCTTCCAGGGGAAACTGAAGCACTACCCTTAATGACTCTGACGACAACCTACCAGCTCCGCACTTACTTCGCCTCCCTTTATTTATAGACGCGAAGATGAGGCGGCCAGAAGAGGCTGGGAGACCTAGCGAAGGTTGTAGGAGGAACAACTCGAGAACAAGTTCTGAAGGAAAAGCACCTTTCAAAGTACGGTGGTCACTTGTCCCGTAAAATGAAAAATGCCCGGCCCTTTGAGGGTATCTGTCCACGACACACGACACCTGCCCGATAGAATCGGCCGTAAAGATTCGAGGGTGGCTCGCTGTCAGATATAAAAGCGAACTGCTCACTGTGTAAAACTAACGAGGCTATCTCTCCCCCCTTCCTAGTGCTGAATATACGGATAATACTCTTTTAAATAATTCTCGCCAAGGTACGATTTCTTTTACACTTTATATGAATTCTCGTATTTGCTCTTAGAACTAATATTGTAGCAGTCTAGAACATTTTTTTCATCGGCTTATCGAGCACAGTTTCGTTTTCGGTAACAAATACCTGAAACGCTTTTCTCAATAAGGAAAGACGATTTATTTTTTTCATCGCCGTTTAATTTGGGACGAAAGCCTACCCGTTATTACACGTTCAATCTAATCGTTCCACATTCTTGTAACACAACCGATAAGAGATAACGTGCACGTAATTTCTGCTGATTTCCCCGTCGCTCTGTGATATCGAAGCAACGAAAGCCACGTGTGCACCGGCGACGAGGGTACGGGGGAGAACCCAGACGGTGACCAGTTAGCGCTTTCGTGCGATGCACGGAGACTTATCTTTTCATCGATTCCTTGTTAAATGTCAAGTCGTTTCGCTTTTACCATTCGCGCTCGCTAATGAACATCACGTAACCGGCTGCGCCGGGCCGATACGCTGGTCGATGTCAACATGGGCCCACCTCCGCGATTGCACGCCACGTCATATTTACGCTCGGACAGACCGGATGACACGATGATGGATAGACATCGCAATTTTTCAAGTTATCTTTCAAGAAAGCGACAGTATGCTACGCGTACTCTTGTATTTGCTACTGCACATGTTATGCAAATCGCAGCCTTAACTTGTACCCATAAAAAAAAACCCCCGTACAAAACACTGACGAAATAAACCTGTATGCACGTATTATTATTGATTCAGAATTTGGGAACAGTTCTGGTTTTGTCAGCAATGTTTCTTTCGATTCAGTAGTGGTTTAGAAGCGACCCACCGTAAACCAGAACAATTGATGGGCAGATTGGGCAAGTAAATGTCCAACAGGGATAATGAAAATTGGGGGTACTTTGTCATAGTATTCATCAGGCACGGAAACGGTCCAACTGTTTCTGGATTACACGAACGGAAAGTGACCGTTTCAGACGGTCCACGGGGGAGGAACAGGGCAGCAGGAGTAAACTTAATTAATAGAATAAATTTCACGGGGACGGTAATCTCGCGTACATTTACCTTCTTGCGAGCGAAAGCAAAGGACGGGAAGGATTGTCGGTGGTAAGGGGTATGCGACACGGAGCAAATGTGGAATTCCCGGGGTGATTTACGTAAGTGGCCGCGATCAAGACTAACGAGAGCTAATGTCAGATACTCCTTGCGCCCGTGGGTCGGCAGACTGTCGCAAAGAACGAAAAAGGATCTGGTCACCGCCACCTGGAGACAGAGAAACCTCCCTCGTTCGGGATTTTTATTCTCGCCAGATCGCCCGCGGTGAAATAGGTGACATCGATGGCTAATGAGTTCCCCGAAGTGTCCTCTATCAGGTTGTCCAGAGTCTGGACTATGAAGCAGCGTGGAATACCCGTAAATCCGGTAAACAAAAAATACTGCTCCTCTAAAAAGAACAGAGATACATACTCATCTCTCTGAGCGTCTTATTATTGTAAACAATTAATTATCAAAAATCGAGTAAATCAATATTCTTGAACGTTCGCGTTCCCAAAAAAAAACGAGAAAAAATTGACACGAAACTCCCTAAGCTTGTACTCCGCTACCGACCCCATAATCCAACCTACAAGAGAATAGCCCTTGCAGAATGTCGTGTAAACGGGTTAAGCGCCCTCGTTAATCGTAACGAGTGCCCGTTCGACGACGAGCGAGTGTTTTCCATCGGTGATAATCGAGCGATAATTGGGTGACACGGGCCAAAAGAGGGCAGCAGGAATACGACGCCAATGAAATTTCCGAAAATTTATGGCGCCGTGGCTCCTGCGAATTTCGAGTGCCAGGCGAGAAACATCTTAACGAGGGTTCGGGCTATCGGCAGGCGGATGTGCGTTCTACTTCCGTCGCCGGGATGGGGTGAAACCGGTGCAGCCACGTTTCGCCGTAAAATTACTGCTTGACGTCGTTGCACCGTTTGCTCGACTTCGAGCAGACAAAACTTTACCACCACCCCCTCGTGGTGTATCTGAAATAACGTACGGCATTCCCTTTAGTCGTTGCGAGGTGCAGCCAGGAACTGGTATACTTCAATAATTGGTCTTTGACGTAGGCCATCTTTGCCGACGTCAAGAAAGCCGAGGTATTCGACAATTTTCGCCGATGAAATATTCGACGTGATGCGTCGCTTCGTTGACAGGTCCACGTGGACACTATGGACGGGCGGAGTTATTTATTCGGGACGAAAACTACACCAGGAATGTTTCTATTAATCAGTGATATAGGAGGAAAGGACTGATGCACGAGGCTGCGTTGCTGGTTGGTAGTAAATTAATTCCGGCAGTACCGGCGCGCGTTAAAATAATTTATTACAATTTTTTTCTCCGTATCTATAACATAGCTCTCGTCGCGGACCATGGTATCAAAAGTTTACTACGCAACTTCAGATTTAATGTATGCACGAGGCGATGGTAGTACGCTGAAGTGCACGATAGGTATTATATTTTTGGATGGAACAAATTTTGTAAAGCGCCGTATAATTGAAACATACTTTCCCCTGTGTTATTTGATTAGGTAACTAATTGCCGGTACGCGTCCGTCACAAAAGAATTAGCCCAGCTATAATCGCGAATATTGCAATGCTAGCCGCGATAATATATGAAATTAAAATCGTCGAAAATCGATGGAAAAATAGCACGTACGGGGATTTTGCTGGAAATTGCCCGACGAGACCGGCCGAAAAATGCATTTGTCATTATTCCGTGCCCGTTGCGGAGGTCGCATATTTTAAATAATGCACGAGACGTGCGTCGCATAATGCCGGGCAAAATTGCAACTGGAATTTTCACGCGTGCACCTGCCGTTGGTCAATACTACGCAATTGCTCATTGCAGATAATTCCCTCGTACCATTAATACGTAATCGTTATACGTACCATCCTGACGCTCGTTGATTTAATCCCGGCTACGCGCCCTACGCGCACGCGTGAAACGAAATTAATAAAGAAAAAAAAGGCACAACAGAATCGGCGAACGTTCGAGAAGAAATTCTAGGCAACTCGATCTTGAATTTACGAAGAAATTTATTCCTGCCACTTTCATCCGCCGCTGCTGCGAAAAACCTTTAAACTTCCCTCGCTTCTCTTCGTTACAGCCGTCATTTCTCACTTTCCGTTGCAAGCGTGTCTGCCGCGAATAGGCTACAGCCTCGTGCTGCCCTGCCCGCGTCTGTATTATCAGACGATTAACTTAACTTAAAGAGTTGCACGGACAGACCAATTATCACGCCGATTCCCGGGGCAATTAATATTGCAGAAATTTTTAAGCGTATCCGCGAAACTCTTCGGGCGTTCGCCGATCGCCGATCCAATGGATCACCCGAACGAGCGAGTACCTCCACCGCCGAGATCGTGCAATTATCGTCGAGGAACCGGGATCGACGCGCGTTAAGCGACAAACCGTGATAGTCGGAACGGCAAACACCTTGAGTGTACACACGACACGGGAGAGAATTATTGCGTCTGTGATAAACGGGCCGGCAGATTACGCGATTATGGAAGTAGGTCCGCGCTGTAGGTGCGGGGCGAGGTGTGCAAGGGGTTGCTTGCAATCTTAACGCGGAGGCACCGCCAGTGCCCCACGGACATCGAAAGCGGCGCGGCTAGGCTAGCGTACTCGTTAAAAAGGGAACCTAAGGTCTAAAGGGCATTACTAGGTTGGCTCGAGTGGCGAGTGATTTACGATCGAGCTTCCCGGGGGCAGGAAATTCGTTAGGGGAATCTCTGGATTCGAGATGGGCTCCTGCACGCACCGTACACGCCGTTCAAGATAATGTTAACGAGTCCGTTGGATAAACGCGAGGTACTCGGTGGTTCCTCCTTAATAACCCCATGTCGTGAGTTTCTCGTCCGATTGTCTGGATCTTCGACGCACCGTTTCGTCGATAAAGCGCTACGAATTCATCACCCGGCATTGTACTGCGGGGAAAATTCGAGTGGGTCGCTGTCGGTAACCCTTTATTCGGGGATCGAATCGAAGGAAGAGGATCGAGCGACGGGTACCGTCTCTCGTTCCCCTTCGGTGTAGTGAAATGGCCGATTCTGGGGAATATGATTGACGTTGTTTCTTGGGGGAACTGAAACTATGCATCTGTAATGAGATACGTGAATTACGATGGGATCGGAGGAGTGTATAGAGTATATATTGGGCGTGCTTCGGTGAAACGCCTGGGCAGATTTTTCGGAAAGATTAGTCGCTTATAACATCTTCGTTTCTGAAGAATTTTGTTGGAGAAATAGAACGCGGTACCATCAACGGAGATGTGGAAAACGATTTCAAGACTTGCGACAGATCCCACGACAGATGCCACGTTCTAGAATCGACCTGTACGTGTCCACTTACATAAACACGAACTTTCAGCGGCGATTGCATCGGCCTAGACCGCAAACGAACCGGACGATGATTTATTGCCGTAAAATATCGCGTTTCTTGATGTATACACAATACTTTATTAAGACGAGGGGAAAAACTAACCGATAGAGTTCATTATTCTGTTCGACGGACGATGCGTGCAGGAGGCTCCGGATCGAAAGCGTGGCAAAGTCATTGCGCGGCTTAGAGCGGAACGAAATGAAAATTATTAGAATTATTAGAGATTGCGCAGATACCCTATTGATCCCGGTTACTGCGCACGATCCTCAATCATGATATCTTCATGATTGCTACTTATACACCTATGAACACCCCGACGGGATCCGCTCGCTCTCCAAATAGCAAAGTTCAATTCACAGAATTGTCTCTTCTATTCGCACGTCTGTCGGCCAGAAAAATTCAACGCAGCCTGCCAACGAGGGGCCCTCCGTGCCGTGTTTCTAATTTCTCTTGAAACCCGCGCAAGAACGACAGAACTCGAAGCGTTCACGGAACAGATCGTTAATCTTCACGCGGAATTGCCTCGTTCCTCGTTAGTTTTGCATCGGGCATCGGTATTCGCCTCTCGGTTCCCGCTCCTGGAACTCGCGCGTCCGCTGCATGCTTCCGCGAGGGCAGAAGGACCGGATAAAGCGAAAGAGTAAGGAGGAAAGTGAAACGCGGCGCGACCCCGCGTCCCCCCTCGAGGGGCTTGAATTATTTCAATTCTAGCGAAATCGCAGTTTTAACGCGTGCCGCACGACGCACAGGGGAATACACGAGCCGCCGGCCGGCGATCGCCCCAGGACACCGCGCGCAGAGGTCGACGTTAAACAGCCCCCTTTTGCCCGCGAGTTTTCGTCTTCCTACACGTTATACGGCCGCGGGTGATTAATAACATCTTAGCGCGCGTTAAACGCTCATGCTTCTTCAGATTAGCCCGGGCAAAAATTGCCAAGTTTGAATGGCCGCGCATGCTCGCGGCCACCAAACGAGATAAATCACTTTTGGAAAGGAAGGGCCCCGGTGCGTTCCAGCGAGGGCGCTGTTTCGTTGCTTCCTCCACCTATCCTCCGCCTCCTCCTCGCCCTCGTCTTCTTCCTCTTCCTCCTCCGCCACCTCCTTCCCGTCCTCGTGGATGACTTTTTACCCGCCGCGTGACCTGAGTTATGGCAAATAAAAGAGCGGCCCGGGGGACGCGGCCGCCCGAACATTGTACGCGCCCGTAAATATTATTTTTTGCTATGCGAGCGTGATGTCCCCGAGAAAATCCGCCAGTTAAACGGTCGTGGAGCATCACGACCATGCGAAAAATTCTGCCCCGCGGACCCCTACCACGCGTCCCCTTTAAAGACGCGTCTCGCACGAAGAAAAAGGGGGGGGGGGACAGGGCAACGATGCCACGGATGAAAGTGTGCCCGGTGTAATGAGAAAAATCTGTGCCGCCTCTGGCAGCCTTTTACCGGCGACCACTGTCGCTCGTGATTCATAAGTTTAAGTGCATCGCCGGGAGTGTAGGCCTTTTTATCGCTGGCTTATTTATCCGTTTGGCGTATGAAATGCTTGAACGGCCTTAGATAGAATTTTTGGTAGATCTGGTCGACGGGTGTGCGAGCGTTCGTAAGGGGGAGGCGCATACCGGGAAACATGATGTAGGGTCGCGGATATAGTGTTTTATCGCGGCGACGTTGCAGTTTATTTGCACGCGAGCGATATACGGGGAATTCGAATTCCTTAAAAATCCATCGGATAAACGGGATGGTAAATAATACAATAGGAGATTAAGGTCTGTGCAACGCACATGCGATTTTATATCGCGGTTTAAGCAGATAATAGTTTCATAAATTATCGATTTTCGTTCTTGCGCGTGCAAACTCGATATTGCACGAGCCACTTCTCCCCCCCCCCCCCCCCCCGATCAAATCCGTGCATTAACAAAATCATGAGAGCGACGCGCGAGGGAGGGGGGAGGGGGATCCGCGATAAAATTCCGCACGGTCGAGTGTAGAATGAAATTTGTGAATTCCGCAGATCTGGATACGCGTAATTATTTATTAATAACCTGTAATTTCATTCGGCAAAAATGCACGGCGGAGACGAAGGGTGGACGTCGCGTATGATAATATCGCGCATTAAATTGAAAGTCATTACTTCGTCACAGTTATTAGCAGTGCCATACGAATTACGATAAATCGCCGGCACGCATCGAATGATTTTAATGTCATTATCAAACGCGGAAATGCTTAGCGCGCGGCGGTATAGAAGGGGGTATGGGATCGTTCCGAATTGCATGATTAATTATTAGCTCCAGCTAACTTAATGCGGAGCGGTGGCGTTGCATCGAAATTGGCCCGCGAAATAAGTCATTAAATCCAACAAGGGGGCCAAATATTTCCGATATAACGCGTTCCTCTGTCGAGATGAATAATAAATCGCCGCGGAATGGATTCTTGAGCTCTTCGAATTAAATATCGATCAACTTCGATCGTGTATTCGTAAATGCTTCATCGGTATCGCAATTACCGAATTAACGGATGATAACGTATTCCGTAGAAAACAGACAAAAAGTAATTCGCGCAATCAGCACCTGCGACAGAGATTCGTCGTTTATCATCGACTGGGCATGATTCACCGGAAAATGGTTTCCCCCGGGATCTCGCCAATCCGGGACTCAAATAAATCCAACGACAAAAGGAAATAGGTACGGCAGGCAGTACGACAGTCGTAGAAAGTCAAGTGTCTCGGCCGTTACTGGCGCAGTCAGTTACCATAATACGGTCTCGCGCTTATAAACGCAAGCTGCGACACCGAAATGGAGCGTACGAAGCATTCTTACCGGGATCGTTCGCCTCGTCGCTCTAGTTCGAGCTTCAGGCAGGAGGCATGCTCGCGCCGTCTGGACGCAATCCAAAAGTAGGTGTCGCAATTTATGAACGAATTGTACGCGCTACGGATCTCCCTGGTGATCGGAGCTGGTGTCGATTATCGCACGCGGCGCGTGAAGTTCGCATTGTCTGAGAACGAGCCGAGCGTATACGCGTCGATCGAGGCAACGCGGAAACGGTATTTTGCAGACATCCGTTCCACGTTCAAGTGTCGGTAACCGACACGTGCCGGACAATTGAATCGGTAACGCAACGCTCTTGTCGCGTTTCGCGGAGGCGGAAACCTTAATCCGACCGCAGATAGTCGGACGATCGGCTCATGAGACGGAAGTCGAACGAAACTGTGCGTTTAAAGAATTATTGAACGGCGCCTCGTTGGAAGTTGCCCCGGAGACGCAGCATCGAGAGCACGTAACAGCCACGCAAATACGAAGAGATGGAGGGGGCACGATCCTCCAGAAATCCGCAACGCGAGGTCTTACCGGTTGAATAATGTAACGGGCATCGGGCTGAATGATTTAAAAGTAAAAGTCCTGAGCGACGTCACCGAAGAAGAGTGGCGCGGTAGCCGGGCACGACGGCACCGGGGGCGAGAAACGAAAAGTTTCATGTTATTCCATGCTGGGGGGACAGGTCCTTTGGGGTGCGAGTAAGAGATTAACATGGAAAGTTTCAGCGTTGCTGAAGTTCGCATCGTGGAAGGGCAAATGAGCCGGCGTCATTCTTTCGCCTGAATGGAAATGGAAGAGCTCCCTGTGCCAGTGAATCGGGATACAGCGCGTCGGGTTTATTTTCACGTTGGATCCCGAATTTTCTACGAGCTAACGAAAAATCCTTGGCCTAGCTGCGGCGCCGATGCTCTCAGCTTACATTGCGACGCCGCTCCGCCGCGACACCTCGACGCGGGTGAATTAGCGAAAAATAATAAAACGATGGTACCGCTTGTATATTTTATCGATTCGTTCGGATAGCGCGCTACGTCGTCGATATTTCTGCCCAACGATTTATTGTTTAGCATAAACTTTGACCCCATCGAGTAAATCGTGCCCTTTCGGGAGAAACTATTCCCGGCATTCTAGAATCACAAGTAGCGAACTCCATAAATCAATCGCGACTGTTATTTACCCGTGACAATGGTCCACGATTTATGATTATATTCATCGAAGTTTTCCGTAACTACTATTAGGCCCTTCCTATACTCCAACTCGTATACGGACAACTACACCCCAGCGAAACTTTTACCCGAACGTTCATCCGCGTGCATACCTGTCCAGCGCAAGCCACTCGAACGATACGTCATTGAATCAACAACCGTGAATCGTCTGACGGTAGCGAAAAAAATTAAATTGTCAACGGTGCGCGTGGATAAAAAGGTTCAGAGTAAAGCCCACTAACGAACTATTCGCGTCAGAGAAATTACCCCTTTATCCCGTTCCGGTGTCAGTTCTGGGTCAGCACGGTGTATTACACTTTCCTGTTGGACATTAATAACCCATAAATAGCGGGGTCGTATATACACCGGGGCCAGTGCAAGACCACCGAGACACTAGCTTCGCGGTACACATGCACACGTGCGCGTGTTACAACGAGGAATGCATTTCACTGACTCGCTAAGGGATAAGGAATGGGGTCCCGACCTGGCCGAACGTTTCACGCCTAACACGCGGCGACGCAGACACAGCCTTATAATAATAAACATCGCCACTGCTGTATGCATTGCTTTCTTGGTAGTCACGAGACCACTCCCAAAGTCGTTTGTAAGTATTACACTGTTCCGTGTACCGCTCATCGATCCCAATGATAGTGCTTCCGAGACAGAAATAGAGACTGTACGTGTGCGATACGTAAAATTGAATTCTCCTACGGGTCGAAATATATTGATAAGTTAGGAGGGGTTTCGAAGGGGAAAAAATTTGATCGATGATCGTGATGCACCCTTCCGGCCTGGGAGGGATGATTTTCAATCAAGGAAATTTAAACGCTGACAAATAATTGCTCTCGATTTCTTGGAAATCGACCCTCGATTACGTTATTCCCCGAAACGCTTATCAGAAAATCTGTATCATCGCTCCGTGACGAAGCTTCAACCCTTCGCAATTCGCGTGCGCTATGTAATTCAAGCGATCGCGAGGATAACGATAATGGAGCATTGTAAATTTCATCGGTTCGCCGACAATACAATATTTTCTATAGAATTGTAATAGTGAAACGAGAAACGTTCGCTTCGGCCGCAATAATCTATCGCGAAGCATAAACTGAAATAATTAGCGCTCAATAAAATAAGGAATCGACTGTAGAATGAAACTCAGCGGTCGATCGATGGCGGGTACGTGCAATAAATCGTGACGATTTAGCCTTTACGGCCGCAAGGTTGCAAATTAGAATGCCACTGGAAAACAACGATTCCTATTTCGAAGGCACAGTGATACCTACAGACATTAATCAGACGCGGTGTTCTTTCCAATCCACTTCCACTTATTCTTTCCCCGGTTACCTAATTTACGATACGGTGAGATACTACTTTACAACCTCCGCGTTCCTATTACTATATTACGCTATGCACGTCACTGAGAATGCTTTCACTGGAACTGGTAGGATATTCAGCAACCTACCAATCGTTCGTTTCTACATTCATACACAAACGATGTATTTCATTTCCGAGGCTAGCTACCGCGATTTGTTTAAGGATCATTCATCCTCGCCATTGTTATTAGAGTATCTTTCGATACGACGCAGATACATACGTTTAAATAATTGGTTAAAATTTAACTAATAAAAATCGTGTTGAACATTTTCAACCAACCTTTGCTCAACCCCTGCGAAATTTAGTGCAATACATTAACTCATTTTTCGTTAGGGACGAATTCATATTTTGTTCGCACAATCTGAATGGTTAAATTAAAAAATTAATTTCCAGCCACGCAGTACAGATCAAAGCAAATTTAAGGGACAAGGCACGCCTTTGCCAGGTTTTCATCGCAAATCCGATATCTCATTCATACATTGATAATCCGGACTCTGCAGATCGATCAGACCTACTGCATACAATCTCGTTAAGCCTGCCACGGTATTGACTCGGGAAATGGGTTAATGATCCCTAAACAGCGAACTGTGTCACGAATGGTCGAATGACGGCTCGACAGATAACGCGATACATTCGTGGTATCAGTCGCGGATCGACGACGAATATGTCCCGCCGAACTTTCAATTGATTTTTATCGTATACCCCCGAGCAAGGGGGGGGGGGCAGTTCGATTAACGTCGATGGTTAGAATTCAGCCGTGTGAGTCCAGTTGCACGATCGTGTGGCAATTTTTTTTCATTGCGACGGCCAGTCATGCGTGCGATACTGCAGGGCATACGTGCTCGATTGAAATAAGTTAAATATTGAAGGAACGTACGCCGTCGGGTCGCGAAAGGGGCAGAGGTTGGACAAAGGTGGAAGGAAAGATCGAATTCTCTTCGATTGAAAACCGCTGATAATCTTGCGACAGATTAATTGCTCGTGAACTGATTGATTGATCGTTGACGTCCAAATGAAGATTAGAGAGCGGAGGGTGTGAATCAATTCACCAAGTAACGATTCGACGCAGAACTTTGTGCAGAATATTTTTCCCTTCCAGGTGCATCCTCGATTCCGTGCGGAAGCCCCGTTACGCGGAAACGCAATATTTCGATTTCAATGAAGCACAATCTTTATCAGACCCGCGGCGCCATATACCCGACGAAGTGTTTTATCATCAACGGCATGCCGTAATTGCGTCTTCGCGTGTTACCTAACAGATATGTTCTTTCCCCAAGTGAGAAACGTTCGACTAGCTGTTCAACGATACGCAGGCAAACTCAGGCGAGGGCGTTTCGTGGAACGCGGAGCTTTCCCCATGAAGTCTCAAACTGTGGCTTTCAAGCCGGACTGTCAAGGACCGCCACGAGCATCGTTATCGCCTGCCCACGAATTATTCATTGTCGCGTTAGACAATAGAGATTACTTTATCTTCGACGATGCGAGAGGGCACGTTACGTCACGTACTTTCCCGGTTGAATGCAACCGTGAAAGATGCAACGTTGTATCGTAGCGAGAAGCATTGGCTAATCGTAATTTATACCCTGTCACGGTTGCCTAATATGTAGACCGTTTCCCTGTCGACTCGTCGACTGACCTTAAGACAACGCGAGTCAGGCGAACAGCACGGATGACGAATCTTCTTTGGACTTCTATGGAAAGATCCTAAATAACTCCGCGACGAGTGTTTGTAATCTAGCTGGAATTGCTAAGCGGATGTTGCGGTACAGGCAGCGGCAAAATTATGCAAACGAAGTTGCTTATTAATATCGTATCAACATTCAATTACCGTGGCGATGTTTTTCGCTAAGCGTGATTAATAATAAATGTAATGCGCGTCGATCAATTTAATCGTGCGCGGTGCAGAGTGTAGGCGACGCCGCGCAAATGTTTCGGACAGCACCGGCGAGCTTGGAATGAAACGAAGATTTTTGTATTGCATCAATCGCGGAAGAAAGGGAATAATAGTATAATAGCTGAATTATTGACTGCCTCGTCGTATGATTCATACGACTGGTATTCCATTGTACTTCTTCGAGCATTCAGCTATCCGTCCTTTACGTCCTGCTACCTTTTCTACCTTCTCGCCGCATTCCAAATAACCACTACCAATACCAGGAATGTCAAAATTCGACCACAAACTACCGCATTTAATGAGTCGTATCCGACGAAGTTCGCGCGTAAATCACCGCCGTAAATGCCAAAGTATCGGGAAGCCAATGCTCCCAGGAAGCGACATTAAGCGTGACGTTGAGACGAGTAGCGATTAGAAAACTCTTCGCGGGGAATTTTAAAGACGCCGCAAATGAATGTGCCCCTCCGCGTTTGTCTCGCGATGGTACGCGCGGCCTGCAGAAAATGTCAACGGCCCTTTACCTCGATGCCCACGGCGATACCCGTAAAAGATATCGCTGCTGGCCGACGAATATGACGCCACGTCGCCGACTGAACAAGTCGTCGAAGTGAACGGACCGGCGTGAAAATTATTCGCGACAAGTTCGTCCGAATATCGACCGAGGGAACGAGCCGTCCCCGCGACACGGTCGCGTAAAAGAATTTTGCCCCGCGGAAAAATCTGATCGTACTTTCACGTGGTCGCGAATGTCGTCGATTCAGAGACACGGGTGCCTGCGCGTATGCGCACGGCGAATGCGTTTTCCCAGACACTCCTTGTTCACTTAGCCAAGATCTGATAGCGGCTAACTACAATCGAAGTTTTCTCCGATCGCCGCTATTATTTACTGTATAGCGTGTAGGCGAGTGTGCGCGCTCGCGCGACTCCGCATGCCGGCTGTCGATGTATGCCGAACAGATTAAACGGATATACAGGTAATGCACGGGGCACAGTCGAACGAACGACCGTACAGCCTCCCGGGGTCAGGATTACGACACACTGGATCAACCGCATACCTTTTCAGCTCCGCAAGGCTCATTCGTCTTGGGGGTCGGGTCCTGCCCCTCCAATCTCCGCGCGATTATGTATTACATTAATATGTAAGTCGGCCTACTCACGTGCCGATATTATGCCCATCCGAACGACGGCCGCGTCGCCCTTAATACTCTTGCCCGCCCCCTTTTGACTTTCGACGGGCGGCCACGCTGGTGGGAATGAACTATTCGACACCCCCAGACGGGACCCCGGATTCTGGGCAATCGTCTTTGAACGAGCGCCTCCCGTGTTTGCATGGTATTTAGCAGCCTGGATCTATTGTATCGCGTATTACGTGGCCGTCGTGCCCCGGATATGTGCTTACGGAATGATTGAAAATCGCGGGGGAACGATATCGTAGTACGGACAATTCCGTTCTGGACAAAGGACGAAGTTTTACGCCGCGGGGTAAATTTTCATCCGTGACAGACAATCGAGCGATTGACACAATCTTGAGAGTGCATTTCCCTCTCGACGATCGTGGGCGTTCGGAGACAAGTTTGTCGCACCGCTACGAGCCTCCGTCCCCTTATTAGTCACTCCCGAGTAAACAGAATATCTCGATACGCTGTGAGTAAAAAATTGCATTCAATTGCCTCGCCGGTTATGGCATTCGTCGAGGCTGGTCGCACCGCTCGCCTCGGCGTCGACGCGGCCTCGGGACGCCTTTTAACTCGCGGCAGAAGATAGCCGGGATATTATCGGCGACGTTAATCAGGATATTGTAAAGCGAATTTCGAGCCGGGGCAGTTTTTGTAGCAGCTGCGCGGCCCGTTTCGAAGCTGTTAATTGTTGCCATTTTTCCAGCAAGCCGCCATAAATACAATACGGGACCGAAGCGGTATGATGCATGGCGCGATACACATAAATATCGGCGGCAATACAGCAACAGCGCAAATATCAGCGGGCCTGTAACTCACCGCGCGCAGCCACGGCTAACAAATATGTAGTTTTTTCAGTTAGCTGCGATTACCGAGGCCGCGTGTAAATAATTATCCCTCGACGGGCAATCGTTAACGAGACCTAATGGGTTACAAAGTAGCGCGGTTATTATTTTCCCTTAAGCCGAGCGTTCCTTCGGCCCCCAATTATCCGCCTCTTTTAACGATACACGCGTTCGCGATAGGCATAAGCTCGGGATATTTGTCTCACCGGCAGTAAGATGCGCTGAAACAGAATTGATGCGCCAATTTCCCGTCGATAGATCGTAACGTAACGACGAACGAAACGATCGTCACCGTTTAAATCGATCCGCGATTACAGGTACAAATCGACGGGAACGGGCAAACCGAGCTGGTCCTCACGGTGACTGATAACGTTAAGCTCCCTGAATCTCTCTCTCTCTCTCTCTCTCTCTCTCTCTCTGTCGCTCACTCCTCCTCGCTTACCCTTCTTCCCTCCATCCCTCTATATTGCTCGATCGAGCGCCGCGCGAGGCGAAGTTCGCGCAATTACCGCGATGAATAACGATTTTCGGCGTAGGCGTGCGTACGAACGCCGCTCGTAACCGATCGCGAGATGAATGCAAGAACGTCCGTCCTGCGGCTACGAATCGAGGTATTTATAGGCGTGCTGGATCACAGGTAGATGAAGTAGATAAGGGTATCGATGCGTGCCGATTCCGATTGTCTCTGGCCGGTACCAATCGCTGTTGCGCCCTATTGATGTTTCGCAAGGCGTTGCACTTGCCGTTGCCCGTGCAACGAGCTTCTCGTTGTTATTTATACAGGGTGGGACTCGCGATACGCGATACAATCGGGCGAAACGCATCTACTCGCGGGTCAAAGGTGCGGGGGAACGTTTAATTGCAAAAGACGCTCTTAAACCCAGAACAATCCCGTAAAAGGTTGCGTAACATCCAGTAGAATTTTCCTTTGAACTATGCAGCTTACACGAGCAAAGTCAAAGTGTAAAATATTAAGAGGCCTGAAAGAGGTTCGAACGTTTTACAATAAAACGCTCGAACAATGAAGTAAGCGAGGCATATATTCGCGAGTATTGAAAGGCGCGTACCGTGTACCGTATTAAGAAAGCAGGTCCACTTCGTAAAAGCCATTGTACGACAAAATACGTATCGTGAAACACAAGGAGGTGTGTGCGTGTATTTATGATTGTGCGGCGGCGGCGGCGGCGGCGGCGGCACACCAAGTGACACACGTTAACAATCCAACTGACGATTTGCAGCGTGTACACTACCCACGCTGTCTACGAACCGCATCGAGTATCTATTGTCACTCTCTACGTAACCGGTTACGTAGGACATCGACTTCGTCGATACCGATTCCACTCGCGTTTACCCCGTGTCCAACGTAAGCAGAAAAACTACACGGGGAACATCAGAAAAGGAACAATGCGCATACAATGAGCGGTGACGCATTCAAACGGGAATCACGTGGAAGAGGTTCCCGTCGAAGCCAGTTATATACCTGCTGGAACAAAAGACGGGTCATACTTCCTTTATTAAATTTTTCCTATTCAAATGAAATATTTTAAATGCAAATGGCCAATGGCGGCCGGCTATAAAGCGGCGAAGACCGCCCGGTTCCATCAAGCGGAATTCGCAGAAATGAAAGCGGAGTATCGGTCGAGGAGCAACGAACGTTCGGGGAAACGAGCCGTGTTTTACATGCAAATCAACGCAAAACGGAAGCACTAAAGATGCGTGCGTATATGGCAATTTCGCGGCCAAATTCGGCGGCTTCCGCGAAGGAACGATCGAATCTCGCCGGTTAACATGTTTACTCTATCGCCCCCGTTGTAAATCAACGATCGTTACGATGCCGTTACATCATGTAACACGAGTTTCATCGTCGAACGAGCCTCGTGCACGGGAACACGCGTGAAAAGCTCACGGCAACACCCACGTCACGGTCGTTCGACGCTTTCACGCGCCTCGACTCGCGTCGCGAACGATCCTCACACGTTAGCCCAGCTGTATCGTTTCGCGAGTTGTCTTTATTGTTCGCGAAGTACTAACCGACTATGCACTAGACTTTATTTCATTACACTTACCGCGGGTACGTTATATTATCCTGTCGCCGTTCGTCGACGCGACATCGTTCGCCAACTTGAGCAATAAAATCGCGACGCTTCCCTTCCGTCTTACTCCGCAACGAGGATCGGAATCGGGCACACGCGGGATCAATAACTCATCGCGCCCGGTGTTACGCGAATCACACTTTTCCACCGGCTAATCGCGTTACCATCCCCCTTCCGTTTCTATCACGAAGCCAGTTACCATCGGAAACGTCGCTCCGATACGATCTCGTAGACGCCGACGAATCGATCTGCGTAAACCAGTTCGTTTTCTGAATTAAGATACCTGAGCGACCGGTCCATTCGGAGCGGACAACCGCGAAGCGGTAGCTGTTTAACAGTATCGATTGCATAGCGGTACCCCGGATCGATTTTCCCCGTGGTTGTTTAACGAAACCTACGCGCAACCACGCCGGTTGCGAGCGTAACTGTGATTTACGATAATTCGCGTGATCGTAGAAAATGAGGGGACGCGGACGGGCAACGGGCGCGATCTATCTCGTGAACAAGAATCGATATAGCGGATGGCGCAACGGACGAAGGAGCGCGTCGGTAATAGAAAGATAAATAGAAGAAGAAAGATGGAACGGTGGAAATGGAAGATAGGAAAAGTACCGGGACGTAATTGGCATTCTGGCGAGCAGCACCCACTCGCCTCGTGTAACAAGTACACCGAGGTACTAACGTAATTACCACGTACGTACAGGCCCGGTCTCGCGTATTCGCTCTCACAGAAACCATGCCTAATCCAATTAAATAGCCAATCAGATGGCCGATACCGAGCAGTTAATTAACGGCACATTCTTATGCATGTAGCCGGCAATCTCGTTAGGTTACGTACACAGTGTACACTAGATGTTCGGGCCTACTTATCATTATACAAGGTGTCCCGGCAACGAGCTGCAAAGTCGATCGAACCGGATCGTTTAAATTGCGGTCCGGGGATCCGCGGCGGGACCGAAACGTACAGCGCCCGTTCGTTCGCCACGGACGAACGCGAGATCCGTTTTCAGAGTAAGCTCATAAATATGCAGTTTGTTATTCCGTGGCTCGCGGTACGCGTGCCTCGCTTTTCCCCCCGCTCGTGCTCGGGCCCCCTTTCTTCCGCGCGTTGCACGAGAGGCGATTGAAAATTCATGCGGCTCGAATCTTCGGGGACGGCTGAGAATGTTTATCTTAAATGGACGTACCGCGGGGACGGACAGCGCGGGTCGCCGCGAGAAGAATAACATTCGATCGTGTTTTTCCTTTCGATTTCGCTTTATCGATATCGTCGCTCACGTTCGACACGGAAAACCTCGAACGATTCTTACAAGCTTTCCCGCATTCCTGGCACTAGGCTTGTTGCCGCAAGGTACACGCCGCGATCCGCCGTTCGATGCATCGGGGGCGGCATCCGCGAGAAGCCGTCCACGGCCAATAAATTACGAATCGAGCATCGATAGGGGAGATCGAGCCACGTGAACCGGTGAAATCGCGGGACTCGAATCGACAGGGCCGACCGGTTAAAGATAGACGCGCGGCGCGGACCGTTCGCTCGAACTAATTATCCGTCCGTAAATGGAATAGAAACGTTAGCGAGCGCGTACGTAGCCGGCGTTCGCGGAGTTCAGAAACGCTAAACGAGGACGGGACCGAGCCGGCGCGGGCACAAAGTTCATGTGAAAGGGGAACCGGTGAACGCGAAACATGCGGCGAGTGTACGCTTGTCCGCGATACACGCCGATGCGCCCTCACGCTCCAACGGGGAAGGGGGGAGGCACACATGCTCGCGAATGATCATCTTTCGCAGCAACGGTTCGCGGGACATTAAAGGAGAACGGAAAGCGCGAACGAATCGTCCGCGATACGAGAATTTAATGGCCATTCGAGTTGCGCCGCGGTAGGAAAAGTTTCGCCGGCCTTGTTCGCTCACCGTTCATCTCCAGCCGCGGGAGAGATCGATAGGCGAAATTTTCCGAAAGACGCCCGGACGTGCATCGCGTGGAAATTGTTTGTAAACTGTTTGGCGAACGGGTCCGTGAATGAAACACTCGCGTCTACTGATTTATACGTCGCTGATTTTCGCGTGCGTCCAGCCGATTCGCGCCGGTCGAGACGGAGATGCTACCGTCTGTATTGTTTATGAAATAATACTGTGTACCGGTTGCAGAATCGTCCATCGTCACGATCTCGATGGCGTTAGGATAGGGAAATGTCTTCCTTCGTTCGTAACGATACGATTGAATTCTTGTTGCCCGTTGGAGACGGTGCACGGACGACGTATTGTTGGACAAGTTGACAGATCGCACGAGATGAACCGTCCGCGTGGTGTATCGACGAACGAATGTAATACGTTAATCCGGCGAAAATCGGTGGACTTTCGGCTGCAACGCGTGAACGATTCAACCGGCTGGTCGAAACAATTTAATGCGGATGAAGGATCGACAAATTGCGCTTCTTTCCCGAGTATAATCGGGGTTTGCTGTTTGGGAAAAAAAAGTCGGTTCGACTTGGCCGGCTGTATCCGCGTGTTTCCCTGCCAGCTCGTCGCCGTGCAATGGAAAAAACCAATTTCCCCTGTGGCGAACAGATGGCCAGAGGCACGAGAGACGGGCACAGAGGACGAGGCCGAGGGAAAAAGAAGAGAAGAGAAAGGAAGCAGGGGGAAAAAAAAGGAAATTAACGCGCGATTTCCTAGACTCTCTGACCGGGCGTGCCAAAGGGAGCAAACATGCCCCAATTTAACACTTTGACTGCGACGCGCGGAACGAAACGGCGGAGAAAAAACGACGGCGACCCTTGTAAACCCGTGCATGCAAGAATCTCGTTCGAGTGCGTGACACGTCCGGGCGAAATGCTTCACGGAAAAATCAAATACCATTGAACGCAAAAAACACGTCTCCCCGGTGAGTGGTTTTTATATATTTTAATTATACGTCTCTTTATCGCTTTTCTTCCCGCGTGCATTCTATTCGTATATTTATTTAATATTAGATGAGCTGCTGCGGGACATCGTCCGGCAGGGTCCCAATTCGACGGGGACGTGCGATACAATTGTCGTTTAATGAATGAGCAACGAAATTGAATTGAACAACAGCTGCAGAAACGTGGCCAGAACTTCGGAACAATTAATTGTCGCGATATCCATAAATACGATTCAGCCGCCGCCCATCGAAAAATATATATCGCAAAAAAAAAAAAAATGGAATCGAGAGTGTCCGGCGGCGTGGAGAGGAAGGCCGCATAATCCGCGACTAGACCCCGAAGACGGGAAAATCGAAGAACCGGAGGGAAACGACAGGGATGCCGCCGCCAAGGGAGCACAGGGAGACAGAGGTACGGGACGAGGGGTGAAACAAAACCACGTGCAACAACGCCGGCGCAAAATGAGTGCCGGCCGGTATATTAATTCTGCATTTAAAGCTGCGGTCAGGGCACACCGGTCTCGGTGGTCGAGTGGTTAGTACGAGTGTAGGTAGAGAACGCAACAATTCAGAGGGGCTCGCCGGGTGTAATGGCTGGTAATTAGAGTGCCATGATAGCAGGCTCCGCGAAACCAGTTATCTCGCTACGTGCATCGTGCATGCCCATACTGAAACCCTCTCCAGAACACAGAGCCTTCTCCCTTCTTCCACCTCTCATCGTTCTCGCCTGCTGCTGACCTCTCCCCGTTCCCGGGCTCGTCCTTCTTTCCTTCAGGCTCCGTCTAACTGCAGCCTCCGCTGGTGCTCTCTTTCCTCGTCCGTTAAGGCGTCTCGTGCACCTTCCGCTAGTAGCTTGTAGCGATGCGCCGTGAATTGACACGTCAGGGAAAACCATAATAATACACATGTACCGAGACACTTCACCCTTAAACACAGGATTGACGCTGGAAGGATACTTAATCATTTTCGAGAGTGCTGGATTTATATGTACTCTGTAGACGTATGTAGAGTGCACGCGTGTAATTTCTAAATTAATACAGGAACGAAGATACTCGAAGTCGGCGACCAGTTCGTTAACAAGTGCGAACTGTCATTACGGGCCGTGAAGTATAATCGGTGTGCACGTTCCTGCTTCGCGTATGTATATACATATGTATGTACGAGCAGCGCGGACAGTTCGTCCGGTTGTGGATAAAAAGTATCGCAACGTCGAGGAATGAAAAAGGAGCAAGCGGTGGTTCTGCTGAACGCGTTCCAAACGCTCGACTCTCTGCGAGCTTTCTGCGAGCTTTCTGCGAGCGGCCGCTTTGAAAAATCGCGGTATTAAAGCGGACCTTTAGACCCTTATCTAAGTTATTGTCCGGGCTTGGTAGTACCTCCGGATATTGCTCGAAGGCAGTGACGCAAACTTATACGTGTACCCTTTTGGTTGCGCGTGTGCACGCCAGCCAGGGGGCCGAGAGCAAGTCCACAAAGGTCCTCGAGGATCCTTTATCCCTGTGAGCGTTATCAGTGTCTTATGACGTGCATTAAGGGATTGAAAATGCCAAAGATTGTCAACGGGGCCCTTTATCTGTCCATTAGCCAAATAGCCCCGTATGAATTTCACGCTCCATTCGGCGGATGTGATGGACCTCGCGGAGTATCCTTTCGCATCTCGTCAGGCTGATCCTTTCTGTTCATAAATATGGAACATCGTTCGTGTGGAGCTTCTTTTTCGTTGCCCGGCCGGCTCCCCGTCGCGCCGGCCGGAATTGCGTTAATAGAAGGATCGGCGGTGATCTTTTGAAGCGGCGCGTGTAAACCGCGCGCGTGTAATTCGAGGCGTTACCAATCGGGACAATTTACGAACGGGCGCTTTCCCCCATTTTAATATGAATTCCCACGGAGGACGCGCGCATTAATATTTTTCTCACGTAACAAGGACAAAGCAGAGGAAGCCACGCGTATACACACGTACCGCTGTGCAAACGTGAAACGTTCGCCGCGGTCCGCCTAGAAGGCCGATGCAAAAAGTCTGAATAAACCGCGCGATGGATGTTAGGAAGCCGGGCTTCGGGCGTAAAAAGCAGCAGGAAGAGGGATTCCTGCTGCCGGCAAATATATTCCTCCTTTCATGAAAAAGTGCCCGTACGAGTGACAAAATGGACGAGAATCGTTCGCCCCGCTCTCGTATAATATCCTTTACGGTGAATGGCGCCTTTATGGTCAGCGGCCGGGCACAAATGTACGTCTCAACTTTCCTTCGATTGTTCGCGTCTCGTCTTTCTCTCGTGACGAAATGGCCCGCCGTTAAAAGTGCTGCATCCGCAGTAAGTACAGCGGCGAGGGTGAAGGAAAAGAAAGGGCGTGAAAGAAGGAGAGAGAGAGGGGGGGGGGAGGGCGAGCTCCTTTTTATCCCCGGTATGGTCGAAGGGTTTCCTCCTCGCGGACGAAAACCGATTAAGCCGGCCTGTCCTGCGGCGAGGATGTACCGAAAATGAAATTGCTCTAGGAAGCGTCTGTATTATCTTTCGCGCGTACAGATCCCCTGGCTGTCGGTTATTTTTTTTTTTTCATGAATAAAAAGGATCTTCCGCTTTCATGGGAGTTCTCGCCGGCACATCCTTCGCGCACGGACACCGGTGTATCGTAAGTAATATAACGTTCCTGGTAATTCTCCGCGCAAAAGGAGGAAGCAAAATCGTCTAGTGTTCTCCGAGCATCCGTTCCGTGGAAACGTGATAGCGTAGAACTTAGTTTCTTGGCGGAAAGAACTTTCTCTCGGTTCCGCTGTCGGGGAGAGGATAATTCGTTGTACGTACTTGCACGGGGAGGTGTAAGTAACTGTTGGTGGTAACGTTACGTTTAAAATTGTTCCTGATGCTTGACAGTTTGCGGGGAAATTGAAAACTGGTTTTAGAAATAGATTCGTGCGCTGGGTATGTCCGATCGAAATTCGTGTACACTTTTCGGACACGAATAGGTTATCGAGAGACGAACATATGAAACTGTTACATGCATAATATAATGTAGGATAACGTTGTACGACGGCCCCAAATCGTGTGCTTACAAGACGTCGTTAACGTTAGAGCAGCGACCGGTTAGAGGGGCTGGACAAGCTAATTTATCGAAAGAATGTAATGCCAGTGAGGGGTGATACGTGGGCAGCGGTTATCAGGGCGAGCCAAGCCGACCGACTCTAAATGATCTCTCGTATCGTGATTTACCGAGACCTCCTGGGATCGTTGGTATTTTAGAGTCTCGTCAAGTGACGTGTTCAACGTTGAAACGCGGTTTCGCGGGCCCACTGGTACCTTTCTTGCGTTGCTCGGTGTTCCCTCATATAATACGAAACGCAAAGCCAACTGCATGTTATTAAATATACCACGCACAGAAATATATCTGTGCATGCATAAACGTTTATACAGTTTCCAGATTTCTTGTGCCCGACGAAATAGAAATATTTGGAAGACTGCGGTGATACGTTTAATAAATCACGTCGTGGTTCCTCGTAATCCCGGCAGAACTCGTAGACAAAGCTGTTTCGTCGCGTAAGGAAGGAAAATCGCGTACCAAGAGGGATATTAAAGAAGAGACGGTCGCATTTCTGCGCTCACGAGCCCCTCGGCAGTCTCACTTTCCATTTCGCGTAATATCTTTCCACGAGCAAGCTTAAAGTTCAACAAGTCCGAAAGGAAAATCGTTGCCGGTAATATTTTCAACGTCGGAGAACAAATTGGACGTTCCCTATCGTCTTGTTAGTTACAATGGGAGATATAATTGCGGGACACCGTAATGACGCGCGTCTCGTTTTCCGTTAGGAACATTTTCCACGTGCAATTAATTTTTTCCGTACGTTCGTACATCTCGATGAATCGGATAAATTAAATTGCCAACGATGATACCGGCGTTCAACCATTGGATAGGGGGAAATCACGTTTGATCTTGCGAAACATGTAACTCGAACGTAGATAAACATCAATGAAATCTCGTAGGTATAGCCTCGAGGAATCGACATGCCTCCGAATCTCTATTAAATCGGAGGCTCTCACGATTCTTCGACGATTCTCTGTATTCGCATTAAACTGTTAATTTCTTCGACATTCTCCTTTTTCGTCGGCACGAATGCGGTTATAGCCCCTACTAGAATGGTTCAAAGATCTCACTGTTTACAAAAATGGCGACGCTTCGAAGATCAAGCTGATTTTTTTGGATTTTATTTTTGCTTCCAGCATAATAAAGAATTAGAATAAAT